>CM034148.1:872029631-873229631 GCA_019776745.2 Taxus chinensis | reverse complement strand
GGAATTGGGCATCTACCAATAACAACCCACCAAAATAATTCATCCCACACATTTCCTTATGCCCCCACAAATCCCTCCTTATGCCCCCCTAATAGATTTCCTTATGCTACCCCAAAGTAAAAAATGCAAGATATTTATTTTCCATGGTGGATCCCAAACCCAAACTCCATCCACAAAATCATGATGCCCGTGGCATTTCATTATGCCCCCCCTCATATGGATTCCCCATAGGCTTATCCTAAACCTTCCTAAGGCAGTCTACCCAACCAACCAACAAATAAAACAAACATGCATTTTCCACACAACACAACAAGAAAATAATAGAAATAAAAGAGAGTTAAATTCCTACCTTTCCATGGTTATTTGGTCTCCAATAAGTAAACGTCAAATTCCAAACACATCCCAAAATAACAAGCTCCCAAGCATGAAAAGATATCTCCAAAATATTCCTTCAAAACCAAGCTCCAAAACACAAGAAAATGAGCCCCCAAGGAAGAATGTAAAAAAGGTTTCAACAACCCAAAACAAGAAGAGAGTTTGAAATATATAGAAGAGGGAAAGAAGAGGATGATGTGGATCCATGTAGGATGCCACATCATACATCCTCACATTCAAACACCAAAGACCAACTCCAAACTCCAAGGCTCAATAAAGAGGTGAGTGAAAATTGACAAGTTACTTGCACACTCAAAAGAGCCCACACCTCAAGGGACAACAAATTAAATGAAATGTAAGAGAGTGCAATCCAAAACAAGTAACATGATGAATAAAATGCATTTTAAAAGTCCCAAATCATATCTCCATCCATAAGTATGGTTGGTATATTAAATTTAGAGGTATGGGACAAGTTTTTCTTGTCCCACAAGCCTCCAAAAACAGCTCCTGAAGGACAAATTAGAATTGTCCATGGAGGTGGAGTGTTTCATACTCCAAAATCTAGACTTAAACAAGATCTTACAAAACTTACACATAACTTAAAAATTAAATACAACAACCAACAACTCTAATAATTACTTTCCCATATCCCAATTTAATTTATTTAAATTTTAAACATATGATCTCCTCACATTAATCTATCACAATTAATTTATTAAAAGAAGAGAACACATTACAAATAAAATACATACAACCATAAATAAATGAAACACATGAATAAAATACATAAAGCCCATGGTCACATGTAAGGATGATTACCCCCCCATGGGATCCCTAACTAAATACAACACACACCACAATAAAACAAGTTGCCATGGTGACCTTGTTGAATTCACCTAGAATTCCACTTGTGGTTGGTCTCCAATCCCTTGATGTTTGTTGTGATATTTTAAACCTGAAAAACACAAATACCTCCTTCGGCCTCATGGCCATATCAGAACATCCAAAATGAATATATAATAAAATCACAACAACTATACATATGAATCACAACAACATCAAGGTAATCAACAAATCATTTGCATTTTAATCCACAACTATATCAGCATCATAAAATATTCATTGTCTAGGTATCTACTCATAATATCCAAAGTCACATGTCCAAATAACTTCCATTAAACATCCATGTCAATAGTATATCATCATCCACATATTAGTGTCTCTAATAATCACCATGCATCATATATAATCAGATTCAACAATAATCCAGGATTTGACATCTACACTTACTAAATCCAAACTATTAAAATGTCTATCATATAGTCTACAGTATCATGATCAGTAATAAAAGGTGCCAAAGGGAAGTGGGCACTACAAAAAGGAAGGAACACGATTCGATAGGTGGTTACCAATGGGTATCAATGACATTACACCATAAGGAGTGCAGGTGGAAGGATCCATTCATTACCAAATTAGAGGTAAAGCGAGAACGGGAATCAAACAAGGTAATACACTTGTGACCAAAGGAAGGTGTTAACATAGAACTGATGATAGTTAGTCACACTCATGATAAAGAAAGGAAATATGGAGGGGGAAAACTTATAGACCTATTGTAGATATGAGAAGGGGTCAAGATATAACATGTATGCAAGAAATATGTTCTCCTTAGGTGGTCTTCCTAGGACTGTGCCCTAGCTTTAGATATAGTAATGCACACTGATCGATGAAGGAAGTTTTCTTGGGAAAGATGATCAATGGGGGAAGATTTCCTAGGATGATTTTACATCTTAACATATGAAAGGTTGATCAATGTAGGAAGCCTTTTAATGCCATGATATACCAAGGTAGCCATCTTTTGAGGGAGTGTCCTATATTTTGATTTTATTTATTTTTTGAATTTTTATTTTGAGATGGAAGGATACATGATAGCTATCCTTCAAGGGATCAATCTATGTTTTTTACATTATTTGATTTACATGAACAAATGTTCTTCGAGGGAGAATTCTATTTTTAGGAGAGGATAAATTGACAAGAACATCCTTGATTTTGAATATTGAAATTTACACAAGAGTCGGGGATGGCCAAGTAGACCACTTGGGGAGGAGATAATAAAGATGTGCAAGCTATACTTGAGGATCCCTTATCATGGTTCCAAAAGGTAGATAATAGGGAAATGGAAGTAATAAGCACAAATTTCTACCCAAGAAGGAAGAACCTATCTTTAAGGAATATGCTATAAGAATATTCATGGTGCCCATATTTAAGGTCATAGACAGGATAGTGATGGTAGACCACATAATTCCATATCATTACAGTGATAGATGGAAGAGAAAATTGATGGAAAGAGGTGATTTCTAAGATTATTAAGGTCACATTAGTAGATATGTTAATGATACAAATGTCACAAGTGCAAGGCTTTGAGAGGTTTTGGTTTAGGTTTATCTTCAAGTGAAGCTAAACGATAAGCACCAAACCCATACTTAAGCGTGATAATGTATGGTCCACTCCAGTTGGGACTGAAATTTCCACTTTGGATCCTCTCTAAAGTAGTTAAATTCTACTTTTATTTAAGGACAAGGCCACTGATTTTAAAGTAGTGAGGCTTAAGATGCTTTTCTTAAGCATGTTTGATTTGATCTTGATAGAATTAATGATACTAGAGGGTGATCAAGTGATGTTCATCTAAGAAATCATGTTGTGCTAGACACTCCTGATGATAGTCCTCATTAGATATAAAGTCACAAAGGGAAACACACAAGGAAGGGATTTGAACTTCAAGAGGAAGGATGGCCTCAAATTCATAGATGAGAGAGAAAGGATTATCGCATGTAGGGGTGCAGATGCTAGGTCGGTAGGCACAAAGGGAAAAAGGAAGATGAAGATGCCAATTACAACTTGACCTATCAAAAGTCTTAACAAGGATGTTATGAAGGGTCTCATTAGAGGCTTCATCCTAAATGTTAGCCTAGGGATAATAAGGAAAATAAACTAAGCTTGATGTTAAAGGAGTCGTAAAAATTCTTAAGTTCTTTGTTTTTGAAGGACTTTTCACTGTCCATGATGAGCTTGTGAGGGATTCCAAAATGACAGATGGTATACTGATAGATGAAGTTAATGATCTGGTTAGCTTTGGTAGACATGAGAGGAATGAATTCCACCCATTTAGTGAAATAATCATTAGTAGTGATGAGAGAATGATGACGCTGAGAAGAGCATAGATTGATAGTGCTAATGAGATTGATCCCCCATTGTGAAAAGGGCCAAAAATCTGGGGATGGATATAGAGCTTGGATAGGAATACAAATAAGATTGGAATGCTATTGAAATTTAACAAAAATTTTAACATACTCATAGTAGTATTTTTTGATGGTAGGCCAGTAATAGCCAAGATGAAGGATGCACTTACCAACAGCCAATCCCCTGAAGTTTCCATTGCAGATGCCATCATGGACTTCTTGGATAGATTGGGAAGATTCAAAAGACTTAATGTAACATATGAGAATTTTTTTAAACCCATGTTTGTAAATGATGCCACCAAGAATGACATAGTGGGTTGTATGTTGAAGGAAGGAACTCCTATCATTCTTAGTCATGTCAAGGGGAATTTAGATTGGGATATGTAGTCAAAGATCTGAGAATACCAAAGATCATATTGATTGGTATTGAAATGATTAACATGGGAAAGCTCATGGACATGATATGGTTGTTCAAGACACTTAAAAAAATGGAGAGCTTAGATCCCTCCATTGTCCATGTGATAATGGATGCAAGGGAAGCCATTGTGTATGAAAAATGTAGATGATTGTGGGATAGCTTAGATGGTATAGGATTCAAATTATTCAAGGAGAAAGATGATGATATCCCTGTATTTTTTAAGGATATCATTGTTAACATTGATAGGTTATTATGACATGATTGATGATGAGCTGGGAATCCCCACATACATCAAGAATTTAGACATCGAGGATGACAATGGTTTTAAGGCCCAAGATGAGGGCTTCATACTAAGCCATATTTTTAGTGCATTTGAAGTTAAGCTTTTGAGTAATGGGGATGGGAGTATCCTAAGGAAGAATGATAATGACGCCGATGCCTCCCTCTTGTTGAAACTTAGTTCCATCAAAGAAAAAGGTCATGTTAAGAGGAGAAAACTCATGATCAAGGGTGAAGATAGATTCATCAGGAAATTATTCATGAAGGAGTTGATTATCAGAAATAGGAGCCTTAACAAGTTGACCGGAAATAACTTGGGCCTTAATATATTTCTAGGAGATGAAATCTAGGTCAAAATATATCATGAACATGAGCCATTGAGTGACAGTAGCTATGATAAGGCTTGGAATGCATGGTCTTAAGAATGTGGAAAATGGTAAAGAAGAAGGTTTTATAGTTGAGAAGGTAATGGTAAAGTTTATAAGTGGAAAAGAAAAGGGTGTAACACAACTTCTTAGCTTCAGTGTAGCCAATTTTGTATTCATGAAGAGTACATATGATATAATAGAAAACTTTCTCCCTACCTTGTTCATTGCAGTATGCCAACATGACACCTAGAGCATGATCAGAGGCAAAGATATAGAGATAGAAACGCTCCCCATCATGTGGAGGTGTGAGCACAAGTGGAGAGAGAAGATACTACTTAAGATCATCAAAGGCCTTCTGAAAGTTGGCATCCCAATTAAATTGGGTGTATTTATGAAGAAGGTGATGAAAGGATTGACAACGATCTGAGAGATGAAAAAATGATGTGATGGACTGATTGGAGTTAGCCTTGAATACTACAAAGTTATTTGATGTCAAAAGGGGGAGGCATCTTGAGGATGGCCTTAATTATTTTGGGGTCAAATTTAATACCCTTGATATAGATAATGAAGCCAATGAGTTTACCAATTAGTAATCCAAACACACACTTGGTTGGATTAAGATGAAGGAGGAAACGAATAAGGAACTCAAAGAGGATTTCAAGAACAGAAATATGGTCACACACCGATGCTTAGACTTACACAAGAGGTCATTGACATAATCTTTGACAATATTCCCCTATCATCTTGAAGAAGGAAGTCTTGTGTTGGTCCTCTAGGGCAATAAATATCTGATTATAACCAGAAAAAACCATCCATAAGAGAGAGCATCTCATGGCTGGCCATGACGTCGACAAGCTGGTCGATGTAGGGAAGGGGAAATTCATCTTTAGGGAAAGTGAGACTTAAATATTGGAAATTAGTATAGATGTGGATATTTCCAGAAGATTTGGAAATGGTCATGATATTTGAAACCCCATTGCAAATAGTTAATGGGTTGGATGAAGTTAGCAGAAATAAGAAATTGTATCTTTTCTTTGACAAGAAGGGCAACATAGGGATATATGTGATGAAACTTGTTTTTAACAGGATTGGCATCAGGGGTGGTGATGATGGAAGGATCAAGTCTTGGCATGTTAGAGTATGACCGTTTGAAAGGCTTGGCTATTCTTGGATAAGAAGAAAGTAAAGGCTTTGATATCTTTAGGATCGAGATATTGGAAAACCTTGAGAATGTAGGGCTCTTGGGGAGTTCCTATGTTGATGTTGATGGTGGATTCATTAAGAAGGGTGGAAGTATCAGAAGGAAGGGACTCATGGATATGAGAATCCTTGGCCCCCATGCAAGAAAGAATGGAATCGTTATCCCTGTATTGGAAGATATCAATGGTAGGTGAATCCTCACCTATCATCTTGGGGATACTTAAGAGAAAAGGATCGAGTCTTATTTTCAACCTGATAGGTTACCGGTCTAAGGGAATGGTAGAGACTAAAATAAAGTTAGGGGGGGTAAACACATTGTCATCCGCATCTGTGGGATAATCGGTGATTATGAAAGAAGATTGGTGGCTCAATTTTAATGTTTGAAGGGGAAGAAATGCATAGAGGAGGATTGTAGGGATCTTTGTATCCCAAGCCAAACTTCTCACATGGTTTGTGTGATTTTTTAAGGACAAAATCATAGATACCTATTCATAACATCCAAGACCATATCCCTTTCACACACAATGATAAAGGTAAGTATAGGAAAAATATTTGTTAGAGAGGAAATCAAAACCATTTTTATATGGTTTTTATGTGAGAGTAGTCATCATCATGAGAAGAAGGGCAATCAAAGATGCCATAGACAAGATTGGTTTTTGAGGAAAGGGGGGTCCGAAAGAGATGATATCCCCGACATTGAAATTGATACATAGGGCTCTTGTTAGGGTGACCAAGGTGGTTGAGATAGGGAAGGTAACTAAGAGTGAGGATTCCATACTCCCCTAAAGAAAAGTGTTGCATCACATCATGGAAATATCTGTCATGGGCTAATTTAGATGCATGCACATAAGAACTAGTGGATTCTTTAAAAGAAAAATATTGCTAAGGAAAAAAGCATGTCATTTGGTCGATAAGTCATGTCACATACTTTAAAGGGAGGCAGCTCAGTAGGGGAGAGTATGCATCCTCCCCTCATGTTCATATTTAATAAACTGGTGGAGGGTAGATGGGACACAATGCATGACATGATTCCAAGGGCATCCAAACAATACATTATATTGAAACTCCCTTTATACAATGTAGAAGATATCATGAAGGATTTTATGACCAACACAGATGGGAATGATAATTGTGCCCAAAGTGAGGGAAATAACATCATTAGAAGCATGAAGTGTTAGAAGTATGTATCACTTATGTTGTCATTGATGTCAAGTCCATTGATGTCATAATGGTCTTGGTGATCTAGGTATGTGTGGATTGATTCTTTCAAAGGTGTTATGAAGGTCAAACAAGGCCCATGAGGTGAGTGAGATGTGTTAATGAGTTTGTAACATGTTCACATGGTCCATTCATGAAATGTATGGGTAAAGTCAAGTCATTCTAGACCTGGTCTAATGCAAATACATGGTGTAAATCAAGAAAACATGAGAATTCACCTCAAAATAAAGTAGGGAAAGAAATTTTGGATCACTATGAGGTAGTACAAGATGTGCATAAAAAATAGATAAGAGACAAACTAGGTTCATGATATTGAAACAAGTCAGTATGAAGCTTTCTTAAGCCAATCCACAAGCAAGCAAGGTGTGAAATGTTGACCCAAGGTGTGATGATGAAAAAAAAAAACATGGTATGAGTGTGAAATTATGATATTTACTATGTAAAATGCCTCACAAGTAATTATTTAATTGTTTTAGGCACTTCTACAGCTCAACATAGTTCAACAACTAAGAATAAGAGACCAAAGGGCACCTAGATGAGATGAGATAGTGTTAGCATATGGATTTGCATGCATGCAAATGACATGCAACAGTGTGGGAATGAAGTCCCTCCTTAATGAAGGTGAGGCTGCCTTTATTGAAAACCAAAACTATATTTACATCTGTACATTCAAAATTGTATGTGGGGGGTGTTTTGGAACATCAATGGAAAGAAAAGTGAATGAAGGAGATGGAATGGACAGAAAGAGAAAGGAGTGAAATGGAATGAACTGAAAGAACATGCAAGAGTTAGGTAAAAACAAAGCCTAATATTGCATGAAGAGGAAAGATGAATAACTAGCACAAATAAAATGGAGTTTGAGTTAGCCAAACAAGAATGTGTAAAAGGGAACACACATAAGCAAGTAGATAATCAGAGCTTGATCACTGTGAACTAGAACAACTAATTAATAATGTTGACAATAAGATCAAAGATAATATTTTCATGCAAGATTCAAACACCTAACATCTAATGAACATAAGAACACTAAATGTTATAAGAGACAATGAATGAGACACAAAGTTTGTATTTCATTAACTCCAAAATGTTTTTCACAAAGAACACAAAGTTTCTTCCTAAAACAAAGCTTGCACAAAAGTATTTTCTTCTCCTCTCTCAAAGTCACCCTTACAAATGAACCCCTGACTTCCTTTTATAACCCAAAAGTTGGTTACAAAGTAGTTAGGGTTTTACATGATCATTAAATAAGGCACTTAAGTGACCTTTGACTTTTTCAACAACTTTATTAAAAAGTGACTAAAAATAGAAACCACTTAAGTTAAAAAGTCATAAAAGAAATGGGCACACATTAACCAACCTTAAATGAATTAGACACACACATAGACCTCCTAGTCAGCAATGCACCACCTAGATCAAGACACCTAGGATTAGTGCCTTATCCATTGGGCCAAGATTCCACCTATCCCAATCATACGGGAATGAACTCATTGACCGTGCTCTGTAATCCTCCAAATGACAAGAGTGTTGAGCATGAAACTTGAGCAATTCATCCACCCCTCCATTTAAGCAATATTCTGATGTGAGAAAGTTTGTCTTCATTCGTATCCACATTCACAATTCTCCACATGCTTCGAGTACCTTTCCATGGTGAATTATTCATTTGTTGCGAGACCGTAGTCGTTACACCACCTTGGTTTGTTAGAATCTAGCTTTTGGTCTTTCACCATTGAGAAGATCTCTAAGAGCCAAAATTACAATTCACCTCCTGGAGTTATGTCTTTTGTCTTTGTCATCATCCCGAAGTGTTGGCATTCCTCTAAGAATAATTTGTGAGACTTCAGAGTCTT
The DNA here is from genome assembly GCA_019776745.2 of Taxus chinensis. Classification (NCBI taxonomy): domain Eukaryota; kingdom Viridiplantae; phylum Streptophyta; class Pinopsida; order Cupressales; family Taxaceae; genus Taxus; species Taxus chinensis. The sequence continues at coordinate 873,220,690 of CM034148.1, read as the reverse complement.
GGAAATCCATCTCCTTTACCCCATTGTGAACGAGTGGTGTTGAAATATCATCAAAGTGATTTATGAATTCGTTGAAACACACCTTAGCATAGTATTTGGTCTTTTTTTGGAGTGATGGATTCTAACATTTACACAATCGCTTCCAAGTTTATCACTATTGGCTTGATGACCCTTTTTCAATTCTTTAAGATATCATGTAGCCAGGTGGGAACCTCTCCAAGTACCTCATTGTACATGGTTCTCATGTTTGTTGGGAATTGATCTTCATCACAACGAAGGGGATCACCTTCGGGTGTTGCTGAAATTGGATATTCTTGTTGTGAGAGAGATGTTGTCGCCATTTTCTCCATTTGTGGTGGTTCTTCAAATGTAGGCGGGGAAAGAACTGGATCATCAACTTTTGGTTGAGAAGTTGTGACTACTTCCACAAGTTAGGCTGGTATATTTTGAGGTATTTCATTAGCGAGTTCCACCTCTAGAAATTGTGTGATATAGATTACAAGTGCTTGCGCCTGAACCAATGCTCTAAATTATAGTGTTGTGTTGTTGATTAGGCCTGAAGAATTAGGGAAATCATGCAAAGATGAATGATGACTGGAATGAGAAATTCTTGAGATGTGCTCTTTCTCCACTTAGGTGTTTAGACGACTCAACTCACGAACGAGCCCTCAATCGTATCACTTCTAGCTTGATTGTGAGCTCATGCATTTTCAACTTGAATCCGGACTCCCATGGCGATCCATGCCCTTCGTGTCATCTTACCTTCTTTATAGAACCAAACTACCTGAGTTCTTCTCTGGCTCAACTCACTTGAATACCGAGCTTAACCCAACATTTCTGAAAAGAATGGTTTTACCACAAAGCTCATGGTTCTTCCTTATTATATAACACTTGTAGTAAGAATGTTTTTGCTTTGCCATAATAAGCACAATTGTACCTTCCAAACGATGAGAAAATGCCATTACCAATAAAGACCTAATGCTATCATGATGATGACCCAGGTTTAAGCCCTCAACATGTCGATAGACACCCTTAAGACTGATTCTTGGCCAAAGAGCCCCTCGGTATTTTGGCAGTGTATTCTGCAATCTCAGATCCAATCAACAATTATGCCACTATTGGGATCTTAGAATGGCATAGGTAGCTGTGAGCTACACAATATACTCATTTTTCCAGAAACTAAAAAGATCCTTTATGTTACATCTGGCTCCACGCCTTGGAGCTGGTTAAAACTGAATAAATGTGTGTCCTTTATAATCATCAACTTCCAGAATAGACACCATATTACCACACCCGATAGCAATAGTTGGGTGCACTAAATATGGTGACAACCTTTTGCTCATGCCCCCAGTTGTAGCCTTCCATGACTAGTTGACCTGTGCTCTAGCTATCAGTTTTAAGTTATTGGTGTGATTAAATTATTCAGAAATATCTTGTCCAAATGTATATCCTGCACCACGTGGAGAAATACCCCATCCGCATCTATCATCTGGATCAAACCATAGAAGATCACACATAGGACCTTCATGAGGAACTTCTTGAACACGGTCAAAATTCCTTATGTTATCAAGGGTATCAATGAAAGGCGAAAAACCACCGTGTAGGTAGAAAATTTCTGATTCCACCAGTGCTATCAATGGGAAGTAGTAAAAAGGTCTGTAAATATCTTCCAGACATTTTCATTTCCATACTTCCGCAAACACTCGTCATAGAATCCATAAACTTGAGTAATCTACTGACTCTAATGGTTTCCTCGCAAAATTGTGATTCATTGAGGATAGCGTACCTTCAATGCTACTAAAAGAGTGATAGTTTCAACTGAATAGTATCCACAATCCACATAGTCACCCATGAACAAGTAATTGGTATCTGGACACTTTCCACCAATTCGGAATAGCTCTGCAAGATCATGCAATTGACCATGAATGTCACCACAGATTGTAACAGAACACTTCACTAGCTACACGTTACTTTCTTCATCAGAATCTCCTTAGCCTTCTCACATAATCCTCGGACCTCTTGCTCTGAGAGGGGCTTGCACTACATAAGCTGCTCAATGTGGAGGTTGAGCTGGCCGAAGCCGCCATGAGAGGATAAGGGCTTCACGCTCATTTTATCCATGGTACATTGAAATATTAAGATTACTACGCTTTTACATATGCTCTACTCTCCCTGAGAATTGAACTCCTGACGTCCTTCTCATCGTCGTGGTGCATTCCCCCCATCACAACTGTCGCGGCCATTTCCTGCATGATCTTCTTCCTCTCCTCCACGTCGCTGGAATGCTAGCCGGCGAAGTCGATGACGGGAAGTTGAGGGGTATGGTCCTTGAGATCCAGAACACTGTCGGTTGGCCTCTCTTCAATGGGTCGTCATGTACTCTAGAAGAATGGATTCTAGGCCACTACCTGACAGGGTTTCCACTCGAGCCGGTGCCATGACTTACTATTAATCTAACTATTTCTGTGAGTGGCATAAACAGACCACTGCGGTGTTGAGTTCTTGATGTGTGTGGAGAATATACCTTCAGCGTGGTCTCCTCTTTGCTGGTGTTTTTTTTTTGTATGACTTGGGCTAACAGCTGTGTGATGTATTTTGACATGTGTATGACCTTTTTCTTTGGTCCTTAGCTTGTGTAAATAGTTGTGTGATGTTTTATTTGCTAGCTGGGCGCATAGATTTGAAACAGTTTGCTTTCCCTTCTTGTCGTTTCCTTCACCCAAGGCATCTCCTTCAGGTTGTTCTTTGTCGTTTTCAAACACTATTCCTCTTTTCTTATACCTGCGTGAAAAATTGTTGTCCTCCTCTGGCTAGTATTCATTTAGATTTTGATAAAACCTCCTTGCATGCACAACTGATATTTCTTCCTTCACAATGGCGTGAGTTTCTCTTGCATTATGGGATGTTGAAAAAATATTATGTCTTCCTGAAGAAATAAGAAGCAACTGAAAGCTTCACACGACTTTTTCCAATGGGTTTGATGGAGGAAGTTGCGGGGAATTAATCTAACTTCCTCTCTTTCCCGGGTAGTGGCTTAAGTGCCAGGGGGGAAATGGGGAAAGCAATGGACAATTACCAATGGGAATGGCAAAGTGGGTTGGCAATCCCCATGTGGGAAATTGGGGAATTTCCTGCCCGTTAGCCAATCCATGATTTGGCAATTGGTAGAGAAAATCCAACGTGCGGGAAAATTGAAGCAAATTGCCAGGGAAGGGGAAATCTGGGTTCGGAAGCTAGATTGGCTTCTCGACGAAAGCGAAAGCTTACTTCCCCGACACTAAAACTTGTCAAATGAAGTTTAATTTATATTTATTTAATTAAATACACCTCAAGTGATTTAAAAATTAATTTAATCAAACAAGGAGCAATTAATTAATTGAAATATTCATTAATTACTTGTAATGTATTTTAACACGTTTTAAAGCTTGGCGGGAAGAGTTCTTGCCAAAAAAGGAGAAAATGAAGACCAAAACGATCATAAAAATAAGATGATCGTGATGAGTCCAATGAACCACGCAAAGTAAAACTTTTCAAAATTTTCATTTTTTAAATTATTTTTAACAATTTTGCGAAGTCAAAATGGGCTGATAACAGATAGAAAGATGAAAATGAACCAGAGAAAAATATCAGTTGGAGGTATTATAGAGATATGCCCTTGAGGTGTGAGAAAATTTTTAGAAGTTAAGGATGGACATTTTACACGTTGTACAAGTTTTTCCAAAACTGCGTTTTTCAAAGTATGCAAATTGAGCACCAAAATTCGTAGCAGTCAAGTGAAAATGTAGAGCCTCCTTTAAATAATTCATAAGATAAAAAAATGGATTAAATTGGGATAAAATTATGTTGCAAATTTTTTTGTGGTGATTGGTTCAACATTTTAGAAGTTCTATCCAATTTTGTGAGCATTTTTCTAACCCTCCAAACCCTAGTCTGGACTAGTTTTAGAAAATTGAGTTGGGTATGTTGGGAATTCGGGACTGCGAAATAGTGCTATGATTTAATATCAAACTCAATCATGCACACAAGATCTAAATAATTCCCCAAAATCTACAGCAGTGGAAGTATAAACTAGAATAATCCAAATCAAGAAAAAGTACACACGCATAACACAACATGTACCATGGTTCAACCAATGTGGGATATGTACACCAAACATAGAGATCTCATATATATAATATAACAAGAGTACAAACCAACTATGATACCACAAGAGTACAATTCATCTCTCCAAGAGTATCTCCTCTCCTCTAGATCTCTAAACAGGTCTCCATGAGTGCACTACAACCATGCCTCCAAACACCACCAGTAGATCTCACATAACTAGGAACAACTGCATCTCTGAACTGCTACCAAGTTCTTCGTGGATCTGGGACAAGACCTATCACATGGGTCTACCAATGTGCAACCATGACTATGCACCAAGAAGTAATTCTATCTCTCCATCACTGCATAACCTGTGCAAACATGAAGACAACCTCCTCTACAATATCTAGATACTATCTGTATCCACAAGCTCTCCAATGAGCTACAATACTAGATTCCTATGGATTAAAAATACAATATGATCTCATAGATCTACAATACAAAACTAGATCTATATAGATCTATAATACAAGATCTCACCAACATGTGGATCTACAAAAAGAAACTCTATGTGCTTTGCATACTATGTAAGCCATTGCAATGAAACAATAACTATATAAAGGAAATACAGTAGAAGATGTTACCCTCTTCTCATCATTGAGAAGACCATGACTATGCACCAAGAAGTAATTCTATCTCTCCATCACTGCATAACTTGGGAAAACATGAAGACAACCTCCTCTACAATATCTAGATACTATCTGTATCCACAAGCTCTCCAATGAGCTACAATACTAGATTCCTATGGATTAAAAATACAATATGATCTCATGGATCTACAATACAAAACTAGATCTATATAGATCTATAATACAAGATCTCACCAACATGTGGATCTACAAAAAGAAACTCTATGTGCTTTGCATACTATGTAAGCCATTGCAATGAAATAATAACTATATAAAGGAAATACAGTAGAAGATGTTACCCTCTTCTCATCATTGAGATGTACCTGTTATTTCCTTCTGTCCAGCTCCTCTCCATGGAAGCTCTGTCTTCATGTAACTTGTTCTTTCTTCCTCTTCTTCTTCATCCTCTCAATCTAGGATAATCAAGGATCTAATTCAATCCTTCTCTTAATTTACCTTCTAACCCCATGTTTCATGCTTATATAGGCATATACAAACTTAGGGCACATAGCCATGCAATTACAATCAATAGATCTTGCTTTAATACTAAATATAAATCTAATTCTCGTGAGTTAAATAAAACACTCATGCATAGGTAATCAATGTCAATTAATCCTAACCGATGTTGGTTACTATCTGACCAATGCCAGTCACTATGTAACCCAGTCACTTTGTAATGCATGCTCCAGTGAAGCTATTTAGCTACAAAACCTAATAGGGTAGGGGTCTAAACTTAACTATTTTTCTTGGAAATATATTTGAACATGTATAGGACTCTTCAAGGTACATTTAAATGATATTTTTAGTTCATGGTGCTTGGTGGGCCCCATTGGAAAACAATTGTTTTTGTGAATATTTTAGTGCATAGAAAAATATTGCAAAGGAACATATGATGAAATTGATTTTAGATGACTCATAGGATGTTATATTTAATTAAATGAATCCATTTGGATCACTCCTATGAGAAAGCTTTGAGACATAACTCAGTTTTGGCCCTACCGTTCAAACTAGCAAGCTTGTATGACCAATTATGATGATTTGAAGGCTTAATGATACAAATGCTCATTATTGGAGTGTAATAAGTATGTGAACACTCTCTATAGGTATGTGATGACATTTTGTAAACATTGGTTCAGTTAGGAAATGTGTCTTCTTGTTTGAAGTTGAATGAGCCAAATTTGGAATATTAGACTTATTGAGAAGCCTATCTGGATGAGGATGAAGGTGATAAATTATCCATTTTACCTATGGTTCTGAATGCTTTAACATTTTTTATACATAAAAATTTAAGTGTTATAGGTGATAGGGAGCTCTGAAAAGTTCTTTGGAGGTGTTTGACCACATTGTATGGAAGAATAGTTTTTGTGTCTTCAAGATCAGCTAGACCAGTTTCAGAGATCTAAGTTTTTGGAAGCCTTATGCCATGAATTGGAGAAGTATGAGAAGTGTATGAGAGGGTAAAATTCATAATATTTCCATTTATAGGTTACTTTCCTTATTATTAAGATATTTGAGGTATGTATCAACTCAATTTTTGAAGACCAAATTTAGAGATGTTGAAACCAGCCAGCAAAGTCTTGAAAAATGGTTTTTCTTGATGTGTTAAGTACTCAATTAGCTTTTGATGGTAAATTTTTATGAAATTATTCATCCTAATATTCATTTTTATATATTACTTGGGTCATGAAGATGAATGGAAGTGGTTTAGTTAGATGGTTTTTCAGGACTGTGTTTGTAGGAGGTGATTCAAGCACACCTATGAGCCTAAATGGTTATCTTGGCTAATGTGGCGAGTTATAAGAATGAAAGATATTTATTTGGATTGATGGGACCATGTATCACATTAATAAAAATCTGGAATGCTTGTGGAAAATTTTTAGAGCTAGAAGATAAAAGGTGAGCTCATTTTGAGAAGAAGACAAAATCTAATCCCATTCAAATCCAAATTCAAATTCAAGGCGAGGAAGTTGAAGAGTCAAGTGGAAAATGAAGTGTAAGAGTCATATTCATGAATTATTTTTTCTTTAAAAGGTTTTTCCATGTTTATGTGTGGTGATTTTTTACAAACCCCTTTCTCTTCTTTTGAAGAAAACCTTTTACTGCAAAGCAAAACCCCTGGAAGTCTCTTCTAAGTCAGTAGCTGGTTGGAGTTTCATGAGGAGGATGTGAGTGAAGAAAAATTGGTGAATTATTTGTTGGCTATAATCAGATTTTAATTATAATAAAGAAGTTTTCTGAGTACATCTTATGTTCTTGATATGTATGCATTTCTTGATGAACTTTATCTAATTGTAATCCAATAATAATGCATGTAATTTATGAGAGTGTATATTTGATGTTTGAAAAATAAAAGTGAAAAGATTTATCGCAAGAATGATTCACCCCCACTCTTATTCCTTATTCAATTTTATCACGAAGGACAACATGTGATTGGGCGACAATGGTATCATGAATTTTAAGTTGATTGAAGGTATGGGAAGAAATGATGTTGATACTAACACAATTTTCAATCATGGATCAACATATGAAGGTGTCATTGATACAAACCATGATGAAAAGAGGAATATCATGGTCTTCAAGAACAATTTCAGGGATTTTAGAATCCTCGAAAGATATAGCGGCAGAAGATGCGAGTTCTCCAATAGCGGATACAAGGGGCTAAGGCTCATTAAATGATATGGGAATGTGTCGTAAAGCTTTAATAAGAGAATTTTTGTGGCTAGGGGAGCTTTTGATATAATCATAAAGGGAAATCTTAACAGGATCTTGATGCAACTTCTTTACAATGGTCTTCTCGATGGAGGTTGGATTAAGAATAGCTAGGATAGAGACCTTAGCCTTAGAGGAAGAAGGGGGTAGAGAAGGCTCACTAGGTGGAGTAGTGATGACGACTTTAGATTTGGATGAGGTGGAAGGTTGGGCCTTGTAAGGGAGAGAATGGGTGGTAATACAAACAACATCTATGTAAAAAGGAGGGTTATTTTTGGAAGAAAGGGACGCTGGAGGCGGGATGACGAGGAAGGTGTATTTATAAGTCTTGGAATTGGTTGTAGGATTTGATTTAGATGAGGATGGGATAGGGGATGGAAGGGAATATTGTTATTCTTCAACGAGAAGAGCATCCTCTTTATAAGACTATAGACAAGGGCACATAGGGATTTACAATGTTCGGTAGTAGTCTAGGAATACGATGGTAGTCACAAATAATGTTACAATCAAACCATGTGGGTTTTATCCCATGTAGTTCAAAGGGTTTAATGGGTGGAAGGGTGACCATGGATGTATGGAGAAGATGGTGAAAGACCTTGGTATAAGATCCAATGGGTGTTTTGGAGGATAAAGTCTTGGGTGCTTTGGATGGGTTTGATTTAGAAGAAGCGAATGAAGGTAGAAGAGGGGTCTTGCTCTTATGAGGCTTGATAGGAGTATTGGATTTATATTTTGATGTTGTAGGAAGGGTGGATGTTGATTGATATTGGGATGATGATGGTTTTGATGATGATTTAGAAGAAGGAATGGGTGATTTGGATGAAGGAGGGGTATATGATTTGGATATAGTTTTATAGGGATGAGAAATGGATTTTAGTTTTGATTGAGTAATTATGGGTTCTTTGGATGAAGGGATTGGTCCCAAAAGTGAGGGAGGGAGCCCCAATATGGATGTTTAGATACCAAGTTGTTGAGTGAGGAGGATTAGAAAGGGGCACCTTTGGTTTCTTATGTGGATGGGTAAATGATTTTTGGATAGGTGCATCAAGGTTTCTAGATTTATGTTGTGGATGTTTACTCTTGGAAAGGATGATAATAATCTTGACATGGGTGTGTTTTGAGAGGTGGATGATGTGGAGTTTCAGATTAGAGGAAAAGTGGGTTCACAAGAAGGTGACAGGGATGTTGATTTGATAGAAGAGGATTTATATGTGGCAGAGGGGGACGAAGTAGAGACATTACTTGGATAAGTGTCTATCGAAGGTGTAGAGATAGATGACAATGTATAATTATATGTAGGTGGAAGAGAGGATGGCAATGGGATCGTCGAGATGGGTTTAGATGTAGTAGTTGTGATGGGAGGTGTAGCAGAAGAGAAGGATGAAGAATTTGGCATGGGAGTAGGTATAGGAAAAAGATAAGGAGGTGTGATGGATGTGAGAGGAGTAGGATCATGTATGGTAGATATAGGGATAATAAATGTAGATATGATGATCACAAGGGTAGATGTGAATGCAACAGATGGGTTGGGTAAGGATGATGGTGTAGGGACCTGACTTACAGTACTAATTGTGTGAACATCAGGTGTTTGAGATGTAGAAGGGGCCGATTGGCTAGTTGGTGGATGATTGGGAAAAGGATGCTTAAAGACGTTAACTAGTTGATTGGGAGGGGCATTAGGATTATTAACTTATAGGTCCCCTTGGTTTATGAGTCGTTGAACAAGGTCTAAAAAGGTACAATTTTTTTCAAAATCATGCCCGCTGACCCAATGATCTTTCCAATAGGAGTCCTCTCAATACCAAGCGGGCTTGGGTCGTGATTCATCGAAGGGTTGAATTAGAGGGAGTTGAATGAGATTGACAACCATAAGCTTATCAAAGATGGAACTATAAGACTCCCCAAGGGGAGTATAGTTTGGGTTAAGGTAAGGACCTCTTTGTCAAGGCTCGACATGGGAGGTAGAAGCAGAAAAAGACTTGATGAAAATAACACTTTCCGCACGCTTATATTTATCATGATGAGAAGAGGAGGATTTGATGAAATCTGTCTTAGGTTTGTTAGATCTCAGTTTAATGTGGCCTTGCTCAAGGGAATGAAGTTCTAATTTACAAGACATGGTAAAAGGTTCTTCGAAGCTCTAAAAGGATTGAATCTGGAGGGTGGAAGAAATGTTCTTAGCAAAATATTGAGAAAAGAGATCGATGAGATTGATTTTAGGAAGGGAAAATGATAGCTAGTTGATGATGCCATGCCATCTTGTAACGAAATTTTTGATGAATTCATCTTCAAACTATTTAATGGCGTATAGATCAGTGATAATGATTTTGTGAGCAATTTTTATGGAGAAATGCTCTAGAAAGAGTTGGGAAAGATGTGTGAAGGAGAAGACGGAGTGCTAGGGATGCCATTATACTAGTCCAATGTGGGGCTAGATACTGACATGGGGAAGGTTATAAGCATAAGGTCTTGATCATGGGCTATGACATAGTATGCATGTCTAAAATCTCAGAGATGTTGTTGAGGGTCCTCCTTTCTGTTAAATTTAGAGAACTTAGGAAGTTCCCAATGGAGAGAATAAAGATTAATAGGGACAAAAGGATGGATGGGCTCATTACAAATTTATTCATACGTGAATAATATTTTGGGACCCAGAGTAATGGCTTCTAAGTTATCTAGTCTACTCAATAATGGTTGCACGGGGTTGTTGGAAGTTGGTTGGAGAGAAGTCAAAGGATGAGACTACTGGACATAAGAAGTGAATGGGTTAGACTGAGGATGAGGATGACAATTGTAAGGATAGGTAGGAGGCTGAGTAGGTGGTTGATAAGGAGGATGATAAGTGATAGGTTGGGATTAGATGAGTTGAGAGATGGGATGTTGAAAAGGAATGTGAGTGGGAGGATAAGATTGAGGGATTTTTTTACGCATGACAAGGGATTTGGATTGAGGATGAGTATGATAAGGAGGTTGAGATGTGTGGACGGGCTGATGATGAAACATATGTTAAAATGTAACATGAAGATGGAGTTTATGTGTCTGATTAGATTTTGAAGGGATTGGTTTTGAAGATAGGACATTAGCATGGATTTGGAGTGCAGGAATGGGGATAGGATTTTGAAGAGGGTGCTCAAGCATAGGAAGAAGAAAGGTGGATTCTAAAAGAGGTTGAGTAAGGTAATCGGTGACCATAGTGGATGAGGATGTGATGGGAATAGAGGATGAAGGGATGATATTAATACAAGGTAAACTAGATGGGATGGGGTATACCAATTGAGTAGATTGGTGAGTGGAGGAGTCAAACGAGCCATTCTCACACTGGGCCATGGCCAACTTACTCATCGCTCAAGGGGAAAAGATGGCAAGTTGGGAGGTAAGAACTTGAGTGGACTCAAGTTGGGAATGGTAGGTATAGATCTACTGAAGAAGAGGTCTATCAATGGGCAGGTGAGTAGATTTACGAATGAGGAAGTCATGGAGAGCGACATGTTTATCGTTTAGTATTTATTGGAACTCCACGTATTCGTGGGGAATAAAAGGGGGCCCAAAGGCTTTAACAGAAGTGGGTGGCAGAGGAGTAGATGGCATGGAAGGGATTAAATGGTGATATAGGAAGGGGTTGGTCTCAACATGAGAATGGGTGTGAACTATGGGTGTCTCACTAGAAGGGATGGTATAAGTGATAGGATGGGTGATCACAGAGGAAGAGACAATAGCCATGGCTGATGTCTATATAGGAAAAGTGGTAGAAACATGAATGTTAGATGAAGAGGCTTGTTCCATTTTTCTAGTTTGTGACCAGGTGAGAACAGGCATGAAATAAGAAACAAAAAATCCTATGTTGATGATTACTATACTAAAAAAAGCACACAATAAAATATTATTTATTTTGGTTACTAGAAGAAGTGTGAAAAGAAAAATAAGAAGAATAAGAGGGAACCTAGGTGTAGTCACAAAATCACACACTTACTACTACATTTATACCGCCAAGTATGTTATTTTATATATGGATCTCGCGTAATAAAAGTATTCACTAATGGTTCATCCCTTAGTCTTGTCGTCAATTATTTGGTCATCACTGTCACTTGTCTCACACAGCCGTCACTTTTCTATACAGTTTCAGTCATCTTTCAGAAGCTATTAGTTATCTTCATTTGATTGTTTGTCATCTTTCGTCTCTGGCTAGGGCACATCTAAAGGTGCTAGGGCACCCGTCGATGCCCCAATCCTCTTTTTGGGCACCCCATTTTGGTCGTACTTTGTTCACATTTAAAATTTGGAGGTTGATCTCTACAGTTTGTTATTACATTCCCTGAGGTGCTAGTTAACATTTTCGGGCCATAAGTTTTGAAATTTGAACAAGATATCCATATATAAACATAACATACTCACCATATTATGGGTGGACATCTTACTATCAAGGGCTAGCTATATACTAAGGAAAAGTGCTACATTTGGGCATCTTCTACATCTGCATCACACAAGAATAGAGGGAAAGTGTTGTATTCAATCTATTCCATCCACCATTTACATATTACATCTAGTTATTTCCCCCTACTTTTACGTCATTACCGCTACGAAACGCTAGGCACAAAGCTACACACACAAGGACACAAAACTAAATTGGGTCTGGAATGTAGTACAATGCTTAGTTGTAATTCCACCGTTGTGGCATATAAGGTCAATCTGAACCCTTCATTTGCATTTTACTTTTGTTGAGTTGTGGAGCTCAATTACTTCAGATTAGCATGATATATTAAACTTGCAAGAAAATACAATAATCGACATCGGTTATGGAGGGACTGGCATAAGTCACCTATGACCGACATTGGTTAGGAAAGGAGGATCTGACATCGGCTAGGGCTAACTAATGTTAGTTATCTACACGAGAGTGTTTTATTTAACTCTTAGGAAATAGATATATTTTTAATATTAAAGAAGATCTATTGATTGTAATTACATGGATAAGTGCCCTAAGTTTGTATGTGCCTATATAAGCATGAAATATAGTGTTTAGAAGTTATGATTGTAAAAATTGATGATTATTGTGAGAATAATTGTGAGAGAGAGAGAATTCTTGGAGAAGAAGGAGAAGCTTGAGAGAAAGAAAGTACTGAACATCTGAGAGGTGTAGAAGATTGTAGATCTTTAATTGTATATCTTCTGAAATATTTAGATAATATATGTAACACCCTGGACTATTGTTACTTCCTCCTGAGCATACAAGTGTTGATATGTGATTTCTTTTGTAAAAAGGATGTGTTCCTTTGATAGAGAAGTCATGCTTGATATGGACTGTATCTTCTTTGAAATTGCAGATATTTGACTGAGTCGGAACATAATTGGACTCTTTTAATTCTTTCATTTTAAACCTGAGTTTAATCTGATCTCGGAATGAATTATGGAGTTATCCATCTTTAAGACCCAGCCTTGGATCAGTGGCATTGATCCAAGTAATGCTTTAAGTTTATTTGGGATGAAATAAAATTATAGACCTTTCGCAGGTTGCAAGGTCTGAATGCATCGAATAAACTGTTCCGGAGTCTAAATCAGGCTGATCGTGTTAAATGAATTGGTTCCTGATATCGTAATATTAGGAAGGTCTTGATCGTGGACCAGGTAATAAATTCAGATACATTTATTTCCACTAGCCTATTGGCAGTGCAGGAGTGAACCTTGTTCGTAAATGTATGTTGTAGGTCCTTTTTCTGAGCATTTGAAATGTTAGACCTAAAATGGATTTATTAAGGTTAGTAACCTAAAACTAAACTATAACCTAGGAGTTAGATTAGTGTTAATCTAACCTAGGCCTAGGCTATAAGCTAATGTTCTAAGTTAGTAACTATGTGCTATGAAGTTAGACTAAGTGTTATCTTAAATCCTAACCTAAGTTACTAACCTAACTAATGAACAAGGAAGAAAGGGGACCTATGGAAGGGTGTGAACCATGGGAGGCAGTTTCTATGGCATTAAATGGAGGGATAAGTATGAAGGACAGGTAATTTGGTAGAAGTTTTTAAACAGCTAGCTAGAGCTGACGTGGCAGGTCGCCAAAGTTGGAAATGGTCTTCGAATTGGTTTTATCCATCGCCAACTATGGCAGTCGGTGGCAATGGAAATTGAGTGGGAAATTAGGAGTAAATGCCATTTATGAACTCAGTCTTCGAGCTCGGGTTTCACGGGAAGGCATGCAAAATGGAAAATTAGTAGTTTGTTTGGTTTTTCATGCGCTCCGGTTTTCCCTCTTCCTGATCACTGGTTCTTCGCACCAGTCTTCTTGGTGTTGCATGGCAAGTATGAGCGTAACTAGCTCTTTTCTCTGGCAAGGAAAATTTATAAGTCATGGAAATAACAAATTTTTGTTGGTGAATCTAACTTGGAAAAAGAGGAGAAGGCTCGAGCTCTTTCAGTGGTCTTTTTTGGATTTTTAAGCAAATAACCAGGCATGTTAGGCCCTAACCTTTAAAAATCTTGCTTTCTTTCAATTGATTTCATTAGAACAACTCTGTTCAGATGATTTTTGGGTCAGATGGTTTTTATGGTAGCTTTGTGTGATTTTTGTTACTGTATCTTCTTGCTGGTTCGATTTTTCAATTTAACCCTTGATGGGTGTGTATTGTGTTTCGAACTGTTGCACTATTTCGTTGTGTTTTGCATTCCGGCTTAAGTTTGTGAAATGCATGCAAGAAAGTATACTAGACTTGCTCTGTGAGAGCCCATGAATTGTTCCCTTGTTGGGTTTAGGCTACAGTTGATACTTGTTGTTGATGCTTGTTGTTGATACTTGTCGGAAAGGATACTGATGGAATTTTGTTTGAATGTTCAGTTTAATTGGATTTATTTGTAAGTTCTGTCGTGGTTATTATAGGTGGTGGTTACTAAATCTTGTTGGGTTTCGCTATGATACTTAGGTTATGTTGAACGGATAACTGGCTGTGTTACAGTATTTAACGTGACCCTGTAGAAGTTGTTTTTCCCTCCCTTGTGTTGCAATTACGGGATTTAACCCATTGATGGTTTGCATTATATTTATTTATTTGCAAGATGACTCTGTAGAGTCCTTGGATTGGTTCGTATATTATGGACTACTGTATAAGTCATGTATGTGAATACTGGTAGCATGATTCTATCGGAGTCCTGGAGGGGTAACTAGTAATACGACTTCTGTTATCTTGTAATGAATACCTTCGTTTATGTAATGAATTTATTGTACAGACTCAGTTGGTGTACTTTTTACGTTTCCTATCTGTGTAAGCTTGAGCAAATAATGTTGTAGAGGCTCGGTTGGATTCCTTGTTACGAAATCAGTATTTAGCTTTTGTATAAACCTGATTTTGAATATTTACCATTGTTGGCACGGTTGGAATCATTAACTAATATTTATCTTGTATATCGGCTTCTGTAGAAGCTTTATCGAGTATATTGTTGTTCGGATTTAGTTGAAATCCTTGACAGGTAACCAGTGTATCTAAGCCTGATTTTGTACACTTGTTGTCTTTGGCTCTGTTGGGTTCCTTAAGTATAGATAGATATCATGTATCTTGGCTTCTGTAAAATTGGGTCATGAATACCATAATTTTCAAACTCTGAATGAGTTTAGATGTGAATACAGTATGTTATGTTTCCTTTTTGAATAATTCCAGTTAATGAGGCTGTGCATGTTGCATGGATTTTGTATAAATATCTCTGCATAGTCTTAGGGAAACATCATTGCTTTAATGTCAAGGAGTCTCTTGTTGACTGCGATAAAAGAAAAGTTCTTTGATTTTGACCTTGGATCTAAAGCCTTACAGTGTTTAGTAGGGATTAGAATGAGCTGTAGGTTGCTGAGAGGGATTGTTGTCGTGTTTGAGCATGATTACGTCTTCTGTTGCATGGACATCTAGTCTTGAGCTTGATTGAACTAAGGAGTTGTCAACTGCACCTCAACAGGCGATGGCAATGAATATCTTCTTGTTTTTCGCTTCGTGTGGAAGGTCATGTGGAGTCTATTTGGTAGATAGTCATCACTGTTTCGCGTAAGATCTACTGTACTGCTAGTAAACTACAGTAGTTTGTTGTATTTTAAACTTTAACAAAAGTGTGGTGCTTTTGGTGGCCTCGTCTGATTTATTCGCATGTGTTTAAGGTGAATGCTTTGCTCTTGGAAAGACGGTACAGTCAGGAGCTAGTTCTGAGGGAAATATGTATGTTTCGTTTATTTCTCTTCTGTTGTAAAGTATAGGTTGATATAATTGTTTATCTAACTTTTGGAATTGTTCTAACATGCTGATGGAATCATGAAAGGTTATGATATTCATTTATTATGTTGAATATATTAGTCCATCTGATGTTGTTGTCCTTGGGATTCATATGGATAGTTGTTTAGATGCATTTGTCTTCTTGGTCACTAATGTTTTGTTGAAATATGTTTACTTGTTTGGTGAAATGATCTCATTTAAACAGGTTGTTTAATGAAAACATTTGGTGGATTGCAATTGTTTTAAGAGTTAGTGCTTATCATGCTCAGTTCATCGAACTAACCCATGTTGACAATTTTTGCAGATGGTTGCCGTAAGTGGTAAAAGCACGTAGATCTGATAGGATGTTCAGATTGTTTAATTTGGTTTTATGATGAATTTCAGCTTGATTCTCTAAATGTACTATATGAATAAAGATGTTCTTTTTATGTTGAGTATTGTATCAAGTAAGCTGAAAGCATAAAATGTATTTGATTAGCCTGAAGGGAATAAAGTGAGATATTTGTTACTTATGTGTTTGTATTCTTATCTGGATAGTTTAACCTTCTTCGGATCAAATGATCTTGAGAGCTTGTTATTATTGTTTAAATTGGAGACTTTTGTGATTATCAATGTAAGCTTGCAAGAATATGTGAATGAATACTTATGATTGTTTAGCAGTTCTAGTATGTTCTATCTAAAGCTAAATTGAAATTTAGATCACTGTCTTTCTGGAAGCTAGGGTAAAAATAAACCTAAGCAAGACGCTAAACAAGCTGGATTAAATTATTAATTCCTAGTCTTGATTAAGCCAGGATACCGTTTAATTGGATTCTTAATCATTATATCTTGATACTAATAAGTAAGATATAAATTCAGTTATGAGAACTGATATAAACCAAAAAAAGGGGGTTTGGTTAGCAATCTCATGTGAAGGATGGGAGAAATTGTCCAATTTCGTTGATTTAGAATTATGTATATTCTATGAACTCCTTGATGGGACCTCTAGTCTTAATAACTTCTCTTGTGTATTGGGTTTCATTAAGAAGGGTCATTCTAAGGTGAGGAACCCAGGGTTTGGGAAAGACTACTCTTAAAGGGAGCGTCTTATGGTATAATTTAACTCAACATATGTAACACTTTTTAATAAGTAGATCTTTTCGAGGCGGATTTAAAGGTTGACGGCACAAGTCAACTGCAGGGTTGTACCTCCGAGAAGATTAGGATCTTCTCAAAGATAAAACAATGCAGGTGACTTATGATGACACCCTTTGCATTGATTGTTAAGATTTACACCTTAAACTCGAACAAGTTACTTTGGGACCGATTAGGAATGTGGTCACGTTATAAGGCTGCCTAGGAGACTCAGGGTATCTTGACACACTGGTTTAACTAGGGTTGACCCAGTATGTCATCGTATCCCTAGTCCTCAGGAGCATCCATATAACGTTTTCACCTTACTAATCCGTTTTCGAGTGAATAACTTAGGATAGGAGGGACTGACAGAAGTCAGTATAAGACATTCTACATAACATAGAATGGGGTGAAGGACGTATTCCAGATTGATGAGTATGCCGTTAAGGAATACGAGACATAAGCAGTATGTTTCAAATCTTTGGCCAAAGTATCACAAGCTGCTGATTGCATTGTCCTAAGTCACCTGGTCTAAGGGATGAGATGCTGATGAATAATGGTAACAATTATTCAGATAGGTTCCTTAGACAGAACATTCTGAATCCCAGAATAGGGAAGAGAACCGCAAGAGTGGTGTGTTAAATAAAAACGCCAACTCTTATTACTCATGAATAGATCGGTAGATTACCGAGTCATGGAATGAATAGATCGGAGGTACTCTGAGTCATTACAGCTGCATATGGTTATCTGTTATAAGAATGGTTATTTGATTTGTGAGTTCTAAATTACGTATTTAGAACCAGGATGCATTTATCAAAAAAAATTTTGACTTGTTCTAATATATAATATGAGGGTGTTACAATATATTGGCTTGTTTCTTTGTGGATGTATCCCACACTGGGTGACCCATGTTAAATATGGTGTTGATTTATATATCTTATTTTTTATATTTCTTCTGGTATAATATCCACTTTTATTGATTGTATGCTTATATCTGATATATTATCTGTAGAACCTTGTGCTAACCCCAACAACTGGTATCAGAGCTTTGTTTGAGGCTTTTGTGTGTTGACAAAATTACTCATAGAGGGTTTTCTTATTAAGTGGGAGCTACAAAAATGGCCAAAGAAAAAAATACAATGTAGAGAAGTTTGACGACCAAAATTATCAATTATGGAAGATGTAGATTGAGGATTATTTATATTAAAGATATTTTTACTTACCATTGGATGAAAAATACAGACCTATGAAGATGACTGATGAAGAATGGAAGATTCTTGACATAAACACTTTGGGATCTATAATATTGAGCCTAACAACATCAGTGGCTTCCAATATTACAGAAGTGACTTCTATAGTAGAGTTAATGAAATATATTGCTAATTTATATGAAAAATCTAGTGCTTCAAATAAAGTTTATTTGATGAAGAAACTATTTAGTTATAAGATGCATGAAGGTGAATCTACATCTAGTAATTTGAATGATTTTTGATCTATTGTAAATCAATTAAAATTAGTTGATATTCCGTTTCATGATAAAGTGAAAGCACTTTTATTCTTATGTTATTTACCTAATAGTTGGGGTAACTTGGTAATGACTGTTAATAATACAACATTTGCTAATAATATTTTGAAGTTTGATGATGTGGTTATTATAATATTGAATGAAGAAATTCACAGGAAAAATAAAGAGGAATCATCATCTAGGAATTCTTTGGATGTAGAAAGTAGAGGAAGGAAAAAGGAGAGATCCAAGAGTAAGAATAATGGGAAATCAAATTCAAGGGATGGAAGATCTAAATCCATAGGTAAGGGAATTAATTTTAAAAAATGAGGAAAGAAAGGACATGCAAAGAAAGATTGTTGGTCAAAGGATAAGGAGAACCACACTCAGACAAAGGTAAAGATTCAAATAAGGAGGAAAATATTGCAACAGAGGTAATGCAAGATGCTCTTATTATTTCTTTGGATAATAGAATAGAATTATGGGTTTTAGATTCAGGAGCTTCTTTCCATGAACCCCTAACAAGGGTTATTTCAAAAATTATGTCTAGGGAAATTTTAGGAATGTTTATTTAAGTGATGATGAATCTTGCAATATTACTGGTAAAGGAGAAGTTCATCTAAAATTACAGAATGGAAATACATGGGTATTGAAAGATGTGGGGCATAGGCCAAGCCTCAAGAGGAATCTTATTTCTGTAGGGAAACTAGGTGAAGTTGGTTGCATGGTTACATTCATAGCAGACTCTTGGAAATTCATCAAGGGTTATTTTTTTGTGGCAAGAGGAAAGAAGGTAGGAACGTTATATTTATCTACCCATGTTATTGATTACTTTTCTGTGTTATCTACTTAAAATTTAGATGCATGCATGTGGCATAATCGGTTGGGCGATATGAGTCAAAAAGGAGTGCTTAAAGGCTAAGCGTAAGTTATCAGATTTGAAATATTTAAATCTTGATTTATATGAGCATTGTATCTTTGGAAATAAAAAGATAGTGAGATTTATCAAAGTTGGGGCAACTAAGAAGGAGCAAAAATTGGAGCTTGTACACTCAGAAGTGTGGGGACCAGCCTAGGTAGCTTCTTATGGAGGATCCCAATATTATGTTAATTTCATTGATGATGCTACAAGAAAGGTATGAGTTTAGTGTATTAAACATAAATATGATGTTTTTGATACTTTTAAAAGATGGAAAGCCCTTGTTAAAAATGAATCAAATTCAAAGTTAAAGTGCCTTAGATCTGAAAATGGTGGTGAATATTGTAGCAAGGCTTTTAATGATTATTGTTCAGTGAATGGAATACGTAGAGAAAGGATGGTTCCAAGAACACCACAAGAGAATGGTGTTACAGAAAAAATGAACAAGATAATCATGGAATGTGCTAGAAGTATAAGGATACA
This sequence comes from Taxus chinensis, assembly GCA_019776745.2. NCBI lineage: Eukaryota > Viridiplantae > Streptophyta > Pinopsida > Cupressales > Taxaceae > Taxus > Taxus chinensis. The sequence continues at coordinate 873,200,950 of CM034148.1, read as the reverse complement.
TGTTGGACTGCCCTTGCAGTTTTGGGTAGAAGTAGTTGATACAAGGGTTTATTTTATTAACCGTGCACCTTCAAGTTCACTAGACGGAGGAATACCAGAGGAAGCTTGGACCAAAAAATAGGTAGATCTTTCTTTTCTTAAATTTTTTGGTTCATAAGCTTTTGTGCATATTGATAAGGAAAATAGAAAAAAATTGGATGTAAAATCCAAGAGATATACTTTCATTGGTTATGGATCTGGTGATTTAAGTCTATATTTTTTGGGATTTAGAGAATTCTAAAATTGTTAGGAGTCGTGAAATTGAATGGAATGAAAAGAGAATGTACAAGGATAAAATTTTGGTAGCCAAGAACGAACTGGTTGAGAAGTTTGTGAATGAAAATGAACTCTCAGATTTAAAAATAATATTGATAGTGTTACACAGTAACCGGTGTCAGTTGATCCTTGACTGACATTAGTCAGCTGAACTGGTATTAGCTATATAAGATCCAAACCGACCTCAATTAGTAGAACTAGCATCGGTTACAGGTGACCGGTGTCGGTCACTGTCAGAATTGGAAACAAATTTCTAGGAGGTCCAGAATGTACCTCTAGTACCCTAAACTTCTGTGAGAAGGTCACAAAGGGTAATTAAACCTCTAGTTAGATTTACACCTTCTTTATCTTATTTATTATTGACTGATAATGGTGAATCTGAAATTTTTAAAGAAGCAATGCAAGATAAAACCCATATTCAGTGGGAGCGTGGCATGAATGAGGAGATGAAATCCTTGGAGCAAAACCAGACTTGGGATTTGCTTAAGTTGTCAGTAGGTAAGAGGACATTACAAAACAAGTGGGTTTATAGGATTAAGGAAGAATAGGATGGACAGAAAATATACAAGGAAAGACTTGTAGTAAAGGGATTTGCACAAAAAACATGTATTGACTTTGGTGAAATATTTTCTCATGTTGTTAAAATGACTTCCATATGTACTGTGTTGAGTTTTTTTGTAGTACATGATTTACATTTAGAGAAAATATATGTGAAGATAGATTTCCTTCATGGTGATTTGGATGAAGAGACTTATATGCAACATCCGCCTGGGTATGAAGTCAAGGGTAAGGAGAAATTAGTGTGTAGGTTGAGAAATAGTCTATATGGACTCAAGCAAGCTCCAAGGCAATGGTACATGAGGTTTGATAGTTTTATGCATGAGCATGGTCATTTGAGATGTGAATATGATCATTGTGTTTATTTCAAGAAGCTTGGAAATAGGAGCTATATTATTTTTTTACTGTATGTGGATGATATGCTTATTGTAGGATCTAGTATGCAGGACATTGTTGAGCTTAAAGGAAATCTAGCTCAAACATTTTCTATGAAGGATTTAAGAGCTGTAAAAATAATCCTTGGCATGTGAATACATAGAGACATGAAGAATGAGAAATTTTATTTGTCTCAGGAAGCTTATATCAATAAGGTGTTGGAAATTTTTAACATGCAAGATTAAAAATTAGTAAGTACACTTATGGCTGGACACTTAAAATTAAGCAAAGATCAGTTTCCTTCATCACATGAGGAGGTGAAATACATGTCAGGAGTACCATATGCTTCAGCAATTGGGAGTCTCATGTGTGTTATGGTTTGTAACAAACTTGACATTGCACAGGCAGTGGGAGTTGTGAGTAGATTTATGTCTAATCTAGGAAAAGAGCATTAGAAAGCAATCCAATGGATACTTAGGTATTTGAGAGGGACATCTAACATGTAGTTATGCTATGGAGATTTGAATGTTTATTTATGTGGCTATGTTGATTCAGATATGGTTGGATATCTGGATGGAAGAAAGAGCACTACTAGATATATTTTCACATTAGGTGGGACGGTAGTTATCTATATTTCAAGATTGCAGAAGGTTGTGGCTTTGTCTACTACAGAGGTAGAGTATGTTGTAACTACATATGATAGAAAAGAGATGATATGGATGAGAAGATTCATGGAAGAGTTGGGAAATAAGGGAAAGAAGAAAGATGATTTTAAATTGTTCAGTGAAAGTTAGAGTGCAATTCATTTGGAAAAGAACTCAGCATTTCATTCTAGAACAAAACACTCAGTTGAGGTATCACTTCATACGGAAGGTATTGAAGGATGGACAGTTGAAATTGGAGAAGATTCATACGAGTGAAAACCCTGTAGATATGATAATGAAGCCATTAGCAAAAGATAATTTGGATCTACTCTCCAATTTTTTTGGTCTTCAAGTTTGAGACTTGAAGAGGAAGAAATAAAGCTAAGGAAAGGATCCAAGAATGACATTACATAGGTATAATGCAATAATTTATCTCCAAGTGGGATATTGTTGAGTTGTGGATCTCAATTACTTCAGATTAGCATGCTATATTAGACTTATGTGAAAATACAGTAACCGACATCGGTTATGGAGGGACCGGCATCAGTCAGGAAAGGAAGAATCAACATTGGTTAGGGCTAATCGACATCGGTTACCTATGTGGGAGTGTTTTATTTAACTCTCAGAAATTAGATCTATTTTTAACATTAAAGCATATCTATTCATTGTAATTACATGCCTAAGTTCCCTAAGTTTGTATGTGCCTATATAAGCGTGAAAGCTAGGGTTTAGAAGTTATAATTGTAAGAATTGATGATTATTATGAGAGTAATTTTGAGAGAGAATTCTTGGAGAAGAAGGATAAGCTTGAGAGAAAGAACACACTGAACATTTCAGAGGTGTTGAAGATTGTAGATCTTTAATTGTAAATCTTTTGAAAGCTTTGGATAATATATTAGCTTGTTTCTTGGTGGATGTAGCCCACATTGGGTGAACCACGTCAAATATGGTGTTGATTTATATATCTTGTTTTGTATATTGCTTTTTGTAGAATATCCACTTTTAGTGCATGTATGCTTAGATCTGATATATTATATGTACAACCTTATGTTAACCCCAACAATGTTTTTAGGAATTTGATGCTTTGTATGGGGTTTTACAAGTAGATCTTCATCACACAACTACAACAAAATTAGTGGAGATATTGTGACAACTAGGTGACCAAGATGAAGGTGTTTCCAAGACCTTGCAACACTGTCAGAACTAGATCATGACCTTTTTTGCAGACCCAATCACCCAAATTATAGACCAGAGTGCTCACATGCACCCCAATCCTCTCCCTGGCACCCCCCAGTCTAGGTAGATCTTTTTTTGCTACAATTTCTTGGGTAGCACCATTGGTCTCTATCATGTCTATGCATAATTCTTCCCAGTCATGCACACAATGAGGTAAGTTAATTTCAAGTTAGTACCCTATCCCTTACCATTTTCATTATTTTATTTCATTAAAAATATTAAATAAAATTATTTAGTTTTTTACATCACATTTATATCATTTATTCCCTTGTTACTAGTTTATATTAACATATAAAATTCCCATTTTTAGTTAATTATTTTGGTGAACCCAACTCTTTAGAATACCTTACCCTAGGATCCAATGGCTAAGCCTAGCCCATCCTCTCCACCTATCATGTTTCATATTAGTGTTAACACTTTTTATGATGAGGTTGTCATTTATGAGATTAAAGCTCTCTATAGTTCTCCCGATACCACATAAGACCATGTTAAACAACAACTTCAAGATGGACTATAATATGTACCTACCCACTTTGAAGATTATCCTATAGTAAATAACATCGTTGATGATCTAGTAGCCTTAAATCACTATACTCCATGCTATACAGTCGCTTGTGATCTGCCTTCTCATCTTTCAGAGGAGACATTAGATGACTCTCTTATTGATTACTTATTTGGTATTGACACTCGTTCACATGAGCATACTGATTCACATTCTACTCTGGTCACTAACATGCTTCCCTCTCATGACTCTACCTCTAATGACATTGTTTCTCATGATACATCCTCTCATACTTCACATAATACTTCACATTATGTTGACGATCCTATTGATGGTGCTCTTAGTGATATCTTCATTTCTGAGTCCTTAACTGATATCGGTGAGACAACTGAGGTTTATGACTCTCCTTCATTCTATACTGCCGAGTGTGACTCACCTACTCTAATAATATATTCTCTTGAAATCATATCTAGCACTATTCATGAGTCACCTCCATCTATCACTTCTTCTTCTCCTACTATTTCATCTCCCCTTGCTAGTTGACCTGTGTCTCTTACTACATCTTCTATATAAGTTTCCCCATTGGTTACTTCACCTATTACAGGTATTTTTTATGCTATTCTAACCATTGCTATGGGTATTCCATCAATATCTCATACCATAGCTTCCTTGAAACCTACTAGTGTGCCCTTAGCATCAGACCCTTCTCCATCACCCTTAGACATCCTTATGATTACTCACAATGGTAAGCTCTAATCACTCAATACATTATTACCATCTTCCGCCATCCCTTCACAAGATATTATTTCCCTCATGCATGCCGTAGGAAAATTACAATCCCAGGTTTAGTCTCTCACTTTAGAAAGTAGGGATTATTGCACCTCTATTGACAACAATTCATTACATGGAAATTCGGTCCTTAAGAAAATTCACAATTATGCATTCCTTCATGGTTTCACCATGCCTACTTTCACATGTTTTGATAGTATGGGTGACCCTCATGCCCATCTCCTACATTATTGGTAGGACATGGCTTCTTATTCTAATGATTTCTTATTACTTAAAGCCTTTTGCTATAGTCTTACCGATGAAGAATTACATTGGTACACTCACCTACCATTTGGGTTCATTAGCACTTTTTATGACATGGAGGATGTCTTCCTTCATCGTTTTATAATAAAAAATGGCACCAAGGTTACTTATAACCGCTTAGCTTCTCTACATCAGGGCTCCACGGAACCTATCAAGGACTATATCCTACAATTCAATGCTTATATCCATCAACTTATTTTCCAACCCATTGATCTTAAGAAGTAACTTAATTTTTGTCATGGCCTCATTCCTCCACTTAAGCAATGAATGAAGTATGATACATGTGAGTCCTTCACTCTCTTATGCTATAAGGCTATTGAATTAGAAAAATACCTCCTCTCTACACTAACCATACATCCTCCACATACTTATGCGGCTATACCCTCACCTAGTTCTCCACTTAAACCTCTGGTCAAGCATCCCACTCAATATCCTACAAAAAAATAAGCATGCTCCACCCTCTTTGCTACCAAAGAATACTCCTTCTCTGACTCTACAACAAGAAAATGTTATCCATATTTCACCCCCATGCCAAATATTGGATTGACCACGACCTCGCATAGAAGGAACCTAAGAAAACTCATTCAGATCTTACAAATTGATCAAGAGGGACTCAACATTAGAAGTAGCAGAGGCCTAGAGAGGCTAAAGAACCCTACACAAAAGAAATGACTCTGTTGGGCCATATCCACGTCTAAAATATGTTATTCAAGCTACATGTTGACTCAACTATGGGATAGTAGGGTTAGACAAGGAGGGACAATGCTGCAGAAAGACCAAAGAGGAGAAGGGGAAGAAATGACGAAGATGCGAAGTCCTCAGGCTTGAAACAGTTCAGGAAAAGGTCCAAAAATGACTAACTATGGAGGAGGTAGTGGAAAATACCACATGTCCTAATGACGCTTCTCCAAAGGTGAATCCAAAAGGGAGAGCCCAAACTTGTGCCATGCTTCCATGTGTCCAAAATCCTAAGAATTTGTGGGGTGTTGAAAAGTCTTTAACTAAAAGGAAGGTGCTAGGTGTCAGCTTAAGACCAAGAAAGAAGCCTAGGGTAGAGAATCAAACTTACATCAGCCCTCCACATAGCAAGTGGTCAAACAGAGGCAAAAGCTAGACAAAAAAGGGTTCAAATTGACTAGGTATAAAGGTGTAAATGGAGAATGCCAAGTGTCAGTATGGCACCTCTCCAAGAGTTGGTCCTAAGGCAGAGACCCAAATGAGCATGAGCTCACCACGTAGCCCAAAGCCTAAAAAGTAAGAGGGACCATTGAAAATTCCATAGATCAGCGGAGGTCGACAAGTGTCAACCTGATGCTCCTTCAAAGGTAAACTTTGGGCTGGGTTTTCAAGCTAGCGCGGTGCCTCCACGTGTTATTCCAAGAGGGGTAGAGTCAATTGAATAGTCAATGCATGGGCCAAGCTGGCGGAGGCTTCCAAGTGTCTTCATGGTGTTGATTGAAGGATTGGATAAAGAAAAGTTTTCCGAATGAGTGCTAGACTACTGTGTGTCCTAGGAGACAACGGGTCGTCGTGGAAAAATATGGTTCTTTGCCCGTTGTTGTTTCGAAAGGGGTAAAAGTTGTAAAATAGCCTGCAACTCTGCCTAAGGAAAAAGTTAGCATTTGGGCCCGAGTCAAAGTCAAAGTAGGGAATCACAGGAAAGGGTGAAAATGTGCCTTTTGTTCAAAAGGCACAAAGATAAAGATGGAAGCTCATGTCCCATACCAAAAGGAGCCATGTGTCTAGCCGGAGCTTTAGGGTTGCGGGAGTTTTTTGAGTTTTGTGTTTTTGCACAATAGAACAAAAGATAAATTGCAAACCCGTAGGCTCAATTTTTGTTCCAATCTGACTGCCACATGTCCCACACCAAAAGGGGGATCCATTTTTCAAATTATTTTCCCGCCCATTTATACGGACTCGCTACAAACTTTGAATGGGAATATCTTTCAATTCAGGCTCAAAATATTGCAAATATGACACCGTTGGAAAGATCTCAGACTCGGCCATGCCATGGAGGTCTGAAACTTTAATTTTGAGGAAGTTAGGTGAAGAAAAATGGAGTAAATGTCTTCAGGATTTCAATGTGAGATCTTCTTGCCTCAACAACCAGATCAAATTTGATCTGTTTCTCTATTTCCTCTTCCTCCAAGGCACCAAACCAAGGATTGATGCAATAAAGATAGATTTGGGGCCATATTTTATCATAAGCATTAACAACAGTGGTTGAGTTTTGATCTTCTTTTCCCGCTTCTCTCTCTCTCTTTCTTTCTTCTCTCTAATTGAATCTATAAATACAAGGGTAGGATTCATTGTAAAGTGTTGGACATTCCTTATTTTTTAGGCTCCCTTCTCCTTCTAGTAAAGGGATTTGTGGGGTTCATGCCTTCCATTAAAATTGTAATACATTTATGCCTTTTGACTACTTTGTAATGAACTGTATGTTATGTTTGTGGAGCTTGTTTTCATGTTATAGTTTAGTACACCTTCCATGTGTTACACTCAAATATTTTTAAGGTAGTCCCTCTAGCAGGTGAGCGGGTCAAGGGGATTCGGGGGCAAAGCCCTCGAAGAAAATTTTCATGGGTGGTTTATTAACCCATGGGTAATGGGTAACTGTTATGGGCTGATTTTGGGCCCATGGCTTTTCGGTACCAATTGTTTTGTAAAACTACCTCTTTGGCTACCTATTGATGTAATTATATATAGATGGACATACAATATGATTGATATGAGTGCTTTTGTGAAGGTGAATAGTGTGTGTAAATTCAAGTGTGAATTCAGGAGGGTTTTTTTAGCACAGCTCCAAACAAGATCTGGTTATTGTAATTGTGAAGATTGTTGGCTTGTAATAAAATCTAAGAAAGTGTTCTTGGTGGATGTAGCCCACATTGGGTGAACCACGTTAAATATTGTCTTCGTGTTTTACATATTTCATTTATGTAATTTCTATTCATACTTCTTATTATTGTGATTCTGAGGAATTATTCCGCATTAGATTCTATTAATTCCTAACAATTGGTATCAGAGCCTAGTTTGGTTTGCTAAAGTGTTGAATCGTAGGGAAATTTTTTAAGCTTGAGTGGGAGCTATGACAGATGATGGAAGATCTGGGGTTGATAAATTCAACGGGTAGAATTTTAGTCTTTGGAAGATGCAGATGGAAGATTACCTTTATCAGAAGGATCTTTATACTCTGTTGTCTGAGAAGGTGAACAAACCCTCAAGTATGACAGATGTGGAATGGGATTTGTTGGATCGGAAGACACTTGGAACAATCCGGTTGTGTCTTGTATCTTCGGTATTATTTAATGTTTCAAAGGAAAAGACTACAAAAAATCTAATGGATGCATTAGGGAAGTTATATGAAAAACCCTCTGCCTCTAACAAGATTTTTTTAATGAAAGAGTTGTTTAATATGAAGATTTCTGAGAATAGTTTAGTAGCAAATCATTTAAATGATTTCAATATGGTTGTGAATATGCTATCTTCGGTTCAAATAGAATTTGATGAAGAATTTAGGGATTTATTAATTTTGTGCTCTTTACCTGAGAGTTGGAATAGCCTGGTAATGGCGGTAAGTAACTCGGTTCCAGCTAACTCGAAGTTGAAGTTTGAGGATATTGTAGGGGTGATTCTAAGTGAGGAAATACGAAGAAAAAGCTCTGAAGAATCTTCTACTTTAGGGAATACTTTGACAGTGGAAACTAGAGGGAGACAGAAGAATAGAAGAAATTGTGGAAAATCGAAAGATCGAGCAAGGTCAAAATCCAAGAGCAAGATTGTATGCTGGAGTTGTGGAAAGTCTGGGCATGCAAAGAAGGACTGTTGGGAGCTTCAGGATAAGAAGAAACAACAAGAATAAAAAAAGGAGGAAAATGTGGCATCGGGTAATGTATGTCAGGATGCTTTGATTCTTTCTTTGCATAATATTACTGAATCTTGGGTTTTCGATTCAGGGGCTTCTTTTCATGCTACTCCACATAGGCATTATTTTGTTGATTATTCTCAAGGGGATTTTGGGAATGTTCTTCTTGGTGATGATGAGCCTTGCAGTATAGTTGGAAAAGGTTCTATTTAGGTTAAGATGTAGAATGAGAATACATGGCTATTGAAGGATGTCAGACATGTGCCTACATTAAGGAGAAATTTGATATCGGAGGGGCAATTAGGAAGTGATAGTTGTACTGTGATATTTACAGTGGACTCTTGGAAGGTTACCAAGGGTGCTCTTGTGGTGGCAAGAGGTAAGAAGGTTGGAACCTTGTATTTAACCACTAATAGTACTAATGATTGTAATCTTATGGCTTCAGATACAGATACAACATTATGGCACTATAGGCTCGGTCATATGAGACATAAGGGCATGGACATCATAAAGAATAATTTTCTTGGATATACAGAAATAGGTTTAGATTTCTGTGAGAACTGCATATATGGGAAGCAAAAGTGAGTAAGGTTTCTCAAGGTTGGACAGACGAAGAAAGAGAGTAAGTTAGAGCTGGTACATTTTGATGTGTGGGGGTCAGCTCAGGTATAATCTCTTGGGGGTTCAAGTTATTATGTTACTTTTATTGATGATCCAACAAGGAAAGTTAGGGTTTATTGTATTATAAACAAATATGATGTATTTGAAACTTTTGTTAAATGAAAAGCCTTGGTAGAGAATGAAATAGGTTTTAAGTTAAAATGTCTTAGGTCAAATAATGGAGGGGAGTATTACAACAATGAATTTGATGATTAGTGTTCTAAGTATGGAATCTGCAGGAAAAAGACAGTTCCAGAAACCCCGCAGCAGAATAGGGTGTAAGAAAGGATGAACAGAACAATAATGGAACATTCTAAGAGCATGAGGATACATGCAGGACTGCCTCTTTATTTTTGGGCAAAAGCGGTGAGCACAGCTGTGTACTTGATAAATAGAGGACCCTCAAGTGCCTTGGATGGAGGCATACCCGAGGAGGCCTGGTATGGTAAGAAAGTCGATTACTCATTTCTTAGAGTCGTTGGATGTGAGGTGGTTGTTCATATTGACAAGGATGATAGGACCAAGCTAGAGGCTAAATCAGAAAAATGCACTTTTATTAGTTATGGTGGTGATGACTTTGGATTTAAATGTTGGAATATTAAGAACAAGAAAATCATTCAGTCTAGGGATTTGGTCTTTAATGAGAAATTCATGTATAAGCAACAGTTGCAGGAAAACAGGGAAGAATCCAAGAAAGAATATGTAGTGGTAGAGGATCTTCTAGATGGGATAGTGACCCATGAATCAGTTCAGGAACCTACTCAACAGGAACCCCAAACTCCTACAGCGAGGAGGTATTCTAGGGTAAGAAAAGAACCTGAACGTTTTTCTCCTTCTCTTTATAATTTATTACTCACTGATAGTGGAGAGCCAGAGAGCTTTGATGAAGCAATGCAGGTAGATGCCAGTAAGAAGTGGGAGCAAGCCATGGATGAGGAGCATAAGTCTCTCATGGAGAACCAGACTTGGGATTTGGTGAAGCTACCAAAAGGAAAAAGAGCATTTTAGAACAAGTGGGTGTACAGAGTTAAAGACAAAGAAGGAGGAAAGAAAAGATATAAGGCCCGGTTGGTGGTCAAGGTGTTTGCACAGAAACAAGGTATAGATTTTGATGAGATTTTTTCTCCTGTAGTAAAAACGACTTCTATTAGAACTGTTCTTGGAATAGTGGCAGCAGAAGACTTGCACTTAGAACAGTTAGATGTAAAGACTACATTTCTCCATGGGATTTGGAGGACAAGCTATATATGCAGCAGCCAAAAGGATATGAGGTCAAAGGTAAAGAGGATATGGTGTGCAAACTGAAGAAGATCTTGTATGGCTTGAAACAAGCTCCACGTCAATGGTATAATAAGTTTGATAGCTTCATGATGGAGAAATTTTATATTAGATGTCATTCTGACCATTGTGTGTATAAAAAGAAATTTGAGGATGGAAGTTATATTATCCTGTGTTTGTATGTTGATGACATGTTGGTTGCAGGTAAAAACATGTAGGAAATAAAAGTACTCAAGAAACAACTAAGTGAATCATTTGATATGAAGGATTTGGGGGTATCCAGACAAATCCTTGGTATGACGATAACTTGGGATAGGAAGAAACGAAAGCTGACTTTATCTCAGGAAGAGTACATTAAGAAGGTATTAAATAGGTTTAACATGTAGGATGCTAAACAGGTTGGGAATCCTTTGACAGGCCATTTTAAGTTATCAAAGGATCAGTGTCCCAAGATAGAGCAGGAAAGAAACTAGATGTCCAAGGTGCCTTACTCATTAGTGGTTAGCAGTTTGATGTATGCTATGGTGTGCACTAGGCTAGATATTGCCCATGCAGTGGGAGTAGTGAGTAGGTTTATGAGTGATCCAGGAAATGAGCACTGACAGGCAGTAAAGTGGATACTTTGGTATTTGAGAGGAACCATGGGTATTGTTTTGTGTTACAGTGGATCAGACACTACTTTGTGTGGACATGTTGACTCAGATATGGCTGGAGATTTGGACAGTAGAAGGAGCACAACAGGTTATGTATTTACTATAGGTGATACAACAGTGAGCTGGATTTCAAGGTTACAAAAGGTTGTGGCTTTGTCAACCACTGAGGCTGAGTATGTTGCTTCTACAAAAGCTAGCAAGGAGATGATTTGGCTACAAAAATTACTTGATGAGTTGGGGCATAAACAGGAAGTTAGAAAGCTATATAGTGATAGTTAGAGTGATATTCACTTAGCTAAGAACTCTGCTTTCCATTCTAGGATAAAGCATATACAGTTGAGATATCACTTCATCAGGACAACTTTGGAGGAAGATAAGTTGAAGTTGGAGAAGATTCATACCAGTCAGAATCCTATAGACATGATGATAGAGGTGGTCACAAGGGATAAAATAAAGCTATGTTTAGCTTTGGTTGGCCTTCGCAGATGACAGTGAAGGGTTGAGAAGCTTGCTCAGTGGAAATCAGTCTCCAAGTGGGAGATTGTTATGTTTGTGGAGCCTATTTTCATGTTACAGTTTGGTACACCTTCCATGTGTTACACTCAGATATTTTTACGGTGATCCTGCTTACCGGTGAGTGGGTTAAGGGGGTTCGGGGGGTTTGTTAACCCATGGGTAATGGGTAACTGTTATGGGCTGGTTTTGGGTCCATGGCTTTTTGGAACCCATTATTTTTTAAAACTGCCTCTTTGCCTACCTATTGATGTACATATATATATATATGGACATACAATAGGATTGATATGAGTGTTTTTGTGAAGGTGAATAGTGTGTGTGAATTCAAGTATGAATTTGGGAGGGTTTGTTGAGCGCAACTCCAAACAAGATCTGGTTATTGTAATTGTGAAGATTGTTGGCTTGTAATAAAATCTGAGCAAGTGTTCTTGGTGGATGTAGCCCATGTTGGGTGAACCATGTTAAATATTGTCTTCGTGTTTTGCATATTTCATTTCTATAATTTCTATTCATACTTCTTATTATTGCGATTCTGAGGAATTATTCCGCATTAGATTCTATTAATTCCTAACACTGTATCAATTCATAGATCAATAAAACACGTCTGTGATTAATCTTAGATCCTTTCTTGTCTCTTTTGCTTTCATTTGGTCTTCTATTACAGATCCAACTATTTGTGCTTGTTATCGTATGCATTTTATTGGTTTGTGTCTATTGGAAAGGTAAGTGTTCATCATCCCTTTGGTGAATCACCTGATAGTTTAGTTGTTTCTTATTTCTTATACTCTTTTATCCATGTCTCCTTGGCAAGTTCTAGATTAGGTATATAGATAGATCCTCTGCAAACCCCTACGTATGCACCTAAATAGAGGGATAAGGAGCCATCCTTCAACCTAGAGATATTTTCCATTTTTGCAAGGTCCCATGCCTTGGGAAAAGCTCAATGTTATGCAATCACACCAAATGACTCTACCTTAGAAAAGCAGACCTGTATAACTCATTTGGAGATGCTGTGATTTTGCACTAACAATTTTGGCATGCCCGATGGGACTAAGAAGTCTCCATCTATTTATAATAGAAATTGATGTACACTTTCTATGATTCTGGCTTTTAAGAAGCCTTAAAATTATACTGCGGGTGACTCTAAAACAAACAAATCTACTGGTTTCAGCAGCCCAAGCTTGGGAGATGCATGAGAAAAAAATTGGTCTAGAGAAAGGAAAGAAGGTAAATTTGAGTACTTACGTCTAGCCCCAGGTAGAGAAAGGAGAGGAAGAAGAGTTCAGAGGCCTCCATCTCCACCAAGTAGAACCTTGTCAACACCTCCACCTGTAAGGCCTTTATTTCAGTCTGCAAGGGTTCTTAGGCCAATCAGAATGGCTCAACAAAATCCATATGTCAACTTCATTGAAATTAGTCCACTCACCTTGAATGCACAAAACCCAGTTCCGATTGCAGCATTAAAGAGCATCCCATATTTCACGGGGGAAAATAAAACTTCTCCTGGTGACCATGTCCAAGATATTGCTAATGTCTGTACAATCCACGAAATCCATGAGATGGACATTGCAGTCAAGTTGCTAGCCTCTTCACTCAAAATTAAAGCTTCACAATGGTTCAAGAGACTTGAAGTAGGCTCTATTCAAAACTGGAATTAGCTATGCACAGTTCTTCATAACCAGTTTGGAGAGAAAGGTGATAACTTGTCTTTGTTGGAGAAAGTAACAACGATCAAGAGAGCCTCAAACGAACAACTGACAGACTTCAACCTTAGATTCCAGTGGACCTAGGATAGAATTCCAACATTAGTAAAGCCCACTAATGAAGGTGCCTTCTTATACTTTCTTAGGGCTTTAAATTATGATATTTCTCTGATGATTCAGTCAATGGGGGACACTACATTACCTGTAGCTTATAGCCTTTCCATAGGGGTTGAGAACCATTTGATTCAAGCTAGCAAAACCACTCCTAGGCCATCCATGCCTTTGTACCTTGAGTTAGGAAGCCCAAATGCTAGCCAAACACCTACATTAGCTCCCATACCCACACCTAGGAGTCAAAGCTCAGCTGAAGCTTCCACTTCATCATCTAACACCTCTAAAGAGCTTCAGGAAGTCATGAAACAACTTCAAAACCTGGGAAATGAGCTAGTAACCATCAAAAGACAACAAGCTCAGAGTTCCAGGCCATATCAACCTCAAAATCAGCCCCAAGATCAGTATCAAGCCAGACCCCAGTATCAGCACAATAGGCCACCACCTCATACATTAAATTAGAGCCAGAACTAAGGACAACCCCAAGCTGCTAGACCTTTTAGGTCATATGATCTGAACATAGCTTCAACATCAAGGGCATTGGTTCCTGCACAGAACAATATGGTACAAGAATATGATTAGTGTTTTCTATGCAGTCAACCACACAACTAATCAACGTGCTTTAATGGTGCTCTAAATCAGGCCTTGATGGTACAAACTAGTATGGTGCCACAATAACCTAACCAAGAGGAAGATCAATATAAAGGAGCTCAACAAAGTGGATCCCCAAACAAGACTATGCTTTTCAATTGACAGGCTGAGGACTTTTGTGGGATGAATCAGTTCCCTTCTCAAAGTGTGGCTGCCAATACACGGTCCAAAAAGAGAAGTATTTGAAAGGGTCAACCACTAAACTCAGGTGACCCTCAACCTTCCATCACTCCACAAGGTCCTGGTGCTCCAAGTACAACTCCCAACATGATGAACCAATCCAGACCACCTTCCAAACCCAGTCAGGCACCGGTTGTAACAACCCATGTGCAAGAAAGAAATGTGTCTAGAAAGGGGCAGCAAAAAGATAGCTCATTCAATATTATTGAGCAGATGAAAAGGAAAAGTGTGAATATTTCACTATGGGAGTCACTGGCCATTCTAGGGTAGAGGGATCTGTTGTAGACTGCCATGCAAAATTGTTCAAGTTCAAATCACCCCCCTAATCAGCAAGAGAGAGTTCTTGCCAATGCAGTTCAAATAGGGAGAAACCATGGAGAACAACAAGGTAAGAACATGAGACCTCCTCCCTTCTATGTCTCATTGATTATTGGAGACAAATTAGTGCACAATTATATGATTGATTCTGGGGCTACTAGTTTTGTGATGCCCAAACAAATAGTTGATCAGTTGGGTCTCCAATATGATGTCATCTCTAGAGGAGTAGTCCAATTAGATGGGATAACAGTGACCACTATGGGAATCATCAAGGATCTGAGTCTCACTCTACATGCTTGCCCTAATGTGACTATTTTGCAAAATGTGTCAATCATAGATTTGCCAGCACATTTTTCTTTGTGTCTGTCTAAAGACTTCACTGCTGAAATTGGGGGCTACCTATCTGCTGAATGGTCACATATGCTATTTAGGACAAGGTATGGGGCAAAGGCCACAATCAGATCTGAACCTATTGCTGATTATCATATTAAATCCTATGTGCCTAGCCTAATCAATGCCAATTGCTCAATTTTTGATTAAGAAGACCTCCTAAGCACTTCTGAAGCAAATACCAAGGTGGGATGTATCCCAGACTTGACTCTCGATGATTGGCCCAACAAAATTCATGATTTTGAACCCTATAAGGAGATGGAAGAATCTGAGCTAGATGTCTACTATCTACATGAAGAGATTCAACCTCTTCCTGATCTAATTAAGCTCGAATACAAGGATGACAATGAGGTATGGAAATTTTTCTTTGATGGCTCAAGGAGTAGACAAGGAGCTGGAGGAGGAGCCATGATTATGTCCCCCAGAGGTATGAGATAGTATTCAACCTTTAGATTCTAGTTTGTTAAAATAACAATGCTGAATATGAGGCTTTAGTCCAAGGTCTTCATTGGGAAAGGAAGCTGAGGATCGAGAACTTGCAAGTGTTTGGTGATAGTGAAATGGTTGTCAATCAAGTCAGAGGACTAAATGCTGTCAAAAATTACCTTCTCAAGAACTACAAGAGTAGGGTATGTGATCTCATGGAGGATTTTGAGGCCTTCAGTATTATGTCCATACCCAGGAAGGAGAATGAAGCTGCTGACAAACTTGTAGCAGTCAGGGAAACATTTGATGTGTTTGAAAACACCAAAAGAGACAAAGAACAACCACATATCCATGTGGTAGTGAGGCTAGCAGTTCCGGATAATAAATAATACATGCTGGCAGGTGTTTGAGAATGATCATCAAATCATTAACTTTTTGTAAGAAGAAGCTGAATTCTTAGCTAGAAACCAGAGCAGACTAGAACAATAATATGGGAATCAGATAGCACAGTTACATATAAAAATATTCCCAAAGTCTTAGTGACACTAGAATCTATCTTCAATCCTAATGATCAATTTAGAAAGGAGAAGGCTAACATGCAGATCAAAGGAGAGGATTTAGAGTTGATTCTAGTTGGAGAAGACAAAAAACTTCAAATTAGCAAAGTGGCCACAGAGCAAGAAAGGTACGAATTCATACAACTTTTCCAAGAATTTCTTGATGAGTTTACTTAGAGTTATGAATACCTAAGAGGGTTCAATACAAATCTAGCACAACACAAAATCAAACTAGATCCAACTGCTCAGCCTATCAGGCAAAAGAAGAGACCAATCAACCCACATATTGAGCCTCTGATGAAGAAGGAGTTGAACAAGCTGATAGAGGCAAGCATCATATTTCCAATCAAACACTCAAGCTGGGTTGCAAATCTGGTCCCAGTCAGGAAGAAAAATGGAGAAATCAAGTTATGTGTTGACTTCAGGAATTTGAACAAATCCTCCCTCAAAGATCACTACCCACTCCCTTCAATGGATTAGATCTTGCAAGTAGTATCTAGGTCAGAAAGGTTCTCCCTCCTATAAGGCTACTCAGGGTACAACCAGATCATGGTGAAAGAAGATGATCAATTCAAAACAACTTTCACCACCAAATGGGGCACATATTCCTACAGGAAAATGCCATTTGGATTCTCCAACGCTGAAGCCACTTTTCAAAGGGAAATGGATATGGCATTTAAGGCACTAATCAACAAAATAATGTTGATTTATCTAGATGACATTACAATGTTTTCCAAAAATGCAGCAGATCATCTTTTCCATCTAAGGCAGGTATAACAAAGATGTAGGAGTTTTGGGGTGTCATTGAACCCCCAAAAATGCATATTCTTGGCCCATGAAGGAAATCTCCTAGGCCATATTGTATCAAAGGAAGGATTGACAATTGACCCAAAGAGAGTTCAAGCAATAAGAACATTGTCATTACCAAGTCACAAGAAGGCTCTTCAAAGAATCTTGGGAAAAATCAATTTTGTCCGCAGGTTTGTTCCAAACTTTGTTGCCTTTTTTAAGCTAATAACATTGATGCTGAAGAAGAGCTTAACATTCAGGTGGATAGTTGAAGGAAGGGCAAGTTTTGAAGATATTAAAGAAGCCATATCATAAGCCCCAACTCTTGTGAATCCAAATTTTTCCAAGGACTTCATATTGTATGCCTTTGGTGGCAGTGACACAATTTTTACAATCTTGGTTCAGTAGAATAGAGAAGGTACATAACAACCAATTGCTTTCTTCAGCCAGAGACTGGAAGATTATGAGGTGAGGTACTCCTTCATTGAGAAGAAGGTCTTGGCGGTAATCATAGGATTGAAGAAGTTTAAGCATTTGGTTTCAAACAACAAAATCCAACTATTGGTCTCCCATGCGAGAGTTAAAGAATTCCTTCTCAGCAAGGACCTAAATGAAAAGTATGTAGGATGGATCACTCATGTCATGGAGTATGACATTGAGATCAAGGTCACCAAGCTGGTCCATGGGAAGGGGTTGTGTGAGCAACTAGCCTCAGGTCAACAAGATGAAATAGATAGTGAAAAAGAGGTTGTTCTTATTCTACAAGATGATTAAGAAAAAGGGAGAGATGATGTACCTACTCCTTGTTGGACCCAATACATGGTGCACTTCCTTTGAACAGGCTTGTGTCCTCATGGGATGAGTAAATAAAAAAGGAGACATTTCAGGTTACAGGCCATCCCATATGTTCTTATTGATGGTGTCTTGTTCAAAAGAGACATCAATGGAATTCTGTTGAGATGCATTGAGACAAATTAGGTGGAGAGAGTGCTACAAGAATTCCATGTTGAAGAAGCTAGAGGCCATTTTGCTCCAAGAGTGACAACTCTCAAAATCATGAAAGTAGGATATTATTGGCCCAGACTGTTTAGTGACTGCTACACATGGATGAAAAGGTGCAAGAATTGTTCATTATTCAAAGGAAAGGAAAGGCTAGTAGCACTACCATTTCACCCAATCTCATTTGACCAACCTTTCATGCAATGGGGATTGGACCTGAGAAGACTCATTCAGATCTTAAAAATTGATCAAGAGGGACTCAACATTAGAATTAGTAGAGGCCAAGAGAGGCTAAAGGATCCTGTGTAAAAGAAATGACTCTGTTGGGACGTTTCCACATCTTAAATCCATTCTTCAAGCTACATGTTGACTCAACTATGGGACAAAAGGGTTAGACAAGAAGGGGCAATGCCGCAAAAAGACCAAAGAGGAGAAGGGGAATAAACGACAAAGATCCGAAGTCCTCGGGCTCGAAATGGTTCAGGAAAAGGTCCAAAAATGACTAAATATGGAGGAGGTAGCAGAAGAGACCACGTGTCCTAACGGTGCTTCTCCAAAGGTGAATCCAAAAGGGAGAGCCCAAACTTGCACCAGGACTCTATGCATTCAAAATCCCAAGAAGTTGTGGGGCGTCAAAAATTCTTCAACTAAAATGAAGGTGCCAGGTGTCGGCTTGGCGCAAGACCAGAAAGGAAGCCTATGGTGGGGACTCAAACTTACGCTAGGCCTCCACATAGCAAGTGGTCAAACAGAGTCAAAAGGTGGATAGAAAAGGGTTCAAAATTGGCTAAGTATAATGGTGTATGCGGAGAATTCCAAGTGTCAGTATGGTGCCTCTCTAAGAGTTGGTCCCAAGGTAGAGACCCAAATGAGCATGAGCTTGCCATGTAGCCCAAAGCCTAAAAAGTAAGAGGGACCATTGAAAATTCCATAGATCAATGGAGGTTGACAATTGTCAACCTAACACTCCTTCAAAGGAAAACTTTGGACCATGTTTTCAAGCAAGTGTGGTTCCTCCACGTGTTATTTCAATAGGGGCAGAGTCAGTTGAATAGTCAATGCATGGGCCAAGCTGAAGGAGGCTGCCAAGTGTCTTAATGGCACTGATTCAAGGATTGGATAAAGAAAAGGTTTCCAAATGAGCACCAAAATGCCGCGTGTCCTAAGGGAAAGCGGGCCATCAGGGAAAAATATGGTTATTTGCCCCATGTTGTTTCAAAAGGGGTAAAAGTTGAAAAATGGCCCACAACTCCGCCCAAGGAAAAAGTCAACATTTGGGCCCAAGTCAAAGCCAAAGCAGGGAATCAGAGGAAAGGGTGAAATTTTTCCTTTCGTTCAAAAGGCACAAAGATAAAGATGGAAGTGCATGTCCTATACCAAAAGGAGCCACGTGTCTAGCTAGAGCTTCGGGGCTATGGGAGTTTTTTGAGTTTTGTGTTTTTGCATAAAAGGACAAAATATAAATTATGGACCCACAGGCCCAATTTTTGTTCCAGTATAGCTGCCACCTGTCCCATACCAAAAGGAGGACCCATTTTTCAAATTATTTTCCCACCCATTTGTACGAACTCGCTACAAAATTCAAAGGGGCATATCTTTCGACTCAGGGATCAAAATATTTCAAATCGAACACCATTGGAAAGATATCAGCCTCGCCCATGCCATGGAGGTTTGAAACTTTAATTTTGAGGAAGTTAGGTGAAGAAAAATGGAAGAAGCATCATCAGGATTTCAATGCAGGATCTTCTTGCCTCAACAACCAGATCAAATTTGATCTATTTCATCGTTTCCTCTTCCTCCAAGGCATCGAACCAAGGATTGATGTAGTAAAGATGGATTTGGGGGAATATTTTATCGTAAGCATTAACAACAGTAGGTTGAGTTTTGACCTGCTTTTCCTGCTTCTCTCTCTCTTTCTTTTCTCTAATTGAATCTATAAATACGGGGGAAAGATTCATTATAAAGGGTTGGATATTCCTTGTTTTGCAGGCTCCCTTCTCCTTCTAATAAAGGATTTGTGGGGTTTATGCCTTCCATCAAAATTGTAATATGTTTATGCCTTTTGGCTACTTTGTAATGAAATGTATCAATTCACATAGCAATAAAACACGTCTGTGATTGATCTTAGATCCTTTCTTGTCTCTTTTTCTTTCATTTGGTCTTCTATTACAGATCTAGCTATCTATGCTTATTATCGTATGCATTTTGTTGGTTTGTGTCTATTGGCAAGATAAGTGTTCATCATCCCTTTGGTGCATCACCTGATAGTTTAGTTGTTTCTTATTTCTTATACTCTTTTATCCCTGTCTCCTTGGCAAGTTTTAGGTTAGGTATAGAGATAGATCCTCTACAAACCCCTACGTATGCACCTAAATAGAGGGATAAGGAATCAACCTTTGAACTAGAGAGCTTTTCCATTTTTGCAAGGTCCCATGCCTTTGGAAAATCTCAATGTTATGCAATCACACTAAATGACTCTACCTTAGAAAAGAAGACTTGTATAACTCATTTAGGGGTGCTGTGATTTTGCACTAACAAAAACTCCTCCTACCACCCAACCTAGGTCATGAGAACCTTTGCACTTTTCTCACCATGCACGACCACATGATGTGTTCTGTGTATTATTCAATGAGTGATTAATTTTCTTACCTTACAACCAACATCTTCCACACCACCAATTACAAAGTCAACATGACCAACACTATTGTAATTATCATCGCATAAATGGCCATAGAGAGAATGATTATCTTTCCCTTTAGGATAGATTGCAAAAATTAGAGGATAAGGGAATAA
This sequence comes from Taxus chinensis, assembly GCA_019776745.2. Taxonomy (NCBI): domain Eukaryota; kingdom Viridiplantae; phylum Streptophyta; class Pinopsida; order Cupressales; family Taxaceae; genus Taxus; species Taxus chinensis. The sequence continues at coordinate 873,180,339 of CM034148.1, read as the reverse complement.
TATCCTTTGGTTCTTGCCTACATTAGTGATCCATTTCTCCTCTAGCTTATCAGATATTTTATACTACAATTGATTCATCTCCTACATATGGTTATTTGATTATGATATATCCATCATAGTCTTCTATTCATACACATTCCTCACCGCATCCCTCACATTCATTGCATCCAACTCATCCATCACATTTGTGTTATCCACCATATCACACTGCTACATCACATTGGGTACCACAATACCCCACTTTCAAACATCCCACCACATATCCATATGATATTTAGTTCATTTGACACAATCATGATGTTTCCATTCCACATACATCCACCTCTCCACACCGCCTGAGTCTTTTGTAGATGATTATTATCACCTTACCCCCTGATTTATTTTTATAAGTGGTAAAAGAGGGTTGAGGGGACCCTACCCCATATATTTTTAATCTCTCTTTAAGATAAAATATTCAAAATAACATCAGTCATAAAAACATATATCAGAATAAAATATAGAAATATCAAAACAATTTAGTAACCAAAAAAGTAACTAACAACACTAAAGAAACTAACAACCAGCAACAACATATTGGGAACAACCCTCATGCCTCCTTCTCATACATGGCTAGTACATTGGCCCATTCCTTGGTCAAAGCATCAATTTTAGACACCAAAATGATAAGATCTTCCTTAGAAGTTCCTCTCATTATTTTCGTGGACTCTTGATCCTCGCACTATCGATATGCATTTGCCAATTAAATTAAATTTTGGAGATGTTGGATAGTGGTCTTGACATTTAGAACGATCCATTTAGTAAACTACTGAATAGAACCTTTAATATCCCCACATCATTTTTCAATACATTGCATTTTTCTTTCAGCATCTCAATTCCACCACCACTCAAAATTCGGGTTAAGTCCTCCACCTTCAATTTCATGGCATGTCAGTCATTAAGAATAAATTAGATAGTTTTATTTATAAGGTGAGTATCAATCTTCACATATTCAAAATCAACAAGTTTTTCTAGCATCACACCATGGTCGTCATTCCAAAGAACAACTTTACTCTTGAGATTATCAAATGCTTGTTGTTTCAGTTGGCTAGTCTCATCTTTCTCTAGTATTTTAACAGACAAATCCTTATCCTTCCTATTCCCAAGATCTTGGAGGCCCATAACCACTTCAACCTCTTTCTCATTCTTCTTCTCACCATCCATCATAGGGAGAGGTTCACTAGCATATTTCCTTGAGCTAGAAACCTCCTCTTTCATAAGATCATCTAGAGCTTCAAATAATACACTCATGCCCTTAATTGTTTTATCTAAATCCACTGCAAACCTTCTCACAATGGCAAAAATAAACCCTTGATGTAAGGGCACAACAATTTTTTAAACTGATTTAGGGAGGAGCATAGAGGATGAAACATGTAATAAGGAAAGTTATAGCTATGCCCATGTCTCAAATAATTTAACATCGGGAAAAGGTAAGTAAAAATACATTTATGGCATCCTTCTAACATGATAAATTGAATCTGATTTAAAGAAACCTCATTGAAAGGGTAGGGCATAGTATCCCTTAAGTAACCACCAAAGTGGTTAGTTAGAATTTCCTTATCTCTCATGAAGAAATTTGAATTCTTCTACAATGTATTTTCTGGGTTTGTAAATTTCACAAACCTCGGACAACATGCCCATAACATAAGCCAGAGTATGGATTCAAAGGTCAATATTGACACCATGGAATACCATAGATCCACCAACTCATTTCTTCGCAGAGCCCCAAGTGGCTCAAAACTCTTTACTTAGTTGCACACTGCGACCTTCAAAGATTTTTAGAAAAGGGGCCATCCCCAATCTTTCAAAAACCTCCATAACTTCCGGGTTAATGATGCTAATATCATTTGGATTGGTACACACCATATGTCCTCCCATTTTCTTAAAACCCCTTTTTTTTACCAAATCGTTGACTGAATTTGAAATGAAAATCCATTCACCATGATTATGGAAGCTCAAGATAAACATCCTCTTACACATGTGATGCTCTTTCCTTCCATAATTACACCTTACCTTACACTAAAAACTTGAGATCCAAAAAATCTCATATGTTTTATAAATCATAATAATTCCAATTACTAATACTAGTCATGTCAAATCTCTCTAGTAATGATGATTTTGTCATCATATTATTTTTCTATCTTGGTTCGAATTATAGGATCAATATCCATATAATTAGAAGTTAATAACATGCCATCAGAAATGAACCCTTTATTTGCAAAATGATCCATAATGTTGTTAGCTTCCCTATAAATGTGTTTAAAATTGATACCTTCAAAATTAACAACCATGTCTTTGATTTAACAATGGAGTCATGGATAGAAATGGAAGTAGTGACTTTGTTCAAGATACTATTTATAATATTTAGAACAAGCCCCCGATGATGCACTTGTGTTCTTACAGTTATTACATGACTGTTGAGGGTTTGCTTTAAGAAATTTTCATCATGCGCTACAAGATTCATCTGTCGTACCTCAATCATTTCGCGATGATGCACTTTTGTCTTTCGCGGATCATTCTTGATTTTTGAGGGATTTTAACTACAATGAACCTAATCATCTATACGTTGGGGGACATCACTATTCCCCCTACCATTCATCACACTAAGATTACATTACATTAGTAACACATATGTTCATGATAATACGTTACTTTAATTTAAAAACTATGTCACCTATTTTTACTATCATCATCATACTAATTATATGCTACATCTTCTATCTTCTAAACTCATCACATTATATTTTTTTATCATCATACGAATATTACACTAACAATATGAAAAAACATTACATCCATTTCAACAATAACACATAAAATAATAGATATATCATAACATACACTAATCAAATACAATCATGATAATCATAACTCATCATCACTATCACTCTCAGGTACTATGAGGGCATTAGAACTAGATGCCTCACCACCAACTCCATTTTGCTGCTCGCGGCCTTGATACCTCTCCACCTACCCATGTAGTAAAGTGTTCTATGTAGAATGCTATGAGAAAGGCCATTGTAAATCCAAATATTGTGTAAACACATCTTGTGCTAATGACATACCACCACCTACGACCTTTTTATCTCGACGAGTATATTAATATTCTACTCGTGTGCCTCATCACTCTCCACTACTAATATCATACATGTGTCTACCTCTAACACCACTTACTCAAATAGATGGGCATGCTTTCCTGTGATGTCATCCACCCATTCAAATATACCTCCATTAACTATATACATTGGCACATTCCACATCAATGTACAGATGGATGTGTCAAATATCAACAACCAATATGCATCACCTACAAAAAAACAACACCAACACATTAGACAACCATTATTCAAACATAAGGCACAAAAAAATATACCCAACATATCTATATATAGATACTCATGCCCTTATATAGCCATTACTACAGGGTCGGGGACGTGAGCTTCCCCTGCTCTTCCTTCACCCATGTGTGGTATCCCCACTAGATCTACAAATACGGGGAATGAAAATACCCATCTATGTGATTCTCACCATGCATGATACACCTTTGTATGACCAACATCATCTACATTTATAACCCATATCATTACATCTACCTCATTTGGACCATGAGGTGATATCTTCTCTATTGTGGGCCCTGGGAAAATGGCCCCCTCCCTCCTTAGTGCTCTGATAGCTCTAATCCATATATATGTCTCTAGGGGCACATCTTGAGCCATACCAAACTGTTGCAATACTCTATCCACTTGAAATAGCTCTGCCACACCTAAAAACCTATCCTCCAACCACATCATCCTCTAAATACACCGTAGCTCTATGACATCCTTGGGACATCCTCCATAATCATGATACGACCTCCATGTGATGGCCTCAGGCCCCATCCTGTCTATCAATGCTTTATCAGTATCAGTATCCATCCTACGCCCATGGATGTTAATCCATCTCCTCACGTATATTTCAAGCATAACCCAACCTCCTCATGGGCCCCTAACCAACCTCAAAACTGCTATGTGCTCATATTCCCACACATGTAATGACGTAGTGGCTCCTATCCCTTCTCCATGCTAATCATGAGTAAACTAGTATAAATCTCTATACAAGTGGGAGAACACACATAGGGCCCATGTATATATAATACTCTCCTCCTCTATACATTGACATATATCGTGCATCTTATACAAGATCTGCAGACCACCTCCCTTTACCACTATAGATGAATAAATAACAACCACTATGAATTTCCACAAAAGTAAAAAACATTAGACCTCATAATAACATTTAAACTGATATGAGCCTCTGCAAGTGTCTAAGTCCCTATAAAGTACCATCTCACTAATCACATCTACCTATCTATATCCTCTAATGGCATCCCCTGAACTCTCTCCCCAACAACCAACAAATACAATATATGATATAAATCCTCTAATGTCACATTCATCTCCCCCATAGGAAACCAAAAATTACATGTGTCTGCACATCGTCTCTCACATAATGCAATCAACATCATAATATTATGGGGCACATCCCCCATCTATGATATATTTCACAGGTCATTATGGTCCATAACATCCCAGTCATCATCCAAAAAATCCAATCCCATCAACGTACTCAAATGACACCCACGGTGGAACTCCCTCGAGTGAATGTCCCTCTACACAACACAAAATGACAACAAAAGTGCATTAGAACACTTTATAAGTACACACATAATCACTTATCATAATCAATATAGATCAAAGATTCAATTTTCCATCATCTCAAGCCAAACACACATTTTGGACCATGACACCCAAATGCAAGATTGGGGCATCCAAGAATAGGACACCAACACCCAATTCTAGGCACTCCTATCCCATGGGTCACTAGCACCCTCACCACTATTTTCCAAGTGAAAAAATTCCAAGAAAATTTAAATGATCAAAATTGTGAAAATTCAGTATAAAAGGCCTAATACACTATACATTTTTTGAAACAAAAGGCACTTACCATCTCTGTAGTCGTGCGTGATGCTACGGTGGTCACCACCCTCTCAAACTAGCTAGGATGTGTTGATCTCACTTAAGATCATTTTCACTCACCTCGTGTTACTCTCATAATCATGCAAATAAAAAATAAGGTAACTAAAAAATTTTCACCCTACTATTTATAATTACTCTTTCATCAATCACTTTACTATATTCATTATTTTGTGCATCTTACCACTACTAGTACACATTACATGATATTCACTATATCTCAAACATTTCTACTCTAGTTTTCACCTCATTTGCAGTGTTATTTTTAGAATTCCGACTACCACCATATTGGACACATTACACATGCATTACCTTACCTTACAATTATATTCCAACCAAATCATATTCATTTTTGTGATTCTTATCACTTTTCTATATATTCTATGTATAGTTTCAGCTTAGCATCTGTTCTTCACATCACTTCCCCTTTCATAGAAATGGGGGGCATATCATTGGGTTCATCCTATAATTTACCTTATATCATTATGCATTTAAAAAACTACCAATTCAAAAATTTCTTGGACATTTACTAATCCACAACAGGATATGTCACCGATCATCCTCCCTAATGACCTAATCTAGGGGAAAGCTAATAACAAAAAAAGTTTTATGCGAAGTTTTTGTCACTTCCCCTTAATGACCTAAAATTGGGGTAAACAAACAATTAAAAATATTTTCATACAATCATTCAGTGATTTCTATCCATTCCCCCTAATGACCTAATATGGAGACAACTTGCGTAAAATCTCTCAATGAGTAACCAATCGAAATCAATCAACCAATGCATTCACACTCATAACAATAAAAATCATATCATTTCATCAATACAAATTCAACACAATTAGCCTCCCAAATGACATAACTTGGGATTTACGTGTGACCTCCTAGATGACCTAACTTAGGAGATTACATTAATTTATCACTTCCAAATGACATAACTTAGAAGCCTTCTCACATTTCACACTTTCTTTGAGATGACCTAACTTGGAAGCCTTATCACATTTTATGTTCTCTTCCAAATGACATAAATTATAAGCCATTACATTATGGAGACACCAGTCGAGTGGGGCTAAAAGTGCCTTCCCTAAACCACTCCTATATGGGTGAATCGTTTATTCAAATTTATCTAGATCCAGAAACCATAAAATATTTGATTTGAGTCCATCTGCAGTGGCTCAATCTTGAGGATTTTTTTAGAGATTGGAGAATAACACAATTTTATCCTTAAACTCTTCCTCTAACAATAGGAGACCCAAATCCTTTGGTTAATTATTAGTATACACTTGTTTGGGTTGGGAATTGATAAATCCCTTCTCAATATCATTGCCATTATACAACGTTCGAAATCATACAACATCACAATTATCCTTTTCATTTATCACACTTCATCACAACATTACAATTCTTGCTCCGTGGCATGGATCAACTCACTGATCCATGGATGGATACACTTCTACTACATATCTGTGTGTTATACTATAACATGGGATTCTCTGGATTTCTTCGAGGTACACATCTCTATCTACTTTATGTTACTGTGATTTTGCTTACCAACATAAAGTGGAAACAAATGTAGTCATAAAATCATGCACTTAATATTACATTTATACCGCAAGTATGTTACTTTATATATGGATCTCGCGTAATAAAAGTATTCACTAATGGCTCATCCCCTAGTCTTGTTGTTAGTTATTTGGTTGTCATTTGTCACTTGTCTCACACAGTTGTTTGTCTTCTATACAGTTTTAGTCATCTTTCATAAGGTCTCAGTTATCATTATTTTGTATTTTGTTGTCTTTAGTCTCTAACTAGGACACCTAGAAAGGTGTTGGGGTGCCTGTTGGTGCCCCAGTCCTCTTTTTGGGCACCTGAATTTTGATCACACTTTTTTAGCATTTAAAAGTTTTAGGTTGGTATTTTACAGTTTTTTATTAAATTCCCCTAGGTTCTAGTCAGAATTTTCAGGCCATTAGTGTCAAAATTTGAACAAGAGATCCTATATAAACATATCATGCCTACTATCTTATGGGTAGTCATCTTACTATCAAGAATTAGCTATCTAGTAAGGCAAAGGACTGCATTTGGGAATCTTCTACATCTACATCACACAAGCATAGGGGGAAATGGTTGTATTTATTCTATTCCATCCACCATTTACATCTTACATCCAGTTATTGCCCCCTAATTTTGCATCATTGATGTTAGGGCACCCTAGGCACAAAGTTTCACACACAAGCACATCGAACTACATTAGGTATGGAATGTAGTGCAGTTATTAGTCGTAAGTCCACCATTTTGGTAGCTAAGGTCAGTTCGACCCCTCCATTTGTATCTTTATTTTTTAGGAATTTGATGTTTTGTATGGGTTTTTGTAGGTAGATCTTCATCACACAACTACAACGACATTAGCAGAGATATTGTAAAAACTAGGCAACCAAGACGAAGGTACCGTAAATATCTTGTGACACAGTTGGAACAAAATCCTAAGCTTTTTCACAGACCCAAGTGCCCAGATTACAGACTAGGGCACCCTCAGGTGCCCCAGTCTAGGCAGATCTTCATTCGTTGCAATTTCTTGGGTAGATATATCGGTCTCTGTCCTATCCATACATCATTCTACCTAGTCTTGGACACAATGAGGTAAATTAATTTCAGGTTAGTACCCTATCCCTTCCCATTTTCATTATTTGATTTCGTTAAAAAAAATTAAATAAAATTATTTACTATTTTACATCACATTTATATCAATTATTTCCTTGTTACTAGTTTAGATTAACATATAAAATTCCCATTTTTAATTAATCACTAGGAATGGCAGATCTATGACTGGTTTCAGAATGGTTAGGGATGGAATCCTTGATATACTTGAAGGTACGTGAGACCCGATTCTGTGATGAATTTTATAACGCAGATAGAACAACGCAGAGGATTTCCTATTGGGTGATGAAATCCCAATAGTTCCACATGGGAGGAGTGTTTTGTATGTGTAAATTGGTGCATGTGTGTGAAAACAGTGGATGCAAAGAATTAACCCCTAGTTATACTATATGAGCAAGCAAACAATGAGGTTTTTCTTTTTAAGATCAAAAAATGAAGTGTGGAGATTTGATGAGGACAAGCAGTAAAGATATGCAATGTGATAAAAGAAACAAATGGGGAAAAAATAAGAAATACCTAGAATATGCTTTTCCTTTTTATCTGATCTTCAAAGCAAGCAAGCAAGCAATAACAAATCCATGCAATCCATGATCCAACATAGATAAGAAAAAGTAAAACTCCTACCTGCAAGGTTAGTAGAAAATGGATATGAAAGAAAACAAAATTAGAAAATGAAAACGAAAGAGACCTCATCAAAGAAGGGGTGGTCCCACCGTGTGTTCTAGAATGTTTAGCAAGATTTCTGTGCTTCTTGTTTTAGATTAGTGAAAACTAAACGGGAAATCAAGAAATCTCGAAATATGGGAGGGTTTAAGGGACCTCCTGATGTGGATGGTGGTGAAGATGTTATAGGTGCACAAGAATATATCCTTCTCATTGTGAGTTAGTAACCTGCGTAGTAGAGAACTAAACACACACAAAAATAGTGATAGAAATGGTGGGATGCTCGACGAATTCTGTTTCAAGAAGTGAAAGCTCCCTAGAAAGGATGTCAACCCACTTTCTGATAACAGGGTGGATAATTGATGATGGATAAAGATATGCAGATAGAAAAATATGATATAAGGATATCATAAGATGAAATATAGTGAAGTGATAACCTGATAATAGAAATTCTAAAAATAAGACCAAACTTGAGCATGCCGATGACGAACAAAGAAGAGATGATCCTGAAATGTGCAGGAACATAGTTGAAATGTTGATGTAGATTTGTAGAAACTGATATCAAGATATAGATGATATAAGAGGGTATAGAAAAAGGTAGATCTGAACAAGGTAAGGACTGAGTTGATAGTGACCAGAGGCAAATAAGCACAGTTGACAGTGACCTATGCAGGGTTGATAAAAGGATGCAGGAATAGAGACTGGTGCTGATTTTGAGATGCTAAGCTGGGAAACAAGATGCTAATAAGGTGGGTAGGATGAAAATTATTGAAGATTTAACATATATGGGGGATGGGTCAATGACGACTAGATCCAATCAACAGTGACTGGAATAGATATGGAAACTTGACAAAATGATGCAGTAGATGGATGGATTTGAGGACGACGAGGGGTGGCTGAAAGGCTAGAAAGAGCTCCAAGAAGACTTGTAAACTTGCAAAACAAAGAGAAGCATGCAAAAACGATATCTCCAAGTAATATTCAAAATATTCCAAGCTCTAAAGATCGAATGCAAAAGAACAATGAGGTAATCCAACTGATAACAAGGGCTCCAAATGATGCAAGAAGCAACACTCACGAAGAACACAAGAAGTTCCAAAAATTTCTAGCATTTTGAGAGGAGGGGTGGGTGTGGTTAAATAGAATAGGGTAGGGTCGATGGAGACCCGAGTCAGTCGCCGGTGACCGGGATAGACAACCTGCAAAGAGAATTTAAAGCAATACAGGATGGGTGAGAATAGGATAAGAAACAAGTGGAGGGTTATTTTTGGGCTTGCACGCTTGTAGGACGACATTAATGGGTTATGGAATGATGGGGGGGGTGTAAATAGGTGTAATGAATCTTAGGAAGGGCTTAAATGAAGGATACTGATTATGGGTAGTGGGAATCCAAAGAGGTATTGAATGGGGGCAATTAAGAATAGGATTTGGGGTAATTAAATGGGTTTATGATAAATTAAGGATTATGATAAAAGGGATTAAAATATGGGAATAAATAGGAATTTATGGAGAATATGATAAATAGGGGGGATGTGGAGGGAAATAGGATTAAATGGACTTAGGGAATGGACAATTCATTTAAAATGCGGGGAAATTATGGAGTGAAAGTGGGTAATTTGAAATAGGAAAAGGGAAGGATGGACACACTAAGCGATGACGAGTGGCGAACGCAAAATGAAGGCACATGGGGGTGCCAAAAAATAAGTGTCTACACAATGCCTTCTATTTAATCACTTAAAATCATTTATCTATTTTTTGAATGTGAGGACAAAGTCTATCGGAAGAGAATTTAAGAGAATTAAATTGTAGATTTAAAAGGAAATTATGAAAACCCTAAATTATTAAAGCTATCCATTAGATGTACATCTATGAAATGTGTAGGCATTGGCTAATTTAGATATGAACCAACTCTTACACTTTATTTGTAAAATTAACCTTATAAACATTCAACGAATATGAAGAATCCAATACTTATAGTTCATTAATGCTCCTCCTAATTTTTTTTCCCATATTACTTTCTTTTTGTAGATTCCAATACTTATTCGTTAATGCTCCTTCTAGTTATTTTTTCCCATATTACTTAGATTTTATGTTGACCAAATTTAACAAATAACCTTGCTAGATAGCCATGCCAAGTAAGTTATTTCTAGCAATTGTAAGATTATGGGCTGATTTATGTAGTTATAATCAATGTATAGCTAATTGAATTGAATATGATTAGTTAAAGGCGATTTGTTAATGAAAAACACGTAATATGTAGTATAAAATTATTAAAAACAATATTTTAATATATACAATTTTGGAAATATTAAAAGCACATCAATTTGTAAATAAAAATACGCACTAAATCAGGATTCATACTGAAATATGAGAATCAATAACAGTAGTCATGTTTGTTTTATTATAAGAGCAATTTAAACAGACAAGAAGTAAATGTAAAAGAGACGCTGAATGAGGATTCTTTCGGGAAATCAGGGTGGATGAGGTAGTGTAATTATCATGGTTTATGAATTTGAATCGGGATTCATTTGAAATATGAGAATCAATGACAGTAGTCACGTTTGTTTTTATTATAAGACGTTGGATGTGGGGGCGGCAGTGCCTCTATGTGGTGGGCATTATTGATAATGTATGTTTAAACATAGAGGGTGGGGTTGGCGAGGAGATATGCCTCGATCCTTTTGAAGAGACCTGTGGTCTTCTCCTTGATCTCCTGTACTTTGGATTCATCATGTGGAACACCAGGGAGGGTTTCATAATGGAATACAGAGCTGCACACGCATCCACCCTCTGGTTTTGGGGTGTATTTGAACTCGTATTTGGCAGAAACTAATTTCTTTCCGAGCATTCCACCCTCCACGTGGCTGTAACGGTATACAAACTTCTCCTCATCAACTTCCTCCACAAGCTCCTTCACAAAGCTGAAATCCGGATTGGCTGCGTTTACCAACAGATCAATATATCATCAGACATGAATGAATGAATGCATTATTAACATTAACATGATATAAGCAATTACATACCATCGGTGAAGTTGATTTGCTTTATGCTGCCCACACCTCCATCGCCTTGAATAAATGTGATGCTTGAGAATACCTCAGGCACTTGCTTTGGAAGGAGATTATGGCCGTCCTTGACAAATGCATTCCAAACTCGCTGTGCCTCCAATGGACTCTCTAATTCATTAGTGATGCTTCCTGACACCATCTTATCTGATATGATCTCAATATAATTTTTATTCCACCTTACTTCTCTTTCAACTTGTTCTTGAGATGATGTGTTTGTGTTTGTGTTCATGGATGGTATTTATAGGAGCTCATAATAAGCTTGGGCGTTGGATTCATCTACGTTAGTCAAGTCAACAAAACTCCACTTTTGTCGCTTCTACCTATAAAATTCAATTAACTGCGAGAAAGACAGCCTTTTAGTCTAATCGTCTATAAACTAAATTGAACTTGAGGATAGACATTAAGCCGCCCACGACCAACATGGTCAAAACTTCTAGAGAAGGATCTTAACACCAATTAATTTGAAATTTCAAGTTTGTCATTTTCTAAAATTACTCTGTTAACGCCATTGCACTATTACCGGTTTCCACGGTTCCCTTTCCTGGTAAATTTTCTCTATCACATTGCCCCCCTTTTAAAAGTTAAGATAGGATAGGTGATATGAAATGTCAAAGAAACGGGATAGATGACATGACAAGCAACTCTTCAAAAATAAATGGGCGGCATAAATTGGAAATTCAAAAATTCAAATATAGCTGAAGTCCTACACATTTTCACTTTGAAAACAAAACTTCTTTTGGTTTAAATTTTCTCTATTTTGTGAATCGCAGGAGCGGCAATGGAACCAGTGGGGATGGTGGCAGTAGAGACTTGAAAAACTTCCGGACCACTTTTGGATGCCGAGCTGTGTGTTGGAAGGAGAAATTTCAATGACAACGAGAAGCTCGGTAAGGATGACTTTTGATGGGTTTACAGAGGCGTTTTGGCTGACACAAAGAAGTTTACTGTAGTGTAGAGAGTTACACAAGGCTCTCAACAAGGTAAAAAGGTATATGTTTCAGATGTTGCCATAAGTAATAAACTGAGGCAATGAACCTGGTTGAGCTTCGCAGATGGTGCCACGAAAAGACCAAATTTTATCTGGATTGGGATCGAAGACATGGCCCATGCTCTTGTTTATCTCCCCGAGGAATGGGCTTAGTGTGTTGTGGACAGACGCACCAAGGTTAACAATGTAATGCTAGATTCAAAATGTAACCCCAAATCAGGGGATTTTGGATTTGCCGGAATAGTAGACCATGTTCGCTTGGTGTCCCATAAGACCATGGTCACTGGGACGTTGGGACATTTAACGTCGAAGTGCATAATGACAAGAAGGGAAAGCTAAGAATATGTGAATGCCCATCAGTAGACCGCAACTTAGATAGACATACGAGCGTATTGGTTGACTGAGTTTGGTACTTGCATAGTCATGGATCACTTTTAGATGTAGTAGATAAGAGATTAAATAGGAATTTTGATGGAGAAGAAATGGAACCAGTAATGTTAGTGGGATTGTTATGTTCTCATCCAGATGTTTAGAGTAAATTGATAATGAGAGAAGCGGTAAAGATATTGAAATCAGAATCCCCATTTCCATATGTTCCTATGAAATTTTCCGTAGCTCTATATGGTGATACATGGAGTATTAAAGGGATATCGAGATCAGGTGCAAGCAATCCACGGGTAGTTCAAAAGGCTTATATGCTTCTGCTTAGTTCTCAGAGCTCTGTTTCAATTGGGGAAGTGTCGATATAATTTGTAATATATGAAGGTAGCTTGTACTTTGTAAAAAAGATACATGGAGATATAACACTTTTAATTTTTTTTATTTAATTATTTTTATTTTACTAATTGTTATGTTGTAAAAACATTGTTTATTTTAAGATTTTATTATTGAGTTCCTTTCTTTTGTTTATGTTTTTCATAGAAATGATCGTCTTAAAATATAATTAGTTTACTTTTTCCGCATTGAAATATAGGAATCAAAGTCAAAGGCAAATTTTTCTTTTCAAAGTATCTTTCCTAATATATATGAACAATGACAAATTTATATAGATTTGAGATCAATGAACAAGACCACAATCAGTTATATGGATTTTATAATATGGATGGTTGAATTTGTAATCAATTATAGATTTTTGTACTGTGAATGGATGAATTGATGGATTAGATGATAATAATTCTCTAATATTGAGTCTAAGATTGAATTTCATCATATTAGAATGTGAGAAAATAGCGCATAAAAGATAGTATTCATGTTGTAATATGGGTTTTTTGAATATGGTTTTTGTGAGTGGATAGTTATGCCAATTGGGTTTAAAACACAATTAGCACATTCATGAGAATACTCTACGAAATGCCAAAAACATAAGATTGTAAGTTATCATTATTTATTTCGAAATACTCGACAAAATGCCCAAGCGCCCCCATCCTTTCTCTAGGCGCCCCAGTCAAGATAAATCACTGAGATCTACATTTTTCCAAGATCTTGTACGACGTTCAGTGTTGCATATTCCTTCGGTTTCCAGCTCTGTGCACTTTCCAAAGCTTTGCGAATCAACTAAGGCTCTTCTAACCCTCTTTGTAACTAGGGTTTCATTTACTTATTTCTTAGTTGCCTAAGTTAATTTGTGTATTTTATTCTTTACTTATTTACTACTGCCATAACATTCAGATTAGGTTATTATTTACATTTTAACATAATCACTTGTATGGAGGTATAAACTTAGAGTTTAGTTTTTAATATAATTTGTTTTCTCTTAATTAAACAATTACAATATGACTTGATTATTATAGGTCTACATCCCATATCAACTGCCATGAGAATGAGGGAATTTTTTTGATGGTGGTGTCATTTTCACAGACGCATAATGTCTTCGTTTATTATTTAAACTTATTTTAATTATTTATTTTATAATGATTTGATATTTTTCACAGATACTCATCAGAGGAGGGCCCCTCTCAACCTTTATGAATGACCTACTCCTGCTCGTGGATTATGGGGGGATGACAATACACTCGCACACTCTCCAGTTTAACTGTTGATAGACCCTCTCATCTTGTTCATAGGAATTATAAACATCAGGTGTAAGTGAAACTCAAAATGGACCTCAATGTAAATGATGATATTAATTAATATTTTATTTGAGCTAGAATAGTTTTATTTACTTAAACTACTATCTTATTAGTTTAAGTTATTTGAAATTTATTCAATATGTCATTTTTAGTGATTTAATTTTTTTGGCTGCAGGTATTTTAAAGACCGAATGAAATAGATATTTTTGGCTGAAAAAACCCTGACTCACCGTTCAGGATGAACCTTGTGGAGGAATCCTTATGTTTTCGGGAAAATAATAGTTGACCAAACACAAAAATTGATTAATTCATATTATCATCTACAATGGATGCAAATCTCATATTATAGATAGAGAAGGTTGGTCGATGTAACTATTTTTTTAGTTTGGGAGGACCAAATATGACCCAAAGATAACTAGAAAATTTGAATCATAAGGGTTTGAGCATAACATAGAATTTGAGGGTAATTACGTTGCACAAATATAATTTTTAATAAAAACTTATATAGTTATAAAACAATATTTGATATTTAAAATTGACACATTCATTACCAAGGAAGCACAAATGACGAGAGGAGGCATACTCGAACTCCTGAATTAGAGGAAGGTACTTGATTTAGTTTGTGTAACAGGTGGCTAGAAAATGACACTATTACGGCTACATGTTAGTTAATGAAAGTAATGATATATGTTGACATTTGCATGATAAAGAGAACTATTTAAGGCTTTGCATTGTGGTTGATAAACACATTTGATTTGATTTTATATTTTATGTTTTTTGGTTGCCATTCATGTTTTATAAAAGACAAATATGATCTACAATTAGAATGAAAAGGTAATTGTATAATATGGTGATTGAGTACCAATTTAGTACATATTGCAATTGACGTAGCTATCAAAAGTAATGCACTCAATGAGCATACATATAATGACTGAAAAGGGTTGTTGGTGACTCATGATTTAGGCTGATAAAAATTAGACGAGACCACCAATAAATTTTTAAGTTCTATATAAGTTATTTATAAAGCTACATTGTCTTGTATTAATATTTTTTAGTGAAAATTATTAATATATGTAATTCTATCATATACTTTTATTTTCAGGAAGAGTGTTATAAGAGGAACTTAATAAAGAATGTGTGTACAACATTAAACAAATTTAGATGGAATACAAAGGCCTTTAACATGTGGGTCCAAGATGATTATTTTGTTCTAGTAAGACATGTTTTGTCTAATTTTTTTACATGTAAATGATAAATTAAAATTAAACACTTTTTACATTTTATCATTAAATTTTGTTAGGGTAAAAGAATTGAAGGATGAATAAGAAGTTGAGAAGGACAAGGGTGATGAGGAAAATTAAGAGGATGATGAGGAGAATCATGTTGAGGAAGATAAGGAATATTTTGAAGATCAGGGGGAGGATGATAAGATCAATCACTAGGATATTTAGGATGTATTTTTACATCTATTTATCTTGTAAATTAGTAGGGAACCCTTAATAATCCCTTAAAATTAAACTGTTATATATATTTTAAATCACATTTTGAATTGAAACATTGTCTTTTTATTAATAAAAATAATATTTGGATTCTTTACAAAATTTTAGGGTGCAATTTCTTAGTGATAATACAATGTAAATAATATTTTAGTATATAATGTTTAATAGTTGTAAATAAGCC
This sequence comes from Taxus chinensis, assembly GCA_019776745.2. Classification (NCBI taxonomy): domain Eukaryota; kingdom Viridiplantae; phylum Streptophyta; class Pinopsida; order Cupressales; family Taxaceae; genus Taxus; species Taxus chinensis. The sequence goes on along the minus strand of CM034148.1, from coordinate 873,164,165 downwards.
AAAAACATGTAATATAATTGTGTACAATTATACCATTTGTAATTAAGATTAATTATATTTTAAAAAATATTATTCAAGGTTTTTTGTGTCACATTTATGCCACCCTTTAGTGTTAAATCTATAGATATTACATATCTTTGAGGTGGTGAAAATATGACATCATCGTTTCAATGCAAAAAATAATGCTAAAGTGGCATAAAAGTGATGCTAATTTGATGCAGATGAAATTGATTTATTTCATCTTGTTTGTGTCACTTTTGTGCCAAAAAATGTGACATGATTTCATGTGAAATATGCATCGAAAAATTCCCAATAAGGTCAATTTATGGCACAAAAATGATTAAGCCATATTGTTATTTACACATTTTGCAGTGGTGACTTGATTATCTAGCATGAAAAACAAATTTTCATGTGCAACACATTTAAATTTATTTGTTTATATTGATAGATTTTTAAGAACCTCATTTGAAGGGACAAATTTTAGAATAGATCATGAAACTAACTTATCTGCATAGGGAACATCATCAAAGATCAAAGTCTCTAAAGGATGATGTCATGGGAGATGTGAATGAGATCTACTTGCATTTCTTATATCAAAAGAAATAATTCCTTTAACTTCAAGCAAATTGAGCTTCTAATCTACTGCATAGAAATCATTATCACGATGCCAATTAATAAGATGGAAATTATAGAAAGGTTAAATTTATCATATTATCATGTGAATGATCATTATACTCATCAAAGTATTCTATTCACTTCGTAATAAAATAAGTATTCACAGTAACATGATAAGAAGAATTTAAAGGGTTTTGATTTTTTCTTGATTAAATTTTTATTTCTTGTATCAATTATTTGTATGTTTATATTTTCCTGTAGCAATATATTTTGAACTTGTAATTGTAAAAAAATATAGCATCTTACAAGAAACTCAACCACTTGTTAAATGTAAAAAACAAAACATGGAAATATTTTAGTTGGATTTATCAACGTCGTCACCCGGTTTGTGAATCATTGAGAACTTCTCTACATTTTAGACTCATTGTAGTCCTCTTAGAATATTGTATATGTTTTAATCCAATCTAAGCCCCTAGACCTATACTTTCCCTTGTGCTTCCACAATGATATTGGGATATGCTACTTTTCTCCCGTGAAACCCTTGTATGTAGATATGTGAAACACTTGTTATATGTGATGCAATTTGGTGACTATATTTTTCCTTTCATAGCATAACTTATATGGTACATAGATTTTTGTTTTCTAGGTAAAACATACTAAGTATGAAATTCTATATTAAGAGTCTATGAGTTTAAAATTTGAATCTTAGTGGTGTAGAAATCTAGCCATAAACGTAATTTAAAAAATATAAAATAGAAAATAAGAGACCCATCCTGTAGAAAGCACCTAAAATGTAAGAAGGGTTTGAATCATACATCTTAGTCATGCCCATAATATATTCCTAACCAATATGTGCAATCTTGGGCCAAGAATAAAAAAATTCAAATAGATAAGAAACAAGTCAAAGATCTCTATGAAATAACATAAAATGATAAGAAATCATCAAGAAATACAAATAAGAAAATAGATCAAGAAAAAGAATAAGGAATTGCACCACTAAGACTTAATTTCATTGTTCAAGATCCACATATATATTGTTTGTCAAAAACATAATGTAATAATGATTTTTTATTTTAGTGTCTACAATATCTTAACCAAGGCCTAAGCAAAGGGAAGATTTGAATATCTCTAAGATTGTTTAGGATTTATAGACACATGAATTAAAGATTAAGGGGAAGTGTTGAAAAGTTAATACTTCCTATTAAAATTTTAGTAAACGGCTCCAACATCCTTGTCAAAAATTTGTATAGTTTTCAAATTCTAGAAATTGCATTACATAATATAACTTCTCTTTAGTGGCTGTGAAGACCCACCAGTCTTCATTTCTAACATGTGATGAAAATCTACCATGGCACCGAAAAATCCTCACATGCCACCGAGTATTTATTTTCATTCATTTTATTATTTACTTTCATCTCAAATTATTGTTTAGCTAAATTATAGTTTGTCTCTGTAACATCCGCTTAAACACACACAAATACAACACTGAAAAACTTAGATAATTTTATTTTTTACTTGCTTGGAGTTTACACGACAACACAGGTGACAAGAAAGGGCTACAACTAACTCTCAATAAGCTTGACACAACGTTGACCACATAGGAAACAAGGAAACATACAACACCCATCATGAACAATTCAATTTTATCTTCAACAAGGCACAACGTAAAAGTCCAACCACAATACATAGTTACAGTTAAGGACATCCGACAGTGTAAAATCTTTTAAGGTTCTGTATTTACTAAAAACGTCTTTCAAGACTTGAGTTTACGATCTAGAAGATTCATGTTTTGATTCACACAATTCTTCTTACAAAGGTGAACTTCTTTCTTTTATACTAATGACTAATTAGCTTAAGATCAGGTTTTCTGAAGGAGGATCATCAATAATATGTCAATAACTTGCTTAATTAGTTTGATTTATAAAGGAAATTTTCCATTTCTCACAAGGTTATTTATTCATACTCAAGCTATTAAATCTTGTTTCCTACCTCCATTGCACAAGGTGACGAGTGCAAGCTCCAGTTGAGGGGATAGTACCATTTAGTTTCAGAACTACCACCTCCTTGTGCAAGGATCAAACATTTAACAACAAATAAGAGAAGATTACAAAGCATTTTGGAAGAAGTTAGAGGAAGAAGATCGAATTGGATTCATCTTTAAGATCTCATTAGTTATTAACTAGGATTTTATTGGGGCTAAGAATCTATCTAGAATGATTAAAGGTTTCACTTAGGCTTCACTTGATGAGATTGACATAAGTATACAAATTACGTTTTCAATGGGTGAGATAGATTGAAAGGTTTCTAATCAATTTCCTCCTACTTATTATGACCTTATCATCTTCTAAAATCTAATAATTGATTTCTCCTTAAGATCATTTAAGGACTTGCCATAAAAAGGGATAATGTTGATTAGTTTAGATTAGGGAAAAACAAGGTATATGTATGTATATATATATATATATATATATATATATATATATATATATATACATACATACATAGATACATATATATATACATATAGATACATATATATATACATATACATATATATAGACCACACACACACACACACACACACACCACACACACACACAACATCTATACATACATACATACATACATACATACATACATACATACATACATACATACATACATACATACATACATACATACATACATACATACATACATACATACATACATACATACATACATACATATATATATATATATATATATATATATATATATATATGTATGTATGTATGTAATATATGTATATATATATATATATATATATATATATATATATATATATATATTACATACATACATATATATATATATATATATATATATATATATATATATATATATATATGTATGTATAATACATACATATATATACACACACACACACACACATATATGTATGTATATATCTATATATAGATGTATGTGTGTATCTATATATAGATGTATGTGTGTATATATATATATATATATATATATATATATATATATATATATATATATAAGGAATTTTAACCCCTTATAAATATACCTAGAATTGAATTAATGCCATGACCAAAGAGGTTCACCAGGAAACATTTCGACTCATGAAAAAGCTTACTATTACACTAACTAAAGAAACCATGGTTACATGATTTCTATTCGACATGACATACGAACCAAAGAGACAAAACAATTCTATGGAACTATGATTAGTGAACAAGAAGGTATGAACATTGATCAAGCAACACTATGCTATTCCTAGAATTCCTATAATATATTAAAACCACTCATAACAATACAGTGATCAAATTTTATATTTTTCCACAATAGTAAATACTAGTTAAGATTTCAATAGTTATGAGAACATTACTCCACAAAACAACATATTAAGGCATTGATCCACTTCTAAAATTTCACGAAACCCATTCCAGAGATTTCCAATGTAAAAATAAAAATCGTACAAAGGAACTTCATAACCAAGACTGAAGAAATTTTCTACAAGTCTTTCCATCATCTACTCGCAAAAGCTGTCTGCAAAAAATTATCCACCTAAGTTAGTTCGTAAGAACTGAGCAAGATAAGTCTACACATAGCAACAATAAGTTATTATCTAAGAATATCATGAAAGGAAACATTCTATTTCAAGAATTGGATCGAAGCTCAAAACTTTGAAAAATCATTAAGTTATAAGAAAATTTCCACCATGCCAATCTAAGAAGAAAGTGTTATACCTCAGTTACGAAACTTGTCTCAAAAGCAACAAAATTTTAACCACCAAATGAGTAACACCATAGGCCTCAAGTTAGAAATAAAATGTTGAGTGCAAAAGAGAGTTCCGTTATACAAGTTATCATTCTAAACATCCATCCAAGTTTTGTAATACTATGGAATTAAAAACCTCCTCAATAAGTCTATAGTTTCGGTTTAAATAAAGTGGATCACCCCTTTCCAGCACAAGTTCATTTTAAAGCAACCCTCGTTACCCTGATCAAACCACTCCTGAAAAAAATGCATTTACATAAATCACAATATTCCATTATCTTAACAACAACTTCAGTCATAAATCAACAATGCATCTATATAAATAAATACCCCAAAATGTCCCTAATGATCTTAACAATTCTATCATGAGTTAACAAGATATCAAAATACATACGTCATCCAAATGTCAATAAATTCAACAAGGTGTACACACACACACACACACACACACACACCAAAAGTCATCAAGAATTAGAATTAAACCAAGGTAGTTCTGACAATAAAAGCGTACTATCCATAAATACACACATGTAACTTTAAATCTCGGTGACAAATTTTTTTGTTGTGGTTCAAACATCATAAGTAACGGTCAATGTGCCCCTTAAGGAAAACCTTAAACGTCTTGGTCCTACACTAATGATCATCAAGAAATTGCAGTATATGTCTAGTACCATAATCAATCCTATAGTAATATCCATGGTGAAAAATAAATAAATAACTGGGTAAATAAGGCTTAATGTTTAGGGTTTAGGGCTCAAGGCTCAGGGTAAAGAAATATTACCCAATACAACTATTTTTTTTTTCCCATCGCATGGGAAATATTTCACTCATTGTAAGGTTCTATGTCTTACCCATTCTTATTAGTAATTGATAAAGAGTATTCAACTGAAAAGGGTTTATCAAATTTGTAGGCAAAACATTCAAAGAGAGTCATCACAATTTCATGTCTTTCATCTGTTGATATTTTGAAGGAAGGAAATCTCATATTCATGAATGTCCAATCCTTCCACAGACCCCAGTAGTCCTCGATCCTTGGATGTACATGGAGACACCGTTACTTGCTTTCCATTTATAATGATAGAGATATTTGTAAATTCATGTTATGACCTCTAAATCTATATGAATTTCAATTTTCTTGGAAATCACGTCATACCCTTCACTAGGATTGATGACTACCCCTATCTTTTTTTAAGGCGTTTTTGAAAACATCAATGGGTTTATCATATAAAGAATTATCAATGAATGGAAGGTCACTAAGTCGTAGGCCATGTGAATCCCATTTAGAACTAAACAAGAAAGATTTATTAGGCAATTGATAACCCCTTTGTGTTCTTAGCCATTCCCATGTTTCTATGCTTATTTTGAACACTTCAGGAAGTCCTATCACATTTACTATCCATTCCAGTAGAACAAAAACTTTCTCTTTCTCCAGAGGAGAGGATACTATAGGAAATTCAATTATGATCCTACACGTCCGCATTGGTATATTCTCTATGTTTCTTTTATTTCCTTTAAGATTAATTTTTGTGTTGTGATGGTTATTTTTTCCAGCTTTCAATGGGTCATCCTGACTTACATAATAACATACATGGAAATATGAGAAATGTGAAATTTGTTTCAGAGTGTGAATAAATTTACATTCAAGAGCGCAAGTATATGTGGGGAGAAACAAGTTTGGAAGAGATGTGTAATATGTATTACAAGGCATAAGGTAGATGTCATATTCATTTAGTTACTTGTCCCACCTCTCATAAACAAGGTAGTTCTATAAGCAGACTCAATGATGGTTCTAGGCACAATACTAGGAAATATTGATGAAATATGGTTTAGGGTTTAGGTTTAGGGCTCATGGTTCAGGGTTTAAGGTTTAGGGTTTATGATTAAGGGATCAAGGTTTAGGGTTATGGCGTAGGATTTAGGGTTTAGGGTTTTGATTTTAGTGTTTGTGGTTAGGGTTTATGGATCAGGGTTAAGGATTTATGGTTTAAGGTTAATGGTTTGGGGTTTGGGGTTAAGGATTTAGTGTTTAGGGATTAGGTTTTTTGGTTTAAAGTTCAAGGTTTAGGTTTTATGGTTTATGGTTTAGGATTTAATATTTAGGGCTTAAGGTTTAGGGTTTATGGTTTAGGGCATGGGGTTTAGGGTTTAGGGTTTATATTTTAGGGCTCAAGGGTAAGAGTGTAGGGTTCAAGGCTTAGGGTTTAGAGTTTAGGATTCAATGTTTAAGGTTTAGGGTTTAGGGTTTAAGGTTTAGTTTTTACGGTTCAAGGTTTAGGGTTTAGCATTTAGGGCTCATGGTTCATGGTTTATGGTTTAGGGCTTAGGGCTCAGGGTTAGGGGTTAAGGCTCATGGTTTAAGGCTCACGGATAAGGGGTGAATGTTTAAGGTTTAGGGTTTAGGGCTTAGGGTTTAGGTTTTAGGGTCTAGGGATCATGGTTCAAAGTTTAGGTTTTAGGGTTTAGGGCTCAAGGTTTATAGTTTAGGGTTTAGGTTTATGGCCTAGGGTTTAGGGTTTTGATTGTAGAATTTAATCACTAAAAGATTTAGGATGACTGCTAAAATCCTAAAAATTACCTATGTACTGACAAGATTATACTATAAAAAACTATCTCCTAAACTTTGACTCATGGAGCTATGAGACTAATTCCATAAGGTGCAGAGTGACCCTAATTTCTTCTATTTAAAAAATAAATTTAAAGTATAAGAAATAATAAAATATAAATAATAATAAATGAAAATCTTATACTTATTTTTGTTAATAGAAGCATGCCAAAGGCATATACAACATTCATACTATAAATAATGTGTACACGTTTTAATGCATAAGCGTTTTACATTTTCACTTTTTCCAATCCACTCCTCAAGGCTTCGGATCTAGTTTGGATCCCCAAGCCTGAGGCACGGACCTACACAAACACAACAAACAACGTGTTTTTGCAAGAAAATGTAAAATTGTCACTTCATCCATGATAAATCAACATAAAACAATTGATTCGTTAAAAAAAGAATATACCATGACGTACAACAGAGTTTATTCTTTCTAAAAATATAATTTTTCAATTTTTTTGACTAATATAAGGTTTCCATATTATTTATTTTCTAACTATGCCTTTTTATAGCTATTTTTTGAAGTTTAAATATGTCTATCTTTCATCATGTGTCTTTTTTTGGCTCATATATATTGAAGAAACATTATACTAGCACAAACTAGGCCTAATTATATACATATTTAAAAAACATAAATCTAATTTTTGATATGTTTTGAGGTAGTTAGGGGGGCATGGTCGGAGCTCTGTTATTTTTCAAAACATAAAATTTATGTACTAGAAAAATCATAAAAAAATAAATACTTTCTAAAAAAATCTAAAAAAAATCTAAAAAAAATTCTAGCACAAACTAGATACTCCTAAATATCTTTCCACCTAAGTGTTTTCAAAACTACTAAATGGTGCTAAAAAAATGGTGGGGGGCACGAAAGTCACTCTATTATGTTTTTTAACAAAAATAGGAGCACCTATTGGTATTTTAGTTATTTGACCTAGCTAAACTTATTTATTTTCAATAAAATTTAGTATCTTAGAAACTAGACTCAAAATGCCACGATTCATGTTCATTCAACATCTTCCAATTTTGCATGCAAGTTGAATTTTTTTATTTTTCAAAAAAATGCGTCTACTTAAGACCATTTTTTGGCCTCCCAACTTAGTGCACTTACCCACAACACCCATCATGAACAATTCACTTTTCTCTTCGACAAAGCACAACGTAAAATTGCAACCACAATACAAAGTTATAGTTAAGGAAACCCCATGGTGTAAAATATTTTAAGGTTATGTATTTACTAAAAATGTATTTCAAGACTTGACTTTACGATCTAGAAGATTCATGTTTTGATTCGTACAATTCTTATTACAAAGGTGAACTTATTTCTTTTATATTGATGATTAATTAGCTTAAGATTAGGTTTTCTGAAAGAGGATCATCAATAATATGTCAATAAATTGCTTAATTCGTTTGATTTATAAAGGACATTTTCCATTTCTCACAAGGTTATTTATTCATACTCAAGCTACTGAATCTTGTTTCCTACCTCCATTGCACAAGGTGACGAGCACAAGCTCTAATTAAGGGGAAATTACCATTTATTTTTGGAGCTACCATCTCCTTATGCAAGGATCAAACCTTTAACAAAAAATAAGAGAAGATTACAAAGCACTTTGGAAGAAGTTAGAGGAAGAAGATCGAATTGGATTCATCTTTAAGATCTCATTAGTTATTAACCAGGATTTTATTGGGGCTAAGAATCTATCAAGAATTATTAAAGGTTTCACTTAGGCTTCACTTAATGAGATTGACATAAGTATACAAATTACATTTACAATAAGTGAGATAGATTGAAAGGTTTCTAATCAGTTTCCTCCTACTTATTATGCCATTATCATCTTCCAAAAACTAATCATTGATTTCTCCTTAAGATTGTTTAAGGACTCACCATAAGAATGGATAATGTTGATTAGTTTATCTTGGGGAAAAACAAGGTATATATATATATATAATAACTTTTATAAGAAATTTTAACCACTTTTAAATATACCTAGAATTGAATTAATGCCATGACCAAGGAGGTTCACTAGGAAACATTTCGAATCATGAAAAAGCTTACTATTACACTAACTAAAGAAACCATGGTTACATGATTTCTATTTGACATGACATACGAACCAAAGAGACAAAACAATTCTATGGAACTATGATTAGTGAACAAGAAGGTATAAACATTGATCAAGCAACGCTATGTTATTCCTAGAATTCCTATAATATATTAAAACCACTCATAACAATACAGTGATAAAATTTTATATTTTTCCATGATAGTAAATACCAGTCAAGATTTCAGTTGTTATGAGAACATTACTCGACAAAACATCATACTATGGCATTGATCCACTTCTAAAATTTTACGAAACCCATTCCATAGTTTTACAACGTAAAAAAAAAGCATTTGTACAAAGGAAATTCATAACCAAAATTGAAGAAATTTTCTACAAGTCTTTCCCTCATCTACTCGTAAAAACCATCTACAACAAATTATCCACCTGATTCAGTTCACGAGAACTGAGCAAGATAAGTCTACACATAGAAACAATAAGCTATTATCTAACGATATCATGAAAGGAAACATTCCATTTCAAGAATTAGATCGAAGCTCGAAACATTGACATCTCCTTAAGTTATAATAAAATTTCCACCATTCCAATCTAAGAAGAAAGTCTTATACCTCAGTTAAGAACATTTTCTCAAAAGAAACGAAAGTTTAACTACCAAATGAGTAAAACCACGGGCCTAAAGAGCTATAAATAAAATGTCGAGTGCAAAAGAGATTTCCATTATACAAGTTATCATTATAAACATCCATCCAAGTTTTTTAGTACTATGGAATTACAAACCTCCTCAATAAGTCTATAGTTTCGGTTTAAATAAAGTGGATCACCCCTTTCCAGCACAAGTTCATTTTAACATAACCATCAATACTATGATCAAACCACTCTTGAAAAAAAAAAAAAAAATTACATAAATCACCAAATGCCATTATCTTAACAAAAAATTCAGTCATAAATCAACAACGCATCTATATAAATAAATACCCCCATATGTCCCTAATGATCTTAACAATTCTATCATGAGTCAACAAGATATCAAAATACATACGTCATCCAAATGTCAATAAATTCAGTGAGGTGCACAAATATATATATATATATATATATATATATATATATATATATATATATATATATATACACACCACCAAAATTCATCACGAATTAGAATTAAGCAAAGGTAGTTCTGACAATAAAAGAGGACTATACATAAATACACACATGTAACTTTAAATATTGGTGACAAAAAATTTCGTTGCGGTTCAAGCATCATAAGGAACGGTCAATGTGCCTATTAAGGAAAACCTTAAATGTCTTGGTCCCACACCAATGATCATCAAGCAATTGGGGTATATGTCTAGTATCATAATCAATCCTATAGTAATATCCATGGTGCAAAATAACTAAATAACCGGGTACCTTTGCCACGATACTCCCTTCATACTTAAAACTAACCATAGTAATCAATCACACATAAAAGTTTTGTAAACCTATAGAATAATTGAATATCGAAGGGACCACTTACTTAGTCCAAGAAAGGAGAACATGGAGGTCCAACAGACCTCAAAAAACTCACCACTCAAGATTGGGGTGACAACAAGATATCAACTGACATTACGTGATTTGTTGCCATAACCCAAAAAGATGATTAAATGTCCATAAAACTATAGTCTCTCCTAACCCGGATTGGGTACAATATAGTGGTTGTCTACTAAAGTAAGGTTGTCATAACCCATGTGAACTATGTTCAACATACCCATAAATGTAAAGAAAACCTACACTGGTCTTGATTCCACTAATCCAAATTATTTAAGGAATAAAAGAGAGGGTGGTGGTTTATAAACCTAGATGATAAAAAAAGCTCGCACACCCAGAAGAGGCATTCTTTGATAAAGTAACTATACGATAGAAAAGTGACATGCGAGGATGATAATCGGCAAGTGACCTTCCCTGTACCAGACCTCCCGAGGTCGTGTTGAGACAACCAGTGGTTTGTAACGCGGGTGACTTAGATGAAGCCAAAGCTGGGATTATGGCAAGTTTTCTACGATATAAAAGCTATAGGTGAGGATGAGAATCGGAAAGTAACTTTCCTATGGTTAACTATGGGATGATTAGTTACTAAGATCTGGTAGTGTGATCTTCTGGTAGCTGAAATGACAAAGGGGAGATTTAGAGGCTATGAACGGGTAGCATAAATTCCCTATGGTTTATCCTCCTAACTAGGATCTAAGTGTTAATCTAGTTTTGAAGTCTCCGAATTAACTTAAACTGAAAATAACAATTTATACTACTACTGAAAGGGAAACTAATCTAAACAAAATACACGATTGAAACATTATAATTGCAAACAAAAAAAAATACTTTTATACTAAAATTAAATAAGCAAGATAAACTGGTGTGGTTATTCACATGTGTAAATGTGTGAATCTAGATGAAAGACAAATAATTAACTTAATTAAAAAACCTTCAATCTTACCTCAGAGGTGAGGAATAAATCACAGCTTCTCAGAATCTATCATTCCCCACAGCTTCCCTGGCAATATTGAAAGTGAGCTTTAACTGAAATAAAATGATTCACTACTCTATTTGATATGGTTACAATTATAACTTTGAGGATTTAAACCTGGAGTTTATAGAGCAGAGGCAAATCCAGTTGTGTTGTAGCTTGTCCCCTCAGTGTGATCTCTTCATTCTTGCGTGTTCAAGTGAATCCAGAAAGAGTAGGAGTATAACAACTTCAGCAAGAGAAGGCACTTAGAACAACGGTAATTTGAAGGTAAAATGGCACAAAGCACAAGTAGGAGAAGGATGGCGCAAGAGAACTGAGCTTGGCCTATGCGATTCCTAGCAGGGTCCTTGTAGAAGTGATAATGAAATAAAATGATAAATAGTAGTTATTCAAATAATGGGCAATAACAGCTTCAGAGAAACACAACGAAGTACAAGTAGGAGAGGGATGGCGCAAGTGAACTGAGCTTGGCCTATGTGATTCCTAGCAGGATCGTTGTAGGTATACAATGAGGTGTAACTAAATGTTCAGGGTGCTAATACATGCTAGTGGGATTTTTCTATGCAGCAGGTAATAATGAAGTGATTCATGAATAAACCTGGAAGAGATAAGAAAATAAATATTCTGATCAAAAGAAAATTCTCCCTAGATCCTAAGATTCTATCTCTCTAAATCTATCCCCTTATATCTATGTCTCTCATTTTACTTAAGTGCAAGCATGCTATTTATAGCATTTGTAATCACCAGAAGACAAGTTCAAATTGAACTCCTTTATCATTTAAAATGGTGAACTACTATTGCAAAGTGGCTGGAAACTTTAAATAAAGAAGAAGTGGTGAGAGTTGCAAGTGCAACTTGATTTTTCACGTTGTTGAGTGTGTCAGAAGGTTCTAGAAAGTGCGGGTAGGACCGCCGCCCTATGTATGGCGGCGGTTACAGGACCACCGCCCTGTCCTGGGTGGTAGTCATGGGACTACCACCCAGGCAGGGCAGCGGTCCTATAACTAATGAAAGACCAAAATGCAAGGAAAAAGAGAGAAAGGGTTAGAAAAAAACATGTAAAGGATAGACAAGGCATTTTAGGATGCAAATGTATACTCAGTGAGCTTTCTGGATTTTGAACACCTTGCGAAGAGATTTGAATCATCATTGGGGTTTTCCATAACCTCTTTCCGATAGTATAGTACATACAATTTTGGGTACGTACATATTGCCCCCTCGGAGAAGCATTTTAGCCATGAAGAGGCATAAAATAGTGGGTCCTGAGTATGGCGGTCCCAAAATGGGGAGTTAGAAGTTATACCTAACACGCCCTGTGTGTCACAATGTCGCCATCCAAATTCCCGCTATCTGCAAAATGAAAAGGGGACTCAAGTGTAGATAGATAAAAGAAATCAAAAAATAAATACTAAATTAAAATGAAATGAGGACTCACCATTTGCGCGGGGATAATAACTTACCTCCGTCGGTGCTCCAACTCTACCTAAGAACACTCAAAACAAGATTATATAATACTATATATATATAAAATGAGCTCATTTTACTATTCATTTGTGAGCATATCGATTTGGTAATTTTTGAGCTCTAGGACCCACGGTAACCATTTTCGATGAGAGTGTAGTCAAAACATTCGTTGCGAGATCGTGATCATGCCTCCGAGAGTAGGAGATCGACCCGCGAAGTCTTAGGTTAGTTTTTCTCAATTTATCATTTTTGAACCTAAAATATAGAAATGTTGAAATATTTGTCTTGGGGGGGTTATTTTTGAAAATGTTAGTGTTAAATGAGTCTCTAGGGGGGTGCCCATAGGGTAGGTTTTTATTTTGTCAAAAATGATGTATTTTTGTTGTTTTAAATCATTTTTAGGGCTTTAGGGGCATTCGTCGATTCGGGACAGGACCACCGCCCTGCACAGAGCAACAGGTCATGGGACCACCACCCTATGATGGCAGTGGTCATAGGACCACCACCTCCAGAAGGTGGCGGTCACAGAACCGCTGCTCTGCAAAGGGCAGTGGTTCTGAACAGAAAGTAAAAAAAGATGTATAGATTAATTGTTTTTACATTTTTGACATTTTTTCTATGTTTTTGATGAGCTTATCTTATTGGATTATGTTACTAACTTGCTCTTTTTCTCTATTTTGGGTGGATGCAGAAGAAGAGGAGTATATACGGTGGAGTAGAGAGAGGGAGTGTGATTGGCTCCAAGCAATGTTAGACTCACTGACCCAGACAAAGCGAGACACTTTGTAGAGGGCCAGTATTTTGAGGATTTCACAGGTTCCTCATGTTGCTCCTGCCAGTCACATATTGTGTGACTTATTCTCGTACTGGGATGTAGACCAGAATACCTTCCGGTTACCAGGTGTTAGGGGTGAGTGGACTATCACCCTGGAGGACGTTTATCGCATACTGGGGGGTTCCGATTCTTGGGAGGCAACTGTCTCTTAAGACAGCAGGATCTAGGTCTCAGATGATTAAGTGGGCTACTTATATGGGAGATGTTGTTGTCTCCTTTGGCTGCAAAGAAGGGGGTGAAGGTCTAGTCTATTATTGCTGCTCCTATCCCCACCATCTGTAAGGCCATTATGGGTATCCTGGCCTCATGGTTGATTGGGGATAAGGGAGGAGATACTCTATTATACTGTTGGTCTCCCATGATTGCACAGATTGAGGCTCATGGCCATATTTATGACTTGGGGAGCAGACATTCTTGGGACCACCTACCATGACTTATACAGGGTGGTCAGATTACAGGGGTAGTCTTTGAGTCACCCTACTCTAGTTATGAGTTGGGTGTATGAGTGTATCATTCCCTATGGGAGGGGTGTACTAGCAGAGGATCTGGGGGCTGTTAGGGCAGCGAGGTGGATAGGGATGACAGTACTCAGGATGCCACATCAGCTAGTGGCTTCAATGACTATTACAGACATGGAGGCCACTCCTTATCAGGCCATGGTAGGACTGTGGGGAGAGGAGACACATACATTGATTTCCTGCTCTACTATAGGTCAGCTGGTAGACAGGATAGGGAGGTTGGAGACCCACCCATTTGATCGAGTCCCTTAGCAGTTTGGCCTCCCCTACATTGATATGCTTCCTCCAGTGGGGTCAGTGTATAGGTTTGTTCGTGAGGCCCGGGGAGGTCCTAGAGGAGGCTGAGGTTGGACCATGGTTACTCCTGGAGTTCCTATTGTAGTTAGGGGTGGTTCATGCTCGAGGGGCATCCGGTGCTCCTTGAGCACCCTTACTTTAGATCAGGGCTGCTCCTGCTCATAGTGGAGAGGGAGATGAGCCTATTGATGTGGACTCAGACTCTAAGGAGTTCACAGGAGAGGAGACTAAGGAGGAGACGATGGGAGAGGGGGTTGGAGGTGAGGCCGGTGGGACAGATGAGGAGGATGATAATGATTCTGAGTGGCATGACACTCAGGATATCTTGAGGGTGGAGAGGGCGAGGCAAGTGCAGAGAAGGAGACCTTGGTCTCAGAGAGATTTCCTTCCAGGACTGGGGGAGATGATGAGTCCGTGGCAGGACATCATTTCTTTCCAGATTTTGGGGAGGCTCCACAGTCAGTCGGCAATGTCAGTAGCAGGAGCAGATCCTAGAGACCCCACCTGGATGCCTAGAGATCCAAGTGAGTTACTACTCTTCTCTCGACTCTGTTAGCTAGAGATGTTAGTTGATATTTCTTTTTTGTTGTTTTGCTTGTTTTTGACTTGTTTTTGGTGATTTTATAACTTGTTATTTCCTCTTTTTTATTTGCAGTGACTGCTTAGGGATGGCAGGATTTGATTCACCGGTGTGTGCATGGACACCCTATTACTCCCCTTGGGGAAGACTTGGGCTCAAGCTTACTGAGGATGTTAGGAGAGCCTTCAGCAGTCTGGCCAGACATACTGATGTGTTTTCCCCTATCTGGAAGGTGGCATAGTTAGTGTCCTCCCTTCATACTAAGCTAGCTGGATACAAGACTTCTGAGCACCTAATGAGGTGGAGCCATTCTCATAGTGAGACCACAGCCAGTGGCCATGATCATGAGCACTCATCATTCATTTAGAGCATCATCGTAGTAGGATCCCTAGACATGATCGTGCACCCTCCGAGGGATCCCACAGGGATTGAGAGGCCATTTGGTCTTTTTGTAGTGATTTTTTCGGATGTTTATATGAGTGTTTTTGTATTTTTTGGGCTCATTGAGCATTTTGACCATGCCTAGTGCATGATGGCATTGTATATAAAACACGATTATATATATATATATATATATATATATATATATATATATCTTTTTGGATTCAGATCTTCTTTGTATCTAGAGTTTTTGTGGTTTGTTTCTCATGTGTATACTAGATGCTTTAGAATCTCTGTTTTTATATGCTTTTCAGAATGTATGCAATGGATGACAAGTGATAACAAATGTTGAACAAAATGTTTTCTCTTTTTGTTTGTTTTTGTAATATACTGATATGAGATGATGCAAACATATTGTAGTACTGAACTTTTGGCTTCTTTGGGCAATATTCGTTGCTTCTTCTTGTTTTGGAAAAACTGTGATGAATATGTAGTGATAATGAGATGAACTTGCCCCATTCCTAACTCCACGCAACTAGTAAGATGCGAGGGCTCAACACCAAGAGCTGGGAAGGGCACAAATTGTATGAGTTTGATTGAATGGAAATGATGAGAGAAAGACAAAGTATTGACAGAAACCAAATTTAGACCTACATACTTACCTTACTCAAACCTGCTACATAGCTCAGAATGCAACTTACTTTCCAGTTTATCTAGACTTAGATCCATAAATGGAAACTTGGTTGACAAAATCTTGGTTTTGAGGATTTGATCTCTTTGGAACTTGGATGCTTAATTTCACTTTTCACAATACACTTTGTTTTGAATTTTAAAACACTAAAACACTAAGATTCATTAATTTGCGTGAATGGACCCCCTATGCCCTGCCCATGCTACTAGTAAGAAGTATGGGCTTATCACCAAAGGCAGGACATAGGCGAGTAAGGGCACTTTCCTTCCTTTCCCAACCTTCACACCACTAGTAAGAGATGTGGGCTCATCACCAAAGATTGGTAGGGAAAAGAAGTGTGTAAAATAAAGATTTCTGTTTGTTTAGTATTTCTGTTTGTTTATTCAATTTGACTTTGACATTTGTGATATGTAATTTTGGAGTATCCTTGTTTCAAAGAGACATAAGAGGGATAGATGTGACACCAAGAAGCTTCTAGAATAGACCGTAGGTAAGAACAACTTAACCTAGTAGAAGAAAATGAGTATGACCAAGTATGCAGGCCTTGGTATGGTTTTTGTCAAGATTTTGTCTATCGAATTGATGAGATGATTTCGAAATCATTTGATGATATCATGAAAATTGAAGAGATATGATTTGAATGTTTTGCCAATATTTTTAGAAGCTTGTAATAAATTGCTTAAGAATAAGTTCCTTGACCACAAAATTTACGAAATGAGTGAACAGAATGAACTAACTAAATGACTAATGCAATGCAACTGCAACCATGTACATATGAAAATGCAGGTGGAACTATATGTCATGATGTCTAAGGTGAAGAAAGTTGACGAATATTGAATTCTTCACCCCTAGAAGTACATAACGGAGAACCATTATCCTCAAAAAAATTGTTCTCTTGACGAGGGCCTACCATTCTGGGTTTGAACTTACAACCCTTTCCCAGAAGTGTATATGTCCAATTATTAAAATCATTTTTCTGAAAGAGGCATTCGCGTGCCTCTTTGTCATGTTTTTGAGAGATGGTATGTGGGTGAGCATGACTATGCTGCTCGACCTTTTCTCCTATATAGAGCATTGTGTTTATTTGTAACTCTTGTCGAATGATGAGGTCTTGCCCCATGGATATGGAAAACTTAGTTTCAGACGCACATGGGTTGAAACCAGGGTTTAGAATAGGGAAACACCTAGAGATGGTTTTGATAGGCATCGTTTCAATTTCAAATTTCCCTTCTTCATTTGTTAATTCTATCATGTTCATATCTAGATCTAGGTCTTCAGAGGGAAGAGATGTTATACCGAGAAGACTACCCATTCCTTTTGGTTCAAATGGGAGGAAGATCAGCTCGTCATTCTCCAAGAGTTTCATAATTCCTGTTGTGGTTTTAGTGGACACTGTTTCCATAGATATTGATTTACCTTTATTTGTCTTTTCCACCTCAAATGTTTTTGGGTCAACAGCTTCAACCTCTGGACTGTCTCGGGGTGACCGGGACTAACTCTTTTGTTGGAGGTGGTTTGTTCAATTGATTCGTGGGAAGCTCATACTCTGTATGGACTCCTTTCTTTTTCTTGAGGTTTTCTAAGTGTATATCAAAGGGTTTAGGATCCCCTTGAGTGATGAAGACCTTTCCTAGGTGTAAAAACCTTACTTCTTGGAATAACGTGGAAGGGATTGCCTTCATGCGATGTATCCATGGGCGACCGAGAATCATATTATAGTTGGTTTCCCGATCTATAATATAAAATTTAGTGAGGATCGTCTTGGGTCCTAAAGTGACTGGTAGTACTATAGTCCCAATTGAAGTTGCCTTGAGGCTATCATAGCCCCTTAGCGTGTTTCATGTCAAGGAATAGTTCGTTTCTCCATATCCTAGATTTTGAAGAAAAGTGAAGGGGACTATGTTAACTGCTGCCCCATCATCAATCATTGTGCACTTAACGTAGTTGTTATAAATCCAAACCCACAAATGCAAGGGTGGATCACCTCTACGTGAAATTTCAGCATCTGTTGGCATTTTACTTATGTCAAATATAAACTCAGTATCCCTATCTGGCTGCCCCAGAGGGTGGACGTCAAAGTCTACATGGTTTATTTGAGTGCTAGAGGTGGTGTAACGTGGTTTAGATGACCAAGACCTAATGCATTGAGCAACGCAAAGCGATGCGCGGGTGAATTCTTCAACAAATCTAAGAATGAAATGTGAGAAAAGGTTTTGTTCAAATCTGATATCAAATCATAGGATCCTACTGGTTTAGCGATTGTAGGAACTTCATATCATGTGAAGAAAATATCGAGGTAGGGGTTGTGAAACATACTCCTTTTTCTGAGTTGTTGCATTAATTTCATGCTCAACCTCTAGCTCAATTAATCCCAAGATTTTTGTATTACCGTTTGAACATAGGTTAGGAGCAATCTGAGAGTTGTCAGGAGTTGAGGCATCTTGATCGTTATTTCCTATCATGATACCTTTGTTTGTCCCATTTGGATCTAACCTGTTATTGTTAGAATGATTCAGGAGAGGATCATTGAAAATCTTGAGAGGTGCGTTTTGAGGGGAAACTGATCCCATATAGGTGTTTGGTGTGGGTAGTGTAGGACTTTCCAAAAACATGTCTATAAAGAGTTATTTTTGATCTTCTGGTAAACGTTGTAAGAATTTTTTGTAGTCATGGCAGGTCCTAGTATCATGACCTCAGATTTTGTGAAAGCCACAGTATAAATTGGGATTATAGTCCCGTGGTCATTGGTTTGAACCTTGTTGTGGCCCAAAATTTTGATTGGTCTGTTGGTTGTTATAGTTGTAATTTTGAGGTTGTGGCCTTTGGCTTTGGTTTTGATATCCATTTGGGCCTCAGGCAAGGCCTTGTGACTAGATTTTCTGTTGTTGTTGCTTGTTGTGGAGGATGATTAAAATCCACTGTATTGATCACTGGAGTGAAGTTATTATTGTGTTGATTGTTAGCAGGTGCCAGGGTGTTCACAACATTTTCACTTTTGGCTTGATCAGTGACTCCATCTGTTGTAACCCCATGGTTTTTGTTAAGGATCTTGGGTCCTTGATTGGTACTTCCCATATTGGGATAAGTCATAGTATTTTGATTGGGAGTGATTAATCTCCCGTTTGTTCCATAAGTCTTACGACCACTGTCTATTGCCGCTTGATCTATTCGGAGAGCACTCTCAAGTACTTCATCATAAGTCCTTAGCGGGAACTTCTAAACTTCTTCCTTTATCTCTCTGCTGAGAGAATGAAGGAATAAATCACATAGTTCCATCTGATCCATGTTTGGAGCACTTGCTGAAGAGTAGAAGGACTGTATGCCATCTTTGAATGAAATGGGCAACAGATTCATTGTGCTCTTGTTTAATGTGTAAGAATTCCTTGATCCCATTCTTAATAGTTTGTTCATGTCAAAATATTTGATGAATTCTGACACAAGTTGTTTGAATGAGTGTATCAAGGCTTCAGGTATTCTATAATACCAATCAAGGGCAATGCCTTCTAAGGTTTTAGGGAATATTTTAGCAACAACCACATCCCAAGGGAGAAGTTCTCGAATGGCCATGGCATAGGCCTTGATATGTGCATTTGGATCTCCCTCCCCCTTGAATTTAGGCAAATTTGGGAAGAGGTCTTGGAAGCATGATGCTTCGTATGGTGAAATCTAAAGGCTCTTTTAAATATTCTGAGTAAGTCCCTACCGCATAGGTTTCAACCATAGATGGTGCTTGTTGAGGGAGTGGAGGTGGAATGGGTTGTTGATATGGCATAGCATATGTATTTGCAGGGGCGTAAGGAAACCCTTGTGGTTGAGAGAAACATCCTGGGAGAAGAGAACATATCTCCCTGTGGTGATTTTGAATAAATGTTTTAAGTAGGGAGGAGCATTGCTTTGATATGGATTGTTTGGTACTAAACTGGGAGGTATCATATTTTCAACTGGAGCAACGTTTGAAAACACAGTTCTAGTTGGTGTTTGTTGTGGATAGCTATATGATTATTGAGGAGGCATACCTAACATGCCTGTTCCTATAAGGAGGTCAACCTGGCTAGGATGATGCAGAGGGTTGGGAGTTCCTGCTTGCCCCGAGTGTGAAGCTTGATTTTCTTAAGCAAGTTCTAGTCCTCTAACCCTTTCAACTAAAGCCGAGATGACTTCGATTGGTGACGATACAATGTTCTGTCATGGTGGCTGTTGTGGCACCCCTTGAGGTTGCCGAGGGGTATGGTACCCTACTATGAATTGATCATTACTCTGCCAAACTTCACCAAGAGTATTTTCCATAGGTGGAGGAATGGGGGTGTTTTCTTGGAGCAGGGTGTCGGGTTGTGTTTGCAAACTTCCTATAGGTGGGTACATGTTTTGGAAGCATTGTTCACTTCTAGCGTAGTGTGCTAAGTACTCCTCATCCAAAAATGGGAGTGGATCTGACTATCCTACTGATTTGTGGTCTAGATAAAAAACTTAGGAGATGAAATGGATTCTCTAGTAAACGTCATATTGTTAGAGCTTGAGGGCTCCAATTGTTGTGTTTGTGTAAGTTGGTCCAACTCCTCAATTTAGAATGAAGAACTAGAACTAGTTCTTTTCAGGAGGAGTTTGTGATGACAAGTAGTTTCTTGAGTAGTTTTCATCCCATGCAAAAAGTGATGGTGACTGTTGTCTACTCGTCTGACCATAATATGCTTCGAGACCTGAGAGAGGTCTACCATATGTGTCGTATCCTAACATATTCGGGGGATATATAAATACCTGCAGAATAATGGGAAGGAGTGAAGATGGATGAAAGAAATGGAAATGAAAAATGAGCAGTTGTTAGTTTCACGTCAGGTTCACCAATTTTGTACGACAGAAAAGTGACATGCGAGGATGATAATCGGCAAGTGACCTTCCCCATACCCAACCTCTCGAGGTCATGTCGAGACAGTCGGTGGTCTATAATGTGGGTGACTTAGATGAAGCCACATCCAGGATTATGGCCAGTTTTCTATGATAGAAAAGCTACAGGTGAGGATGAGAATCGAAAAGTAACTTTCCTATGGATAACTATGGGAGGATCAGTGACTAAGATCTGTTAGTGTGATCTCCTGGTAGCTAAAATGACAAAAGGGAGATTTAGAGGCTATGAATGGGTAGCGTAAATTCCTTATGGTTTATCCTCCTAACTAGGATCTAAGTGTTAATCTAGTTTTGAAGTCTTCCGAATTAACTTAAAGTGAAAATAACAATTTATACTTCTACTGAAAGGGAAACTAATCTAAATAAAATACACGATTGAAACATTATAATTACAAACAACAATTAAAATACTTTTATACTAAAACTAAACAAGCGAGATAACCCAGTGTGGTTATTCACCTGTGCAAATCTGTGAATCTAGATGAAAGATAGCTAATTAACTTAATTGAAAACCTTCAATCTTACCTCAGAAGTGAGGAACAAATCACAGATTCTCAGAAACTATCATTCCCCACAGCTTCCCTGGCAATATTGAAAGAGAACTTAACTGAAATAAAATGATTCACTACTCTATTTGATATGTTTGCAATTATAACTTTGACGATTTAAACCTGGAATTTACAGAGCAGAGGAAAATTCAGTTGTGTTGTAGCTTGTCCCCTCATTGTGATCTCTTTGTTCTTGCATGTTCACGTGAATCCAGAAAGAGTAGGAGTATAGCAGCATCAGTGAGAGAAGGTAATGAGAAAATGGTAATTTGAAGGTAAAATGGCATGAAGCGCAAGTAGGAGAAGGATGGCGTAAGTGAACTGAGCTTGGCTTATGCAATTCCTAGCAGGGTCATTGCAGAAATGATGAAACAAAATGATAAATAATAGGTACTCAAACAATGGGCAATAGCAGCTTCGGAGAAACACAACTAAGTACAAGTAGGAGAGGGATGGCACAAGTGAACTGAGCTTGGCCTATGCGATTCCTAGCAGGATCATTGTAGGTATACAGCGAGTCGTAACTAAATGTTTAGGGTTCTAATACATGTAGTGGGATTTTTCTATGTAGCAGGTAGTAATGAAGTGATTCATGAATAAACCTGGAAGAGATAAGAAAAGAAATATTCTGATCAAAAGCTTCTCCCTAGATCCTAAAATTTTGTCTCTCTAAATCCATCCCCTTATATCTATCTCTCCTTTTACTTAAGTGCAAAGCATGCTATTTATAGCATTTGCAATCACCAGAAGACAAGTTCGAATTGAACTCCTCTATCATTTAAAATGGAGAACTACTATTACAAAGTGGCTGAAAACTCTAAATAAAGAAGAAGTAGGTGGAGAGTTGCAAGTGCAACTTGATTTTCACATTGTTGAGTGTATCGGAAGAAAAGTGCGGGTAGGACTTCTGCCCTGTCCAGGGTGGCAGTTACAGGACCACCGACCTGTCCTGGGTGACGGTCATGGGACCACCACCCAAACAAAGTGGAAGTCCTGTAACTAATGACAAAAAATGCAAGAAAAAAGAGAGAAATGGTTAGGAAAAAACATGCAAAGGCTAGACAAGGCTTTTTGGGATGCAAATGTATACTCGGTGAGCTTTCTAGATTCCGAACACCTTGCAAAGAGATCTGAATCATCATTGGGGTTTTCTGTAACCTCTTTTTGATAATACAGTACATACAATTTTGGGTACGTACACTAACTACTTCATTAACCAGATCTAGAAGTCATAGAAATAGGAACAACTCGATTATCCAGGAAGAAAATCAAATCTAGAAATAATAAGTTCTTCTAAAAAGTAAGAGGTTTATAGTTACAACCGGCTTTCTTTCACAACAAAAATTACTATCTATAACCAACATGATAAACTTGATACTCAATCAAAGAAATGTAGATACTAATGGTAGTAGGTCTATCACTCAAGCATTAAAACACAATAGCCAAAGAAGGGGGATACATCTATGCTGTCAACTTTAAAACTGACAACTATTATTGCTAAAACAAGTAGATTTCAAGAGGAATGAAGAGATTTCCTAAGAAGGCGTCCAAACCCACAATAAAAAGCAGTAGAGACAAACAAATTTCAGGGAAGAGAAGGTTCTATTTCATGATATTTTTAAATCTTAGCCATTGTAGTAATGGTAGGTTTATCTTTCATGATTTCATATCTTCTACCAATCACATGGAAACTTCACAAACATGTCACAAAAATCCTACAGTCAAATCTCATCTCTTCCATTGGCTGCTAAGACCACACTCACTTGCACATTGGCATAGGAAGGGAGCTCCAAAATCCACGAGTTGCATCTATCAGAAAATAAATGTGGTCTTAAAGACTTCCATGATTGTAGTATAAACACCAAATGCGTTTATTGAAAAGGCCTAGGAATGCCTGAAGATAGGAGGAAACCTAGACTCCACAATCTTGCAAACATCCTCCCATCCTATGTCGAAATGGGACGTAAGAAAAAGACATGGGCATCCATCGAAGCACAGGGGAAAATGAATTTGTTTTTCCAGATGTAGTCACAGGTGCCTCAGGGGCCACGTATGCAAAATGTGGAAGTGTATACATGAGGCAGGTACATTTTTTGACAGAAACTTCAAACAGATGAGGTCTCATGGGATTTCCACAATTTGGGGCAAGATTTCTTCTCAAGGCAGTATACATAGCCCACAATAGTTTTGCCCCTTCACTCCTCAAAACATAGAAATTCCTCCTCCCAGAGCAACCCACGCAACCCACAACTAGGTCAGAATAGGATATACATAAAAGGATATTATACACAACCATGCATCACTATAAGCAACCAACAGGTGTCTAATTTGTTCAATTTGACTTTGCTAGTATGCACGCAACAAGTGCTAAATAGGAGCTTTGACATAGGTATGGACGTCCACCCCAACATAAGGAGAAGATACTTTTCCATGTCTAAGATGCAAGCGCCATGGGACAAATGTATGCAAGGAAGAGAAATTGCGACAAAGAGTGAGAAGATTCTAGCAAAAAACCTGAAAAGTTCCAATCCTTTACTTGCAAACCACCAAAACCATGCGGCCAACAAAATTGGCAAGAGAAAAACAACAAGAAAACAAGGTAGATAAAATGACCCAACTAAACAAAACCAGTGGCCAAGGGAGGAAGGTATATGGTGAGGGGAAATATTAAATGCATTAAAACACTGGAAGGAGCTCAACCACTCCCACCCGACAACAAGCAATCAAGTCAATAAATTTTCAGCCCAAAGGTAAGGTTCTCCCCCACGCCAAACACAAGGAATGGCAGATTGGTGGATGGATATTTCATCAAAATTTTCCAATAAATTGAAATTAAATTCAAGGTATGCATGGAGCCAGGGTGAGTTAGTGGTTGAAGCTTCGAATGCAAACACAGGACTACGACCAACCATGGCGCCAACACAACATATCATCTTCTTTTGTGCGAAAAGAGGCTCGATCTACAGGAGAAATCAAGAATACAATAAAATAGCTTAAAAATAATTAATAATAATATTGATAACCATCGACAATAAAATAATAATAATAAAAAATAATCGCCGATCGATAATTAAAATAATATTATCATTATTATTATTATTATTTTACGTCTTAAAATAATTATTAATCATAATAATAATGGTCGACAGTCAAGCTCGATAAATAATAATTATAACCAATGATCATCAATTCATAATAATATATATATATATATATATATATATTTCTTTTAAAAGGGCACACCCTATCATCCTTACAAAAATGGATATTCTAAAAGAGTTACAACACCAAATCGTCAACCAAGCCACCTCTTTGGATTCGAGAACACGATTTGCCTTTAATAGGATAATCGTAAAGAACGTTACGGAGGCCCACAACTAGAAGAATCAACCACGACACGAGAAGGGACGACAGAGAGGAGGGATATTAATTATTTTCTGCAACAAGGTCGAAGGTAACTAACAATCAACGAGTGCACCCACAAATGTTAAGCGCTTAGCAACAGGGTCACGGAAGCAAGAACTGGAGTAAATGTCGAACGAGGCATTACAATCTTTCTCTCTCTCTTTGCGTGCGTGTGTCTATATATATATATATATATATATATATATATATATATATATATATGTATATATGTATGTATGTATATGTATGTATATGTATGTATGTATAAGTCTTACCATTTGTATATTTTCAAAAACATTGTAAGAATCAAATTACAATTAAATTAAAAATAGGAATTAAATTTGTGTATTTTAGTTTGTGTGCGTGTATAAAATAGTAAACTTTGCTTGCTTCTTTTCATTCTTACAAATTCCCTCAAGGAGGATTGACACTATCAATCTTTCATCTTTGATCTCTTTCTAAATTTCTTTAACATCAATTACCTCATTATATTGAATTTTGTATATGTAGAATAAATTTTTACATTAATAAATGTATTGATGTAATTATAACACATTGGAGTCTATGTATTATTACATAAAGATCAATTTTTGTTGCAATCTGGGTTAATTTTACATTTGAAATTTATTTTTTTCTATAATTGTTTTTAAGAATTGGCAATTTAATGTTTGTGCAAAAGACAATACCACTATATGTTTTTTACAACGTCAAGTTTATTCTATACATATTAAAAAATATTTAAGGCAAATACAAAATAAAAATAACACAAAAAAAATAAAAATAAAAATATAGTATAATTATTTAGTAAATAATTATATGTAATTTAATTTAATTATATTATATTCATTTTTTATTTAGAAATGTAAATATTTATTTAGTGTAGTAAGACAAATGAAAATATATTATTTTCTATTATTTTTTATATTATTGTAGTTGGTTTTATTTTATGTTATAATGAAACAATCAAGGATGATATGATTAAAATAAAAAATATAGTAATACAATATATATAGTAATACAATATCGAGGGAATAAGATGAGATTAGTTAATCTTTCTTCCGATCCAAATTACAAAACAAAAGAGTTAAATTGATGGGCTACTAGATGTCATCATGCTCTTCCTACTAGTGATAAATTTAAAGTTAGATTTATAGACATAGGTGGTAGCCAAAACTTTTGAACAAACTTGGAATTTCGTTGTAATGGAGAGGGTTTTGGTAACCCAACAAGAAATATTTTTTCCATTGAATTGTAAAGCCAGAGTTAAGGAAAACATATCTAGACATTTCATGGCATTCTTAACTGAATCTTCTTCCTCGATTAAGGTAAGGAAGCAATCATTTAAAAAGTCGATGTTGATGAGATTTTGGTCAGATTGAGGGAGAATGACGCCTTTTACCTATCCTTCCACGACCAAAATATAGAGGGATAAAGTGAGAGCACATCCTTGTTTGATTGATATGAAGATATAAAATTTGTAAGATTGGTCTCCATTGATGGATATCTAGGATCCAACATATTGAACAAGAATATTGAGAGAGTGTATAAAGTAAGATCCAAAACAAAAAGCTTGGAGCATACTAAATAATGAAATGGCATTCTATCCTATCATAGGATTTCTCAAAATCAATCTTCACATAATCATATTTTTGGTCAAATACCCTACCCCATTCTGTGCACTCCTAAATGGCCATCACATTATCAAGAATGTATCTATTTAAATGAATGGAGTCTGCTCAGTTTGGACAACGAGAGGAAGAAGATGATTGGTTATGTTTACCAAAGCTCTAAATATGATATTATATGAGACATTAAGGAGAGTAATGGGCCTCCACTTTGATATCCATTAAGGATCATTATCTTTATGGATAAATATAATATTTTCTTCATTGATAAGATTTGTATAAGTGTTAGGCACCATGGCTTCTCGATAGAATTTATGACGATAAGGGCTAACAAAATCCTATAGGATTTGATAAAATTCACATGGGAAACCATCAATTCCTGGGTCTTTATCAAAGGTAGTTTTCATAACTTTTATTGTTTGAGGTCATTGACGGAGAGGGGTATATCACAAGAAACTATTTGGAATTTGGAGGGCTTGCATGTGACCACTTAGAGTTAACTCATTATAGTATCTTCTCTTTCAATGGAGGAATGTTGAGAAACAAGAACACATGGTCATAATGAAAAACATATTACAGGATGTTAGGTAATTGTGTAAGTTTGGCATTGGCTATTTGAATGTTTTTTAATTATGTCTGCATTATATTTGGACCAAAGTAGAGTAAACAATTCTTTGGATGCTTTGTCTCCAATTATTATCCAATGTAACCTTGTTCTAATTTGGGCCCCTCAAGATTTATAAGCTTCCTCCACCTTCAGTTTATGTATCCAATGAGAAGATTACTTTTTTAAGGATATATTAAGAGGAGAGCTATCAATTTCCTATGAAATCTATTGTAATTTATAGTATAAAGCCTCATGAGCTCTCTATTTATAGGTGGTAACTTGTTTCCCATATAGCCTATGAAATGTGGTGGTTTTTTGGATAGCAACATTCAAGTATTAAATCCATTTTGTATCCCTCGTGGATCTATGAACAAGGTTACAGATCCTTATGATATGTCATGATGTTATCTCATATAATGTAGATGGGAAATATTGAGATAAAATTGGGGCTTTTTTCTTTAGAAGTGGGGATAATTCCATGTAATACCAAAAGATGGGATGTTGGTGTAAAAGTAAAGCAATCTCGATCACCGAAAATGGTCTATTATTATTAGCATAGAGAGAGAAAATATATTTTTCAATAAACAATTGAATTGTGGACCCACTTTGGAAAACAAAAGCACAATGCCTTCTATTTAATTGCTTAAAATCATTTATCTATT
This sequence comes from Taxus chinensis, assembly GCA_019776745.2. NCBI lineage: Eukaryota > Viridiplantae > Streptophyta > Pinopsida > Cupressales > Taxaceae > Taxus > Taxus chinensis. The sequence goes on along the minus strand of CM034148.1, from coordinate 873,136,075 downwards.
TTTTGAAATTGAGGACAAAGTGTATCAGAAGAGAATTTAATAGAATTAAATTGTAGATTTAAAAGGAAATTATGAAAACCCTAAATTATTAAAGGTATCCATTAGATGTACATCTATGAAATGTGTAGGCATTGGCTTATTTAGATATGAACCAACTCTTACACTTTATTTGTAAATTAACCTTATAAACCTTCAACGAATATGAAGAATCCAATACTTATAGTTCATTAATGCTCCTCCTAATTTTTTTTCCCATATTACTTTTTTTTTGTAGATTCCAATACTTATTCGTTAATGCTCCTTCTAGTTATTTTTTCCCATATTACTTAGATTTTATGTTGACCAAATTTAACAAATAACCTTGCTAGATAGCCATGCCAAGTAAGTTATTTCTAGCAATTGTAAGATTGTGGGCTGATTTATGTAGTTATAATCAATGTATAGCTAATTGAATTGAGTATGATTAGTTAAAGGCGATTTGTTAATGAAAAACACGTAATATGTAGTATAAAATTATTAAAAACAATATTTTAATATATACAATTTTGGAAATATTAAAAGCACATCAATTTGTAAATAAAAATACGCACTAAATCAGGATTCATACTGAAATATGAGAATCAATAACAGCAGTCACGTTTGTTTTATTATAAGAGCAATTTAAACAGACAAGAAGTAAATGTAAAAGAGACGCTGAATGAGGATTCTTTCGGGAAATCAGGGTGGATGAGGTAGTGTAATTATCATGGTTTATGAATTTGAATCGGGATTCATTTGAAATATGAGAATCAATGACAGTAGTCACGTTTGTTTTTATTATAAGAGGTTGGATGTGGGGGCAGCAGTGCCTCTATGTGGTGGGCATTATTGATAATGTATGTTTAAACATAGAGGGTGGGGTTGGCGAGGAGATATGCCTCGATCCTTTTGAAGAGACCTGTGGTCTTCTCCTTGATCTCCTGTACTTTGGATTCGTCATGTGGAACACCAGGGAGGGTTTCATAATGGAATACAGAGCTGCACACGCATCCACCCTCTGGTTTCGGGGTGTATTTGAACTCGTATTTGGCAGAAACTAATTTCTTTCCGAGCATTCCACCCTCCACGTGGCTGTAACGGTATACAAACTTCTCCTCGTCAACTTCCTCCACAAGCTCCTTCACAAAGCTGAAATCCGGATTGGCTGCGTTTACCAACAGATCAATATATCATCAGACATGAATGAATGAATGCATTATCAACATTAACATGATATAAGCAATTACATACCATCGGTGAAGTTGATTTGCTTTATGCTGCCCACACCTCCATCGCCTTGAATAAATGTGATGCTTGAGAATACCTCAGGCACTTGCTTTGGAAGGAGATTATGGCCGTCCTTGACAAATGCATTCCAAACTCGCTGTGCCTCCAATGGACTCTCTAATTCATTAGTGATGCTTCCTGACACCATCTTATCTGATATGATCTCAATATAATTTTTATTCCACCTTACTTCTCTTTCAACTTGTTCTTGAGATGATGTGTTTGTGTTTGTGTTCATGGATGGTATTTATAGGAGCTCATAATAAGCTTGGGCGTTGGATTCATCTACGTTTGTCAAGTCGACAAAACTCCACTTTTGTCGCTTCTACCTATAAAATTCAATCAACTGCGAGAAAGACAGCCTTTTAGTCTAATCGTCTATAAACTAAATTGAACTTGAGGATAGACATTAAGCCGCCCACGACCAACATGGTCAAAACTTCTAGAGATGGATCTTAACACCAATTAATTTGAAATTTCCTCTTCTAATCAACCTTCCATGTATCTTCCCAGTACATTCCGGGTGAACCGTTAGCGTGGCCCTTTGACTGTTACAAGTTTGTCATTTTCTAAAATTACTCTGTTAACGCCATTGCACTATTACTGGTTTCCACGGTTCCCTTTCCTGGTAAATTTTCTCTATCACATTGCCCCCCTTTTAAAAGTTAAGATAGGATAGGTGATATGAAATGTCAAAGGAACGGGATAGATGACATGACAAGCAACTCTTCAAAAATAAATGGGCGGCATAAATTGGAAATTCAAAAATTCAAATATAGCTAAAGTCCTGCACATTTTCACTTTGAAAGCAAAAGTTCTTTTGGTTTAAATTTTCTCTATTTTTTGAATCGCAGGAGCGGCAATGGAAGTAGTGGGGATGGTGGCAGTAGAGACTTGAAAATCTTCGGAACCACTTTTGGATGCCTTCTTTGCTGTGTAAAGGCGCTCCCCTAAAAATTCTCCTATGCCGAGCTGTGTGTTGGAAGGAGAAATTTCAATGACAACGAGAAGCTTGGGAAGGGTGACTTTTGATGGGTTTACAAAGGCGTTTTGGCCGACACAAAAAAGATTAATGTAGTGTAGAGAGCTACACAAGGCTCTCAACAAGGTAAACAGGTATATGTTTCAGATGTTGCCATAATTAATAAACCGAGGCAATGTAACCTGGTCAACCTTCTCAGATGGTGCCACGAAAAGACCAAATTTTATCTGGATTGGGATCGAAGACATAGCCCATGCTCTTGTTTATCTCCACGAGGAATGGGCTTAGTGTGTTGTGGACAAACGCACCAAGGTTAACAATGTAATGTTGGATTCGAAATGTAACCCCAAATGAGGGGATTTTGGATTTGCCAGAATAGTAGACCATGTTCGCTTGGTGTCCCATAAGACCAATAGATTTGGCTATTATTTACATTTTAACATAATCACTTGTATGGAGGTATGAACTTAGAGTTTAGTTTTTAATATAATTTGTTTTCTCTTAATTAAACAATTACAATATGACTGGATTATTATAGGTCTACATCCCATATCAACCGCCATGAGAATGAGGGATTTTTTTTGATGATGGTGTCATTTTCACAGACATATATAGTCTTCGTTTATTATTTAAACTTATTTTAATTAATTATTTTATAATGATTTGATATTTTTCACGAATACGCATCAGAGCCGGGTCCCTCTCAACTTTATGAATGACCTACTCCTGCCCGTGGATTATGGGGGGATGACAATACACTCTCACACTCTCCAGTTTAAATGTTGATAAACCCTCTCACACTCTCTTTAGTGGTTGTGAAGACCCATTAGTCTTCATTTCTAACATGTGATGAAAATCTACCATGCCACCGAAAAATCCTCACATGCCACCGAGTACTGATGTTTATTCATTTGATTATTTACTTTCATCTCAAATTATTGTTTAGCTAAATTATAGTTTGTCTCTGTAACATCTTCTTAAACACACACAAATACAACATTGAAAAACTCAGATATATATATATATATTTTTACTTGCTTGGAGTTTACACGACAACACAAGTGACAAGAAAGGGCTACGACTAACTCTCAATAAGCTTGAGACAACGTTGACCACATAGGAAACAAGGAAACATACAACACCCATCATGAACAATTCAATTTTCTCTTCAACAAGGCACAACGTAAAAGTCCAACCACAATACAACAAAGGTGAACTTCTGTCTTTTATACTAATAACTAAATTAGCTTAAGATCAAGTTTTCTGAAAGAGGATCATCAATAATATGTCAATAACTTGCTTAATTCATTTGATTTATAAAGGACATTTTCCATATCTCACAAGGTTATTTATTCATACTCAAGATAATGAATCTTGTTTCCTACCTCCATTACACAAGGTAATGAGTGCAAGATCGAGTAGAGGGGAAAGTACACTTTAGTTTCAGAGCTCCAACCTCCTTGTGCAAGGATCAAATGTTTAACAACAAATAAGACAAGATTACAAGGCACTTTGGAGGAAGTTATAGGAAGAAGATCGAATTGGATTCATCTTTAAGATTTCATTAGTTATTAACTAGGATTTTATTTGGGCTAAGAATCTATCTAGAATGATTAAAGGTTTCACTTAGGCTTCACTTGATGAGTTTGACATAATTATACAAATTATGTTTTAAATGGGTGAGATATATTGAATGGTTTCCAATCAATCTCCTCATACTTATTATCACTTTATTATCTTCCAAAATATAGTAATTTATTTCACCTTAAGATCATTTAAGGAATCACCATAAAAAGGATAATGTTGATTATTTTATCTTGGGGAAAAGCAACGTATATATAAATATATATTTTACAAATGATAGTTTCCTCTTTGATCACTTAAGGCCTCAAATTTTATCAAGTAGATCACATCTACATTAATTTATTCACACACACACACACACACACACACACACACACACACACACACACACACACACACACTTTTATAAGGAATTTTAACCCCTTATAAACGTACCTAGAATCGAATGAATGCCAAGACCTAGAAGGTTCACCAGGAAACATTTTGACTCAGGAAAAAGCTTACCATTATACATACTAAATAAAACATGGTTACATAATTTCTATTAGACACGACATATGAACCAAAGTGATAAAACAATTGTATGGAACTATGACTAGTGAACAAGAAGATAATAACATTGATCGAGAAAGGATATCCTATTCTTAAAATTCCTATAATATATTAAAACAACTCATATCAATATGGTAATAAATTTTATATTTTCCATGATAGTAAATACAAGTTTTAGTTTCGACTATTTATGACAACATCACTCCACAACACATATTTCTAAGGCACTGGTCTTCTTCTAAAATTTCAACATAACCCATTCTAGAGTTTTACAACATAATAAGCATTTGTACAAAAGAACTTCATAACAAAAAATGATGTAATTTTCTACAAGTCTTTCCCTCATCTACTCGCAAAATCCATTTGCAAAAAATTATTAACCTAAGTCAATTCATGAGAAATGAGAAAAATAAGACTACATATAGCAATAAAAAGATACTATCTAACAATATCGTGAAAGGAAACATTCTATTTCAAGAAATGGGTCGAATCTATAAAAACTAACAACTCCTTAATTTATAATAAAATTTCCATCATGCCAATCTAAGAACAAAGTCTTATACCTCAGTTAATAACATTGTCTCAAAACCAACAAAATTTTAACCACCAAATGAGTAAAACCATAGGCGTAAAGAGTTAGAAATAAAATTTCGAGTGAAAAAGAGAGTTCCATTATACAAGTTAGCATTCCAAAAATCCATCCAAGTTTGGTAACACTATGGGAATACAAACCTCCTCAATAATTCTATTGTTTTGGTTTACATAAAGTGGATCACCCCTTTCCATCACAAGTTATTTTTAAATCAACCCTAGTTACCATGATTAAACCACTCTTTAAAAAATGCATATACATAAGTCACCAAATGTCATTATCTTATCAACTACTTCAGTTTGAATCAACAACGCATCTATATATATAAATACCCCCAAATGTCCCTAATGATCTTAACATTTCTATCACAAGTCAACAAGATATCAAAATACATATGTCATCCAAATGTCAAAAAAATCAGCGAGATGCACAAATAAATATATACCACCAAAATTAATCAAGAATTATAATTAAGAAAATGTAGTTCTTATAATAAAAGAGTACTATCCTTAAATGCACATATACAACTTCAAATCTCGGTGACAAAATTTTTAGTTATGGTTCAAGATTCATAAGGAACGGTCAAAATGAACCTTGAGGAAAACCTTAAACGTCTCCATCCTTCACCAGTGATCATCAGGTAATAGGGTATATGTCTAGTACCATAATCAATCCTATAGTAATATCCATGGTGAAAAATAATTAAATAAATGGGTACCTTCGCCATGATACTCCCTTCATACTTAGAACTAACCATTGTAGTCAATCGCACATAAAAGTTTTGTAAACTAGTGGAATAGTTGAAAATCAAAGGGACCACTTACATAGTCCAAGAAAGGAGAACATGGAGGTCCAACATACCTCAAAAAACTCACCACTCAAGATTGGATGACAACAAGGAATCAACTGACATTATGTGATCTATTGTCATAACCCAAAAGGATGATTAAATGTACATAAAACTATAGTCTCTCCTAACCTGGATTGGGTACAATATAGTGGTTGTCTGCTAAAGTAAGGTTTTCATAACCCATGTGAAATGTGCTCAACATACCCATAACCATAAAGTAGAACTACAGTGGTATTTTTTCCACTAATATAGATTATATAAGGAATAACAGAGAGGGGGGGTTTATAAACCTAGATGATAAAAACAACTCGCACACCCAAAAGAGACATTCTATGATAAATTAAATAATTGATTAACTAGATATAGAAGTCACAGAAATAGGAACAAATCAATTATCCAGGAAGAAAATAAAATCTAAAAATAATAATCTGTAATGAAAAGCAAGAGGTTTATAGTTACAACAGGATTTGTTTCACAAGAAAATTTACTAGTTATAAACATCATAATAAACTTGATACTCAAACAAAGAAATGCAAATAATAACTGTAGAAGGTTGACCACTCAATCATGAAAATGAAATAGACAGAGAAGTGGGATACATATATGTTGTCCACTTTAACACTGACAACTATTATTGCTAAAATGAGAATATTTCAAGAGGAATAGGGAGATTTCCTAGCAATGTGTCCAAACGCGAAAAAAGGCAGTAGAGATAAACCACTTTCACAAAAGTGAATGTTTTATTTCATGATATTTGAAATTTATACCAATGGGTAGGTTTATCTTTCCTAATTTCCAATGTCTACTAGTCTCATGGACACCTGACAAAACTACAACAACACTTCTTAGGTCAAATCTTGTCTCTTCCACTAGCTGGATGCTAAAACCACACTCACTTCCACGTTGGCATAGGTAAGGAGCTCCAAAATCTAGGAGTTGCATCTATCATAAATAAATGTGGTCTCAAATACTGTCATGACTATAGTATATACACCAAATGAGGTTATTGAAATATCATCAAAGCCCAGGAACATATGAAGACATGAGGAAACCCAAACTCCCGAACCTTGCAAACATCCTCCCAGCTTGCATAAAAAAGGGGTGGTGAAAGCAGGAAAAATACATCCATCGAAGAAAAAAAGTGAAATGATTTTTTAAAGATGGAGTTGCAGTTACCTTAGAAATCGTGTATGCACAATGTGGAAGTATACATGAGGCATGTGAACTGTTGACAAAATGCCTCAAAGAGATGCGATATTATGGAAAAAACCATGATTGCTGGATATGCACAAAAGTAATCTTGAAAACAGATTTTCTTACCCACATGCAACCAACAGGTGTTTGAACTGCTTAATTTTCCTTTTACAGAATGAATGTAGCCAATGCCAAATGGAGGGTTAAAAACAATAATGGACATCTAATGAAGGACCACAGGAGGAGGGAGCTGGTCAAACATGTTAGTAGTAAGTTTCCTAGAAGGAATGCAAACAAAATACACAGAAAAGAATTTTTTCAACAACCTCTTCCCCTCAACCCCCATTTGCAAGTCTCCCCATCTCACATGGTCAAACCAAAAAGGAAAGAGCAAGACAACAAGAAAAAAGGAAGATAAAATGAACCAACTAAACAAACATAATGGCCAAGGGAGGAAGGTGTACGATGAGGAGTCACCAATAAATGTATTAAATAAAAGTGATAGGAGCTTAACCACTCCCACCTGCCAACAAGGATAAGCTTCTCCCCCATGTGAAAATAAGGAATTGCATATTGGTGGGTAGATATCTCTACAAAATTTACCAATAAATTGCCATTAAATTCAAGGTCTGCATGGAGCCAAAGGAGTGGAGGAACTAGTGGTTCCAGCTTCAAACTCAAACATAGAACTATGACCAACCATGGTGCCATAATAGGATATCCTCTTATTTTGCGTGAAAAGAGGCTTGGTCTACGTGAGCGATCAAGAATAAAATAGAATAGCTTAAAGATAATTACTAATAATATTGATAACCATTGGTAATAATGAAATAATAATCTCTAATTGAAATTTAAATATTATTATTATTATTATTATTATTATTATTATTATTATAGCTTAAAAATAATTAATAATAATCATAGTAATAATGATGGTCGATAGTCAAGATCGATAAATAATAATTATAACCAATGATCAATAATTCATAATAATTATTATTATATAGATATTTCTTTTAACCGGACATTCCCTAACATCCTAAAAAAATTGGATATTCTAATAGAACTACAACACCAAATCATCATTCAAGCCACCTCTTTGGATTCGAGAACATGATTTTCCTTTAATAGGATAATCATAAAGGACGCTGCGGAGGCCCACAACTATGAAGCATCGAAAAAATGACATGAGGTAGGCAAGACAGGAGAGGAGCGATGCTAATTCTTCTCTTGCAACAAGGTCAAAGGAAACTAACGATCAATGGTGCACTCACAAATGTTCAATGCTTAGCAAAGGGTCACCAAAGCAAGAACTGGAGTAATGGTCGAACGAGGCATTACATTCTCCTCCCCTTAAGAAAGCATCGTCCTCGATGTGACATAACACTGAAGGAAGGAAAGTTGGTAAGCAACTAAGAACAATTAATTATGAAAGTACACCTTATGGTTACAATTTTATTCGTTAAAGCACGAGCCATGGGGTATCCTTAGAAATATTTTAACAGAGTGTTTAACTTTCAAGATTTTGTGAAGATTGGCAGTTCCCTCTTATTCATTAATTAATTAGTCTCTTTACATTTACATTATTCCTAATTCAATTTCTTTAAAATTTCATTCTTGTAGAATTTTAGTTTATTCATTCTTGTGGGTTCCCAACATGAACTGCTATCACAACACCCTACCAGGGTCATACACAACACTAATGATTCACAAGTATAATTTTACATACTTTCATGATGTACCACACCACAAGAGCTTAACCAAATCATGGAAGGAACATACATGATCCACATATCATATTACATTGTCACGCATCTATGACTGACATATAATACTTGTAATAAAAGTGTACTACAATAACAAGAAATTCCAACAATTCCACAAATGAAGATTTCACATAACTCCAAACAATAGCTGCAGATACATAGTGTCAACAAGGGAATCAAATCCATATCCACAACATCACAAAACATATCTAACTAACATGAGTAACACATACATCATAACACCACTCCCAAAGCATCACAACAACTCAACATATCTCCTGAAGCATCAATCACACACACAAATAGGCCTCTTATTCTCTTATGCCTCCCTAAAGCCTCCCTCAAATCTCTTATGCCTAACTAAATAAATAAATTTTCCTTTTCACTCCCCAAAGAGGTCAGTTTCCCTATAATCCTAGGCACATAGAGTCCAGACACCCCTAACCCAAGTGACTTAATAACTCATGGTTTGACAAACCCGATAGTTATCTGTAACTCCTTGGGGTGTATCCCCATACAACGAAAGTGGCTCCATAGGTCCCACCATTCCATGGAGCATCCCATGACCATATTCCACACATCATGACAATAGAACTAGCATAGCAATCTGATTCAAATGCCAAGTGGAAACATACAAGCCCTGGGCAAGGCTGTGAAAAAAATTAAATTGAAAGAAGATTAAAATACAAGAAAAAAATGTCCAGATAGCCACAGTTAGTAAAAAATCCGCATGTTAGTACCAAAAACCAAGGAAATGCCCAAAATATAAGATATGACAATAAAGAATACTGCTGGTCCTTACAGAAATAAAATAAAAATTTATATTTATAAATAAAATACACATAAGAATAGCACATTACGATGACCATGTGGCCTTATCTGGCCACCAAGGGGGTACTCAATGAGCTGCTGGTACTCGGAACATTGAGCCTCAACTCATAAAATAATGTATCAATAATACCATTTTCATCATCTCTATTTGAATAATCTCGCCACAACTTCAACAAGGCTAAACATAGTCATAGCTACACTTAGGTTGCATCCATATAAGAACCACATAGGAAGAGGAAATAATCAAATGTCATCATCTATGGAACTGAAGGTCATCTCAAGTTACTGGCCCATGGTACACAATTCCTCACTCCAAATATACACTTTTACCATTTTCCCTTAGGATCGATTAGTGTAAGGTTCATGACATAACACATGCAAATTACTGACACAATAAAGGCTATGTCAGTAATTGTTTCAGTAATTTCCATCCTAGTGAAGGGTGTTTAGTTCTAAATGGGATTAATATGTCTACAAATTACGACATCACTATACAATCCATTTTACTATACACCAACCTTGTCATACAACACCTCAACACACCCACACATCACAAATGCCAAAATGATCCAACACTCCGAAATCAACAATCACATTCCTTTAACACACACAACAAGATAGTGTTTCAAACCCGAATTCTCATTGAATTCATAAAAAGGAGAGAGAATAATCTCATCTTTAACACATCAACATGCCAACAGTTACACACTTAAAGACATACACAACATGTGCGCTAACAATATCATAATTACAACATAGTTGACATCACGCTTAAATCACATTACTCTTCCAATTTCTTCCAACACCACCATGCCATACCATCACCACTCTAATTTTCCCCATATATTTGAGAGCATGAACCTCTGCTCTCATACCAAGTGTAATGCCCTCTAAAACACACACAAATACAACACCAAAAAACTCTGATAACTTTTTTTTTACTTGCTTCGAGTTTACATGACAACATAGGTGACCAAAAAGGAATACAACCAAATCTCAATAATCTTGACACAATGTTGATGACATAGGAAACAAGGAAACATACAAGGGTAAGTGCACAAATTTGGGGGCCAAAAATTGGACAAAAACCTGAAAATGAACGAAACACGACCGCGTTTTGCAGTAATGCAATCGCATTATGTTTTCCTAGGCTCGTGAATTCACAAACCTAAAACACATACGCGTTATAACATGCTCACATTATAACACGGACACATTTCTATTAACACAAAACACATACACATTTTTCTCTATATGAATTTTTTAGGGGTTGGAAGGAGCTATATGAAGTATAAGATTTCTTTACTGTTACTTTAAATTTATAATACACATTTTTATTATTACTTTAAATTTATTTTACTAAATATAAGAAATTAGGGTCACTCTACACCTAATGGAAGTGGTCTCATAGTTCTGATAGTGATAATCTAGAAGATAGTTTTTTAAAATCTAATCTTAGTTAGTACTTACTCATTTTTAGAATTTCAGCAACGACCTAAAACTTTCAAGTCATATATATTGTAGTTGGTCTTTGTTTTGTGAAAACATATAGTTGTTTTGTAGGGTTTTTGACCTTTTGGATTGGATTTTGGCCCTACCACTTCTTGAATTGGTATAAATTTCAATTTTTTTTCCATAATTCACTTTAGTGACCACGAATCAACTCTATGATGCTTGTTTACTTCTTACTAAATGATGTTTAGGGTTACTGTTTAGAATTCAATGTTTAGGGTTTAACGTTTAGGTTTTAAGGCTCAATATTTAGGGTTTGGGTTTCAAGGTTTAATGTTTAGGGCTCTGAATTCAAGGAATATGGTTTAGGGCTCAAGGTTAAGGGTTTAGGGCCAAGGGTTTGGGGTTTAGGATTTAGTGTTTAGGGTTTATGTTTTGTGGCTCAAAGTTTAAGGTTTATGGTTTATGGTTTAGGGTTTAGAGCTCATGATTTAGGGTTTATGGTTTATGGTTTAGGGGTTAGAGTTGAGGGTTTAGGGGTTAGGCTTGAGGGTTTAGGGCTCAAGGTTTAGGGTTTAGTGTTTAGGATTTAGGATTTGGGGTTTAGGGTTTCGGGCTCAAGGTTCAAGGTTTGGTTTCATAGTTTAGGGTTTATGGTTTACTGTTTGGAATTTAAGGTTTAGGGTTTAAGGTTTAGGGTTCAGGGATTCTGTGTTTAGGGTTTAGGGTTAAAGGTTTAGGTTTTAGGGCTCAATATTTAGGGTTTGGGTTTTAGGGTTTAGGGTTTAGGGCTTAGGGCTAAGGATTGAGGGTTTATTGTTTAGGGTATAGGGATAAGGGTTTAGGATTTACTATGTATGGTTTAGGGTTTAGGTTTTCAGCTCATGGTTCAAGGTTTAGGGCTTCGGGTTTAAGTTTCAAAGCTCATGGTTCATGGTTTAGGGTTTAGGGCTTAGGGTAATCAATTTATGTCTTAGGGTTTAGGGTTCAAGGTTCAGGGTTTAGGGCTCAAGGTTTACGGTTTAGGATTTAGGATTTAGGGTTTAGGTTTTTGGGCTTAGTGTTTAGGATTTAGGTTTTGTAGTTTAGGGTTTAGAGTTTAGTGTTTAGAATTTAAGGTTTAGGGTTTAGGGTTGAAGGTTTAGGTTTTAGGGTTTAGGGTAAATAGGGCTTAATGTTTAGCGTTTAGGGCTCAGGGCTCAGGGTAAAGAAATATTACCCAATACAACTATCTTCTTTTTCCCATCGCATGGGAAATATTTCACTCATTGTAAGCTTATGTGTCTTACCCATTCTTATTAGTAATTGATAGAGAGTATTCAACTGAAAAGGGTTTATGGACTTCGTAGGAAAAAAATTCAAAGAGAGTCATCACAATTTCATGTCTTTCATCTGTTGATATTTTGAAGGAAGGAAATCTCAAATTCCTGAATGTCCAATCCTTCCATAAACCCCAATAGTCCTTGATCCTTGGATGTACAGGGAGACACCATTACTTGGCTTCCATTTATAATGATAGAGATTTTTGTAAATTCATGTTATGACCTCTAAATCTATATGAATTTCAAGTTGCTTGGAAATCACATCACACCCTTCACTAGGATTGATGACTACCCTTATCTTTTTTAAAGCACTTTTGAAAACATCAATGCATTTATCATATAAGGAATTATCAATGAATGGAAGATCACTAAGTCATAGGCCATGTGACTCCCATTTAGAACTAAACAAGAAAGATTTACTAGGTGATTGATAACCCCTTTGTGTTCTTCGTCATTCCCCTATTTCTATGCTTATTTTGAATGCTTCAGGAAGTTCTATCAAATTTACTATCCATTCTAGTAGAGCAAGAACTTTATCTTTCTCCAAAGGAGAGGATACTGCAGGAAATTCAATTATGATCCTACATGTCCGCATTGGTATATTCTCTATGTTTCTTTTGTTTCCTTTAAGATTAATTTGTGTTGCGATGGTTATTTTTTCTAGTTTCCAATGGGTCATCCTAACTTGCATAATAACATACATGGAAATATGAGAAATGTGAAATTTGTTTCAGAGTGTGAATAAATTTACATTTAAGAGCGCAAGTATATGTGGGGAGAAACAAGTTTGGAAGAGATGTGTAATATGTATTGCAAGGCATAAGGAAGATGTCATATCCATTTAGTTACTTGTCCCACCTCTCATAAACAAGGTAGTTCTATAAGAAGACTCAATGATGGTTCTAGGCACGAGACTAGGAAATAATGATGAAATATGGTTTATGGTTTAGGGTTTAGGGCTCATGGTTCAGGGTTTAAGGTTTAGGGTTTATGATTAAGGGATCAAGGTTCAGGGTTATGGCTTAGGATTTAGGGTTTAGGTTTTAGGTTTTAGTGTTTATGGTTAGGGTTTACGGATTGAGGTTAAGGATTTAGGGTTTAAGGTTAATGGTTTGGGGTCTATGATTAAGGATTTAGTGTTTAGGGATTAGGGTTTATGGTTTACAGTTTAGTGTTTAGGTGTTATGGTTTAGGGTTTAGGATTTAACATTTAGGGCTTAAGGTTTAGGGTTTATAACTTAGGGTTTAGGGATTAGGGTATATGGTTTAGGGTTTAGGGTTTAGATTTTAGGGCTCAGGGGTAAGAGTGTAGGGTTCAAGGTTTAGGATTCAATGTTTAAGGTTTTGTTTTTACAGTTCAGGGTTTAGGGTTTAGCTTTTAGGGCTTATGTTTCATGTTTTATGGTTTAGGGCTTAGGGATCAGGGTTTAGGGCTTAAGGCTCATGGTTTAGGGCTCACGGGTAAGGGGTGAATGTTTAAGTTTTAGGGTTTAGGTTTTAGGGTCTAGGGATCATGGTTCAAGGTTTAGGGTTTAGGGCTCAAGGTTTATAGTTTAGGGTTTAGGTTTATGGCCTAGGGTTTAGGATTTTGATTGTAGAATTTAACCACTAAAAGATTTAGGCTGAATGTTGAAATCCTAAAAATTACCTATGTACTAACCAGATTTTACTATAAAAAACTATCTCCTAAACTTTGACTCATGGAGCTATGAGACTAATTCCATAAGGTGCAGCGTGACCCTAATTTCTTATATTTTAAAAAATAAATTTAAAGTATAAGAAATAATAAAATATAAATAATAATAAATGAAAAACTTATACTTATTTTTGTTAATAGAAGCATGCCAAAGGCATATACAACATTCATACTCTAAAGAATGCGTACACGTTATAACGCATAAGCGTTTTGCATTTTCACTTTTTCCAAGCCACTCCTCAAGGCTTTGGATCTGGTTTGGATCCCCAAGCCTAAGGCATGGACTTGCACAAACAAAACAAACAACGTGTTTTTGTAGGAAAAATGTAAAATTATCACTTAATCCATGATAAATCAACATAAAACAATCGATTCGTTTAAAAAAGAATATACCATGACGTAGAGCAAAGTTTCTTCTTTCTTAAAATATAATTTTTTAATTTTTTTGACTAATATAAGGTTTCCATATTATTTATTTTTTAACTATTCCTTTTTATAGCTATTTTTTGAATTTTAAATATGTCTATCTTTCATCATGTATCTTTTTTTGGCTCATCTATATTGAAGAAACATTATACTAGCACAAACTAGGCCAAATTTTATACATATTTAAAAAGCATAAATTTAATTTTTGATATGTTTTGAGGTAGTTAGGGGGAGGCATGGTCGGAGCTCTATTATTTTTCAAAACATTAAATTTCTGTACTAGAAAAATCATAAAAAAATAAATACTTTCTAAAAAATCTAAAAAAATTCTAGCACAAATTAGATACTCCTAGATATCTTTCCACCTAAGTGTTTTCAAAACTACTAAATGGTGCTCAAAAAATGGTGGGGGGCACGAAATTCACTCTATTATGTTTTTTAACAAAAATAGGAGCACCTATTGGTATTTTAGTTATTTGACCCACTTAAAGTAATTTATTTTCAATAAAATTTAGTATCTTAAAACCTAGACTCAAAATTCTACGATTCATGTTTAATACAACATCTTCCAATTTTGCATGTAACTATTTCGAAAAACTCATGCAAGCTGATTTTTTTTATTTTTCAAAAAAATGCGTCCACTTAATACCCTTTTTTGTTCCCCCAAATTGGTGCACTTACCCACAACACCCATCATGAACAATTCACTTTTCTCTTCGACAAGGCACAATGTAAAAGTCCAACCAAAATGCAAAGTTACAGTTAAGGACACCCCATGGTGTAAAATATTTTAAGGTTATGTATTTACTAAAAATATATTTCAAGACTTGACTTTATGATCTAGAAGATTCATGTTTTGATTCATACAATTCTTATTAAAAAGATGAACTTCTTTCTTTTATACTAATGACTAATTAAATTAAGATTAGGTTTTCTGAAAGAGGATCATCAATAATATGTCAATAAATTGCTTAATTTTTTTGATTTATAAAGGACATTTTCCATTCATCACAAGGTTATTTATTCATCCTCAAGCTGCTGAATCTTGTTTCCTGCGTCCATTGCACAAGGTGACGAGCACAAGCTCCAATTAAGGGGAAATTACCATTTAGTTTTGGAACTACCACCTTCTTATGCAAGGATCAAACATTTAACAACAAATAAGATAAGATTACAAAGCACTTTGGAAGAAGTTAGATGAAGAAGATAAAATTGGATTCATCTTTAAGATCTCATTAGTTATTAACCAGGATTTAATTAGGGCTAAGAATCTATCTAGAATGATTAAAGGTTTCACTTAGGCTTCACTTGATGAGATTGACATAAGTATACAAATTACATTTCCAATGAGTGAGATAGATTGAAAGATTTCTAATTAGCTTCCTCCTACTTATTATGACATTATCATCTTCCAAAATCTAATCATTTATTTCTCCTTAAGATCGTTTAAGGACTCACCATAAAAATGGAGAATGTTGATTAGTTTATCTTGGGGAAAAACAAGGTGTATATATATAATAAATTTTATAAGGAATTTTAACCACTTATAAATATACCTCGAATCAAATTAATGCCATGACTAAGGAGGCTCACCAGGAAACATTTTGATTCAGGAAAAAGCTTACCATTACACCAACTAAAGAAAACCTGGTCACATCAATTCTATTCAACACGACATACGAACCAAAGAGACAACAATTCTATGGAACTATGACTAGTGAACAAGAAGGTAACAACATTGATCAAACAACGCTATACTATTCCTAGAATTAATATAATACATTAAAACCACTCATAATAATACGGTGATCAAATTTTATATTTTTCCACTATAGTAAATACCAATCAAGATTTCAGTCGTTATGAGAACATTACTCAAAAAAACATCATACTATGTTATTGATCCACTTCTAAAATTTTACGAAACTCATTGCATAGTTGTACAACATAAAAAAAAAATTCGTACAAAGGAATTTCATAACCAAGATTGAAGCAATTTTCTTTAACTCTTTCCCTCATCTACTCGTAAAAGCCATCTACAACAAATTATCCACCTGATTCAGTTCATGAGAATTGAGCAAGATAAATCTACACATAGCAACAATAAGCTATTATCTAACAATATCATGAAAGGAAAAATTCTATTTCAAGAATTAGATTGAAGCTCGAAACACTGACAACTACTTAAGTTATAAAAAAAATTCCACCATGCCAATCTAAGAAGAAAGTCTTATACCTCAGTTAAGAACATTGTCTCAAAAGAAATTAAAGTTTAACTACTAAACGAGTAAAACCACGGACCTAAAGAGTTATAAATAAAATTTCGAATGCAAAAGAGAGTTCTATTATACAAGTTATCATTCTAAACATCCATCCAAATTTTATAGCACTATGGAATTACAAACCTCCTCAATAAGTCTATAGTTTTGGTTTAAATAAAGTGGATCACCCCTTTCCAGAACAAGTTCATTTTAACGTAACCATCGATACTATGATCAAACCACTCTTGAAGAAAAAACACATTTCCATAAATCACCAAATGCCATTATCTTAACAACTTCTTCAGTCATAAATCAACAACGCTTCTATATAAATAAATACCCCCAAATGCCCCTAATGATCTTAACAATTCTATCATGAGTCAACAAGATATCAAAATACATACATCATCCAAATGTCAATAAATTCAGCGAGGTGTACAAATATATATATATATACCACCAAAATTCATCACGAATTAGAATTAAGTGAAGGTAGTTCTGACAATAAAAGAGGACTATCCATAAATACACACATGTAACTTTAAATATCATTGACAAAACATTTCGTTGCGGTTCAAGCATAATAAGGAATGGTCAATGTGCCCCTTAAGGAAAACCTTAAATGTCTTGGTCCCACACCAATGATCATCAAATAATTGGGGTATATGTCTAGTATCATAATCAATCCTATAGTAATATCCATGGTGCAAAATAACTAAATAACCGGGTACCTTCACCATGATACTCCCTTCATACTTAAAACTAACCTTAGTAATCAATCACACATAAAGGTTTTGTAAACTTGCAGAATAGTTGAATATCGAAGGGACCACTTACTTAGTCTAAGAAAGGAGAACATTGAGTTCCAACAGACCTTGAAAAAATCACCACTCAAGATTAGGTGACAACAAGATATCAACTGACATTACGTGATTTGTTTCCATAACCCAAAAGGATGATTAAACGTCCATAAAACTATAGTCTCTCCTAACCGGGATTGGGTTCAATCTAGTGGTTTTCTGCTAAAGTAAAGTTGTCATAACCCATGTGAACTGTGTTCAACATACCCGTAAACGTAAAGTAAAACTACACTGGTGTTGATTCCACTAATCCAGATTATTTAAGGAATAACAGAGAGGGGGGGGGGGTTTATAAACCTAGATAATAAAAACAATTCGCACACCTGGAAGAGGCATTCTCTAATGAAGTAACTCTATGACCGAAAAGTGATATGCGAGGATGATAACTGGAATGTGACCTTCCCCGTACCTGACCTCTCGGGGTCGTGTCGAGATATCCGGTAGTCTATAATACGGGTTACTTAGATGAAGCCAAAGCTGGGATTATGACAAGTTTTCTACGATATAAAAGCTATAGGTGAGGATGAGAATCGGCAAGTAACTTTCCTATGGATAACTATGGGATGATTAGTGAGTAAGATCTGGTAGTGTGATCTCTTTGTAGCTGAAATGACAAAGGGAAGATTTAGAGGCTATGAATGGGTAGCGTAAATTCCCTATGGTTTATCTTCCTAACTACAATCTAAGTGTTAATCTAGTTTTCAAGTCTCTGAATTATTTTAAACTGAAAATAACAATTTATACTGCTGCTGAAATGGAATCTAAACTAAACAAAATACATGATTGAAACATTATAATTACAAACAAAAATAATAATTTTATACTAAAACTAAACAAGCGAGATAAACCGGTGTGGTTATTGACATGTGCAAATGTGTGAATCTAGATGAAAGACAACAAATCAACTTAATTAAAAACCCTCAATCTTACCTCAGAAGTGAGGAATAAATCACAGCTTCCCAGAATCTATCATTCCCCACAGCTTCCCTAGCAATATTGAAGGTGAACTTAACTGAAATAAAATGATTCACTACTCTATTTGATATGGTTGCAATTATAACTTTGATGATTTAAACCTGGAATTTATAGAGCAGTGGAAAATCCAGTTGTGTTGTAGCTTGTCCCCTCAGTGTGATCTCTTTATTCTTGCATGTTCAAGTGAATCTAGAAAGAGTAGGAGTATAGCAACATTAGTGAGAGAAGGCACTGAGAAAATGGTAATTTGAAGGTAAAATAGCACAAAGAGCAAGTAGGAGAAGGATGGTGCACGTGAATTGAGCTTGGTCTATGTGATTCCTAGCAGGGTCGTTGCAGAAGTGATGAAACAAAATGATAAATAACAGGTATTCAAACAATGGGCAATAACAGCTTCAGAGAAACACAACGAAGTACAAGTAGGAGAGGGATGGTGTAATTGAACTAAGCTTGGCCTATGCGATTCCTAGCAGGATCATTATAGGTATAAAACGAGGCGTAACTAAATGTTCAGGGTTATAATACATGCTAGTGGGATTTTTCTATGTAGCAAGTAGTAATGAAGTGATTCATGAATAAACCTGGAAGAGATAAGAAAAGAAATATTCTGATCAAAAGCTTCTCCCTAGATCTTAAGCTTTGGTCTCTCTAAATATATCCCCTGATATCTATCTCTCCTTTTACTTACGTGCAAGCATGCTATTTATAGCATTTGTAATCACTAGAAGACAAGTTCAAATTGAACTCCTCTATCATTTAAAATGGAGAAATACTATTGCAAAGTGGTTAGAAACTCTAAATAAAGAAGAAGTGGTGGAGAGTAGCAAGTGCAAATTGATTTTTCACGTTTTTGAGTGCGTCGAAAGGTTTTGTAAAGTGTGGGAAGGACCACCACCCTATGCAAGGTGGCGGTTACAGGACTGCCATCCTATCCTGGGTGGCGGTCATGGGACCACCGCCCAAGAAGGGCAGCGGTCCTATAGATAATGACAAAAATGCAAGGAAAAAGAGAGAAATGGTTAGGAAAAAATGCAAAGGATAGACAAGGTTTTATGGGATGCAAATGTATACTCGGTAAGCTTTTTGGATTCCGAACACCTTGTGAATAGATCTGAATCATCATTGGGGTTTTACGTAACCTCTTTCTGATAGTACAGTACATACAATTTTGGGTACATACATATTTCCCCCTTGGAGAAGTGTTTTAGCCATGAAGAGGCATAAAACAGTGGGTTTGAGTATGGAGGTCACGAAATGGGGAGTTTTAAGTTATACCTAACACGCCCGTGTGTCACAATGTCGCCATCCAAATTCCCACTATTTGCAAAATGAAAAGGGGAATCAAGTGTAGATAGATAAAAGAAATTGAAAAATGAATTCTAAATTAAAATGAAATGAGGACTCACCATTTACACGGGGATAAGAACTTACCTCCATCAGTGCTCCAACTCTATGTAAGAACACTCAAAACAAGGTTAAAATACTATATATATAATGAGCTCATTTTACTATTCATTTGTGAGATTCGATTTGGTAATTTTTGAGGTCTAGGGCCCACGGTAACCATTTTTGATGAGAGTGCAGTCAAATCATTCATTGCGAGATCGTGATCATGCCTCTGAGAGTAGGAGATCGACCTGTGAAGTCTCCGGTTAGTTTTTCTCAGTTTATCATTTTTGAGCATAAAATATAGAAATGTTGAAATATTTGTCTTGGGGGGGTTATTTTAAAAAATGTTAATGTTAAATGAGTCTCTAGGAGGGGCGCCCATAGGGTAGGTTTTTATTTTTTCAAAAATGATGTATTTTTGTTGTTTTTAGGGTTTTAAGGGCGTTCGTTGATTCGAGACAGGACTACCACCCTGCATAGAGTGGCAGTCATGGGACCTCCACCCTGTGATGGCGGTGGTTATAGGACCACCACCTCAGAATGTGGCGGTTACGAAACTGCCGCTTTGCATAGGGCGGTGGTTCTGAACAAAAAGTAAAAAAATATGTATAAATTAATTGTTTTTGCATTTTTGACATTTTTCTATGTTTTTTATGAGCTTTCCTATTGGATTATGTTACTAAATTGCTCTTTTTATCTGTTTTGGGTGGATGCAGCAAAAGGAGGAGTATATATGGTGGAGCAGAGAGAGGGAGTGTGATTGGCTTCTAGCAGTGTTAGACTCACTGACCCAGACAGAGCGAGACACTTTGTAGAGGACTAGTATTTTGAGGATTTCATAGGTTCCTCATGTTGATCCTACCAGTCCCATATTTTGTGACTTATTATCATACTGGAATGCAGACCGGAATACCTTCCAGTTACCAAGTGTTAAGGGTGAGTGGACTATCACCCTAGAGGACGTTTATCTCATACTGGGGGTTCCAATTCTTGGGAGGCAGCTATATCTTAATACACTAGGATCCAGGTCCTAGATGATTAAGTGAGCTACTTATATTGGAGATGTTGTTATCTCCTTTGGTTCGAAGAAGGGGGTGAAGGTCTGGTCTATTGTTGTTGCTCCTATCCCCACTATCCGTAAGGCCATTATGGGTATCCTAGCCTTAAGGTTGATTGGGGATAAGGTAGGAGATACTTTATTATACTACTGGTCTCCCATGATTGCACAAATTGAGGCTCATGGTCGTATTTATGCTTGGGGAGTAAATATTCTTGGGACCACCTACCATGACTTATATAGGGTGGTCAGGTTACAGGGGTAGTCTTTTAGTCACCCTACTGTAGTTATGAGTTGGGTGTATGAGCATATCATTCCCTATGGGAGGGGTGTACTAGCAGAGGATTCAGGGTCTATCAGGGTAGCGAGGTGGATAGGGATGACAGTACTCAGGATGGCACATTAGTTAGTGGATTTAATGATTATTACAGACATGGAGGCTACTCTTTATAAGGCCATGGCAGGAGTGTGGGGAGAGGAGACACATACATTGATTGCCTGCTCTACTACAGGTCAGCTGGTAGACAGGATAGGGAGATTGGAGATCCACCCATTTGATCGAGTCCCTCAAAATTTTGGCCTCCCCTACATTGATATGCTTCCTCTAGTGGGGCCAGTGTATAGCTTTGTTTGTGAGGCCCAGGGAGGTCCTAGAGGAGGCTGAGGTTGGACCACGGTTACTCCTGGAGTTCCTATTGTTGTTAGACAGGTGGTTCATGATCAAGGGGCATCCATTGCTCCTCGAGCACCGTTATTTATGATCAGGGTTGCTCTTGTTCATAGTGGAGAGGGAGATGAGCCTATTGATGTGGACTTAGACTTATTATCTTGTAAAATTGACAAGGGTAATTTTGCAGGTAACCATACCAAAATTTTTGTTTCGATTCCCCATTGAGGTCTCTTAACATTTGGAATGGCATAAAATCCCTTTCCGAAAAATCTAGTTTTTTGAACTTAGTTATTTGATCCTTTTTAGGTTGGGCTCATTTTTATTTCATGTTACATCATCCTAAATTACGCCCCAAATATTCCTTCGGGGCATTGTATAGAGTGTCAACACTTTGAATGTTGCACCTCTGAATGTTGCACCATTCAAGATTGTGCCAAGGTGCATGCGCCATCTTGTCAACATTCAAAATATTGCACCCCTAAATGGTGCGCCAAAGCGCTGAAAAGGCAATGTTGACAAACCCAAAGCCGCACATAGGGCACAAATATTTTCATGTTGACATATTTCTAATTACGCCAAAGAAAAGTTGGTGGCACATTTATTGCACCTTTTGCTATAAATAGGCACATCTGACCTGTCATTTTCACAATTCAAAAAATGTGAAAAAATGTATTCTTCTGCACTTGTTAGCAGTCCTGTCAGCCCCGTGTGTCACTTTTCGTCACATTTGTGGACCCCTCACCATTTCCTTTATCTTATATATATTCCTGATCAACAGCTGAACTCAGATTCACACATGTCTTCATCGAGTAAAAATACAACCAATTCTAAGGGTAAAGCCAAGCTAACAGAAGAAGAAATGAAGTATAAATACCAAAGGGTCAGGATGCCTGAGTCCCTTGCAGAGTACAACTTGGATATCAGAGATTCAGAGCTTGGTCACATTGACATGGAATACTTCTGGGGCTAGAACCAAGAAGGTCATGGGAAGCCCGTGGATGGACAAATTAGTCAGCAGTGGTCTGCACTTTGCTACAGGAGTTCCCGTGAGCGTGATAAAAAATGAGCTCATGATGATGGTGGGCTGTTTAAGGACACAAGTTGAGAATGAGAAGGGTGAGGTAATAATCAACCTCACTGCTCGGAACTTTGAAATCATGTTGGGTATCCCACACCACCGGAATTTTGTGGCAATATGCCAAGAAGACTGCATGAAGTCATGGAATGAGAATGAAGAAAAATGCATGCAACTTATGAATGAAGTATATCTGAAAAACAAGAAGGTGGTAAGAAGGTGGCCACAAGTCATTCATCACAGTGACTTTTCATAAGAATTGAGTGACACTGTTACTTTTCTGAGCTTCCTGATGTCCATTATTTTCACAAGTGGATGCTTAGATACTTAGAAACAATGAGCAAAAACGTTCCTGATCAACATTTTGAATGGACGGAGATTATCAGCAGCACCATCTCCAAGTAGCTTCAACAACTTTCAATGACTGGGAGGTTCTACATGAACTCCTATGTGGTATATGTTGCTACATAATAAAGGGAATACCTGACACTGAATCAATGCAGGGTATTGCCCCAGGTCAGAATATACAAATATTATCCAGAGCTCAGACTAGAAAACAATATAGCTCAATTCAAAAAAATCAATGATGCCTTCTTCTATGGCATCATCTACCTCTTGAGGCCCAATATGACTCATGGTTAGACAACCAAGAGCGTGGTAACTACCACAGAGAAGTGGGGAATGTTATTTACACAATTCCCCACTTTCACCTATCTCAGAGCCACCAAATTCTTGGGGGAGCCCACCAAGTTTCCGAGGTATGTGGGGCCTAAGCTGATTCTATTGGAGCTATCTAGATAGCTTATCACAGACCATGAAAAATGGCTGAAAACAAAGAAGGGTGGAACTCAATTACCCCTCACAGTGGGTAGGTACACCAGCACTTCACAAAGCAAAGCCCGGGAGATGTTTGCAGAGCTTGAATTGCTAAAATTAAAGCATAATTTCCTAGCAAGGCCAACCTTTTATCCTCAGAATTACCTTCCAAAGGAAAAGCTTGATCAAATTCATGTCCCTCAGATTGAAGATATCTACATTGATCTGTATCATGAAGTTGAGCTCAGAAGAAAGGATCACTCCTACCTGGCCCTGGAAGAGATCATTTAGTATGGTGTGGACATCATCCCAAAAGGTTTCTAAGCAACTGATCAAGAAGTTGATCAGGTCTATCTAGACATGGATGGGGAAAATTGGTTGTTTGCCGAGATTGATAGAACAAAGGTCCCTCAGACTATTGAGGAAAGAGTAAAAGGCACTTTATAACGTACAGAGCATTGGTGTAGGAAAAGTGATCTCATCTACTTTGGGGTATACTTCACCATGTCTCCCTTGGGAGATGCTCCCATCATGCCAAAGAATTTTCCTAAAGGAAAAGGAAAGGATAAAGAAGGAGAGATAAGCACTACACAAGAGGAAGCTCCTGAGAGTCCTCCTTCTGCCACCCAGGAGCAGGTAGTAAACCTGGTAACCTCAGAAGAAGAAGAAGCGGTAAGTGCTCCCATGGGTACATCCACTCAGGATGTTACCACTACTAAAATTGTTGAGATTCCCACCATCCCATCTCCCACTCCTCCTTCCCCTGCTCATGTCACTCAAGCAACCACTCCTTTGGTTGTGTCTTCTCCCCCTCCTTCTTCCTCCATCTTCTCTTCCCTCGTAGATCTGTCCCCCAAAATTTCTTCTCTCATCTCACAGATCCTTTCCACCCCTACGATTTCCTCTCCTACAGTGACTCCTACCCATGTGAGCACTATGTTGGATTCTCTCTCAATGCCACCACCAAGTGTCTCGATGCATTTCCCCATGCTCATTGTAGCTACTCCTCCTTCCACACCTGTTCCCTCCTCTTCCCCTGGTCCCACTCCCTTAAGTCCAGAATGGATCTCCAAACACCTGAGCTAGCACAAGAGGAAAGTCCCCATTGCACCTATGGAATTCTCTGTGATTCTGGATAAAGGATCTAAGAATAAAAAGGCCATAACCCACTTCTCTCAAAGTGCTTTAGGTGAGAGAGTGATGGAGATTGCATACCCTGATCCCACAAAGGAGAAAAAGGATTTGTCTCCTACAGATTTTATAGTGACTCAGGTCACAATGGGAATGTCCTCAGAAAGCCTGCAGGGAGAGGCCTTATCCATAGTGGATTCCCTTTGCAAAAAGCTTCAGGAAGCAAAGGAAGAGAAGAAGATATTGAAAGAATAGAACAAACATCTTCTCCAAGCCCTACAGAAAATGGGCAGTGCACCTCCTGTAACTGCAACCGAAACTCCTGAAGCCATTATTTATGAGAAGATAAATGAGCATGCCAAGATTGGCAAGCGAGGTATGGCAGTGTCTACCTGGAGAGACCAGTTCCTCAAGGATAGTGAGGAAGTTATTATAAAGTTCACGGAGCTGTATCAAAATATAGATTAGGCTAATAAGGAACTCCAGGTGATTGTAGGACCTATCTCCGAAGAGTTGGACCATGTTAGGTTACAACACGAGACATTCCAGAAGATGCTCAACTATCCATTCGATGACATAGTGAAATTTGGCATCTTCGATCACCTGAGAGCACCCAATAAAATCATTGCTGCTCTAGACTATCGGGTTGACTAGATGGAGTTTATCTTGGAGAAAATAGACAAAATAAAGGAGGAAGCCTTAGATGCAATGCATCAAATGGAGTAGATCATCCTAATTATTTCTCTGGGTTTTCTCACCCCATCATATGCCTTGAAGAAGGCAGATGACACTATTCAACTCTTCAAGGAGATCGCATCGCAAGGTTTAGCTTCAGAAGCCACTTTTGATATAGAATCTATCAACAACCTTCTGGTTTGCCACGATTTTGTTGGATACCTAATGGAGGTAGGTAATGAATACTTCAAACTCTCGGAAAGACTCAGAGATGAATGGGAGACTTGTGAAGTCATTGGTAATCACACTAAGGGTCCTACTCAGGATCAAATCCAAGCGATGGTAAGAAAATTCATGGAGTATCGAGCTCAATTCCACATTACCTCCCCTGAGTAGAAACAGGATACTCCTTTCCAGCCAAGGGATGATGACGAATAGGCTCCTTCCTTTTGGGATTTATTCCCATTTTTGTACAATATTTAAAAGAATGTTGGCACAAATTATGACATCATCCATGTTGCACCATGGGATGTTGTTATCCACCAAATTCCCCTAAAGTCAACAGTTGACTTTTAGATATTTTGTAAATATTTTGTAAGTAGTTGTTGGTTCCTTTTTGCCTTCTTTCTCATTCTCCTTCTATATATACTTGGATATTTTTTGTATGCAGGGGGTTGACATTTTTGAGATGAAAAATAGAAGTGAGAAGGAAAAGGCTTTGTACTTTTTTGTAACAGAAAACATTAATACAAAAATTAAGACTTTTTACTCAATGGATGTGTTATGTGCATTAGATCTTTCTTAAGTCAGATCTGTGTTACTTTTTCTGTTAGATCTATCTCTACTTTTTGTCATTTTCTCATTAGTATTGCTTTGTTCGTTTATGCAAGTAGGGTTGGCTTTGTTTACTACCAGCCCAAAACATAAACCCTCTGACCTTTCTACTTTGGAATTCATTTTTTTTCTCCCTTCAGATCTATCCTATCTCCGTTCCTCTCTTCATTCCTTTCTATTCATAGTAGGAAATACCCCTACTGGGACGAGATCCCAAAACCCCTGAAGGTAGAATTCTATAGGACTTGCATAGATTCCTGCTGGTAGAATAGCAATAAACTAGTTTCACTTTGTTGTCTCAAAGAGGGGCTATGCCCTACACACTATGTGCATGTCTATCCATAGATCTGCCCACCTGACAGATTTTCAGACCAATATTTTTTGGTGACAATGTTGGGGATCGAACCAGATCTATGAGTGTTATGTCAGCTAAAAGATACTAACAATTTTTAAAAGTTGCTAAGGTAACTAAGAAAATAGATAAAACTGTGGAAGTAACTACCTGTTTGCAAATCTTAACTTTTTGTTTAAAATCCAAATTTTTTGCAAAAGTGATCCAAACTGAAAATTTATTTCAGAGATCCATTAATCTGGACCAGCTAGAAACTTTTAGTTCGCTGAGTTTTTATAAAAACCCGTATATTTCTGTAGATCTGAGATCTTGATTTTTTATTTTTAACATTTTCAAACCCTTGCAAAAAGTCAAATCTAAGATCTGAAAATCAGCTTACTAAGTTAAACCATCATTTTATCCTCGTTAATCTTTGTCATTAAATTGTAATCATTTTTTAAAAGAGGGATAAAATTAAATATTTGGAAAAGCACATGATGCTGATTTTTGCCAGAAAAATCAGAAAATCAACAAGTATAAACAAAAAGAGTTCTTAAATATGCTCTAAAAATCATTACATATCTGAAAAGATACACTGGCAGGTGAGCCATTTACCCATAGCAGAAGAGCCCATGTAGAAGTTGATCCCACTTTTGATCTACTTCAACAACACAACTTTAGTATTACACTAGCATGCTTCCCGTCACTAAGTTCAGCTGATCAGTCAGCCAGAAGTGCCTCACCTCCATGAAAGAACTAGTTTTCACAAGGATCCTCTGCATCCCTTTGGAGTGCTCTGTTGCTCAGTGGAACCACACTTATGGATTGTTCCCTCTTTCCAAATTTTCAAACGGCAGTACCATGGGGAAATGCTATGGGCCCTCTTGCATTCCCACACCCTATTCATGCACTCCCTCATGGTAACCATAAGAATTTCTCAATATTTGATGGGAGTGGAAATCAAAGCACAAATTCACATATATCTACAGTCATTATGTCATGCATAATCCTAGATGTGACCCATAAATACGTGTCGGTATGCCTTTTTCTAGAGACCTTGCAAGGACCTATAGCAGAATGGTTCCAACATTTTCTGGCCAGATCTATCACCAGTTCGGCCACATTACGAAATGTGTTTAAAGATAGGTATAAGCCTTCAAAGGACACATTTTCATTACTGTCAAATATCACTCACCTAAAGAAGGAAGTCAATGAAACCATTCATGATTTTATCACTCGTTTCAATTCACTAATTAACCGTGTGCTGCCTGCCATGCTGCCAACACCAGAAAATTAAAAGTGTTTCTTTGTGAACACCATGAACTCAAGAGTAAGTTTCTTAATTTTATAAGAACAAATCACCACCTTACCCCTCACTTAAGCTATGGCCATACAGATAGAAGACAACCTAATTATATCTGGTGAGTTAAAATGAGAGCCGTCCAAACCTAAGGCTTTGAATCCTTCTCAAGCCACTTTTTCAGATTCGACATTCCAAAAAATGGCAAACGACTTTCTTGTGTTAAATTTTTTTTTAGCTCAAATGTCGTCTACAGCTCCATACTGGGATATCCCATGGAGAAACTTCACTTTCAACAACACCCCACAAAGGCCACATTTTCCTGTAGCTACTCCGGGGTTGGCACTTGAGGCCCCTCTGGTCAATGCTTTGGTTAAGATCAAAGAAGAGGAACAAATTTATGAAGAACCTTCATCGCCAGGTGAAGATGATCAAGATGTCGGTAAACTGACTAGTGACTCTATGATCGGGTATATGGAATTTGAAGATGAAGAGTCTGATCAAGAAGAGGATACCCAAGGGTATGCAAGCAAACAATCGTATGCTGTTTTCACCCGCTCACAAGGAAAAGAATCAGAAGTTGCTGCTAGGATACAAAAAGAGAAGGTACTGTGTCAAACACGTCTCCAACTATTATTAAAATAGGTAATCCTCTTCATGCTCAACCTCCTGTTATTAATCCTTTCACACCCTTCTTAAGAAATATTTTCCTCCCATCTCTCCTCCAAATCACGCCTTCTTATGTTCTCCATAAAGACCAGTAACCCTGCCCTACCATCACAAAATGAGGGACTCATTCCTTCATCAACGACAACCCGTGGCCACATTCAACATAATTGATCACACTAAAAAGACCAAGATTGATTGGTCAAATGTCTGAAGCTGAGTATCTTCAGTCTAACCTAGTGAGGAATTCTAACTTGCAAGATTGACTGGAGAATATATCCAAAGCCAGAATCCCCGTCAAGGGTGTAATGCAGACTTTGGAGCCTGAATCACAAAAGAAGTACCTGGTCACCAATTTTGACGACCCCAAATCCCAAATCCTCTTCGATTCATCAGGTATGGGGAACTACTTCTTATCCACTGAGTCTGATAAAATGGACGTTCTCATCCAGGAGGAGGACCTTAGCAAGATTTGGACATTGCAATTCGATGGCAGTTGTGCAACGAGTGGATGTGGTGCTGGAGCTGTCCTCATATCTCCTGAAGAGGAGATTTTTCCTCTCTCTTTCAAGTTATAGTTTTTCAATACAAATAATACTGCTAAATATGAATCTTTGCTACTTGGCATGCAAGTTGCTAAAGAAAGGGGAATTAAAAACCTAAAATTATAGGGTGATGCTGAGCTGATCGTTAATCAAGTGAAAAGAATATACCAAGTAAAGAATGAAAGGCTCAGGCATTACCGCAACGTGGTCTGGGAAAACATTGAGGAATTTGATGATTTCTCAATAAAATCTCGTTCCAAGAGCTCAAAATGATATGGTTGATTCATTGGCCGTCTCAGCATCCCTTATGCTCCCTCATCCAGGGTTGAAAATAGACACATATACCATTGAGGTAGTCTTCCACCCAAGCGTGCCAGACAATTCTCAGCACTAGCAGGTATTCAATGATGACAATCAACTTATTGCCTTTCTAGAGAAAGTAGAAAAATTCAATGAGCTCCATTTTGAGGGATCTACTTTTGCATACCATGAATCAGTCACTGGTCAAGCAAACAAATAAAAAAAAGGTGATGGCATATGTCAGCTCAAGGGAAATAAAATTCCAAAGGGTTTGGTCTCTCTGGAATGATTGTTTGACAAACATGATCATTTTGTTAAGAAGAAGCGGCAAGATGATCACTAACTCCTCTCCAGAAATTGATTCGGTCAACCTGGGTTCTGTGGAACATCCGTAGTTTGTGAACATCGGGAAGTGTTGTACACCCGAGGAAAAGCGGAAGTTTGTCAAATTGCTGAAGAAATATATGGATGTATTGGCATGGTCCTATGCCGATCTAAAGTCATTCAAGCCTAAGGATGTTCAACATGACATCCCGTTAAAAGATGATGTCAAACCCTTTCGCCAGAAACAAAGACATTATAATCCCAAGATTTTAGGTACCATCTAGGTGGAAATACAGAAGATGCTGGATGCGAGGATTATCTTTTCTATCCATCACAGTACATGGGTCATAAAAATCGTACCAGTATGAAAGAAGAATGGCGAGATACGCATATGCATAGATTTTTGCAATCTGAATCAGGCATCCTTGAAGGACAACTACCCGCTGCCCATAATGGATCAGGTTCTGCAGGTAGTAACCGGTTCAGAGATGTTGTCCATGCTTGATGGTTTTTCAGGATATAATCAGATTGAGGTCTCACCCGAAGACTAATTCAAAATAGCATTCACTACTCCTTGGGGCACATTCACCTATAGCAAGATGCCTTTTGGCTTGACCAACGCTGGTGCCACCTTTCAGGAAGCAATGGAATTCGCATTCAAAGGTATGATGGGAAAGGTCATCGTAGTTTATTTAGATGACTTAACTGTGTTCTCTAAAAAGTGAAGTGATCATTGTGATCATTTGGAGCAAGTATTGATTAGATGCCGAGAACACGAGATTTCCCTAAATCCAAAAAAGTCTATTTTCGGGGTCACTGAAGGAAAGTTGCTGGGACACGTTGTCAGCAAGGAAGGAACAAAGATAGATTTCAAAAAGGTTAAGGCTATTCAGAGCCTTACCTTACCCACAAGAAAGACTAGTGTTCACTCTTTCTTCAGAAAGGTGAATTTTCTCAGATGCTTTGTCCCTGACTTCACTGAAAAGACTCGTCATATATCAAATATGATGAAAGGATCACAAACTTTCCATTGGAGTGAAGAAGGAAAGGCATCATTCGAGGATATAAAAGCCTCCATTGCTCATGCACCCGTCCTGGTATGTCCCGACTTCTCCAAGGATTTTATCATGTACAGTTATGCATCTGAGCATATTGTATCAGCCATCTTAATGCAAAAGAAATCTGAGGATGTTGTATCTCCAATCACGTTCATGAGCTCTCCTCTCAAACTCCATGAATTGAAGATGTCTCGGTTAGAAAAGCACGCCTTCACCATTGTCAAAGTAGTCAAGAACTTCTGGTACTACATTCTAAACTCTCATACAGTAGTGTTGGTTCCTGACACTGTATTCAAGTCTATTCTAACTCAACTGGAGTTAGGAAGCTTACGAGGGAATTGGATTCCAAAGGTCCAAGAGTATGATCTAGACATAAAACCAACCAAGCTGGTAAGAGGCAAGGGCCTATGTTATCTTATGGCTGAAAACAAAGATTCAGAGGTCCCCAAAGAGAAAGATGATTGCATCAACAGAGTGTAGGGTAAATTGAAGAAAGCTGATTCTCTACCTATGGTTCTATTCATTGCAACTAGCGATGAATGGTATTCAGACATTGCTTTCTTTCTCACTCATGGTGAGTGTCCATCTCATCTCACTTCAAAGGAGAAGCAGACCATAAAGCTCAGGGTAGCTAGATATGACATATGGGATGATGGTTTATACAAGTGCGGTATTGATGGCATCTTCTTACGATGCATTGACAAACCACAACAGATCAAATTGCTTGAAAGTTTTAATGACTCAGCCTGTGGTGGTCACTTCTCCTCATCCGTAATATTACATAAGATCATCCAGGCCAGATATTACTGGCCAACACTATTTCAGGATACAGCCATTTGGGTAGCAAAATGTGAGCTCTGCCAACAGTTTTTTGGCAAGCCAAAGTTGACTGCTTTTCCCCTCAGGCCCATCATTATTAACGAACCATTCAGGTAATGGGGAATTGACTTCATCAGAGCACTACATCCCCAATCAAGTGTCAGACATAGTTATGTCCTAACAACAACATATTACTTCACCAAATGGGTGGAGGCCCTACCTGTTAAGAATGCCACCTCTGAAATTGTTTGTAACTTCATCAAAAAAAATATCATCGTGAGGTTTGACATCCCACACAAGATCGTTGTTGATAATGCTTCCAACTTATCCTCATGGGAAGTTATAGGTTTTTTCTATGAATATGGGATAACCTTGGCTCATGCCTCAGATTATTACCCCCAGGGAAATGGTCAGGTAGAATCCAGTAATAAGAACCTAGTGACCATCATACGGAAGCTGGTCGATGAAAATCAATGGTCCTGGCACAAGTCATTGTATGATGCTTTATGGGTAGACCGTATTTCTCTGAAGAGGTCTCTCAGTATGTCACCTTTGCAAGTATTATATGGAATCGACGCTGAGCTCCCCATTTCCACTGAACTCCCTACTCTACACTTGGCACGAGCAATCAAAGATGAGACTTTTCAGAATTCTCTTGAAAAGAGGATCATGTATCTAACAGAACTTGAAGAAAGGAGAGTAAGGGTGGTCGAAAAGATCACCAAACATTAGAATCAAGTCAAGAGACTATTTGACAAAAAGGCTAAGTAGAGGGATTTTTCGGGTGGAAGATCTCGTCCTTTTATGGGACAAGCGAAGAGAGCTCAAGGGTATGCATGGGAAATTAAACTCTCTATGGAGGGGGCCTTTCAAGATCAAGTAGCTAAATGGAGAGAATAGCTTCTATCTCTCATATCTAGATGGAACTGAGCTCCCACTTCCCTATAGCGGGCAACATCTCAAAATATTCAGGAAGTAGAGCTTGCTCTCTTCTTTGTACAGTTTTCTTTTGTCGTGTGTTTGTTTTTGGTTGTGTGTTTTCCTTTTTCTGTTGCCCTTGTTTTTGGACCCCGAACCCAATGGATAGGCACATTTTGATATGGGATTCTTTACCCTTAAGCTTCGCTCAAAGATAGTCCCCAGAAAGAGCCAACTGTTATCCTGTAAAATTGACAAGGGTAATTTTACATGTAACCATACCAAAATTTTCTGTTTTGTTTCCCTCTCGAGGTCCCTTAGCATTTGGAATGGCGTAAAATCCCTTTCTAAAAAATCTAGTTTCTCAAACTTGGTCATTTGGTTTTTTTTTAGGCTGGGCGTAGTTTTTATTCACGTTACATCAACCAAAATTATGCCCCTCCTTTCCTTTGGTGCATCCTTTGGAGTGTCGACACTCCTAATGTTGCGCCTTCTGAATGTTGTGCCTTTCAAGGCTGTGCCAAGGTGCATCCGCCATCTTGTCAACATTAAAAATGTTGCGCCCCTTGATGGTGTGCCAAAGCGCTGAAAAAGCAATGTTGACAATCCCAAAGCCACGCCTAGGGTGTAAATATTTTTATGTTGACATCTATCTAGTTGCGCCATAGAAACGTTGGTGGCACATTTATTGCACCTTTTTCTATAAATAGGTGCATCTGACCTGTCATTTTCACATTTCAAAAAATGTGAAAAGTTTATTCTTCTGCACCTGTCAGTATTCCTGTCAGCCCCGTGTGTCACTTTTCGTCACATTCATGGACCCCTCACCGTTTCCTCTATCTTATATATATTCCTGATCAACAGCTGAACTCAGATTCACACATGTCTTCATCGAGTAAGAAGCCAACCAAGTCTAAGGGTAAAGGCAAGATAACAGAAGAAGAAATGAAGTATAAATACCAAAGGGCCAGGATGCCTGAATCCCTTACAGAGTGTGACCTAGATATCAGAGATTCAGAGCTCGGCCATATTGACATGGGGGACTTCTGGGCTATAACTAAGAAGGTCACGAGAAGCCTGTGGATGGAAAAATTGGTCGGCAGTGGTCTGCACTTTGCTGCAGGAATTCTTGGTGAGCGCAATCAACAACGAGTTCATGATGGTGGTGGGGTCATTGTTACAATAAGGACATAAGATGTGTCGAGAATGAGAAGGGAGAGGTAATAATCAACCTCACTGCCCGACACTTTGAAATCATGTTGGGTATGCCCCACCTCCGGCATTTTGTAGCCATAAGCCAAGACGACTGCATGAAGGCATGGAATGAAAATGAAGACAAATACATGCAGCTAATGAATGAGGTATATCTAAAAAACAAGAAGGTAGTGAGTAGGTGGCCACAAGTCATTCATCGCAGTGACTTATTAGAAGAGCTGAGTGACACCGTCACTTTCCTGAGCAGGGTGTGTTTGGGATTCCCGATGCTCATTATTTCCACAAGTGGATGCTCATATATTTAGAAACAATGAGCAAAAATGTCTCGGATCAACATTTTGAATGGGCGGAGATTATCAGCAGCACAATCTCTGAGTAGCTTTAATAACTCTAAAAAAATAGGAGGTTCTACATGAACTTCTATGTAGTGTACGATGCTACATTTGAAAGAGACTACGCAACACTGAATCGATGCGGGGTATGGCCCCAGGTCAGAATATATGAGTATTATCCAGAGTTGAGACTAGAAAACGGTATAGTGTAATTCAAAAAAATCAATGATGCCTTCTTCTACGACGTCATCTGCCTCTTAAGGCCCAATATGACTCACGGTTAGATGACCAAAAAGCGTGGTAACTACCACAGAGAAGTGGGGAGCATTATCCACGCAATTCCCCACTTTCACCTATCTCAGAGCTACTAACTTCTTGGGAGAGCCCACAAAACTGCCAAGGTATGTGGGACCCAAGCTGATCTTATTGGATTTGCCTAGATAGCTCATCACGTACCATGAGAAGTGTTTAAAAAGAAAGAAGGGTTTAACTCCATTCCCCCTCATAGTGAGCAGGTAAACCTGTGATTCACAAAGCAAATCCTGGGAGATGTTTACAGAGCTTGAATTTCTCAACCTAAAGCATAATTTCTTGGTGAGGCCAACCTTTGTTCTTTGTAATTACCTTCCAAGGGAAAAGCTCGATCCAATTCACATCCCTCAGATGGAAGATATCTACATCAATCTGTATCACGAGATCGAGCTCAGATGAAAGGATCACTCCCGCATGGCCTTAGCAGAGATCATCCAACATGGTGTGGCCATCGTCTCAAAAGGTTTCCAAGTAACTGATGAAGAAGTTGATCAAGTTTATCTAGACACGGATGGGGACAATTGGACATTCGCTAAGATTGATATAACTAAGGCACCTCAGACTATTGAGGAAAGGGTTAAGGGCACTCTACAGCGCACCGAGCATTAGTGCAAGAAAAATAATCTCATCTTCCTTGGAATAGAATTTACCACGTCTCCCTTGGGAAATGCACCCACCAAGCTGAAGCATTTACCTAAAGGAAAAGGAAAGGATAAAGAGGGAGAGATAAGCACTGCTCAAGAGGAAGCTCCTGAGAGTCCTCCTTCCGCCACCCAGGAGTAGGTAGTAAGCCTAGTATCCCCAGAAGAAGAAGAAGTGGTAAGTGCTCTGATGGGCACATCCACTTAGGATGTTGCCACTACTACAACTGTTGAGGTTCCCACCATCCCATCTCCCGCTCCTCCTTCCCATCCTCATGTCACTCAAGTAACCGCTCCTTTGGTAGTGTATTCTCCCTTTTCTTCTACCACTCCCCTTCCTTCCTCCATCTTCTCTTTCCTCGTGGATCTGTCCCCTAGCATTTCTTCTCTCATTTCACAGATCCCTTCCACCCCCATGATTTCCTCACCTGTAGTGACTCCTATTTCCATAAGCGTTGGTGTGTCAACTAATTTTTCCATGCCACCACTAAGTGTTTCAACACACTTCCCCGTGTTCACTATAACTGCTCCTTCTTCCACCCCTGTTTCCTCCTCTCCCTCTGGTCCCACTCCCCTAAATCTAGAATGAATCTCTGGACACTTGAGCCAATACAAGAGGAAGGTCCCCATTGCACCTATGGACTTATCTGTTATTCCAGCCAAAGGGTCCTAAGAAGGAAAAGGCCATTACCCCGCCTTCTCTCAGAGCCTTTCAGCGGGAAAGGGAAAGGGTTATGGAGATCGTATACCCTGATCCCACCAAGAAGAATGAAGATGCCTGCAAGGAGAGGCCTTATCTGCAGTGGATGCCTTTTGCAAGAAGCTCCAGGAAGCGAAGAAAGAGAAGAGAATATTGAAAGAGAAAAACAAGCATCTTCTCTAAGCCTTGCAGAAAATGGGCTGTGCACCTCCTGTAGCTGCCATAAAAACTCCTGAAGCCCTTAGTTAGGAAAAGATAAATGAGTATGCCAAGATTGGTGAGCAAGGTATGACAGTGTCCACCTGGAGAGACCAGATCCTCAACGATAGTGAGGAAGTGATTATAAAATTCACAGAGCTATATCAAAATATAGATCAGGCTAATAAGGAACTCCAGGTAATTACAGGACCTATCTCTGAAGAGTTGGACCATGGCAAGTTGCAACACGAGACATTCCAAAAGATGCTCGACTGCCCAGTTAATGAATTAATGAAATTCAATGTCTTCGATCACCCGAGAGAACCCAATAAAATCCTTGCTACTCTAGACTGTTGGGTTGACCAGATGGAGTTTGTCTTGGAGAAAATAGAAAAAATCAAGGAGGCCTTGGATGCAATGCATCAAATGGAGTAGATATTCTTAAGGATGTCTCTAGGTTTGCTCACCTTGTCATATGTCTTGAAGAAGGCAGAGGACACTATTCAGATTTTCAAGGAGATCATGTTGCAGGGTTTGGCTTCAGAAGCTGCTTTTGATATAGAATCTATCAACAACCTTCTGGCATGTCGTGACTTTTTTGGATACCTGATGGAGGCAGGTAATGAATACTTCAAACTCTCAGAAAGACTTAGAGATGAACGAGAGACTTGCAAAGTCATCGGCGATCATAGCAAGGGTCCTGCTCAGGATCAACTTCAAATGATGGTTAGCAAATTCATTGAGTATCGAGCTCAATTCCACATTACCTCCCCTGAGCAGAAGTAGGACACTCCTTTCTAGCCGAGGGACGACGATGAATAGGATCCTCCCTCCTAGGATTTATCCCATTTTTGTAATATTTAAAAGAATGTTGGCACAAATGATGACATCATCCATGTTGCACCATGGGATGTTGTCATCCACAAAATTACCCTCAAGTCAAAATTTGAATTTTAGATATTTTGTAAATAGTTGTTGGCTCCTTTTTGCCTTGTTTCTCCTTCTCCTTCTATAAATACTTGAATACTTGTAGTATTCAGTGTGGAAATTTTTTAGATGAAAAATAGAAGTGAGAAGAAAAGGTTTTGTACTTTTTGTAACAAAAAATATTAATACAAAAATTAAGACTTTGTGCTTAATGGATGTGTTATGAGAATTAGATCTTTCTTAAGTTAGATCTGTGTTGCTTTTCTGTTAGAACTATCTCTACTTTTTTTCATTTGCTCATCAATATTGCTTTGTTCGTTTATGAAAGTAGGTTTGGCTCTGTTTACTACCAGCCCAAAACATAAACCCTCTGACCTTTCTGCTTTGGAATTCATTTCTTTTCTCCCTTTAGATCTATCCTATCTCCGTTCCTCCCTTCATTCATTTTTGTTCACAGTCAGAAATACCCCTACCAGGATGAGATCCCAAACCCCTGAAGGTAGAATATTGTGGGACTTGCACAGATTCCTTTTGGTAGAATAGTAATAAACTAGTTTTGCTTTGCTATCTCAAAGAGGGGATATGCCCTACACACTATTGGCTCGTCTATCCATAGATCCGCCCTCCCGATAGATTTTCAGACCAACAAGACTCCGAGGAGTTCATAGGAGAGGAGAATAAGGAGGACATGATGGGAGAGGGGGTTGAAGGTGAGGCCACTGGGATAGACAAGGAGGATGATAGTGATTCTGAGTGGCATGACACTCAGGATATCTTGAGGGTGAGGAGGGTGGAGGTGAGTGCAGAGAAGGAGACCTTGATCTCAGGAGATTACCTCACCAGGGCACTGATGGAGATGATGAGTCCATGATGCGATGTCATTTTGTTCCAGATTTTGGGGAGGCTCTGCAGTCAGCAACAATGTCAGTAGAAAGCGTAGATCCAAGAGACCCCACCTAGATGCCTAGAGATCTGAGTTACTACTCTTCTCTCGACTCTGTTAGCTAGAGATGTTAGTTGATATTTCTTTTTTGTTGTTTTGCTTGTTTTTGGTGATTTTGTAACTTGTTATTTTCCTTTATTTATTTGCAGCGACTGCTCAAGGATGGTGGGATTTGATTCACCAGGTGTGTGTAGATACCATGTTGCTCCCTTCATGGAAGACTTGGGCTCAACTTACTGAGGATTTCGGGGAGCCTTCAGTAGCCGACCGAAACATCAATGTGTTTTCCTCTGTCTAAAAGGCAGAAAAGTTAGTGTCCTCCCTTCGTACTAAGCTAGCTAGATACAAGATTGTTGAGCACCTGATGAGGCAAATTTGTTCTCATAGTGATACCATAGCTAGTGTTCATGATCATGAGCACTCAATTCATTTAGATCGTTGTCGTAGCAGGAGCCTTAGACGCGATCGTGCACCCTCCGAGGGATCCAACATGGATTGAGAGGCCATTTGGTATTTTTATAGTGATTTTATCAGATGTTTATATGAGTGTTTTGTATTTTTCAGGCTCATTGAGTGTTTTGACCATGTCTAGTGCATGATGGCATTGTATATAAAACACGAATATATATATATATATATATATATATATATATATATATATATATATTTGGATTCAGATCTTCTTTGCATCTAGAGTTTTTTGTGGTTTATTTCTCATGTATATACTAGATGCTTTAGAATCTCTATTTTTATATGTTTTTTAGAATGTATGTAATGGATGACAAGTGATAAAAAAATGTTGAACAAAATGTTTCTCTTTTTGTTTGTTTTTTTTAATACTGATATGAGATGATGCAAACATATTGTAGTACTGAAATTTTGGCTTCTTTGGGCAATATTCCTTGCTTCTTCTTGTTTTGTAAAAACGTGATGAGTATGTAGTGATAATGAGATGAACTTGCCCCATTCGTGACTCCACGTAACTAGTAAGATGCGAGGGCTCAACACCAAGAGCTGAGAAGGGCACAAATTGTATGAGTTTGATTGAATGGAAATGATGGGAGAAAGACAAAGTATTGACAGAAACCAAATTTAGACCTGCGTACTTAACTTACTCAAATTTGCTACCTAGCTCATAATGGAACTTACTTTCCAGTTTATCTAGACTTAGATCCATAAATGGCAACTTGGTTGACAAAATATTGTTTTGAGGATTTGATCTCTTTGGAACTTGGATGCTTAATTTCACTTTTCACAATACACTTTTTTTTGAATTTTAAAACACTAAGATTCGTTAATTTGCATGAATGGACCCCCTATGCCCTGCCCCATGCTACTAGTAAGAAGTATGGGCTTATCACCAAAGGTAAGACATATGCGAGTAAGGGAATTTCCTTCATTTCCCAACCTTGCACCACTAGTAAGAGATGCAGGCTTATCACCGAAGATTGGTAGGGAAAAGAAGTGTGTAAATAAAATATTCTATTTGTTTAGTATTGTGGATTTAATTTGACTTTGATATTTGTGATATGTAATTTTGGAGTATCCCTGTTTCAAAGAGATGTAAGAGGGATAAATGTGACACCAAGAAGCTTCTAGAAATGACTGTAGGTAAGAACAACTTAACCTTGTAGAAGAAAATGAGTATGACTAAGTATGCATGCCTTGGTATGGTTTTTGTCAAGATTTTTTCTATTGAATTTGATGAGATGATTTTGAAATCATTTGATGATATCATGAAAATTGAAGAGATATGATTTGAATGCTTTTTCCAATATTTTCAGAATTTTGTAATAAATTGCTTAATAATAAGTTCCTTGACCAAAAAAATTACGAAATGAGTGAATAGAATGAACTAACTAAAAGACTAATGCAATGCAACTACAACCATGCACATATGAAAATGCAAGTGGAACTATATGTCATGATGTCTAAGGTGAATAAAGTTGATGGATATCGAATTATTCACCCCTAGAATTACACAGCGGAGAACCATTATCCTCAAAATTTTCGTTCTCTTGATGAGGGCCTACCATTTTGGGTTTGAACTTACAACCCTTTCCTAAAAGTGTATATGTCCAATTATTAAAATCATTTTTCTGAAAGAGGCATTCACGTGCCTATTTGTATCATTTTTGAGAGATGGTATATAGGTGAGCATGACTATGTTGCCTAGCCTCATCTTCTATGTAGAGCATTGTGTTTACTTGTAACTCTTGTCGAATGATGACGTCTTTCCCCACGGATATGGAAAACTTAGTTTCATATGCACATGGATCAAAACTAGGGATTAGAATAGGGCAACGCCTAGAGATGGTTTTGATAGGCATCATTTCAATTTCAAAATTTCCTTCTTCATTTGTTAATTCTATCATGTTCATATCTAGATCTAAGTAGTCGGAGGGAAGAGATGATATACCGAGAAGACTACCCATTCCTTATGGTTTGAATGGGAGAAAGATCAACTCGTCATTCTCCAAGAGTTTCATAATTCCTGTTGTGGTTTTAGCAAACACTATTTCCACACATATTGATTTACCTTTATCTGTCTTTGCCACCTCAAATGTTTTTGGGTCAATAGCTTCAACCTCTGGAGTGTCTGGGGTGACTGGGACTAACTCTTTTATTGGAGGTTGTTTGTTCAGTTGATTCGTGGTAAGCTCATACTCTGTATGGACTCCTTTATTTTTCTTGAGGTTTTCTAACTGTATATCATAGGGTTTGGGATCCCCTTGAGGGATGAAAACCTTTCCTAGGTGTAAAAACCTTACTTCTTGGAATAACATGGAAGGGATTACCTTCATGTGATGTATCCATGGGTGACCAAGAATCATATTATAGTTGGTTTCCTGATCTATAATATAAAATTTAGTGAGGATTGTTTTAGGTCATAAAGTGACTAGTAGCACTATAGTCCTGATTGAAGTTTCCTTGAGGCTATCATAGCTGCTTAGCGTGTTTCATGTTGAGGAACAGTTCGTTTCTCCATATGCTAGATTTTTAAGAAAATTGAAGGGGACTACGTTAACTGCTGCCCCATCATCAATCATTGTGCACTTAATGTAGTTGTTATAAATCCAAACCTACAAATGTAATTGTGGATCACCTCTATGTGATATTTTAGCATCCGTTGGCATTTTACATATGTCAAATACAAACTCAGTATCCTATCTGGCTCCCCCATAGGGTGGACATCAAATTCTACATGGTTTATTTGAGTGCTAGGAGGTGGTGTAACATGTTTTAGATGATCAAGACCTAGTGCATTGAGCAACGCAAAGCGATGCGCCAGTGAATTTTTCAGCAAATATAGGAATGAAATATGAGAAAAGGTCTTGCTCAAATCCAATATCAAATCATAGGATGGTACTGGTTTAGTGATTGTAGGTTCTTCATCTCATGCAGAGAAAATATCAAGTAGGGGTTATGAAACATACTCCTTTGTCAAAGTTGTTGTATTAATTTCACGCTCGACCTCTAGCTCTATTAATCCTAAGATTTTTGTATTACCATTTGAACATAGGTTAGGAGCAATCTGAGAGTTGTCAGGAGTTGAGGCATCTTGATCGTTATTTCGTATCATGATACCCTTGTTTGTCCCATTTGGATCTAACCTGTTCTTGTTAAAATGATTCAGGACAGGATTGTTGAAAATCTTGAGAGGTGTGTTTTGACAGAAAGCTGATCCCATATAGGTGTTTGGCGTGGGTAGTGTAGGACTTGCCAAAAACATGTCTATAAAGAGTTGTTTTTGATCGTTTGGTAAATGTTGTAAGAATTTGTTGTAGTCGTGGCAGGTCCTAGTATCATGACCTCAGATTTTATGAACTTAGCCATAGTATAAATTGAGATTATAGTCCCATGGTCATTGGTTTGAACCTTGTTATGGCCCAAAATTCCAATTGGGCTGCTGGTTGTTATAGTTGAAATTTTGAGGTTGTGGCCTTTGGGTTTGGTTTTGATATCCATCTAGACCTCGGTTAAGGCCTTATGACTGGATTTGTTGCTATTGTTGTTGTTGTTGTTGTGGTTGTGGAGGATGATTTAAATCCACCATATTGATCACTGGAGTGAAGTTATTATTGCACTGATTGTTAGCAGGTGTCAGGGTGATCACAACATTTGCACTTTTGGCTTGATCAGTGACTCCATCTATTGTAACCCCACGATTTTTGTTAAGGATCTTGGGTCCTTGATTGGTATTTCCCATATTGGGGTAAGTCGTAATATTTTGATTGGGAATGATTAATCTCCCATTTGTTCCATAAGTCTTACGACCACTTTCTATCACTACTTGATGTATTTGGAGAGCACTCTCAAGTACTTCATCATAAGTCCTTAGCAGGAACTTTTGAACTTCTTCCTTTATCTCTCTGTTGAGAGAATGAAGGAATAAATCACATACTTCCATCTGATCCATGTTTGGATCACTTGATAAAGAGTAAAGGAATG
This sequence comes from Taxus chinensis, assembly GCA_019776745.2. Classification (NCBI taxonomy): domain Eukaryota; kingdom Viridiplantae; phylum Streptophyta; class Pinopsida; order Cupressales; family Taxaceae; genus Taxus; species Taxus chinensis. Next base: position 873,093,799 of record CM034148.1, on the reverse strand, counting down.
CACACCATCTTTGAATGAAATGGGCAATAGATTCATTGTGCTCTTATTTAATGTGTAAGAATTCCCTGATCCCCATTCTTAATAGTTTGTTCATGTCAAAAGCTTTGATGAATTCTGACACAATTTTTTTGAACGAGTGTATCAAGGCTTCAGGTATTCTATAATACCAATCAAGGGTAATACCTTCTAATTTTTTTGGGAAGATTTTAGCAACAACCACATCCCAAGGGAGAAGTTCTGGTATGGCCATGGCATAGGCCTTGATAAGTGCATTTGGATCTCCCTCCCCCTTGAGTTTAGGAAATTCATGAAGAGGTCTTGGAAGCATGATGTTTCGCACGGTGAAATCTAAAGGCTCTTTTAAATATTTTGAGTAAGTCCCTACTGCATAGGTTTCAACCATAGATGGTTCCTGTTGAGGGAGTGGAGGTGGAATGGGTTGTGTATATGGCATAGCATATGTATTTACAGGGGTGTAAGGAAACCCCTGTGGTTGAGCGAACATCCCAGGAGAAGAGAACATATCTCCCTGTGGCGATTTTGAATAAATGTTTAAGTAGGGAGGAGCATTGCTCTGATATGGATTGTTTGGTACTAAACCGGGAGGTATCATATTTTCAACTAAAGCAATGTTTGAAAACACGGTTCTAGTTGGTGTTTTCTATGGATAGATATATGATTGTTGAGGAGGCATACCTAACATGCCTGTTCCTGTAAGGAGGTCAACCTAGCTAGGATGATGCGTAGGGTTAGTTCCTGCTTGCCTCGAGTGTGAAACTTGATTTGCTTGAGCAAGTTTTAGCCCTCTAACCCTTTCAACTAGAGCTGAGATGACTTCGATTGGTGATGATACAGTTTTCTTTCGTGGTGGATATTGTGGCACCCCTTGAGGTTATTGAGGGGTATGGTACCTTACTATGAATTGATCATTACTCTGCCAAACTTCAGCAAGAGTATTTTCCATATGTGGAGGAATGGGGGTGTTTTCTTGGAGTAGGGTGTCAAGTTGTGTTTACAAACTTCCTACAGGTATGTACATGTTTTGGAAGTGTTGTTCACTTCTAGCGTAGCATGCTAAGTACTCCTCATCCAAAAATGGGAGTGGATCTGACTATCTACTGATTTGTGGTCTAGACACAAACTGAGGAGATGAATTGGATTCTCCAGTAAATGTCATATTGTTAGAGTCTGAGGGATTTGGTTGTTGTGTTTATGTGAGTTGGTCTAGCTCCTCAATTTGGAACGAAAAACTAGAGCTAGTTATTTGAGGAGGATTTTGTGATGGCAAGTAATTGCTTGAGTAGTTGTCAACCCATGCAGAAAGGGATGGTGACTGTTGTCTACTCGTTTAAACATAATGTGCTTCGAGACCTAGAGAGAGGTTTTCCATATGCATCGTATCTTGACATATTCAGGGGGTATATAAATACCCAGTAGACTAATGGGAAAGAGCGAAGACAGATGAAAGAAATTGAAATTAAAAAAAGAGCAGTTGTTCCTTTCACGTCAGGTTCACCAATTTTGTACGACAGAAAAGTGACATTCGAGGATGATAATCGGACAAGTGACCTTCCCCATACCTGACCTCTTGAGCTCATGCTAAGACAACCAGATGGTTTGAAATGTGGGTGACATAGATGAAGCCACAGCCGGGATTATGGCCAGTTTTCTATGATAGAAAAGCTACATGCAAGGATGAGAATCGACAAGTAACTTTCCTATAGCTAACTATAGGAGGATTAGTGACTAAGATTTGGTAGTGTGATCTCCTGGTAGCTGAAATGACAAAGGGGAGATTTAGATGCTATGAATGGGTAGTGTAAATTCCCTATGGTTTATCCTCCTAACTAGGATCTAAGTGTTAATCTAGTCTTGAAGTCTTCTAAATTAACTTAAACTGGAAATAACAATTTATACTACTGTTGAAAGGGAAAATAATCTAAACAAAATACACGATTGAAACATTATAATTACAAACAACTATTTAAAATACTTTTATACTAAAATTAAACAAGCGAGATAACCCGATGTGGTTAGTCACCTGTACAAATGTGTGAATCTAGATGAAAGACAACTAATTAACTTAATTGAAAACCTTCAATATTACCTCAGAAGTGAGGAACAAATCATAGCTTCTCAGAAACTATCATTCCCCACACCTTCCCTGACAATATTGAAAGCGAGCTTTAACTGAAATAAAATGATTCACTACCCTATTTGATATGCTTACAATTATAAATTTGACGATTTAAACCTAGAATTTACAGAGCAGAGGCAAATCCAGTTGTGTTGTAGCTTGTCCCCTTAGTGTGATCTCTTCGTTCTTGCGTGTTCACATGAATCTAGAAAAGAGTAGGAGTATAACAACGTCAGTAAAAGAAGGCACTGAGGACAATGGCAGATTTGAAGGTAAATTGACACGAAGCACAAGTAGGAGAGGGATGGCATAAGTGAACTGAGCTTGGCCTATGTGATTCCTAGTAGGGTCGTTGCATAGAAGTGATGAAACAAAATGATAAATAAAAGGTACTCAAATAATGAGCAATAGACAGCTTCGGAGAAACACAACGAACTGAGCTTGGTCTATGTGATTCCTAGCAGGATGGCTTGTAGGTGATACATCGAGGCGTATGGCCTAAATGTTCAAGGTTCTAATACATGCTAGTGGGATTTATTCTATGCAACAGGTAATGATGAAGCAATTCATAAACAAACCTGGAAGAGATAAGAAAAGAAATCTTCAGATCAAAGGCTTCTCTCTAGATCCTAAGCTTCTATCTCTCTATCTCTATCTCTCTAGGTAGTATATCTCCCAATTACATAAATGTAAGCATGCTTATTTACTACACATTTGCAATCACTCAGAAGACAAGTTCGAATTGAACTCCTCTATCATTTAAAATGGAGAACTAATATTACAAAGTGGCTGGAAACTCTAAAGAAAAAAGAAGTGGTGGAGAGTTGCAAGTGCAACTTGAGTTTTTCCTGTTATTGATTGCACGTCAGAAGGTTCTAGAAAGTGTAGGCAGGATCGCCGCCCTACATAGGGTGGCGGTTACAGGACCGCCACCCTGTCATGGGTGGCGGTCATGGGACCGCTGCCCAGGCAAGGCGGCTGTCCTGTAACTAAAGACCCGAATGAAAGGAAAAAGAGAGAAAATGGTTAGGAATAAAGTATGCAAAGGTTAGATAAGGCATTTTTGGGATGAAAATGTATACTTGGCGAGCTTTCTGGATTCTGAACACTTTGTGAAGAGATATAAATCATCATTGGGGTTTTCTGTAACCTCTTTATGATAGTACAGTACATACAATTTTGGGTATGTACACTAACTACTTAAGTAACCAGATCTAGAAGTCATAGAAATAGGAACAACTCAATTATCCAAAAAGAAAATCAAATCTAGAAATAATAAGTTCTTCTGAAAAGCAAGAGGTTTATAGTTACAACAAGCTTGCTATCACAACAAAAAATACTATCTATAACCAAAATGATAAACTTGATACTCAATCAAAGAAATGTAGATACTAATGGTAGCAGGTCTATTACTCAAGCATTAAAACACAACAGCCAAAGAAGTGGGATACATCTATACTGTCAACTTTAACACTGACAACTATTATTGCTAAAACAAGCAGATTTCAAGAGGAGCGGAGAGATTTCCCAGAAAGGCGTCCAAACCCACAACAAAAAGTAGTAGACACAAACAAATTTCAGGGAAGAGAAGGTTCTATTTCATGATATTTTTAAATCTTAGCCATTGTAACAATGATAGGTTTATCTTTCATGATTTCCATCTTCTACTAGTTGCATGGACACTTCACAAACATGCAACAACACTCCTCAAGTCGAATCTCATCTCTTCCATTGGCTGGGCGCTAAAATCACAGTCACTTGCACATTGGCATAGGCAGGGAGCTCCAAAATCCATGAGTTGCATCTGTCAGAAAATAAATGTGGTCTCAAAGACTGTCATGAATGCAGTATAAACACCAAATGTGTTTATTGAAAAGGCCCAGGAATGCGTGAAGACAGGAGGAAACCCACACTCCACAATCGTGCAAACATCCTCCCAGACTGTGTCAAAATGAGACGTAAGAGAAAGACAGGGGCATCCATCGAAGCACAAGGGAAAATGAATTTGTTTTTCCAGATGTAGTCGTAGGTGCCTCAGAGGCCATGTATGTAAAATGTGGAAGTGTATACATGAGGCAGTTAAATGTTTTGATAGAAAATTCAAACAGATGAGGTCTCAATGGATTGCCATGATTTGGGGCAAGAGTTCTTCTCAAGGGAGTATATGCAACCCATAATAGTTTTTCCCCTTCACTCCTCAAAACTCATAAATTCCTCCTCCTAGAGCAATCCACGCAGCCCACAACCAGATTAGAATAGGATATACATATAAGGATCTTATACACAACCATGCATCACCATAAGAAAACAATAGGTGTCTAATCTGTTTAGTTTGACTTTGCCAGTATGCATACAACAAGTGCTAAATGGGAGCTTTGACATAGGTATGGACATCCACCCCAACATAAGGAGAAGAGACTTTTCCATGTCTAAGATGCAAGTGCCATGGGACAAATGTATGTAGGGAAGAGAAGCTGTGACAAAGAGCGAGAAGATTCTAGCAAAAAGCCTGAAAATTTCCAATCCTTTACTTGCAGACCACCAAAACCACATGGCCAACAAAATTGGCAAGAGAAAAACAACAAGAAAACAAGGTAGAGAAAATGAACCAACTAAACAAAACCAGTGGCCAAGGGAGGAAGGTATATGGTGAGGGGAAATTTTAAATGCATTAAAACACTGGAAGGAGCTCAACCACTCTCGCTAGACAACAAGCAATCAAGACAATAAATTTTTAGCCGAAAAGTAAGCTTCTCCTCCACGCCAAACACAAGGAATGGTAGATTGGTGGATGGATATTTCAACAAAATTTTCCAATAAATTGCAATTAAATTCAAGGTATGCATGGAGCCAGGGGGAATTGGTGGTTGAAGGTTCAAACACAAAGACAAGACTATAACCAACCATGGTGCCAACACAGGATATCCTTTTCTTTTGCGCGAAAAGAGGCTCGGTCTATGGGAGCGATCAAGAATACAATAGAATTGCTTAAAAATAATTAATAAGAATATTGATAACCATCAACAATAAAATAATCTCCGATTGATAATTAAAATAATATCATCATCATCGTCATCATCATCATCATCATCATTATTATTATTATTTTACATATTAAAATGATTATTAATCATAATAATAATGGTCGACAGTCAAACTCGATAAATAATAATTATAACCAATGATCAACAATTCATAATAATAATTATATATATATATATATATATATATATATATATATATATATATATATATATATATATATATATATATATATATATATATATATATATATATATATATATATATTTTAAAAGGGTACGCCCTAACGTCCTTACAAAAATGGATATTCTAAAAGAGTTACAACACCAAATCGTCAAATTAGCCACCTCTTTAGATCCAAGAACATAATTTTCCTTTAATAGGATAATCATAAAGAACGCTATGGAGGACCACAACTAGAAGAATCGACCATGACACGAGAAGACAAGACAAAGAGGAGGGATGCTAATTCTTCTCTGTAACAAGGTCGAAGGCAGCTAACAATCAACGAGCGCACACACAAACATTAAGTGCTTATACATAGGGTCACCGAAGCAAGAACTGGAGTAAACATTGAACGGGGCATTACGGTCTCTCTCTCTCTGTTTGTGTGTGTGTGTATGTGCGCGCGCGCATGTGTGTGTATATATGAGGCTTACCATTTGTACATTTCAAAAACATTGTAAGAATCAACTTACATTTAAATTAAAAATAGGAATTAAATTTGTGTATTTTAGTTTGTGTGCGTGTATAAAATAGTAAACTTTTCTTGCTTCTTTTCATTCTTATAGATACCCTCAAGGAGGATTGACACTATCAATCCTTCATCTTTGATCTCTTTCTAAATTTCTTGAACATCAATTACCTCATTATATTGAATTTTGTATATGTAGAATAAATTTTTACATTAATAAATGTATTGATGTAATTATAACACATTGGAGTCTATGTATTATTACACAAAGTGCAATTTTTGTTGTAATCTCGGTCAATTTTACATTTGAAATTGATTTTTTTTCTATGATTGTTTTTAAGAATTGGCATTTTAATGTTTGTCCAAAAGACAATACCACTATATGTTTTTAAGAACGTCAAGTTTATTCCATACATATTAAAAAATATTAAGGCAAATACAAAATAAAAATAACACAAAAAATAAAAAAATATAATATAATTATTTAGTAAATAATTATATGTAATTTAATATAATTATATTATATTCATTTTTAATTTAGAAATGTAATTCTCTATTTAGTATAGTAAAACAAATGAAAATATAATATTTTCTATTATTTTTTATATTATTGTAGTTGGTTTTATTTGTATGTTATAATGAAACAATCAAGGATGATATGATTAAAATTAAAAAAATATACATAAAATATATATAGTAATACAATATCGAGGGAATAAGATGAGATTAGTTAATATTTTTTCCAATCCAAATTATAAAAATAAAGAGTTAAATTGATGGGCTACTAGATGTCATCATGTTCTTCCTATTGGTGATAAATTTAAAGTTCGCTTTATAGACATAGGTGGTAGCCAAAACGTTTGAACAAATTTTGAATTTCGTTGTAACGGAGAGGGTTTTGATAACCCAATAAGAAATTATTTTTTCACTGAATTGTAGAGCCAAAGTTAAGGAAAAAATATCTAGACATTTCATGGCATTCTTGACTGAATCTTCTTCCTCAATTAAGGTAAGGAAACAATCATCTGAAAAGTCGATGTTGATGAGATTTTGGTCAAATTGAGGGAGAATGACGTCTTTTACCTATCCTTCCATGACCAAAATATAGAGGGAAAAAGTGAGAGTACATCCTTGTTTGATTGATGTGAAGATTTAAAATTTGTAAGATTGGTCTCTATTGATGGATATGTAGGATCCAACATATTGAAAAAGAATATTGAGAGAGTGTATAAAGTAAGGTCCAAAACAAAGAGCTTGGAGCATACTAATAATGAAAGGACATTCTATCCTATCATAGGATTTCTCAAAATCAATCTTCACATAATGATATTTTTGGTCAAATACCCTACCCCATTTCGTGCACTCCTAAATGGCCATCACATTATCAAGAATGTATCTATTTAAATGAGTGGAGTCTGCTCACTTTGGACAATGAGAGGAAGAAGATGATTCGTTATGTTTACCAAAGCTCCAAATATGATATTATAGGAGACATTAAGAAGAGTAATGGGCCTCCAATTTGATATCCATTAAGGATCATTATCTTTAGGGATAAATATAATGTTTTCTTGATTGATAAGATCAGTATAAGTGTTAGGTACCATGGCTTCTCGGTAGAATTTATGACAATAAGAGCTAATAGGATCCTATAGGATTTGATAAAATTCACAGGGGAAACCATCAATTCCTAGGTCTTTATCAGAGGTAGTTTTCATAACTTTTATTATTTGAGGTCATTGATGGAGAGGGGTTTATCACAAGAAACTATTTGGAATTTGGAGGGCTTGCATGTGACCACTTAGAGGTAACTCATTATAGTATCTTCTCTTTCAATGGAGGAATGTTGAGAAACAAGAACACATGGTCATAATGAAAAACATCTTACAGGATGTTAGGTAATTGTGTAAGTTTGGCATTGGCTATTTGAATGTTTTTAATTATGTCTGCATTATATTTGGACCAGAGTAGAGTAAACAATTCTTTAGATGCTTTGTCTCCAATTATTATCCACTGTAACCTTGTTCTAATTTGGGCCCCTCAAGATTTATAAGCTTCCTCCACCTTTAGTTTATGTATCCAATGAGAAGATTATTTTTTCAAGGATATATTAAGAGGAGAGCTCTCAATTTCCTATGAAATCTATTGTAATTTATAGTATGAAGCCTCATGAGCTCTCTATTTATAGGTGGTAACTTGTTTCCCATATAGCCTATGAAATGTGGTGGTTTTTTGGATAGCAGCATTCGAGTATTAAATCCATTTTGTATCCCCTGTGGATCTATGAACAAGGTTACAAATCCTTATGATATGTCATGATGTTATCTCATATAATGTAGATGGGAAATATTGAGATAAAATTGGGGCTTTTTTCTTTAGAAGTGGGGATAATTCCCTGTAATACCAAAAGATGGGATGTTGGTGTAAAAGTAAAGCAATCTCGATCACCGAAAATGGTCTATTATTATTAGCATAGAGAGAGAAAATATATTTTTCAATAAACAATTAAATTGTGGACCCACTTTGGAAAACAAAAGCACAATGCCTTCTATTTAATTGCTTAAAATCTTTTATCTATTTTTTGAAATTGAGGATAAAGTGTATCATAAGAGAATTTAAGAGATTTAAATTGTAGATTTAAAAGGAAAATTTGAAAACCATAAATTATTAAAGGTATCCATTAGATGTACATCTATGAAATGTGTAGGCATTGGCTTATTTGGATATGAACCAACTCTTACACTTTATTTGTAAAATTAACCTTATAAACCTTCAACGAATATGAAGAATCCAATACTTATAGTTCATTAATGCTCCTCCTAATTTTTTTTCCCATATTACTTACTTTTTGTAGAATCCAATACTTATTCGTTAATGCTCCTTCTAGTTATTTTTTCCCATATTACTTAGATTTTATGTTGACAAAATTTAACAAATAACCTTGCTAGATAGCCATGCCAAGTAAGTTGTTTCTAGCAATTGTAAGATTGTGGGCTGATTTACGTAGTTATAATCAATGTATAGCTAATTGAATTGAGTATGATTAGTTAAAGGCGATTTGTTAATGAATAATATGTAGTATAAAATTATTAAAAACAATATTTTAATATATACAATTTTGGAAATATTAAAAGCACATCAATTTGTAAACAAAAATACGCACTAAATCAGGATTCATTTGAAATATGAGAATCAATAACAGTAGTCACGTTTGTTTTATTATAAGAGCAATTTAAATAGACAAGAAGTAAATGTAAAAGAGACGCTGAATCAGGATTCATTCCGGAAATCAGGGAGGATGACGTAGTGTAATTAACATGGTTTATGAATTTGAATCGGGATTCATTTGAAATATGAGAATCAATGATAGTAGTCACGTTTGTTTTTATTATAAGAGGTTGGATGTGGGGGCGGCAGTGCCTTTATGTGGTGGGAATTATTGATAATGTATGTTTAAACATAGAGGGTGGGGTTGGCGAGGATATATGCCTCGATCCTTTTGAAGAGACCTGTGGTCTTCTCCTTGATCTCCTGTACTTTGGATTCGTCATGTGGAACACCAGGGAGGGTTTCATAATGGAATACAGAGCTGCACACGCATCCACCCTTTGGTTTTGGGGTGTATTTGCACTTGTATTTGGCAGAAACTAATTTCTTTCCGAGCATTCCACCCTCCACGTGGCTGTAACGGTATACAAACTTCTCCTCGTCAACTTCCTCCACAAGCTCCTTCACAAAGCTGAATTCCGGATTGGCTGTGTTTACCAATAGATCAATATATCATCAGACATGAATGAATGAATGCATTATTAACATTATAAGCAATTACATACCATCGGTGAAGTTGATTTGCTTTATGTTGCCCACACCTCCATCGCCTTGAATAAATGTGATGCTTGAGAATACCTCATGCACTTGCTTTGGAAGGAGATTATGGCAGTCAATGACAAATGCATTCCAAACTCACTGTGCCTCCAATGGACTCTCTAATTCATTAGTGATGCTTCCTGACACCATCTTATCTGATATGATCTCAATATAGTTTTTATTCCACCTTCTTCTCTTTCAACTTGTTCTTGAGATGATGTGTTTGTGTTTGTGGTGATGGATGTTATTTATAGGAGCTCATAATAAGCTTGGGCGTTGGATTCATCTACGTTAGTCAAGTCAACAAAACTCCATTTTTGTCGCTTCGACCTATAAAATTCAATTAATTGCGAGAAAGACAGCCTTTTAGTCTAATCGTCTATAAACTGAATTGAACTTGAGGATAGACATTAAGCCGCCCACGACCAACACGGTCAAAACTTCTAGAGAAGGATCTTAACATCAATTAATTTGAAAATTTCCTCTTCTAATCAACCTTCCATGTACTACTATTATGTGTCAGCGCACGCTGAGCGTATCTTCCCGGTACATTCCGAGTGGACCGCCAGCGTGGCCCTTTGCTTGTTACAAGTTTGTCATTTTCTAAAACTACTCCGTTAATGCCATTGCACTATCACCGGTTTCCACGGTTCCCTTTCCCGGTAATTTTTCTCCATCATGTTGCACCCCTTTAAAAAAGTAAGATAGGATAGGTGATATGAAATGTCAAAGAAACACGATAGATGACATGACAAGCAACTGTTCAAAAATAAATGGGCGGCATAAATTGGAAATTCAAAAATTCAAATATAGCTAAAGTCTTGCAGATGTAGGCGCCATGGGAGGAATGTATGCAGGGAAGAGAAGCTACAACAAGGAGGGAGAAGATTCTAGCAAAAAGCCTGAAAAGTTCCAATCCTTTACTTGCAAACCACCAAAACCACATGGCCAGCAAAATTGGTAAGAGCAAAACAACAAGAAAACAAGGTAGAGAAAATGAATGAACTAAACAAAACCAGTGGCAAAGGGAGGAACGCATACGGTGAGGGGAAATATTAAATGCATTAAAACACTAAAAGGAGCTCAACCACTCCCACCCGACAACAAGCAATCAAGACGATAAATTTTTAGCCCAAATGTTAGCTTCTCCCCCATGCCAAACATAAGGAATGGCAGATTGGTGGGTGGATATTTCAACAAAAGTTTCCAATAAATTACAATTAAATTCAAGGTATGCATGGAACACATTACTACGACCAACCATGGCACCACAACAGGATATCCTCTTCTTTTACACAAAAAGAGGCTCGGTCTACGGGAGCAATCAAGAAAACAATAGAATAGCGTAAAAATAATTAATAATAATATTGATAACCATCGACAATAAAATAATAATAATAAAAAAAATCAACGATTGATATTTAAAATAATATTATCATCATCATCATCATCATTATCATCATTATTATTATTATTATTATTTTACAGCTTAAAATAATTATTAATCATAATAATAATGGTCAACAATCAAGCTCGATAAATAATAATTATAACCAATGATCAACAATTCATATATATATATATATATATATATATATTTCTTTTAAAAGGGCACGCCCTAACGTCCTTACAAAAAATGGATATTCTAAAAGAGTTACAACACCAAATCGTCAACCAAGCCACCTCTTTGGATTCAAGAACACGATTTTCCTTTAATAGGATAATCGTAAAGAATGCTACGGAGGCCCACAACTAGAAAAATTGACCACGACATGACAAGGCAAGATAGAGAGGAGGGATGCTAATTCTTCTCTACAACAAGGTCGAATGCAACTAATAATCAACGAGTGCACACACAAACGTTAAGCCCTTAGCAATAGGGTCACCGAAGCAAGAACTGGAGTAAACGTCGAACGAGACATTACGGTGTGTGTGTGTGTGTGTGTGTGTGTGTGTGAGAGAGAGAGAGAGAGAGAGAGAGAGAGAGAGAGAGAGAGAGAGAGAGAGAGAGACTTACCATTTGTACATTTCAAAAACATTGTAAGCATCAAATTACATTTAAATTAAAAATAGGAATTAAATTTGTGTATTTTAGTTTGTGTGCGTGTATTGCTTCTTTTCATTCTTACAGATACCCTCAAGGAGGATTGACACTATCAATCCTTCATCGTTGATCTCTTTCCAAATTTCTTGAACATCACTTACCTCATTATATTGAATTTTGTATATGTAGAATAAATTTTTATATTAATAAATGTATTGATGTAATTATAACACATTGGAGTCTATGTATTATTACATAAAGTGCAATTTTTGTTGTAATCTCGATCAATTTTACAATTGAAATTGATTTTTTTCTATGATTGCTTTTAAGAATTGGCATTTTAATGTTTGTGCAAAAGACAATACCACTATATGTTTTTTACAACGTCAACTTTATTCCATACATATTAAAAAATATTAAGGCAAATACAAAATAAAAATAACACAAAAAAATATAAATATAAATATAAGATAATTATTTAGTAAATAATTATATGTAATTTAATATAAGTATATTATATTCATTTTTAATTTACAAATGTAATTCTTTATTTAGTATAGTAAAACAAATGAAAATATAATATTTTCTATTATTTTATATATTATTGTAGTTGGTTTTATTTGTATGTCATAATGAAACAATTAAGGATGATATGATTAAAATTTAAAAAATATACATAATATATATATAGTAATACAATATCGAGGGAATAAGATGAGATTAGTTAATATTTCTTCCAATCCAAATTACAAAACAAAAGAGTTAAATTGATGGGCTACTAGATGTCATCATGCTCTTCCTACTGGTGATAAATTTAAAGTTAGCTTTATAGACATAGGTGGTAGCCAAAACGTTTGAATTTTTTTGGAAATTTATTGTAATGGAGAGGGTTTTGGTAACCAAATAAGAAATATTTTTTCCATTGAATTGTAGAGCCAGAGTTAAGGAAAAAATATCTAGACATTTCATGGCATTCTTGATTGAATCTTCTTCCTTGATTAAGGTAAGGAAGCAATCATATGAAAAGTTGATGTTGATGAGATTTTGGTCAGATTGAGGGAGAATGACGCCTTTTACCTGTCCTTCCATGACCAAAATATAGAGGGATAAAGTGAGAGCACATCCTTGTTTATGTTGTGACAAGGAGATGGATGACATTTATAGGAGCTCATAATAAGCTTGGGTGTTGGATTCATCTACGTTAGTCAAGTCAACAAAAATCCACTTTTGTCGCTTCGACCTATAAAATTCAATTAACTGTGAGAAAGACAACTTTTTAGTCTAATCGTCTATAAACTAAATTGAACTTGAGGATAGACATTAAGCCGCCCACGACCAACATGGTCAAAACTTCTAGAGAAGGATCTTAACACTAATTAATTTGAAATTTTCCTCTTTTGCTCAAAGAAATTCGTGACACAAACGCCCTCTTCAATATAGGGGTTCTCTAAGTTTTAGGGTTACGCATGCCGAGAGCAGAGAGTTTATCTGTAGTGGGAGATCTGTTGTCATTAATGCATTTGTTTGGCCACTTTTCTAGAGCCTAGTTGCTTGGTTGGCTTTAAATATGACTTCGCTTGACTCTAGTCTAGTTATTTCAACTACGACGGAGAGTGGCGATTTTGTGAAAAATGGCTTTGGGGAAATGCCCTCCAAGTTCGTGCCGAAAGTATTCCACGAGGTAATGATACTTCCCCTGATATTGTTTTACCACTTTTGGAATTTGATTCCACCTATAAATAGCTAGAACAATTATGCTTAATAGGATATTTTGTTGGAAGGAATCCCTCTGAAAGTATGCTTAAATCGTGGGTCCAAACTGCTTGGACGACACATGGTATTAAATTGGAATCTATCCAGAACCTAACCTGCGGTATTTTTTGCCTTCGTTTTGCTGATCCTAGTCATGCTTCCCTTATCTTACATAAACAAAAAACCTGATATGTAAGAAGCTCCCTTCTGGTTTTTTCTTCCTAGACCAGGGGCTTTGTAGTCTCTAACCAAACTACTCTTAAGTTCCCCATTTGGGTTGAGTTCCTAGGGCTTCCTGTGCCTTGCTGACATTTTTTAGAGCATATTGCTGCCACCCTCAACCGTGTTATTTACATAGAGCCTAACAGGGTTTTTACAGCTCCTCCACAGAAGAGGGTTTGCATAGAACTAGATCTTTTGAAGGACCTAAAAGAGTCCATTGCCATCCAGGTTGGTGATGTGTATTTTTCTCAAAAGGTGGTATACATCAATCTTCTGAATACTTGTTTCCAATGTCAATCTTCTGAGCATAAAATTCAGGATTGTCCCTTGTTGGCCGCTCACTGAGCCACTTCAAATCCACTTGGCAATCCTCGCCCTCAACCTGAAGAGGAGGGCTAACACACAGTGGGTGGCCGAAGAGCCAACAAGAACAAAGCCACTCTTGTCAGGCCTTTGCAACCTGGTTCAACTATTCAAGCTGGAAAGACAATTCCAAATGTCTCCAGCTCAGTTGCAAAGCAACCTTCAGATACCAAGTTACCTTTGGTTCATATGAAGGTTATGGCTAGTAGTATTGTTGGTTCTTCAAACAAATTAGCTCCTTTGGCCTCAAACACTTAGCCTTCCCTTTTACAGAATGAGAATGGTCTTCAACCATGACTAGTTTCTAACAAAGTGGTTTCACCATGAAAGTAGGTGATTCAGTGTTCTCGCAGCCCTCCTTTCATGTGTGAGGAGGGGGATTATATCCCTAACAGGTGGTGGGCTACTCAACTGTCTAATTTCTTTACAGTTAACCAACCACGGTTTTTGCATAACAGTTTTAGGGCCCTTGATGGTTTAAGTGAGCTAGTCTCAGAAATGCATCTAGACAATGTTTCCTCATGAATTTCTACTCATGGAATCTTCAGGGTCTCACAGAATCCACTTGCAAATACATAGTGTGAGATTTTAGGAAAATCTTCCTGCATATGGATATTCTATATTTACAGGAAATCAAAGTTATAGGTTTTTTGCTTAATTCTGTCGCCAAGGCTATTTGGCCAGACAATTTAGCTATCCCTAGCAACCATGCAATTGACAGAGGTGGAATGATCACATTTATTTCTCTGAAATGGCATCTGCATTATGTCAATCATGGATGTGACCTTGAAAACCGCATTCTCTAGGTGTTATTCAATATTGAAAATCTCTCATTTGGGATTATTAATGTTTATGCACCCAATGACGTGTCAGAAAGGATGTCACTTTGGTGGTGGGTGGTTGACGACCTTCCAAGCACACATTGGTTAACCAATGGGGATTTTAATATGGTTGAGCATCCCAAAGACAAAATGGGCCTTCTACCCATGAGATGGCCAGCTTGCGAAAGGGAAGCTTGGTCTTACATGTGTAATAAATTTAGGTTTAATGACCCTAATTATTCATGTCGTACCAACGCACTGCCATCGTACCCTTGGTCTAATCTTATAAATGGCCAAGATCAAGTTTTTAAAAGGCTAGATCATGCCATGATCTTGTTATAGCCTTTCTTTAAATTTTCTAGCTATTACTCTCTTCCGGTGGAAGCTTTACCTGCAATTGTTATTTCCGACCACATTCTGATTTGGGAAGATTAAATGATTGCTATATATTATAACAAAACAACAAGCCCAATATATAGGCGCTAGAACAGATGCGAGGGGAAGGTAGTTACACGGTTATGAAGAAACCGTATATGATACGTGGAGACAATGTATTAACTAACAAAATATTAACTAAGCTAACATTCCCCCCCTTAATACATTGCTCTTACAAATGTACCCCCTAAACAAATCAAACTTCACCTTGCCGAGAGGCTTGGTGAGAATATCTGCAACCTGAAAATCAGTAGGGCAGTACTGGAGCTGAATTTGGTGGTTCAAGACCTGTTCACGAATGTAGTGACATTCAACCTCAATATGCTTTGTTCGTTCATGGAAAATAGGATTCTTCACAAGCTTCAACACACCTTGATTGTCGCAGTGAATGATGGGAGGTTTCTCTTCAGGAATCCCTATATCTGCAAGAATGCGACGTAACCAAATTACTTCACACACAGCTCCTCGTGCGGCGTGGTATTCAGCCTCAGTGGATGAGAGAGAAACAACAGTTTGCTTCTTGCTAATCCACGAGATAGGTCCAGATCCAAGATGAAAAACATATCCTGAAGTGGATTTCCTGTCATCAACGGATCCTACATAGTCCGAGTCTGTATATCCCTGTAAGAAGAACTAAGTGTTCTTCTGATACTCCAGACCAAAGTCAACTGTACCTCAGACATATCTCAACACATGCTTTGCTGCTATCCAATGACATTTCTTCGGCTCCTGCATAAATCTGGTGAGATAGCTCACTGCAAAGCAAAGATCTGGTCTGGTATAAGTCAAGTAAATAAGACTCCCCACAAGCTGCCTGTAGTGAGTGCCATCTACCTGCGGTGAATCCTGGAATCTAGATAATTGCAAAACTTTTTCCATAGGTGTGGACATTGGTTTACAATCTGACATTCCATACTTTTCCAGGAGTGTCTTGGCATATTTCATCTGGGAGACGAAGATATGATTCTTCTTCTGCCATATCTCTAAGCCAAGACAGTAGTGAAGTAGCCCCAAATCGGTCATGTCGAAGGATTTCTTCAGATCATTCTTTACATCATCTACAAGATTGTCAGAACTTCCTGTGATCACAAGATCATCTACGTACAAAACCAGAATGACAATCTTTATTCCTACCTTCTTGATATACAAATTTGTATCTGAGGGGCTACGAGTGAATCCATGCTGCAATAGGTGATCATCAATTTTTATATACCATGCCCTAGGTGCTTGTTTGAGTCCATAAAGAGACTTTATCAGATGACATACCTTGTGTGGTTGATGCTCATCTACAAACCCTTCAGGTTGGGCCATGTACACTTCTTCTTGTAGATCACCATTTAGAAAAGCACTCTTGACATCCATCTGCTGAAGTTTCCATCCATTTTGTGCTGCCAGTGCATAGACAACTCTGATGGTTTTGATCTTCAGTGGGTGCAAAGGTCTCATCATAGTCAATTCCTTCTTGCTGAGCATAACCCTTTGCAACAAGTCATGCTTTGTGTTTGTCGATTGAACCATCTGCCTTATATTTTGTTTTGAAAATCCATTTGCAGCCAATGGATTTCTTACCTGGAGGTAGATCGACAAGTTCCCACATCTGATTCTGAATTAGGGAATCATATTCAGCATCCATAGCCTGTTTCCACTATGGTTGGTCTAATGCCTCACGAATAGTGTCAGGTTCGGTGCTCTCAACAACTGAACTCATGAGTGCAAAATTTACCTCATGTCTAGCTTGACTTCGTGTTCTAACTCCCGTAGAAGTACCAGGAAGTGAGTTCAGGTGTGCATCCCTAATAGTACTCTGGACCCATTTCAGACGTTGGTGTTGCTGATGTGAAGATGTGTTTTCCAGTGTGCCAAGATCAACGAACAAGTCTCCACTCAGCTCTTCTTCTCTCTGAGAAGAATCATCTTGCTCATCATCTGGATGTGTGAGCAATCTATGTGACGAGGTCGGTACTGGATCTCCATTGTGTGGCAGGGAGTCAAAGGATGACTCATCACATACCACATCTCGACTCTCGTAGATCTTCTTCGTCTCAGGATCCATGAGACGATATGCCTTTGAGGTAGTACTATACCCCAAGAAAAGACATGGCAGTGTCTTTGGATCGATCTTCTTCCTTCTCTTATCTGGAACATGCATATATGCAGTACAACCAAAAACTCTCAAATGATGAATAGAAGGTTTACGACCAGTCCATACCTCTTCCGGTGTCTTGTTCTGCAAGATCTTCGTGGGTGCCCAGTTGAGTAAATACACTGCTGTCTGGACTGCTTCTGCCCAAAACTGATCCTCCAACTTGGCAGGTCGAGAGCATACAACGAGCCATCTCCATGACAGTCCTGTTGTGGTGCTCGGAAATCCCATTCTGTTGGGGCGTGTAGGGTGCAGTCAGATGTTGTTGAATGCCATGCTGCTTCAGGTATGCTAAGAACTTCTTTGACACAAATTCCCCCCCTCGATCTGAGCGGAGGAGAAGAAGAGGCTTCCCAGATTGCCTGGTGGCTTGCTGGTAGAAGGTTTGAAAATTTGCAAATGCCTCACTCTTCTTCCGGAGGAAATATACCCACATTTTCCATGAGTAATCATCAATGATAAGCTGGAAGTACTCAAAACCTTGGAAGCTAGCTGGCAAGGGTCCGCACAGATCGGTGTGAATGACCTGAAGATGCTCTGTAGAATGATAAGAGCTCTGTTTGAATGGACCTCTATGTTGTTTTCCTGCAAGACATCCCGAGAAAACAGGTAAGGAATGGGAGAGTGGAGGAAGCCCTCTTACCATTTCCTTGGCACTGAGCTGATGCAGAGCCCCGGCAGAAAGATGACCATATCGAAAGTGCCATAGTGCAGTGGACTCCATCATTGAAGCAGAGAGAGCAACGCTAGATGAAGTGACCGCATCCAGTGCAAATAGACGGCCCTTCAGAAATGCTTGAGCAATGACTGACTCTCCCTGGGAAATGATGCAGGACTTGACCCCTTTCTCAACAAAGAATTCAACCTGCATTCGATGGTTAAGAAGTTGACTCACAGAAAAAAGATTTGAGGTCAAACCTAGAACATATAGCACCTTCGTGAGTGTACATCTTCGTGTTCCAAGAGGAATGATGACATCACCAATCCCTGCCGCAATATACTCTTGATTGTCTGCAATGGTGATCTGATCTCCAGTGGGCCGGTCACTTAGAGTATGAAACAACTTCTTATTGCCAGTCATGTGTTTGTTGGCAGCCTGAATCAATCAACCAGACATCTTCTGACAGCTGCGAAGTCTGTGAGACTAGAACAATGTCAGAATGAGTCGTGTCTGGTACCTCTTCATCAGAGGTGGCATCCTGCTGAGCAGCAATGTGGCCCTTCTACCTCTGATTACGAGCACACCATCGGGATTTCTTGGAATATCCTTGTCCTGAAGTGCTCTCTTCACCAGAGTTTCCATACTTGCGACCATTGTAATAACAGTTCACAGTCATGTGTGTATCCGTGGAGCAAATGTGGCACCACCGATCCGCCTTGTGATTATGCTACTTCTGGGGTGGCCACTGTGGTGGCTGTGAAGATGGTCTGCTGAGGATGCTGCTTCTGATTTTGGGGGGCTGACTGCCCTTTCCGAGGCTTATGTTTTTGCCTCGTGATGAGAGCCTTGTCTTCGAAGGCTTCTTGTACATTTTGCATGGCTTCTTCCTGCTGGAGATAATTCACCAGGGTGGCAAAACTCACCTCCTGTTGAGTGATTGTCAACGTGGTGATCAGTGTCTGAAACCAGGAAGGAAGAGCTCGCAAGGTGAGTGGGACTAGCAACTTTTCGTCCACTGGTTCACCGAGAGCAGAGAGTTCTACACGTAACTCAGCCACACACTCAAGAAGGCTTCTACTGATTCGCCATCATGCATACTCATTGTATGAAGCTTTTTCTGAAGATGCAACTTTGTCGTCAGATTCTTAGCTTCATAGATGGTACACAATGCACTCCATGCCTGAGAAGAAGTAGTTGCTTCCCGAATGTATGGCTGCACCTCATCAGAAAGGCTCAGGGTGATAAGCATTAGTGCTTTCGCATCAGCCTTTTCATATTTTTCCAACAGATCAGTGTCTGTGGGAGGGGCGTCTTTGCCAGAAACGATCCCCCAAAGATCTTCGAACTGAAGAATCGTCCGCATCTTGGTTTTCCATGTGGCGAAATTTGGCCCTTTCAAGAGTTGGGCATCGGATAGCAATATTTTTGGAGCAGACATTTTCAAAAACTCAAAAATGTATTTTATTTATTTATTTATTTTCAAAAATGGCTACAATGCTTACTGAAGGAATCTGTCCTGAAGATGGGCTCTATAGGCTCATGCAGTGAGACACCGACGCTCCTGTGGGCGTTCTATTTCACGTTCATCATCTGCATCATAACCATGTTCAAGTTCTGCATGAATCCGCCATGCTTGACATCGAACGTCGAACCAAAAATATTCCAACAGTCCTTGGCGCACAATCTCGTCAAAGAGAATGTTCCCAGTGTTGTGTAGCTCGTTGACCAAGGCAAAGAACAGCCCAGTGGTGTCTTCGTTGTCACTCAATGCCCAAATATTTGGTGCATTGCTCATGGTGCTTTGTGCATCTGAAAAATTGTGACATACGCACACTGGTCTTGATTCGAGATCACTTTGCTAGTGTTAACGTTCTCCTTGGCTCCTGGGTACTCTTCTTTCTTCTACCATGCTCCTTTTATTCTCCACATTTTGCTTACACATGTTTTCTCAGCAAAGTAGGTCAAAACATGTATGTGCCATATTTGAATGAATCAAGACAGTAGAAGAATGAAAATCTCTATTCCTACTGCTACTTCCTTGGTCACGGCATCAATCTTCACTGTAGTGATGGAAGAAATTGTGTTGCACAGCACTATGGTTTGCATTCAATGATTTGACAGCAACTCAGCAAACCCACACTTGTCCTCCAATGCCAAATGAGACGTCTGCAGGCTGTCCACGCACAAGGTCTGGCAACAACCAAATGTTTCTAAAAAAATTGGTCTGGTCACTGCACCTTTTGTACAGTATTTGACAGCAAAAAAAGCCACGTTCTTGTGGTCTTCCAACACACTGAGTTTATCAAGAAATGCTCCAGCCAAGACAGCCAATGAAGAGGTTGAGTCTCCACAAGGCTCCTCCTTGGTGGCTACTTTCCAAATGCACAACACAGGACAGGATAGCAGGTCGATTGGATCTCCACGGCCTCCTTCCACAGCAGCCTCCTCCAGCGCAGCAGTGCTCTTTCACGCAAGGTTTGCACTTCACCTTCACGCTTCCTTCCTTGATCGCTGTTTCTTCCACTCAGGTAGAGAGGATGAGCAGGATGCTCTGATACCAATGATGGCACTCGCAGAAGATTAAATGATTGCTATATATTATAACAAAATAACAAGCCCAATATATAGGCACTGGAACAGATGCGAGGGGAAGGTAGTTACACGGTTATGAAGAAACCGTATATGATACGTGGAGACAATGTATTAACTAACAAATGAACCAACAAATTTCTACCATTGTTGATTCTGCAGTTTGGATTACAGACACTCCTTAGATGGTCTAAGCATTTTTTAGGCACTATGTTCAGGTTTTCAAAGCACAGGACGAGTCTCTTGAGTGAAAATTCACACTCTCTGAATGCCTCTCAGTAGTTCCTTGCAATCTTTCACCTGCTCACAGAGTTATCTGTGACAAATTACTTACTTTAGAGGACTTATATGAAGATGTTTCCCTTATGGCCAATGATAAAGCTCCTAGAATTGATGGCTTCCCTTGTGAGTTTTACAAAGCCCTTTGGGACATGGTAGGCCGTGATCTACTGCAAGTCTACCTTGAGGCTCTCCACTCAGGGTCCCTCGGTGCCCTTATTAATAGGGGTCACATAAAGTTCATCCCTAAAGTAGGCGACCCGAAGCTCACCTGTAATTGGCGGCCGATTACCTTGCACAATGTTTCATACAAAATCATATCTAAGGCTTTAACTCTTTGGCTTCGCCCCATTTTTTCCCATTATCGTCAGTCTTGAGAAGATTGGTTTCATTCAAAGTAGGTACATTTTGGATAACATTTTGGCTATCTAGGAAGGTATGGGGTGGGCAAGAACCTCTAAACAACCAGCCATTTTTTTCAAAATTGACTTTGAAAAAGCCTATGACAGGATTGAATGGCATTTCATTCTTGTGATGCTTGAAGCGTTGGGCTTCAGTTCAGTTTTTATCGCCTCTGTCAAAATGCTTTTTTCAGATGCCACGGCCTCCTTATCTATTAATGGACATACTTTTGAGCAATTTGGGATTTTTTCATTCTATCAGACAAGGTTGTCCTTTAGTACCTGCTCTTTATGTGCTAGCCGCTGAAGGTTTTGATTTCCCTCCTTGCCCATGCTCGTGATCAAGGGCTTGTGAAGGGTATTCAACTCCCTTATGTGAATCCCCTTTAACTTGTCAATGGGCATTTTACAGATGAATCCTTCCTCACGCCCCTAGAGGAGGAAGTGAATATCAACAATGTCATGTAATGTTTAGATACATATTGTTTAGCTTTAGGTTCTAGTATCTAATGGAGAAAAACCCAGTGCTTCAGGAAATATTTTCTCCCTAAACCTGGTTGGCTGAATCATTTTGACTGGAAGTATATCTAGAATGGAGAAATTTTTAAATTTCTGAGTGTTCCCTTTGATTTCGATGCTTCTCCCGGCAATATGTTATTGATAGGGTTTCCCGCAAATTGGAGTACTAGATTACTAAACCCCTTTTGCTTACAGGAAAATTTCAGATTTGCTCCAAGATATTGGCAGCCACACATGTTTATTATTCTTCTTGTTGGGTGCTAGCTAAATCCTCTTACAAGAAATTGGAGAAACTTCTCAGATATTTCCTTTGGGCTAGCTCGGACCTTGGTAAAGACTTTCATAGAGTTTCCTGGGAGTATTGTAGTCTCTCTAGGGATTCTAGAGGTCTTGGTTCGACTTACATTGAACGTCAGGGGTATGATCTTGTAGCCAAGTGGATTATTCAGGCCTACACTAGAAACAAAGCTTAGAAAGTGTTGATTCAAAACTGTATTTGTCAAGGCTCCCCATAGGGGCATAAAACCTGGCAAAGGCTAGATTTTCGTAGCCTACTCATTATGAAAGCCCCGGTTAAGATTGTGGGCACTTTTTTCGTCAAAAGCATATGGAAATCTTGGTAGATGCTCAAACCTTTTTTAATCTAGGAAGGGGATGGATTCAGAAATGGGCTATCCATTAATGACCACAACATTTGGTGGTCTCCTCTCATCAATTTTCATGATGTGCCCCCTGCCCAAGTGCCCTGGGTTCATGCTCTTAAGCTGTATCGTTGAGGCTTGTGCACTCTCAAAGACATATTTTGCAAGAATACTAGATTACTTCTCACTTGGCCACAAGCTAACGCCAAGTTTCAACTTGCTTCTGCTGACAGAGAGTCTTATCAAGAAGTTATTGATTCCATTCCTATAGAGATGCTTCAAAAGTTGGTGTCATCTCTCTCATGCCTTGATGGAAGGATTGGAAATGGTTTCTAGATACCCCTTTTTTAAATTACTCCCTAGGAAAAGGTTATGCTCTGCTCATCCCTAGGTTTTCGATGGTAGCCTTAGCTAGCTCCAAATGGTCCATCAATTTTGGATGGTCATCCTGGGAAGCTAGATTTCATATTGTATGGAAATCCATCATTCAGCCCAAGTTAGCCTGTTTTGCTTGGTTTCTGCTTTATCAAGGTCTTCCTCTTGGGCGTAGATTAGCTCATTATGGGATAGCTCCTTGGATAATCCCTTTTTATGGGAACATTGAGACGCTCATGCATCTGTTCTGGTACTGCCCAAAAGCTTGAGCTATTTGGGCTTGGATCCATGATTTCTTTTGGCCGTTTAGACTAGCTCAATTTCATTGGCAACATATTTTCTAGGGGAGTCTATTTCAATTCCCCATGCTTTTGCACAAGTGTGTCATACTTTTAGAGTGGAGATCCTTTTTTAATATGGAAAGAATGCAATTCTGTTGTTTTTGCTAATTCCGCAGTTTCTTGTATTCTTTTACATTATGATAAGGCCATGCTTATCTTGAATGTGTTCTTACAGATCCAGGACTAGGCCCACAAGGTAGAGCTAGAGGTGTGGCACCTTCAAACCCTTCTTGATCATTGGGCCAGTGCTCTTTACACTGTAGCACAGTAACCTCCTACCTCCCCTTCTGGGATTGTTCGTCCAAGAGGGCATCATGGCCATGGCCAATCGGTAGACCAAGCACATCATCATCGCTCTCCCAAGTGGTAGCCCAAGCAACGATGTAGCCATGTTAATCACGGTGGTTGGGGGTCCCCTCACTGTTCTGTGCAACACAGTGACCGGGGTTCCCACCACTACTCCTCACCTCTTATGCAGAGAGATGGGTGGGACTCTAGCAAAATTCCTAGGTTGGCTCTTACTATTTCTCCTAGCCAAAATGAAGACAAATACGAAGAAGTTACTTCAGGCGGACAGCCCCTTCCGGATGGCAAAGATATTCATGGTAGTAACTTGGAGGATAAGGGACCACCACCACCCCTTGCCCCTATATTTGCTGCGGCTACCTAGTTTTTTTTTATGTTTTTTCTGGAATTGTTGTTAAGTTTGTTGTTGCCCCCTTGGGCTTGATACTTTAGTCTCCTAGCCGTCACGACTAGTTTGTTTGTGGGGTGTGCCCTTTACCACCCATATTTTTTTGTGGATAGGCTGTAATATTTTATATTAAGTAATAACTTGACTATTTCATCAAAACAAAAAATTCCTCTTCTAATCAGCCTTCCATGTACTACTATTAGGTGTTAGCACAACTAGGTTCAACTCTCCATAAACACATACATACACTAGCACCATAAGTAGTTAACTAGTCTTGTATTAAAATTACGTGTCAGCATAACACTCCACATTGATGTGTGTTCATACATGTCAAAGTAATTTATCATTCATAGGTGTGTATTGAATTGATGTCGAATCGCTACATCCACACCAACCTATTTGTGGAAGGTCCACTCTCCTCCATATGAATAAATGCAAATCGATATCTACACAAATCAATAAATAAGGATCTATTGATATATTTATTTTTAATACCTATTTAATTTGGTAGATTTGATATACTCACCTTAATCATCTGATTATAAATAAACATTTTGATTCAAATTACCAAAGAGTTACCTAATAGATGAGACAAGACAACAAACAAGAGCCAAAACGAGAGACAAAACTCATGAAAAGGGATAGTAAGGTGAAGAGACTAGCTTTATAATGGTCATGAAACTTACATGAGCAATTTTGTAACAATTGCGAAACTAGCACGAGAGGTTTCATAATGATCATGAAACTAGGATGACATGGAGAAAAAAGGAAACAAGAAGAGGAAAGAGATTTAGCTAGAGAAAACAGTGGAATGGAAGGAAATAGTTCCCACTCAAAGTGGAACATTATGCTATTAGAGAGAAAAAAGGTGTAAAGTGTCAAAAATAATAGAATATAAGATGAAAGTGGAAATTACTAAAGAAAACACACCAATAGGAGCCTAACTTGGTCCAACTCTCCATAAACACATATATACACTAGCACCATAAGCAGTTAACTACTCTTGTACTAAAATTAGGTGTCAGCAAAACACCCCACATTGATGTGTGCTCATAAATGTTAAAGTAATTTGTCATTCATAGGTGGGTATTGAACCGATGTCAAATTGTCCTCTCTTACAACTACAAACTTTTCATCAATTGAAGACTTTCTTTCTAGGTTTATGTTCATTCTCTCATAACTAACAACTTTTGCTAAGGACAAGAAGAATGATGAGTGCATCTTTCTCATTTTTTCAAAGTTGAAGGGTCCATACTGAGTATTTTAATCTACCTTTTAAGACATGGTGGATGCCTTGGGTGATGTGATCACGATTACCTCTTTTTAAAACTTTTTGTGATATCAAATGTTAGAAAGACAAATTTTTATCCTTATCTATCAACTTAAAAGAATGAAATTGAGGATAGACACTAGTATTTGTTGGGGTTAGCACAAGGTTGTACATATAATATATCATATCTAAGCATACATGCAATAAAAGTGTATATTCTACCAGAAGAAATATACAAAATAAGAGATATAAATCAACACCAGATTTAACGTGGTTCACCTAGTGTGGGCTACATCCACCAAGAAACAAGCCAATCTATTATCCAAATATTTCAGAAGATATATAATGAAGATTCACAATCTTCCACACCTCTCAAATGTACAGTACTTTCTCTCTCAAGCTTCTCATTCTTCTCCAAGAATTCTCTCTCACACAATTATTCTCACAATAATCATCAATTCTTACAATCCTCTACTTCTAAACCCTAGCTTTCATGTTTATATAGGCATATACAAACTTAGGGCACTTAGTCATGCAACTACAATCAATAGATTTACTTTAATGCTAAAATTAGATCTAATTCCCATGAGTTAAATAAAACACTCACGCACAGGTATCTGATGCTGGTTATCCCTAACCGATGTTGATTCCTCCTTGCTTGATTGATGCCAGTCATAGATGACTAATGTCGGTCCCTTCATAACCGACGTTGGTTCCTTTATAACCGATGTCGGTTACTATGTTTTCCAACAAGTTTAATATAGCATGCTAAACTGAAGTAATTGAGCTCCACAACTCAACAGTATTTGTGTCAAGGAAATGTGATGGAGACACAGATAGTGAAAGAGTTAAAGAAGTAGTATGAAGAATTATTTGGAATATTTTGGAAGGGATACGTTCTATACAGAGTAGTAAGCCCAATGTGGTTTTACTAGGGAGATATGTATACTTGTAGCGAAAGGGAACAAAATTAAATATTTGTTGATAAGTGCACATATGAGTGATTGACATGTATTCTTATATATCCCATTTAGAAATGATGATTGATCAACATTCAACCATGAGATTAAATGAGATTGTATCGTTACTTTTAGAGTATAAGAAATCTTCATAGATACCTTAAATACATTTTTAAAGGAGTGGGAAATTGAATTTGTGTCAAAATTGTGTAAAAGGAAGCAATTTAGTTTTGAAGTTCGCCATAAAATAAATATTCACATTTTTAGTTTTGTAAAGATAATACATTAGAACTAGGGACAAAAATATTTATGGATGCACTTTATAGTGACATGAGTGTATGTTCATATTCAAAGGAGGTCGTTTATCTTGGTGATTGTAGTGGTGAAGAATAATGTTAAGTGCAAGGTTGAAGAATTAATATGAGGGAATATGTGGCCCGACCGATTGGGGGCTATACAATAGTGGAGGAAGTTTCTTGCAAGTAATTTCAAACATCACTAGTGGTCTAATTGTGGTTGATGCTGAAATATTGATACCCTAAAAGGTCTAGTTCATTTTAAAAACTGCACTTTCAAGGTGGAATTGGGAGAATTCTTGCCACTCGTCAAGTTGTAAGGGGTATTCATTGAGTTCTTAATCAATGGAAGTGTCTTTTACAAAAATATGGCCTTCATCAGGGGTGTGAATTCAACATGCCATGGTTGGTATGAAATGCTTATGCTCCCCCAATTTTCAATAATATAAACAATATGGAGGCTTTCAAGATCAATGTTTATATTGGAAATGGTTTGTACAAGGGGATTTCAACTAGCCAAAATGATACATATGTGGTGAATTTGCTTGTAGGAATTTTAAAAAGTGGGGGTTGACACAAACAATGACATAAATAGGACTTTTTTCCCATTTGATAGTGGTTTTGGGCTTGACATATGACCATAATTTTGCAACTTAAATGAGGGGGAGCGAGTCCATTGAATATGGTCACACCATATATGCTTCAATGATTGTTGAAGTTATACCAAGAAGATTTGCATCTAAGGATACATGAAACAAAACCTTATTACCTACATTAAGAGAAACAAATGTGCACCTACAAATTGCAAGAACTAGTTGTTACAACTTATGACAAGCCTCCTACTTACCAATATTATGATATATGATAATATCTATTAAAAGATTCTAGAAAGCAATGGAGGAAAATTGTTGTGGATTTGTGCTTTTTGAAGCTCTTGTAAGAATGTGGTGATAGCTCTTGAAGTGTTTTTCTAATTTAGAATCATATTATGCAATGTATTCTAGAATTGCATGTTAGGATAGAACTGATTAGAAATTGACATTTGCTCTCCAAACAGAAAGCATATCTCGGTGGTGAATGTTCAATCATTCATCATTATGCGATGGAAGGTATTATTTTTCCCATCATTTTCAAGAAATATTGAAGATTTAGATTGCAACTCCTAGGGGTCATTGTAACAACATTGGAGAGGGTTCCCTTTTCTTCTTAAGCATGTATCTTTGCTACATTTAGTGTGTCTTTGAAGATGGTTTGTAAGATATTTATATTCTTTATTTAGTGTGGCGCTGAATGTTTTTGATTTTTTGGGGAGATTCCCTTGGATTCCATGTAGAGATGTGTTTTTCGAAATATTTGTTTGTTGATCCAACTTCATGTGGATCTTCTTAGTTCAAATCTTTAAAGTTGGGGGCATCCTATAACCAGAAGTAGTTGTGATAATGCATAGAGCTTCTATGCTTCCATTCATACCTAGGGAAAGAGGGAAAGAAATATGTAATAATAAATTGTCCATGAACAAGAATAAAAATATCTGAAGAGTAGTAGTTTTGATGCACACATGTACCAATGATAATTTTCCTTCAAAACATTTCTAGCATTTCTTCATAGAATATTGAGAATCAATTATGCATGTAGATAGTTGCATGATGAGGGTTAGAGACAATATTATGGATTTTCCCGCTATTTGTTGTGTGTGCATCATTGGGGGAGATTCCAAGTATCATTTTGTGTCAGCTACAATGTGTATAAAGACTGAAGTTTGAGGGGTGATCTATAGTATCATATGTTTAATTCAGTTCACTTTCGTAGACCATAATGCTTGCATCCCTCACAGGTTGGAGCCGAAGAACATGAGGTTATCAGGAAGGTTATCACCAAGGAAATAAGTTAACCCTTTTTCTAAGGTCTAGAATAGTAGTTGACAGGGCACCTAAAAGATTTTGTTTGAAAAAAATGTTGTTATTGCTTGACTACGATGGCAAATGAGAATGTTAAGTAGGAAATATCTAAATCTTCGATTCTAATGGCCCATTATTTCTTTTAAAACAATTAATAAGTTATTTGAACATGCATAATAATAAGAAACAAAGTTTAGTGAAAATGCAATATTGTGGATCTAGTGACTATTTTTTTATGAACATCAATTCTTGCAGAAAAATATTTAAGGATATGCTCCTACATAAGACTACTGCTCACCAATCTCAACGCCTCTTCAAGCACATGTTATAGTTCATCATAAGTTCAGCAAATATATTTAAAATAAAAAAATATTTTTTTAATATTGCATTATTGTGGAAGCATAAAATTTTATTTATTAAATTTTAAAAACACATGGATTTGTTTTAAAAAATGACTCGAATCACTTCGGGTGAATTTTTCTATTTGAACTCCCTAACAAAATTACTATGAATGACCAAAAAAATCAAAAACTTTTAAGAGTATGCGTTTTAAAATGTATGAAAATAGTGTAATTAATTTAATACTAATCTATATTTATAATTGAATTTAAACTCAAAGAGATTAAAATGTAACCACGTATGATGGTCTGATTCAGGTGTTCATGCATGCCCAGTGCTTGCAGACTTTGCATGTGCTTACCCTTATCCAGCCAACACTCATTAACATTGGCCTTCGTAAATCTACTTAACACATGCCAATGAAGAGTGTTAAACATCAATTTTGACAGCTATCTTTGTTGTTCAATTGTAATATCCTCAGTTTATTGTAGTGGGTTTTCTGAGGCCATATCAGAAGTAGATTTAATCATCGCAAAACAAGTTAAAATATGATAGAAACGAAGAGGAAATTGGGAGAGAATTCGGCAAAGTACCTCAAAACATCTGCATTCCAACCCATCTAGTTATACCGATACACAAACAAAACATGCAATGCCTAGTTCCATAAACTCTCCAAATGAAGATAATATATTCAGATTTCATATCAAACTGCACAGGAATACCTTCACAAAGGCAATGACATGTTAATATGTGGTTTTCAAACATTGACAACATTTTAAAGAATAATTCTTACATGAGGATTCTGCAATCTTACCAAAGGAGGAGATTTCGTTATACAGTTTGTCAAGAAAGCTAGAACTATAACCAAACCGTGGTGAGAGAAAATAGTTAAAGAACCTGGCTCTCTCATAGAAAGATGCCCTTGTAGGCTTCCAGAAAATAAAATACAGGAGAGCTATCTTTAAATTTGCTAGATGTGGTTTCCAAATTGATAGGAGACAAAATTTGAAAGACGGGTAATCACCTTTCAACTACATAATTTACCATGACCTTACACCAGCGAACATGGAAAAAGACTCCCAACTAAATACTACCAAAACAAAGCATTTTATCAAAATGCATATATCTAATCCTCTTGTTGCCATGCAGTCCTTTAAGATTAGTCATACTATCTGAAACAATCTAAAAGCCAGGGATGTGATAATTGATAAGGTCCCTGACTGTAGCAGGCATAAGGAATTAAACTGAACATGAACACAAGAGAATGGGAAATTACATTACAAAAATGATACTAAGTTGGGCCGATAACTATTTTTTTAACCCTCTTCTGATATCTAAGATTTCCAATATTTGCATAGTGTCTAACAAAACATAAATTATTCTCATTTTCATGTAGTTGTCTTTTATGTATTCTCACATCTTTCCTCAAACAATTTAATTTAAATAGATGCATGCCATGTACATGGAGCTTCGAATTCAAACCGTACCATATTGTCATATTGCCCAGGAAGCAAAAAAAATGAATCTTAGTTTCATGGTTTATCATGCAGAATGTTTACAACTAACTTAGAAAAGATGAATTGCCTAACGAAGAAGCACATCGGTACTTATTATTTCAATGATTCAAATAAAATGTTTTTCTGGTTAATGAAAGAACAAAACATCAACTAAAAATGCAGGACAGACATTCAAACATATATAAGTTATTAAAGTAATTCGCAAACCTAACATCTCTAAAAACAAGCAACAAGATTCTTGCGAACTTCACACTCATGAAAGAATAAGCTAAAACATTCTAAACCTGTAAACCATTTTTTTCAGCAAGGTACTTATTTTCAAGGTGTTCAACTTCAACATATTTATCAAATGATGCATAGACGTCTCGACACCCTTTGACATCAAGCTGCAGATGTGTACAAGAACTTTTCCATAGAGACAAATGACAGAGCAATAAAGAAAAAACAGACGCTGAGCAGCTGAAGAGCATATCTCTCATGCACGTTCGCACAATAGGCAAAAAGTATTTTCCGTCGTGTTAGTTCAAGCGCGCTGCCAAAAGAGTTTCTCTTCTACTCAGCCCCCGTTCTCTAGAACAGGAGAACTTACCGTGAGGCCTCCTTATGGCTGGGTGGAGAACAACGGTTTTCATCAAGAGCATTCCCTGGAGACTCACCCTTTTCGGCGGGGTTGGTATCGCTAGATGTAAACAACATAGGGTCTTTGTTGCTCTGTATATTTCGCAGGGGAGGAGTGACACAAATTGGGTTCCACTTCTGGGGTGCACTATCGGACTCGTAGAAACTGAAGTTGAGGAGTGATTCCCGAAGATTGCGCTTGCCCCTGACTGGCCTGAGCAAGGAACTCTTCCAGTTCATGAAAAACATGAAAAAATAGGTCAACAACACACTATGTTGTTATCTATATAGGTAACAACGTAATGTGTTGTTACTTATTTCGTCAAATTACCGTTTACGATTTTTTTAAAAGCACAAAGCGCCCTATTGGTTCAAATGTGAGTATGTAGCAAGATGGTGGGGCACT
Organism: Taxus chinensis; assembly: GCA_019776745.2. Lineage (NCBI taxonomy): Eukaryota > Viridiplantae > Streptophyta > Pinopsida > Cupressales > Taxaceae > Taxus > Taxus chinensis. The sequence goes on along the minus strand of CM034148.1, from coordinate 873,062,479 downwards.
AGAATTGGGGCATGGAGGTCGCAGGTTCGAGGCCGGGTGTAATTGACTCAAATGGTCAATATTTTTGTGCAGGTTCACATGAGAGATAGGCACCATGCCGAGGACCATACACAAAATATAACTAATAAGAGAATGTAACTATGTTTAAGTTACTTGCAATTGCATGTGGAGTGTACAATGGAAATGCCAAAGGGGATGGAGCGAAGAATTGAAAATTGAGAAAGTGAAAAAGAGGGAGAGGATGAGGGGCAATTGAAAAGGGGTTTGAGAGAGGGGAAGGGAATTGTGTTCCACTATATAGTCTATATCTTGAGTGCATAATTCACGTAATTGTGAATTACATTTAAAGGGGATAAACCAAAAAATGTGGAAAAACCAAAATGTTCCATGTTTGAGACCCAACTAAAAAATGAGAATTAAATACCTATATGTTTTGCACCTTCTCCATGGCTTGAATCATAAAACCTAAAAAAAATGTTATTTGTGAACAAGTACACTTTATAAAATTGATATTGTTTGCATTATTCACATGAGTGCAATTTATGGTGAAAAGGGCCAAAATAAATAATGGGAAAAAATCCAACATATTCCATGTTGAAAACCCAACTAAAATACTTGTGTCTTGGTTTACTTTTTAGCCCTCCTTTATAATTCTAAGCTCAAGTAAGTGCAAGGAAACAAAATATGTGTGAACAATTGTTGACAATTGAGTGTATATTATTAATGTGACTGTAATTTATGCTTAAAGGTGCTAAAATAAAAAAAAACGGAAAAAAACTAATAGGTTCCATGTTTGAAGCCCATTCAAAATTCTTGCTTCTTGGAGCACTTTGTACACTCACTTTACAATTCAAAGATCGAGTAGGTGTAGAGAAAATAGAAACATGTAAACAACCATTGATAATCATCCTCTATTTGTGTTCCACTTTATTTTCACTTTGTATTTCCCTTCTACATATCTAAGCTTGTGTAGGTGCAGGGAAATAGGCCAAGTGTAGGTTAATAGGTGATGTGAAAAAAATCATCAATAATTATCTATTATGTGCCTTCCACTTTTGCGTCTCGATGCCACTCACATTATTCACATGAGCCAAAATTTGTGCTTAAAGGGCCAAAATAAAAAATTGGGAAATCCAATAGGTTTAAAGGTCTAGACCCAACCACAAATGATGTCAAGGTTTTCAATTCAATAGTTCTTCATTTGTAATATAAGATGAATACATCAATGGAAATTTGGAAATTAAAAAGTGAAAATTAAATCCATGCATGTACCACACATTTTCCATGTGTCAAAGTGTAACACCCAAGTAATATTCACTATTTATGTTCCACTTTATTGGCTTGATCGTACTTGTATTTTGTGACTGAAAATTTACCTTTAAAAGGACATTAAACTATATATAAAAACTATATTATATATTATTTATTATAAACTATATTATAAAGTATATATACTATAAACTATATATTAGAATCAAATTTTACGAAGAGATTAGTTCCAGTTTTTGATTTGTTGTGAAAATTAGTTTATTTTTGAAGGAGTATAACTAGCCACAGGAAGGGCATAAAACGTATAGGCTCACTGTAACACTTTTACACCCAAATTTCTCCTACAACTCTCAATTCTAATAGAGGTAACATAACTATCATGTTGCTTTCATGCTCTGCACGTGGATGACCCTAATTAACTAGAGGCCATTGGTACAGGTTACGAAATAGATGGCCTAGATCACTTCACATTCATACGAGTGTCAGAGGAAAACAACATTTGTAACTGTGTAAACTCCTTCGGTGTAAATATATTATAATAAATGTATCTGTATCAAATACTTCAATAAATATCAATTTTAAGGTTTTAGGGTAGATTTTTTACATACCTCTTTAATCAACAACGTCATTAAATTCTCTATCAATTTCACGTTGATTTGTGGAAAAAGGAATCATTTAACTACATGATTTTTTTGGTCTCAAAAAATATCTATTCAAGAAAATAGTACCCAAACATTACTACATGGCTAAGATATTACTATTTTTTATTGAATTCTCCAAGAAAATAGAAATAAAATTATTTAAGTGATAGTCCAATAGGAGTTAGAGTTACAGATGAACTATCACGTGATGGTCAAATGGATGTTAAATTTTATGTTGAGAATAAAAGTGACTAACTCACTCCATTACAATCTTCCCTGCCATTGTAGGAATGCCTCACAAAAAATAAATTAAATAATAAACCAAATAAATACATACTTGACATATATTGTAAATTGGGAGGCTGGAAATGAATATATTGGAAATAAAGCCATGGTTATGAAACAATGACATCGTTATGTGTTATCATTAAAATAGTAAACTACATAAGAGACATATCACATAAAGTATATATAATATACTTGATACCATTCGCATCAAGTGTAGTTATCAAACATATTTATGGAATTTTATGCACGACACAACTTGTTTTGATATTAAAATTTGAATGATGTATTATAGATTATTGAATCCAATGAAGAACTTGGTTATACTATGCATGCTAAATAAGCACACAACCAAAGGACACACAACACAAAATTCTTTGTGGAGAGAGAGACAATATACTTCAACATAGTTATTTATTGAAAAACACACACTTAATGAGGAGCAAAGATAGATTACATCCAATATTATCAGTAAAAAAGTTCCCATTCAATTGCCATATGTTCAATCCAATATTTTGTCTTTCATTTAAAATAGCCACCCGTCTCCAGATAAAGATTAAATTAAAACTCTTGCAAATCACTTATGGCTATGAATTTTTGTTTGAAAATTTCCTCAACTTTAATCCCTTCGTAATTATCTGATATCCCTTCATAGATATCAACAATTACACACGGGGCATCCCCCTTCATAACCCGTGTGAAGAAGATGATCGAGCTCGGATTCAAGCAACACATTTGGCCAAACACATGTGTTGTCATGTGGTAGCTTGAGAACACATAGTTTCACAAAGAGAATATGCTTGTAGTTGTGGTCGCAGAGGAAGTCAGGGTAGATGCAAGAGGGGGAAAGGTCGAGCCGCAAGTAATAAATGTTTCATCTGGATCCTATCACGATAAACTCACAGGCCAAGTTACAAATTATTTTTCTTTGATTCGGGAGTGTAAACAAATTCAAATTCTTTCGTATCGCTATAAAAGGTTACACGCTACATATACTACAAAACACTCTCACATGTAACATCACCTTGAGGTCAACCTTCCATAGAGTAAATAATAATAGTTTGGAAATATTTATAATTAAAATTACATTTGGAGAGGATGGCAAGTCATCCATCAACCGTGAATGACATATTATTATTATTATTATTTATACTATTTTGCACGTTTGTAGAATGGAATGAAAAGGGGTGAGTGAAAATTCAGGGATTTGTACTCATATTTACAAATGTCAACACTATGAAGAAATTAAAATTATTAAGAAAAGTGAACCCACTGAGTGACGCTGAGTATGCCTGCATTCATCATGAACAACAATGAAATATCTGGGCAGTCCAACCACACCATTGATCAAGTTTGTAACCATAGAAGAATAAACCACATTGAGTATTGTAGTTGAAACAAGTGTATTTGTTATAGTTGCTAGAGTGAGAAGCCTCTGGTTCATGGAACTGGTGTATGTTGTGAAACGAAAAAGCGTAAACATTAAATTCAACACCCTTGTTCAATGCCCTTGGAATAGAGAAAACAATCATGAAGGTCATTGATATGGTGACTGTAACTGAGGCTGACCCTTTAAAATAATATTATGTCATTGATACGGTGATTGTTCAGATGTCAGAAGGCCCCTGAGGTTTCATATTGTAGTTCAACTCCTTCGGTGTAATTAATTATTACTAAAAAAGCATGAACAATGTACAAAAAAATTAAGAAAATAACTTCCTCTTAGCAAGAAAAACGGAAAATAATGCAACTTCATCTTGTCTTATAGTTTCTTAGACAACATTGTATTTAATTCCTGAACATCATATTGCATTTGTATTTCATGAAGGAATCATATGTATCCCAAACAAAAATATTTTGTTAGCTCATTTGTTGTAACACCACTGTCACATTTTAATTAAATATGGATAGGTTTGTTAAAAGGTTTTTTGGGTACAAAATTGTCACTCATATATTAAATTTCTTTGTATTCCCTTTTCCTTTCAAGCTTCTCCTGCGGAGATTTAGTAGTATGTCATGAAAATAGTGGCTCGAAAGCTGAAATACTAGATTAATAAGTCGTTGTCCTTAGTGAGAACATTTCAGATCTGATCAAAAGTTCTTGAAGCCACACATGTGTATTACTCCTCCTATTGGATCGCTTCCAAGAAGTCTATGCAAAAGATAGAAAAATTTCCCAAAGAATTCCTCTACACGAATGCTTCTACTAGAAAAGGTTTCCACAGAGTTGTATGGGAAACTTGTTGCCTTCCTAGAGATTCAGGAAATTTTAGGCCTCATTAACATTTTATGTCAAGGGGAATTGCTTTGTGCTAAATGGATAATCCAAAGCACAAAAGGGAAATAAACATAGAAGGTGCTCCTACAAAAATGGCATTATTAAATACTCACCTTATGGCTGTATTGCCTATTAAAAGCACTGGGTTTTCCAATATTGTCAAATTTCTCCTATTATAGTCAAAGCACTTTTGTGCTCAAAAGTATTTGGAAATCCTAGGTTTGAATCATGTTATGGCTCGTGTGCAATGGAAATGGATTCTACAACGAACTTTCATTTAATTACCACTCCTCTGTGGTGTCTCATGTAATTCAATGTCAGGATTGTTGTCTGGCTGAGGTACCTTTGGTTCTTGTGATCCACCTCTTAAAGCAAAGCATTCGTACCATCCAAGACCTCTTTTACAAATGCACTCAATCTTGGCTACCCTATAAATATATCAAATCTCAATTCAAATTGGATCTTCTATATCAAGATTTCATTAATGAAATCATTTCCTTCATTCCAATATTGCATGATCCATAAGATTTCTATTCTTTTGTCTCATCCCTGGTGGATGGAATGGAAGTGGTATGTGGACACCTTGTTTCAGAATTACTTTGCTGGCCAAGGTTATGCTTGACCCTCACCTCATTTTCCCATGGTGGGAAAGCTCAATGCCTAGTGGGGAGTTTGATTGTCACCATCAATATGGAAAAGGGGATTTGATATTTCTTGGTCCACCTGTGTGGAACCCAAAATTGCTCACTTTTTGTGGTGTGTTCTTAACCAAGGCCTTCCACTTGGTGCCTGTTTGGTTCACTTGGGAGTTTTTATCCCCAAATGTCCCTTCTATGGTCATCTGGAAACCTTGTCTCACCTATTTTTGGTATTTTTACAAAGCTTAAAAGGATTGGAATTAGATTCATTCTTTCTTCCTCCCCTTCCAAATAGAGTATTTTACTTAGCAACATGTTCTTTTAGGAGACAATCCTTGAATGCCCCAATTTTGTTTTACATATTTGGCATAATTTCAGAGGGGTAATCTTATTTTGTCTTTGTAAAGAAAGGAATTCTTGTTTATTTGCTAATGTTGAAGTTGATCAACAACTCTGTATTTATAAAAAATCCATGGTTATCATGAATTGTATTACTACAGATTCAAGTTCATAGCCAACAACGTGACGATCAAGGTGGAGCATCTGTAAACACTCCTTTGTCACTAGGTTGACGCCCCTTGCAATGTTACTCATGAACAACCATCCTCCTCTCTCCTCTCCCTGCTGTAAGGTGGTGCAAGTGGGCATCCCATAGGCGGTGTCCTTCAGATCCACTTGCAATGCGACTCCTTCATTCAGGACTTCCAGTATCTCCACAACCAGCCTCTATAGAGGAGCTTCTTCCCTCTTCCTTTAAATCACCACCAAGGTTGGGATTCCCCCCTCTACCTAACCAGTTTATCTGGGGTTGGCCAACTTCCCTCAAGCCACGTACTCAGGATTAATTGGAGCCTCCCACATCCGCCCAACAAGTTTCCTATGTTGCCTCTCATCATCTCGCCCTCATCAGGCCACTACTAAAGATATTGAAGATGGAAGCCTTCCAGATAGTGAAAATACATTCCTATCTTTAGATGTCATCATGAAGATCTGCCGCATGTAGGACAAAAAAATCGTAGCGACATCTTAACTTCTCTACTTTTTCTTCTCTTTGATGTTATGTAATCGGTTGTGTTCCTAGGATTTGTGGTTACCTAATTTAATTTTGAGGTTTTGGAGCACAATTCTATACCACCCATTGTTTGTTAATTATCTTGTATCATTTTACTTGTTAATATAATATAAGATCTTATTCATAAAAAAAATAATTTTCATGGTTTTGATGGAGGGAAAGCATAGGGATGGATTTTACAATCATGAATCTCAATCCTTGAAATAGGCCATACCCTAGCCCACAAACACAAGTATAATAATAAATGTAAGATGTGTATTATTTAAAGACAATGTCTATAAATCAATAGAGGAATAAAAAAGAACAAAATAAAACAATATCAGGAACATGAGGGATCCGTTGAATCGAAGAATGCAACAGTGATAAATGTGAGATGTGAATTACACAAAATACAAGACTAGGCTCACACAAAAAAAACTACAAGATATTAAGAACAATGAGATAATTACAATACAAAAAGAAATGGCTCAAACTCAAAACTTTTATCTATAATAAATTGATGTACATATAAGATTTGAATGCATAACTTTATCCTAGAATAATGACAACATCCACCTAAAATAGTGGTAACCTTCATACTCAAAATAGTCAGTCAATAGAAAACTGGTCAAGGGTACTAACTACCACTAGCTAAAATAGTGTTGTCAAGTGTACAACTAAGAAACCATATCCCATGAGTCTAGGAAAAATCCAAGTAAATAAACAAATACAAGAAAAATGAATATCCTAGACAACAAAGAAAAACCCAAAGAGAAACAAAAAAACTAGTAAGTAACATAAATGGTGGACAATGTTGTATATATATGCATATAAGAGGAGGTTTCCATAGGGATGTAAGAAGTAAAGACAATCCATATTTATAATGGAGGTTGGTTGTCTTTAAGAGGATTTGTTCTTAATATTGTTGGCTTCTTTCAATCCATCAATAATACACATCCACGTGTCATATGTGAATAGAAAAAAATAGTGGGAAAAGGTGGAAAGTGTCGAAAACAATAGAATATATAAATTACTAAATAAAATAAACCAATATGAGCCTAACTTGGTCCAAATATCCATAAACACATACACTAATGTTGTAAATTTTTTTAACTAACCTACCCTTACATAACAAATTTAGGTGTCAACATAATACCCGAAATTGATGTACATGTATGCATATATGTCAAATTAAAATATATCTAATAATAGGTAGGTATATAATGTATATCATAAATTCATTGCATGTTCACTTGTGCTTATGGAAGGTCTATTCCCCTCCATATGAATGTGATCAATATATACACATCAATAAATAAGGATATACTAAAATATCAAATTTGTAATAAAAGGGAATATGAACTACAAACCACCATTTCATTAAATTTGTTCTAACCACCAATTTTATAGACTTCCAATAATGTGTATTGGTTTTATAAATATGAAATTTGATTTCCAATTGTGTGATTATCGGTTTCTGATTGTGATAATATTGGTTTCCAATTGTGTGATTATTGGTTTCCAATTGTGTTATTATAGGTTTCCAAACATGCGAATGTTGGTGACGAATTGTGTTATTATTGAGTATTTTCACTTTAAGGGAGAATGAGAGGCATGCCATTCTTTCCCATGTTTTTTTAACTTTCCCATTCTATCTCTTGAGTTTTCTGTCCCATTTTTGCTCTTGAAAATTTATCAATTTTTTCCATAGAATCTACCTTTTTTAATTTTACATTTAATTTGGATGGTGAATGAAAGGTATTATTCTTCCATCCTTGTTTTTTTCACTTTGAGATAGAATGGGAGGCCTCCTGTTATCCCTCTTGATTGATTTTACACTTTAAAGGAAATTGGAAGGCCTCCCATTCTACCTATTCATTGTTTTTATTCTTCCTCTATATTGACTTTATGAGATTGAATTTATTAGTCCTCTTCCAACTATATAGAAGTTAAAAAATGTATCGTTCATTGTTCCTATATATTTATTATTTGAGAATGGTCATAGTTTCAGCCTATACAATAACAAATTAAATATAAAAACTTACAAGTGCACAGGAAAAAATTACGATGTGTAAAAACTCACACTTTGCAAGTGCGAGGACTCACACTTCCATAGTGTTAGTATTCACACTTCCATAGTGTGAGGACTCACACCTGTATAGTGCAATTCCTCACACTTCCAAAGTGAGAGTTCTTGCACTTGTAAAGTGTGAGAAAGATGGAAATAAAACTACCCCAAACTTTTAAAAAGAAAGTTATGATTTTTTATTATCTCGTACATTTTCATTTTTGAACCTCCAATAAAAAATATTATACATTTTTAACCTCCCAATGTTTATATTTTTTAACCTCCCATAAAGCATATTATACATGATAGTTATTACAAAAATCATGCAATTATTTTACCAATAAAGTCATGAAAAAATGTAAACAGGCGTCAAATTATATAAAGTATGATTGAGATGAAACCTAAAGTATGAAATGAATTTGTAAAACCCTAATCATTTATCATTGTGAGAACCCTAAAATTTATGTAGAAACTTTAGGTGGAGGCCCTCAGTGAGAGGAGATTGGTGACTGACGAATAAGGGTTGAGACAACAATATTATTTTTTAGGTACATAAAAATTAGTTTTGGTTTGTGGTTTATGTTTAAATTTACTATTCTCACACCAAAAGGAAACATTTTTTCTAGATTTGGGGAACAAAAAAAATCCAAAAATGTGCATTCTACCTAGTTCTATTGTGTTTTCTTGTTACTTAAACATGTGTTCTACCTACTTATATTTCATTTTCTTGTTACATGACATTTTACTTCCTATCAATTATCATATGATTTTTTCATTATATTTTTGTGATGGTGCAATTTAAAGGACCATCTCATTATTACTATCGATTTCATTGTAATCTTACTATTATTTAGTCTGAAGGACCATCTCATATTACTATATTTATCACACAACCATGAAAACATATTAAAATTGGTCAAGTTTAAAGTACATACACTATAACAGAAATGACCATTTTTCACAGCCATTTTATTTCGAAAATGACATTACTATCCTCCATATTGAAATGAATGGAATAAGAGGTATAATGGATTTGTTACCATTATCCTTACTAAAATGTTAATTTTATATCTCGAGGGAATATATCAATTTTGTCATACATTTGATATACATCAAGATTAAAGATAATATTATTTGAAATCAATATTTTTGGATTATGGTAAAAGTGAGGGTTTTGATATGACCCACATCCTTATTACATACAACCCTTACCAACTAGATATACTTGATATGACATTATAGTAGCTAGCCTAATGACAAAAAGTAAACCATAATCCAAAAATTTTGCAAAAATACCACACCTTGGGCTATATAGGTATATTATTTTTAAGCTCATTAATACCATCATTCACAACAGAGTCCTCAATTTTACTAACAAAAGTTTCAGCAACATTTAACAGATCCTTACAACTATTTTGAAGATGAATCTAGGTGGCATCCGTAGTGATTTTGTAGTTCCTAATGACATTAAAAATAGTGGTAATGTTACCGAGAATTCCATGAATCAGTTCCATGGTAGCTTCCATAACGCTTGTCAGCATCAACACTGGGTTCCAAATTAGCTTCCTGGGTGGGCACTTCCTCCACAACATTATCTCCACAGTCCTCAGTAAGCTTCTTTATCCAAAAAATCTTCAAAAATTTCCTCAGTGACATCCTCCTCTGCATAGTATTCTTCTTCCACAACAGCTTCCTCAGCTTCAAAACCAAAATACTCTTCCATCTCCTCATAAACTTCCATTTTTCCTCTAGATCCAGATTTATTCAGGGATTCAGGTTAGGCATTAGTTAGTCCAAGATAAATAATGGGAATTGGGTCATCTTTAACAGTATTCGAAGCATCCAAACTAGGAGGAAATAACACTCCCAAAAACAAGAGTGGGGGAGGAAAGAGAGGAATGGGAAGAAGCCACCAGGGTGGAAGAATCCAAGAGCTAGGGTAGAGAGTGAGTAGGGGGAGAAGAGGCATCATCACGGTGACCAGTAATTTCTAATTTCAGGTCGTAGGAAGGTGGGGGATTCATGTGGCAGCTAGAGGCAGCGAGTGATAGGGTGGGGAGGAGACAGAGGAGGGGGCAGCAGTGAGCTGATCCAATGATAGTAGGAAAGTGATTTAGGGCATGGGAATCTATAACATGCTTAAAGAGAAGATAAATAAGACCTTGGTGAAGTAAATTACCTTCACCTGATCTTTCCTATTATATGGATAAAACAAGAGATTGTTAAAGGAAGTTGGCAAGATTAACTTTACCCCCATTACAAAATTGAGCTAGGATGAAGAGTTGGGGCCTGTAAACCAATTTTTATCTACCCTCCAAAGTAATGTACCTCATAATCCATTTAGCTATGCGATCCTAGGGCTCCTTTAGAGAGGTTATTTCATAGTCCAACTTATAAATGAATACTTTCTCTTTCCTTTTACCAAAAAAGTCACCATTTCAGCTTTTAGAGACCTATTAAAGCATTTATCCCCTTTGTTGGAAGCCCAATCGCTTCAACAATTCTATTCACCGTGATTTCAAACTTCATTTTTCCCACAGGAACATTGCCCTACTTCTAGGAGGACATAACACTACTAGAAACCACCACAAAGTGCCTTGAGATTCTTTTAATGAAATTTTCCACCCCTTTTTCCACCAGGATCTTCCAGACATCTTCATCTTGTTTGAGATCATCGTAGTTCGTAGGCTCAAGTTGAACCAGAGCACCCCCATATTTTCTAGAATTGAGAAACAAAGATAAAAATAGAAAAAATGGTATGAAATGAAGTTTTAATGTGGGTTTAAATAAACAAACCCAAACCTCTACTAACATGTGCCTAAGAGAGAAAAGACTTCTTGCAATTATTTTTGAAAATCTGCATTAATGATTCAAATTTCACTTGTTTGTCTTCCCACGGGAAACGAAGGTAATCAACAAAATTAACTTTCCAATCATCATAAATGTGATCATCGTCGGTGGTGAGGGAATCATATGGCCAAAAGAAATGAAATCCCAAGTAATCATGATAAGAGGTGCCAACCTTATACGTGTAAAAATTAGTAATGTTTATGATAGTCATCCTTAACTTCTTTTAGAATTAATTCAGGAAGATTCTCTATCCATTATTGTTGATTCTGTTGTGAGAATCCAAGATTAACAACTAGATCGGCCACTTTGTTTCCTTCCCTAAAAACATGCTGATGTTGAACGTTGCTAAATTGAGATTGGAGGAGTCTTATGTCTAATATTATGTTGGTGATAGTTCAGCTGGCGAAAACCTTGTTATTTAGAAGATTAATCAAGTTTAGTGAGTCTCTTTCCATAATTATGTTAATCTTGCCAAAATTAGTGGTCATTTCAAGACCCTTTAAAGTAGCCAAAGCTTCATCTCTATGGTTAGTGCCCAAATCAAAAAAGGAGGCAAAAGATGCCATCGGTTGTCCCAATTCATCCCTAATAGCAACGTCCCCACCAGAGAGGCCTGGATTACCTTTTGTAGCCCTGTGTGTATTTACTTTAAGGCATCCAATAGGGGGAGGGTTCAAGGTAGTAGTAGCCCTTAGAGCTACAAATTTGGGAGGCTAGAGGGATACCATGAATTTTTGTGACCATTATCTTTCCATGCTGAGAACAATTTTATACTTGTGTTGTTTCCAAATGCTACAATTCAGATTTCCTTGAAGACCAGTTGTTACCAAAGTGAAGACTTGTTGGGGGGTACTTTGTTGATCCTTAAATATTCTTTTGTTTCATTCTTTCGATATGTTCCATAGGGTGTGTGGGAGAAGTAATATCCAAAAAATTGATAATTTGATGATGAAAGAAGGGAATCCATTGATCAATAATTTTAAGGATTCTTTTAGGAAAAACCCAAGACACTCAAAAAATATTAAATAAAAGATTCCAAACAGAGGAGTAATTACAATGAAAGAGTAAATGTGTCGAAGATTCAAGAGTGTTAAGATAAAGCACACACCTAGTAGGTAATGAGTATTCACTCATTTGTAGGTTTTCTCCTGAGAGGAATGCGTCTCTAGAAGTGAGAAAAGTGAAAAAACCTAGTTTAGGGATCACCTTAGGTATTCAGATATGATGTAATGGAGGGCCCTCTAGGCTATGTGGAAGGGAGAGGTAGGTATCCTTGACAGAAAAGGAGCCCAAAACAAAAGGAGGCCATATTCTAGCATCTTCCATAGAAGAAGAGGGTAAAAATTGTTGCACCAGTAAGAGCTTCAAATTTTTTATCAATTGCATCTAAAGACAGCTAGAGCCTTCCCAAACAGGTATAGACCAGCTTGGGTGTAATGATGATCTATCAAAATTATTTGCTACATAAGTACCACAGGTTCTAATAAGTCTAGCTCTTATAGGATCCCATAAGGGGTCATCAGATAATGCCTTGTCTCCCATCCATTTTTCATTCCATAAGGCAACTGTGTGACCATTTCCAATTTTCCATCTAGTGCCTTCCTGAATCAAAATTATGGTTCTCTTAATGGAATTCCAAATAACGAAGCCATTTGGGGTATTTTCATCATAAAAGTACTCAAACAAATAAATAAATTTAGAGATCATCATCTAAGTCCAAGAGGCTCTTCCATTGTTAGCAATTTCCCGACCTAATTTGGCAAACATGGAAGCATTCATATCAACAATTATGTGCAAACCCAATCCCCCTAAATCTGTAGGTTTACAAACAAATTTCCAAGAATCTAATTGAATTATATTTATTTCTTCAGATCCCGACTAAAGGAATTTTTTAAAGATTTTTTCAATAGTGACAGCCATAGAGGCAGGCATTTTCAGTAAGGACATAAATTAAATCGGTAAATTTTGCAATGTGGCCTTAACTAGTTACAACTTACTTGCCTGATTGAGGAGGGAGCCTTTCCATCCCGCTAGTTTCTTTTTAAATTTTTCGATAACAAAATTCCAGATGCACTTAGTTTTTCTTCCCAAAAAGAGAAGAAGACCAAGGTATGAAGAGGGGAGATCCATAATCCTACAGCCAAAGATGTCAGAAATCTTTCTCTATCTTCTAGCTAGGGTATTAATTAAAGAAATTTTACTCTTCCCTAATTTTATATTTTGACCCGAAGCCAATTGATAACAATCTAAAATACGTTTCAAAAAAATTTCCTCTGAAACTGAATCTAAAACCAGCATAAGGGTGTCATCAATGAATTGACTGTGAGTGAAAGCTGGGACCCTAGAAGTGGTAGTGATACCTTTGATGTTTCCTTCACCTTTAGTTGCTTCCAAATATTTGCTGAGAGTATCTACCATAAGTATAAACAAGAAGGGGGATAAATGATCCCATTTCCTAATTCCCGGATTTGAGTTAAAATAGCCTTGAGGGATACCGTTAATGAGAATGGAGAATTTAGACATTGAAATACTATTATAAATCTAGGATCTCCAATTTCCCCAAAAACCAAATTTCTTAAGGACCCGAAGTAAGAAAGGAAAACTAACTCTATCAAACACCTTTTGTATGTCAAGTTTAAGGATCATACTAGCTGAGTTTTTGAGTGAACCCGAGTGCATTGCCTCATGAATAGTAATGATGCCTCCTTGGATCAATCTACCTCTAATGAACCCATTTTTTTGTTCCAAAATTAAACTTGTTATAATTGGTTTGAACTTGGAGCAAAGTATTTTTGTAATAATCTTATAAGAGGTGTTACATAAGCTAATGGGCCTATAATTAGTGATAAATTTATATCCCATTGTCTTAGGCAAAAGGGAAATAAAGGTATTATTCCATTCCTTTTGTTGAAACTCAGGAATAGTTGCATGTAGGTCAGATTCTATGATGTGTCAGAAATATTGAAAAAAATCTGCAGGGAATCCATCAGGGCCAGGTGATTTATCACCCTTCATATTGAATAAAAATTTCCGTATTTCCTCAATAGAGAAGGGCTAGGTGAGTCTAACATTCATATCACCATTAGTTAAATTAGGAATATGACTGAGCATTTTGAAAATCATCTTCATTTAGGGGAGGGCCCTCATATAAAAGGTTAACATAGTAATTGATAATTTCAGCAACAACTACATCATCTTTGTTAATTTAGGTGCCATCCATCATGACTAACTCTTTTATTTTGTCCCTGCCCTTGTGTTTCATAGCAGTCGTATGGAATAATTTCATGTTTCGATCTCCTTGTTGAAGCCAAATGGCTTGTGATTTTTGACGCCAATAGATTTCTTCCTCAGCCTAAGTGTTGTGATAGTCACTAAGAAAGGAAAGGTGCTGATGATGAAGCTAAGGGGATCTTCCTTTCAAATAAATATCCTCTGAAATAGCAGTAAGCATTAGAGATAACAAATCCTTTTTTATACAGATAACCTCGAAAACCCGAGTTTTCCAATTCTTCATCTTATTCTTGACATAACTAAGATTCTTATAGAACCTACACATAGTCATGCCCTGAATATCCATATGCCACCATTACTTGATAAGATATTCTAATTAATGATTTTGCAACCAAGCCATCTCAAAATTAAATGGAGGATGTTTTGATTTTTGATCTTATGACGTGGTAAGAAGAAAAGGGCAATGATAAGAGGCTATCTTAGGCAAAGCTTGCAAATAGAAATCATTATAGTGAGCCATCCAATCCATAGAAACAAGGAATCTGTCCAATTTACATTGAATGTCATTTTTTCCCAACCTTCTATAAGACCAAGTAAAATTGGCTCCATGAAGATCAATATCAAAAAATTCCCCCATTCTGATAAAGTCAGTAAGAGCTTTCATTTTAGAAGTGTTGACGCTCATTCCACATTGCTTCTCAGAAAGATATAAATGAGTATTAAAATCTCATGTTGTCATCTAGGGAAGATGGTTGTAGGTATAATGAAAATCCATTAGGTCTTTCCAAAGTTTTTCTCTCTGAGACTCAGTGTTAGGCACATATATATTAACAGCAATCCAACCCAAATTAGACCCAATTTCTTGGAAGAACATTTGTAAGAAATGGGGAGATTTGATGATACATTCCCCAAAGAGAATCTTCAGATTCCAAAAAGTGCATAAACCTACAGAATTACCTTTTGAATCTTGGGAATCCACAGAGGCATTGGGCTAAATCTTATTTAGCATATTATCCTCTTTTAATTTAGTTTCTTGAAGCATCAAAATATCTAGAAAATTTTTGAGTCTAAAATCTTTAAGGATTCTTTTTTTTTCTGGGGAGTGTTCAGTCCCCGAACATTCTAAGACAAAATATTCATTTCTTTGTTTTTGGCTTACCTCTACTTGGGATGACAAGGATTTCTTGTAATCCTTGAGCTATATTTAGAAATGCTTCCTTCTGAAGCTTTTCTTGATTTATGAGTCTCCCTTTGGTTTTCTTAGTGCCCACATCAATATTTTCCTTAGTAATGTTTCTGGTATTCTTAGTAGGACTACTATTAGTAGATAATGAAGTAGAAGGAGAGATGATGGCATTCTCATGTAAAGGAGAATGAGCAGCATTAGTTCTAGCAAACCGAACAGAAGGAACATGGTGAAGGACAAGCTCCAAAAAGTCACAAAGAGAAGGCAAGGAGGAAGAAGGGGAGGAGCCAAAAAGAGAGAAAGGTGAGAGGAAGATCAAAGGAGGGGGAGGACGCTAGAGATGGATCAGAGGGATAAGGAAAAGTAGAATAAGGGAGGGAAGGAATATGTTGTCATGAAAATGTGCAATAAGGAAATTAACAATTTCTGAGCATGATACCTATACCCCTATGTTAAGTTTTTCAAGTCCTATCATTCCAAGACACCCTAGGTCTATCTAGTCAGTCTAAGTGACCTCTTTATTAACGTTATCTCATCCCCCTAGGTGATTTAGAAAATTCCATTCATTCCCCCTAGGTGATTTTAGGAGTTCATTAAAAGTTACAAGCTTCAAGTAGTTGTGGGAAGGGTTATCATTGGCCTTTCTAGGACTGGAGCAACCCCATGGAGTGGAACATAAAATTTAAAACAAACATGGAGGTGATTAAAAGGCCTTGGGACATCATGGAAGTAATTCAAGAATATTCTGGAAGGAATAGAGAAGTTGGGGTAGTTTTGCCACAATTAGGGTTCACATGCCTAGTCATTGCATTGGAAAAAATAATTGTTGAACTTCTGAAGGTGATTCTGGGAGCTTTGGATAGAGTTAGGATCAAAAATAAAAATCAATAGAAATATAATTACAAGCCCTATAACATGGTTAATTTACATTTTTCAAAACACTTTTACGCATTAGGTTTGTAAGTAGGTTTTATCATGCATAGGTGGATTACCAAATCAAAACTCTACTTTACAAGGATCAAATGGAATAATAAAAACATGAGCCCAAACCATTGGATTCAAAAGGCCATTTCCAAACACTATCATATAAAATTTCAACAAAAATGTCCATCAGGAGCTCAATTTATCATCATCTCAAGTTTTCCTCTTAGAGTGAGTTCAGGACTTAGTCAAATTTTGGGAGGACATGTGTCAGCTCTAGGAGCCTAGCAGGATTTTTTGTCCCTGACGTCCCTCGAGGTCATGGACATCAACCATGAAAAAATGCACCTAGCCCCCATATGACCTCTAGAACCTCATGCGACCTCCAAGATTGTCAATTCAGCCCCCAAATAACTTATACGATTTTATATCCCCTACCTTCGGCATCTTTGCTGCGTGTTATCTCTAGGAACACCGTGCAATTTTATGTCCCTCATGTCCTATTATCCAAAATAAGCCCCTTGCTTATTTTTGGCTAACTCTCTTTCATTTCTTCCTTCCTTGTGCCTTAGTCAATTTTTTTCACTTTTTGGTAACTCAAAATTATATAAAAATGGCTTCATCAGATAGATAATTTCCTCACCTTTCCAGAAAGGTAAAATTTTCCTTCTAACTCCTTGTATTTTGTAAGTTATGGCTTGACGGAGTTTTGGAGGGAAATTTTCCTTAGGAAGGCCCGCGGACCAATCAAAATGTGCGATGTCAAACGGTGGAATGGCGGGTCAGCGGAGGTTAGTTAGAAAAATTTCCAAAGGGCCTAGTGGGGGGCATAAAGAAAATTTTTGGTCTGAAACCCCTCCAACCAATGGGAGAGCGTCACGTGTCCATGTGGCCGGCATGGGTCGGAGGGGTGGAGTGAATTTGGCATTTTTGCCAAAGTGTTTAAAATGGCGCAGAGGAAAACCTTACCTAAAGGCCCATAGCAAATAAGAAGGTGCCATGTGTCTTGTTTGGGGCAATGGTCAGCAATGTAAAGGAAAAATTGGAGTGCACACCCCCGCCAGTGAATAAGAGGATGACACGTGGCAGCGGAATGATGGAGCAGTGGAGGGATTTTTGATTTTTTTTCAAAACTCAAAAAAGGCGTAGAATGGTCAGTTGAACCCACGAGCCAATCAAATGTGCCACGTGGCATCGGAGCAGTGGGGGCGAAGTCTTTTGGGAAAATTTTCCCAAATTGAAAAAGAGGGGAAAAATTTTGGGTTTCGCCCCGCCAACCTGATTTTTGCCCTGTTTTTCCCTAAATCTTCATAGGGGCATATCTTTCGATCCAGAGCTCATTTTTTCTTTATTTTTGTGTCGTTAGAAATATATTGAAGTCCTCTACATGAGGGAATCTTCAAAAAAATTCAATGGATTTTGGTGAGAGAAAAATAAAAAACACCTTTGGCATGGGGAAAAGAGCAGAACCGACATTTCAACTACCATTTTTAATGCAGTATGGCTTCCATTCTTCTCCAGCATGGTTGAAAATCTTGGGGAATGAAATTTTAAGGGTGCCCATGCTATTTTTGATGGATTTGGTTGGTGGTTGAACCATTCATTTCATTTTTCCCATGTTTCTCTTTCCTGAGCTTTGGTTTTCATTGTTAAAAGCCAATTTTGGCTCATTTGTAAAGGGTTGGACATTTTTATGAACTGCAGGCTCCCTTCTTAACCCTGGAAAGTGAATTTATGGAATATTAAGACCTCTTTTAAGACTGCAAACATATTTTCTACCTCTTTATTGTTGTAATGCACTGTACTTAAAAAATGGAAATGAAAATGTAAGCTTTGTGAATGAGTTTTCAATCAATTCTTGTGTTGTTTACTTCATTCTGATCCTCCATTACAATTTTAGCAATTTGTACATGATTTGTGTTGCATTTTTATAATATGTGTCAATCTGTAGAAGTATATGTTCACCCACTCCTTTGGTGTATCACCTTGTTAGTTTAGTTTTACCTTCTTTTCTCTCTTCTATCCTTTTCTCCTTAGTAGATTTAGAGTAGGATTTTGAGTTAAACCTCTGCAAATTTAATTCATACATATTAACAGAGGAGTAGAGGAACCAACATTTAATCTGGAGATTTTTTTCCCATTTTTGCAAGTCCCACACTTGGGGAAAGGATTCAATGTTGTGTAATCACACTAAATGACCCAATTGTCACTTGCAGATCTAAAAGTCATTTAGAGGGCGCTGCTGATTTGCACTAATAGTTTTGGCATGCCCGGTGGGACCTAGAGGTCTTCATCTTCATTACAAAAAATTTTGATGCGCATTTGTTGTAAGTTTATTGCTTAAAAGAGCCCTGATTTGCACATCTGGTGACTCCAAAGAGATAAATCAACTGGTTTCAGCAGTCCAAGTCTGAAGATTCATGAGAAGGATCCAAACAAGGTCAAGGGCTAGAGAGGAAGGATTTTTTGAGTATCTGCAGTTATCCCCCAGGAAGAAGATAGAGAGGAAGAAGAATTCAAACGTCTCCATCTCCACCAAATAGAACTCTATCAAATCCTTCACTTGGTAGACCTTTCACGCAATCAACAAGGGTTCTCAGGCCAATCAGAATGGCATAAAACAACCCTTATGTCAACTTCAATGGCAGCAACCCACTTGCTCTCAATGCACAAAACCTAGTTCTAGTTGTACCATTGAAAAACATCCCATACTTTGTTGGAGAGAATTAGACCACTCCTGGTGATCATGTCAAAGACATTGCTAATGTTTGTACAATCCATGAGATTGTTGAGATGCAAATTACTGTCAAGTTGTTGGCATCTTCATTCAAAGGGAAAGCCTTGCAATGGTTCAGGAGCCTTAGGGAAGGATCTATCCAACATTGGAACCAGTTGTGCATAGCTCTCCATGAGTAATTTGGAGAAAAGGGAGATAATTTGTCTCTATTGGAACAACTGACAACTATCAAGAGAGCTCCCAATGAGCAGCTAACAGACTTCAATTTCATATTTTAAAGGACATGGGATAGAATCCCAGTGATAGTAAGGCCAACAGTTGAAGGTTCTTTCTTATACTATCTCAAATCTTTAAATTTTTATATTTCTATGTTAATCCAATCCATGGGAGGTGCAAATTGTACCTGTAACTTATAACATTGCCATTAGGGATGAGAATTGTTTGATCCAAGCTGGTAAACTAGTGCCTAGGCCTCCTATGCCCTTATATCTAAACTTGGAAAACCCAAGAACTAGTCAAACACCTACTTTATCTCTTATTCCCACTCCTAGAAATCAGAGTTAAAATGAAACTTCTACTTCAACCTCTAGTGCCTCAAATGAACTTCAAGAAGTCATGAAACAATTACAAAATTTAGGCAATGAGCTAGTTACACTCAAGAGGCAGCAAGCCCAAAGTTTTAGGCTTTCTTACCAATCTCAAACTTAGCCTAATAGGCCACCCAATCCAACTGAAAATCAAAATCAAGTAAGGTCTCCTACCAATAGACCATTTCAGCCCTATAACCCAAAATGTTGCATCTACCTCTAAAGCCTTAGTGCCAGTGGAAAATAATATAGCTCAAGAGTATGATTGGTGTTTCCCATGAAATGAACCTCACAACCAGTCTATGTGCTTCAATGGTGACAAAAACTAGCTTAGAGAGTGAGGTGAGTCAAGAAACAAACCAACAACAAGGAATATCTCAACAAAATGCAACTCTAAATGAGACTACACTTATGAATTGGAAGGCTGAAGATTTTTGTGGTATGAATCAGACAATTTCTCATAATGTAGCAGCTAACACACGCTCAAAGAAGAGGAATATTGGTGAAGGGTAGTCATTGGCTCCAGGTGATCCACAACCTTCCATCACTCCACAAAGTGTTGGCAAGCAAAATGCAGTTCCAAATGTGCAAGGACAGCTCAAGCCACCTTCTAGAACAGCTCAAATGCCAGGTATTGCAGCCCATATACAAGAAAATAATGTGCAAGATAAGTTACAACAAAGAGATGTTTCATCCCCATTTAGCATCATTAAACAAATGAAGAAGACAAATGTGAATATGTGTGTGAGTGTGTGTGTGTGTGTGTGTGTGTGTGTGTGTGTGTGTGTGTGTGTGTGTGTGTGGGAGTCACTATCCATCCCAGGCCAAAGGGATCTACTACAAGCTGCCATGAAGAATTGGTCAACTTTAAATTAGTAGGCTCATATGCAAGAGAAGGTACTCACAAATGTTGCTCAGCCTGAGGGGGAGCTTGGAGGACAAAAGGCAAAGTTTTGAAGCCCCCTCCATTCTATGTTTCATTGACCATTGGGGATAAACTAGTACGTAGTTGTATGATTGATTCTAGGGCAAATAGTTCTATGATGCCCAAGCAAATAGCTGATCAGTTGGGCCTCCAATATGAATTCATATCCAAAGGGGTGGTGCAACTGGATGGGACAACAGTAACAATAGTTGGGGTAATTAAATATTTGAGCCTCACTTTGCATGCATGCCCCAATGTCACTGTTCTGTAAGATGTGTCAGTGATAGATTTACGACCAATTTTTTCCATGTTTGTCAAGGGATTTCACAGCTAGAATTGGAGGCTACTTGTCTACTGATTCGTCACACATGTTGTTTAGGAAAAGATATGAATCTAAGGACACAATTAGGTCGGAATCTATTGCAAACTTTCACATTGAGCCTCATACTCCAAGCCCAATCAATGCCAACTATTCAGCATTTGATCAAGAGGATTATCCAAGCACTGATGAAGCTGACACCAAAGTTGGAAGCATCCTAGATTTGACTCTTGATGAATGGGAAAGAAAGGTACATGCTCTTGATCTTTACGAGGAAATAGAGGAATCTGAACTAGGAGTTTATTGCATGCATGAATAAAATCAGCCTATTCCTAGCATCACCAAGCCAGACCATAAAGATGACAATGAGGTATGTCAGTTGTTCTTTGATGGATCAAAAAGTGGACAAGGTGTAGGTGGATTAAGTACTATTTAGCTTTTAGATTTCATTTTGCATGTTCTAACAACACTGCTGAATATGAACATTTGATACAAGGATTGCATTGGTCAAGAAAGAGAGGTATCAAGAACTTACAAGTCTTTGATGATAATGAGTTTTTTGTTAATCAAGTTAAGGGACAACATGCTACCAAAAATGATCTGTTCAAGTGTTATAAGAATAGGGTGTGTGACCTCATTGAGGATTTTGAAGGCTTTGGCATCAACTCCATCCCTAGGAAAGAAAACCAAGCTGTTGATAGACTTGCAACAGTTGGGGCAGCCTTTGATGTTGTGGAAATTATCAAGGGAGATAAAGTGCAGCCAAACATTCATGTGATTGTGAGGCCATCAGTGCCAGAAAATAATGTAAGTTGGAAAGTGTTTGAGAGTGACCAAAAAATTATCAATTTCTTGCAAGAAGAAGCTGAGTTCTCATCCAAAAATTAGGAAAAGTTAGAACAACAGTATGGTGATCAAGTGGTACAGCTGAGAACCCACAAACTACCCAGAGGACTTATCACTTTGGATTCCATCTTTAATCATAATGATCAATTTAGGAAGGAGAAAGCAAACATCCAAGTCAAGGGAGAAGATCTAGTGCCCATCTTGGTGGGAGAAGGCAAGTCACTTCAAATTGGTAAAGTGGAAACCAAACAAGAAAGGTATGATTTCATGCAACTTTGCCAAGAGTTCCCAGATATATTTGCTTGGAGCTATGAAGACTTGAGAGGTTTCAATCCCAAGCTAGCTCAACACACAATTGAATTGGATCCAAGTGCTAAACCCATTAGGAAAAAACAAAGACCAGTCAATCCACGTATGGAGCCTCTCATGAAGAAGGAATTGAATAAGCTAATAGAGGAAAGTATCATATTTCCCATCAAGCATTCAAGTTGGGTAGAAAAATTAGTTCCCATTAGAAAGAAGAGTGGAGAAATCAAATTGTGTGTAGACTTTAGAGATTTGAATAGAGCATCCCTCAAGGATCATTACCCACTTCTTTCTATGGAGCATATTTTGCAAGTTGTTGCTAGGTCTGAGAGGGTTTCGTTGCTAGATGGTTATTCAAGGTATAATTAGATCATGGTAAAGGAAGATGATCAATTCAAAAATATCCTTCACCACCAAATGGGGAACCTATGCATATGGAAAAATGCCATTTGGGCTATCTAACGACGGAGCTACATTCTAAAGGGAAATGGATATGGCATTCAAGAGATTGATCAAAAAAATAGTGCTGATATACTTAGATGATATTGCTGTATTTTCTAAAACTGCAGCAGATCGTCTCTTTCATTTGAGACAAGTGTTCCAAAGATGTAGAAGGTTTGGGGGTATCCTTAAATCCCAAAAAATGTATTTTCTTGGCTCATGAAGGAAAGCTCCTAGGACACATTATTTCCAAAGAGGGATTAGCAATTGATCCAGAGAGGGTTAAAGCAATAAAATCACTACCATTACCAAGTCACAAGAAGGCCCTTTAAAGTTTCTTGGGAATAATCAATTTTGTTTGAAGGTTTGTTCCATATTTTGCAGCCCTTGTCAAGTCGATAACTATGATGTTGAAGAAAAGTACGGCTTTCAAATGGATAGCTGAAGGTAAGGAATGTTTTGAGGCAATCAAGGAGGCTATCTCACAAGCTTTAACTCTCATTAATCTAGATTTCTCCAAAGATTTTATCCTTTATGCATTTGGCGGTGATGATATAATTTCTGCAATTTAAGTACAACAGAACAAAGAAAATGTAGAGCAGCCAATTACCTTATTTAGCCAAAGCTTGGAGGACTATGAGGTGAGGTATTCTTTTATTGAGAAGCATGTTCTTGCAGTGATTAGGAGCTTGAAGAAGTTTAAGCATCTAGTTTCAAACAACAAGGTTCAACTGCTGGTTTCTCATGTGAGAGTTAAGGACTTCCTCCTCAACAAAGACCTAAATGAAAAACGTGCTGGGTGGATTACTCATGTCATGGAGTATGACATTGTAGATCAAAGTCACCAAGCTGGTTTGAGGAAAGGGATTATGTGAGTAGCTAGCTGGTCTTGAGAAAATCAATGGAAGCAAGCAATGGGAAGGATGTTGTTTTGACATTGCAAGACAACCAAGAACAAAGATGTGTCCAAGAAGAGAATGGTGGTATGCTCACTCCTTGCTAGACCCAAGACATAATGCACTTCTTACAAATAGGCCTATTCCCCCCAGAGATGAACAAAACCAAGAGAATACACTTCAGATTACAGGCTATTCCATATGTACTTGTTGATGGTGTCTTATTCAAAAGGGATATAAACGGAGTGCTACTGAGATGCATTGGGACAAGTCAAATTAAGATGCATTGGGTCATTTTTCTCCAAGGGTGACAACCCTCAAGATTATGAAGGCTGTCTATTATTGGCCCAAGGTGTTTAGTGATTATTATGCATGGATCAAGAGGTGTAAGAACTGTGCATTATTCACAGATAAGGAAAGATTAGCAGCCCTTCCATTGCACCCAATTTTATTTTAGTATCCATTCATGCAATGGGGTTTGGACTTTATTGGATTCATTAACCCAAACTCAAGCAATGACACAAGTGGATTGTAACAGCAACATACTACTTCACCAAATGGACTGAGGTGGTGGCACTCAAAGAGGCAAGTGAATCTAGAATACTAGACTTCTATGAGGGGATAGTAACTAGATTTGGTATACCTACCACTATAATATCAGATAATGCATTTGAATTCATAGGATCAAAGGTAACTGAATGGGCTGTTAAGAATGGGATCTATTTGAGCACTTCATCAAATTATTACCCTTAAGGTAATAGCCAAGCCGAGTCTACCAATAAGAACCTATTAAGGATCATCAAGAGGACTCTTGATGAAAATCAGAGGACTTGGCACACTAAACTTAAATCATCCTTATGGGCTGATAGGACAACTCCCAAGAAATCCACCGGTAACTATTCATTCAGACTTGTTTATGGAAGAGAGGAAACTTTTCCTATGTCACTTGAGTTACCAACGTTGGAACTCATGAAATAATTGGAATTGTTGGAGTTTGAACCCATGGATGTTAGATATGTAGAATTGATGGAACTCCAAGAAATCAGAGAGCATACAGCCCAAACGATGGAGAAGGACCAAGCCTTGATCAAGAGAACCTTTGATAGGAAAGATAAGGCTAGAACCTTCCAAGTTGGAGATTTAGTGTTGAAATGGGATGCATACTGAGAAAATCTAGGAAGGCATTCAAAGTTTGATGCCATTTGGAGTGGCCCCTACATGGTCACAAAATGTAAGAACAACAATGCCTTCCAATTGTCTACATTGAATGGTGAAGAACTATAGATTCCAATTAATGGAATCCATCTAAAGCATTGCTACTAAAAGGGAAACTCCTCACCTTGTACATATTAGCATAGATTTTCATTCCTCCAAGTGCTTGCACACATTGTTTTGTTGTAGCTTAGTTTTACATTTCCTTAAGTGCTTTGGCACAAGCTTTGCTGTCCCAAGGATGCATCTTTACAAGCCATGTTCTAGATCAAGTGATGTTCTACTCTCACAATCTTCTTCCTATAAATTTCCTAATGAATTGAGAGTGCCAAGTAGTTAAGTTGATGACTCTATGCCCAATGGATTTATTTAGGTAGCTGATCATTCATCCAGTAGGTAGATGACCCCTTTGAGTCGCTAAAATTGTTATCCAAAATAAGCCCCTTGCTTATTTCTGGCTAACTCTCTTTCATTTCTTCCTTCCTTGTGCCTCAGTCAATTTTTTTCAATTTTTAGGCACTCAAAATTATCTAGAAATGGATTCATCAGATAGATAATTTCCTCACCTTTCCAGAAAGGTAAAATTTTCCTTCTAACTCCTTGTATTTTGCAAGTTATGGCTCGGCGGAATGTTGGAGGGAAATTTTCCCTGGGAAGGCCCACAAACCAATCAAAATGTGCCACATCAGTGGCGGAATGGTAGGTTGGTAGAGGTTAGTTAGAAAAATTTCCAAAGGGCTTGGTGGGGGGTGTAAAGAAAAATTTTGGTTTGAAACCCCGCCAACCAATGGGAGAGTGACACGTGTCTAAGTGGCAGGTGCAGGTCGGAGGGGCCGAGTGAATTTGGCATTTTTGCCAAAGTGTTTAAAAAGGCACAGAGGAAAACCCAACCCAAAGGCCTGCAGTGAATAAGAAGGTACCATGTGTCTTGTTTGGGGTAGTGGTTGGCAACACAACGGAAAATTTGGACTACACCCCCGCCAGTGAATAAGAGGATGACTCGTGGCGGCGGAATGGCGGAGCAGCGGAGGGATTTTGAATTTTTTCCAAAACTCAAAAAAGGCGTAGAATGGCCGGTTGAACCTGCAAGCCAATCAAAATGTACCACATGGCATTGGAGCGGTGGTGGTGGAGTCTTTCAGGAAAATTTTCCCAAATTCAAAAAGAGGGGAAAATTTTTGGGTTTTGGCCTGCCGACCCAATTTTTGCCTTATTTTTCCCTAAATCTTCAGAGGGGCATATCTTTTGATCCAGAGCTCTGTTTTTCTCGATTTTAGTTTCGTTGGAAAAATATTGAAGTCCTCTACATGGTGGAATATTCAATTTTGTTTTTTGATGGAGTTTGGTAAGATTAAAATAAAAAACACCTTTGGCATGGGGAAAAGAGCAGAACCAAAATTTCAACTACCATTTTTAATGCAGTATGGCTTCCATTCTTCTCCAGCATGTTCAAAAATCTTGGGGAATGAAATTTTAAGGGTACCCATGCTATTTTGATGGATATGGTTGGTGGTTGAACCATTCATTTCATTTTTCCTGCGTTTCTCCTTCCTGAGCTCAGGTTTTCATTGTTAAAAGCTAGATTTGGCTCATTTGTAAAGGGTTGGACATTTTTTATGAACTGCAAGCTCCCTTCTTCACCCTAGCAAGTGAATTTTTAGAATATCAGACCTCTTTTCTATTGTAATGCACTGTATTTAAAAATGGAAATGACAATGCAAGCTCTGTGATTGATTTTTCAATCCTTTCTTGTGTTGTTTGCTTCATTATGATCCTTCATTAAAATTAAAGTTGATTTTCTAGCTTTCACTCCCTACCGTCGAATCCTCACCACATGTCTTCACCTTAATCACCATGGACTTTGATGTCCCTCACGTCCCTCACATGTCAGGGAAATCAAACCTTGAAAAATTCACCCATCTCCCTTTTGAGCTAAATTTTATAATTTTAAATACTTACTTGTTTCCCGCTTCTAACTTCTAACACTCTCGTGCACAGTTATACATGCACACTTCCTCTGTAAATTCCTACCATCACTCCACCATTGCTAAATATCAAACCATCTCAACCAAGGATTCAAAATACCTTTCCCATGGTGATATGCAGGTCTTAAAAGGATTTTTTATCAAACAAGGAAGAAGAAACAAAGAAGAAAGAGAAGAAATAATTAAAATCTCCATTTCTGTGAAACGAAGATTCATAGAAATTTTACAAACCAGTGTACGAAATGACACACTATTTGTTGTTATTAATTCCTCTCTCAAAAACCATCATAAACACACCTTGAATCACTCTTTGTGCTATAGAGAACATTCACAGCAAAGAAATATTCTTTCCATCCCGATGAAGAAAAATTTGGATTTCCCGTCAAACCAGTTATCGGATTGAAACAAGATTTGACCTGAAGCATAATAAAAAAATGACAAAAAATGTTATTTTTATTGTGAACGTAGAAGAAAACCATACATGTAGCTCTCAAGCTCCATTAATCGCTACTGTGTCCAAAAGCACTGTCAGGTCGAAAAATTGAAAGTTTAAAATCTCCTAGACTGTTGAGTGAGTAGGTCTAAAATTTCAGAGGGGTGATATTAGGAAAAAAATGCATATCAGAGAAATTCATTTCACAGTGATCCAACCACCAGATGTTCACTTTCAAAAAATAGCAGGTTTTCTACATGGAAGACTGCCATTTCAAGAAATTCGTCAATTAATGAAACTGTGAAAGAGGCAATAAACATAGAAGATGTATTGCAAGGAGAGATCACTGAAATGGTTATCTCAGTCCAAAATCGACACTTACTAAAAATAGTAAGTGGTCCCTTGAGCACCTGCCCAAAAAAGAAAATTAATCCAAAAGGTGAGAGGAATGAAGGGCAACAGGGAAATATGAGTTGCAACATCTAGTTGAGGATCGAGGCAGCTGATTCTTCATACTTACTAAAAATAGTAAGTTATTTTTTCTGAAGAAATCATGAAGCATAAATGGGCAGGGCAGAATTCAGCATAACCTTTCACTTTTCATTAAGAGATATAAAAAATTGTAGTCTCTATCATCATACTATGCAAAGTAGGTGATAATGAGGATGTCAAAAGTGTCTTTTGACACTCCTCTTCATGCTTCAATTGGTATGCAGGAAGTGGAATTTGTAATCAAAACTGTTAGATAATTCATAACGTTCTTCATTAGGATCATGTCAAAATCAGCTGAGTAGTGCAGCAACATTGAAGGGTGTCAGGACAATATTTATTTAGAGTGGATCTCCATGAGTGATGTCCATGGTAGCCGAATGATTCATGCAATAGTTTATTTAAACACGGTGTTCACACATCATCCAATGGAATTTCTTCAATGTGCGCAATAGTTCAGAGATTCAGATTTCATCACATTGGAGCATTTCATGGAGTCATCTGGAAGGATCAAAGGGCTTTATCAAAGGCAAAATATATCATCATTAACATCATCCTTCCTTCTACTTTCTACTCTCTCTCTCTCTCTCTCCTCTCTTCTCCCCCCAAATTCCTCTCTCCTCAATGTTCTAATTTGACATTGGGGGGTTGCACTTTTTCAATGTAATAAGTCACCCATAAGTTATAAAAGGGTACTTAATGTTCTCCTAAGAATGTGAAAAGTCTCATGACATATGAAGGTTCAATGGGGGGTAGACGAAGACAATTCCAAAGCACTATACATTATAATGAGCTCCTCATTCCAAAGGGTTCTAATTCTAAAATTCTCTAGCTGGTTGTATTCTTGTAAGTTCAAGAGAGAGATTTTTATCACTTGTGAGTGAAGAGAGTTAGCCACTTTACCCCTATTATTAACGTCTTCCATTCTCATATTATGTACAATTTCTACTTGAGCATCAATACAAGAAGAAGGAGTTTCGAGCCTTTTATGACTAAGGGTTTTATTGATACTTTGTGTTCATTAAATTCTAATTGGTCTTGTTGTTGTTTGTAGTATTATTTCTTCCTAATTTTAGTGCATGTGATGAAATTTCTAACTAGTGTGTATAGGAATCTAATTTTCTACTTGCAACATTAGTTCTCCTGCCTCTTTTCTCACTCCCCTTTCCCATTCTTCATATAAATTCTTTCCTAGAAAGATATTGCTAGGTTTAACGTAGGGTCAGTGGAGTATCCCTGTTAGATCCTTGGCCACAAGGCCACTGGGAAAATCCACCTTTACTCATGCATGCATATACGACAGCTATACCAATTAAGTAGAGGGAGTTATATTCCCAGAGAATTGGAAAGAAATCCAAAAGATTTTCCACCCAAAAAAAATTCTTACCAACAATTTTTTGCATCCACTGTGGGGAAGACTTGGTAGCATCTGCACCCAAAATACGATCAAAAAGTCCCAAAATACAGAAAAAAGTAAATATTGAAAAAGAAAAAAAAAAGTTCATGAAAAGCCATTATTAAAAGATACACTATCAATTCTTTCACATGACCCTTCATATTCCACAGTGTGCTTTCATGTTCCCACTGTGAAATTTTCCAAAAGCTGGATGAAGGAAGATATACCAGGTTGAGCAGGTTGAGAGGTGTTATTGATTCCAATTTTGATGCTTTGACAAATTAGCGAGAACACATTAGAGATAATC
Source organism: Taxus chinensis (assembly GCA_019776745.2). NCBI lineage: Eukaryota > Viridiplantae > Streptophyta > Pinopsida > Cupressales > Taxaceae > Taxus > Taxus chinensis. Next base: position 873,033,182 of record CM034148.1, on the reverse strand, counting down.
CATATTTCTTCCCTCAAGTATCCTCTCCATCAAAGTCTTGAAGTAGTTCACCTGGTAATTCCATCCAAACTCCTATTGATACTCCCCCTTCAAATGCTCCCATTCTTCAACCATCATTGAGCATTGAGTTCCTGGAAGAAGAATTTGTAGAAGCAAGAGCATAAATAGAAACAACAATGGAAGATGAAGTAGAAAGACCTAAACCCATTGTTCTATGGGGAAGGAATATAGGCCTGTTCGTTCTTGAATCCCCTCTTCATGATCTACCAATGGGTTCTTGCAAGAACTTGCCAAAGTTAAAAGCTGATAACACACAACATCTTGAAGAACACATCACTACTTTCACAACATCATGTGGAATTCTCGGTGTCCAACATGAATATGTTTTTATAATACTATTCGTAGATTCCTTCCAAGAAAAAGCAGTAGAATGGTTCTACCTCCTACCTTCCCAATCCATTAGTTGTTGGAACAACATCAAGACTGCCTTCAAGGAAAGATTTAAATTAATTGAAGACTATCAAGACATCTTAGTGTAGTTGGCTCAAATGAAGAAAGGAGAAGGTGAAACTATGAGACACTTCATGGCTAATTTTGAATGGTTGCTTCGTAGGATACCAGAAGAGGATTCACCATCTGAAAATAATGTCAAGAGATTCTTCATCAATTCTCAATCACCAGAAGTAGGATTTCTCCTATGAAGAGTTCAAACAAGGAACATTATAAAAGAAAAAAGGATGACCATTGAACTTGATGATGATCTCATCCTCTCTGGAAAGATCAAGAATCCGTCAAAGGGAAAGACTCAACATCCTAGAGACCAGAGAACAGATCCATTGCTGCAAAAAAGCAACGAAAATATTTGAATGACTCAACATCCTAGAGGGAAATATTTTAATGATTTTCTTCTCAAAGAAGCAACGGAAATCAGATTGCAGGACCACCTCGAAGGCTTGTCTTGGAGGCCCCACCTATCAATGCAAGTTTTAGGAGTAAGGAAAATGAAGAGGAGTTTGAAAAAGAAATTGAAGGTGTTGATTTCCTAGAAAGTGAAGAGTTTGAGAATGATACATAAATTAGATTATGTGAGTATTTTGGAGGTGATGAAGAATATGAAGAAGATGCACCTAGTTTCCCATGTGCGGTATTCACTCATTCTCAATCTAAGAAAGGAGCGCCTCCCTCCACTTTTATAAAGAAAAATAAGGCTGATGGTCCTCCTATGGCGACTCTGCAAAAAATAAAAATTAGTCAAGGATCTCCGCTCTCACCCTCCATATAGTCTTCCTTATTGAAGCCTGATCTTATAACAAGTAAGAAGGCTCCAGAAATTCTAAGTAATTCTTCTGATGCCTCTTCTAATTATAAATCTAAATATGCTCTTGTAAAATCTAGTACTTTGAAAACTCCTGGTGTACATTTCAAAATACCGTCAATTCCCCAAGCATCAAACCATGTTTCCAAACCTATACTGACTCCAAAATTAATCCCTTCATCACCCTTACTTGCATACACTCCTTTTGATTTCATGGAATATGCAAAAAATCCAAATTCCAAATTACTCAAACTGAATATTTGTGGACTCATCCTGAACAATTTGAGAGGTTCGTCTGATATATCAGGAGTGGTAGTCTTACACCCAATATTGTAACTTCTGGTTCCAAAGGCATGTTGTTAAACCTACCTATGCCTCCCTCATAGAACATGCTTTCCTTAAGTGCATCTAAGACTGACAAGGTCGATCCTTTCTACATCTCCCTTCTTGTTGGAGAATTTGTACTGAACAATTGCATAATAGATTCTAGTGCTTTAAACAACATGATGCCTTTGAAGGTCACCAAGGCTCTCAAACTTGCCATGACTCCACCCAGTGGCTCTTATTACTCTTTGGAGTCAAAAGATGTTCCACTTGTATGGAATTTTAAAGATGTATAGGTGGCTCTCACTAGATTTCCAAACAAGAAAGTTTCAGTGAAGATTTTGGTAGCAAACATCCCATCCTCATTCAGAATGTTGCTAAGTAGAAGTTTCTATCGAGACTTGGGAGGGAAAATTTAGATGAATTAGCCATCTCCAACCATACCAGTGAAGGGAGAAATGGATAAATTTATTCCTGAGAAGAAGATGAGGTACACAGTGTGAAAGTACGGAAACCCAAAAACCAACATCTTGTATCAGGATACCAGGTGGATGAATCAATTTTTGACAACCGAGGAGGAAGAGGATATTCCCATCTTGATAGGGCTAGACATGCCTTCACAAAGAGGCATGAACCTTGAAGAAAAATTTAGGAGATTTGAGTTATAAGAGGGCAGCCTTGAATTTCCGGATGATGCAAACGATGAAGAAGAGGAAATGGTTCTGGATGATCTTCAAGCATAAAAATCAGCTTATGTGTTATTCCGTGATGAGGATATATTCTCATTCCCATTCGAATATTAGGACTCCGTTGATCATTTCATCCAGGAAGAGTCAATCTATAACAAGCCCTCGAATAGTGGGAAAGAACCATCTATACAAGAATTTCTAAGAGCCGTGGAAGAAATAGATGACCCTGAGCTTAGTCTTGAACTCCTGATGCAAGCCATGAATCTGCAAGACAAGCGTGAATCTTATTTCAAATCCTTAACTAGTGTGAAGATCAACCATGTTGAAATAAAGCAACAAGAAAAATATGATGCCCCTCCTAAGCCAATGGTTGATGGATCCAATGATGAAATTGAGGTGTTTTATTTCCCATTCAAAGAGGAAGAATCTTTCTGTGATGAAGAAATTGAAGCAAAGATTTTTGATTCCTTTAAATTTGAAGCTCCTCTTGACAAAGGAGTGATATAATGAAGTGATTCCCAAGATGATTGTATAATCCCTCCAGATAGTTTCCTTGAGCTACAAAATAAAGATCCTTAGAAGGCATACAAATATGAGCTGAAAGAAGTGACAAATGAGATCTTTGTGTAAGAAATATTGGATGCAGTGAAAGTTACGGAAGACCCCGAGCTGATTCTTGATCTCTTAACTCATGTCATGGTCATATAAGATAAGTATGAGGTTACTTTCGGTCCTCCCATCAGTACTCAAACACATCACAGTGGAGTAGGGATAAAAGATGAATCTAAGGTTTCTCACGTAGAATATATAAGTGAGTATAGACCCAAGAAAGAAAGTAACTCAAAATATTCAAGAAATTTGAACAAAAATCAGCTTTGGGACAACGATGAGATGCTCAATGAAGAATCAGCTATGTTGATAAACATGGAAGACAACTGACACTATGAAACCAATTTCAAAGAACATGAAGGCAATGGAATTTCCAAGCAAATACCTGAGCATCAAGAAGCTCACGTGGACTCACTCCTACAAAAAATGTAGAAATTCATGAAAGCATACAACTTTCGTAAATAGCTAAGGAGAGGAGGCTAATTTATAGAACTAGTCAATAGCTTCACAAAACAACATCACTTAGTGTTGCCCACTCAGGGGTAACTTTTGAGGAATGAAAAATGCTTTAGTGAAAGCAAGTTGTCCCTTACTTTATAAATAGGTGATTACTAGGTTTGTTTCCCTTTATGTTGTGTGTGTTTCCTTCTTCGTTATCTTTCACTCTTGTGAAATGTACATGACTCTGCTGGGCCCAATGGATAAGGCATTGGTCAAAGGATCATATGGTCTAAAGTTGAGATTTTGGATTCCCCTTGTCATGTCTTCACTGCACTCATTCCATGTCACATCCCCAAGCTAGAGCCAAATTTTCATGCAAATGTGTAACAAGGAAATTAACAAATTCCGAGCATGACAACTATACCCATGTGTTAATTTTTTCAATTCCTATCATTCCAAGACACATAGGGTCTATCCATTCAGTCCAAGTGACCTCTCGATTAATATTATATCATCCCCCTAGGTGATTTTAGGAGTTCATTAAAAGTTGTAAGCTTTATGTAGTTGTGGGAAGGGCTATCATTGGCCTTTTAGGACTGAAGCAACCCCATGGAGCAGAACAGAAAAACCAAAATGTAAATGGAGGTGATTTAAAGGCCTTGGGACATCATGGAAGTAATTCAGGAAGATTCTATAAGGGCTTGGAGAATTTAGGGTAGTTTCACCAAAATTTGGGTTCGTAGGCCTATTAAGTGCAGAGGCCAAGACAAATGTTGAAATTCTAAAGGTGATTCCAGGAGCTCCAGACAGAGTTAGGATAAAATTGAAACATCACTAAAAATATAATTCCAAGCCCTACAATATGCTGAAATTATGTTTTTCACAACACTTTTTCACATTAGGTCTACAAATAGTTTTTATCATGCATAGGTGGAGTACCAAATAAAAAATCTGATTTTTCAAAGATCAAATGCAATAATAAAGACATGATATCTCACCATTAGATCAAAAATTCCATTTACAGTCAGGAACATATATAATTTCACCAAAAAAGTACATCGAAAGCTCAAGTTATCATTGTCTCAAGTTGTCCTCTTAGAGCGAGTTTGAGACTTAGTCAAATTTTGGGAAGACACATGTCATCTCCAGGAGCCTTGTAGGATTTTTTTCCCTTATATCCCTTAATTTTAGGGACATCAACTATATAAAAATTCACCCAGCCCCCATATGACCTCTGGAACCTCATGCAACCTCCATGATTGTCAGTTTAGCCCCCAGGTGCTTGTGGGAGCTCAAATCCCCTGCCATCGAATCTCCACCACGTGTCAGCTCCAGAAGCGTCATGGAATTTGATGTCCCTAATTTCCCTCATAGGTCAGGGATATAAAACCTTTGAAATTGTGCCCAACCCCCTAAGGGAAACTTATGTTCACCCATATGACCCGCTTCCAGTCCCTCAATGCTTTAAAGTTGATTTTCTAGCTTTCATTCTCATCCTTCGAATCCTCGCCATGTGTTATCACCTTTCTCACTATGGAATTTGATGTCCCTCATACCCATCACATGTTAGGGAAATCAAACCTTGAAAAAATCACACATCTCCCTTCTCATCTAAATTTTAAAATTTTAAATACTTACCTTTTTCTTGCTTTTAACTTCTAACACTCCTGTGCACAGCCATGTCTGCACACTTCCTCTACAACTTCCTACCATCACTTCACCATTACCAAAGCTCAAAAAAGATAAAACAAGGCATAAAAATACATTTCCCATGGTGATATGTAAGTCTCAGAAGGATTTTTGACCAAACAGGGAAGAAGAAGAAAAGAACAAAGAGAAGAAATAGTGAAAATATCCATTGTCGTGAAACAGAGATTCATATAAATATTGCAAACTAGTGAATGAAAAAATACACCATTTGTTGATTTTAATTACTCTCTCAAAAACCATCATAAAAAACCTCCAATCCCTCCTTGTGCTTCACAAAACATTCACAGTGAAGAAATCTTCTTTCCAGCCCAATGAAGAAAAAGTTGGATTTCCCGTCAAACCGGTTGTTGGATTGAAACAAGATTTCCCTTAAAGAATAATAAGAAAAGCCCACAAAAAATGTATTTTTTACCCTGAATGGAGAATAAAACTGGACCTGCAACTAACAAGCTCCATTAATGGTTGTCGTGTCCAGAAGCACTTTCAGGTCGAAAAATTGAAAGTTTAAAATCTTCTCGACTATTGAGTAGATAGGTCTAAAATTTCATAGGGGTGATATTAGGAAAAAACCCATATCATAGAACTTCGTTTTGTAGTGATTTGACCACCAAAGGTTCACTTTCCAAAAATAGCAGGTCTTCTACATGGAGGATTGCCATTTCAGGAAAGTCGTCAATTAAAGAAACTATGAAAGAGGTGCTAAATACAGAAGATGTATTACAAGGAGAGATCTCTGAAATGGTCATCTTAGTCCAAAATTGACACTTACTAACAATATTAATTGGCCCCATGAGCACCTGCCAAAAATAGAAAATTTATCCAAAAGGTGAGATGAACACAAGGAGATAGGGAAATCTAAGTTGCAACATCCAGTTGAGGTTTGAGGCAGCTGATTCGTCATACCTACTAAAATAGTAAGTTGTTTTTTTCTAAAGAAATCATGAAACATAAAAGGATAGGGTAGAATTCAGCGCAACCTTTCACTTCTGAGTAAGAGATAGAAAAAAGTGTAGTCTATATCATCATACTATGTAGAGTAGGTGATAATGAGGATGTCAACAGTTTCTTTTGACACTCATTTCATGCCTCAATTTGTATGCGGGAGGTGGAATTAGCAATCGACACTATCATATCATTCATAACATGCTTCATCAGGATCATGTTTGAGTCAGTCGAGTAGTGCGAAAAAATTGAAGGGAGTCAGGAAAATATTTGTTCAGAGTAGATCTCCATGAGTGATGCCCATAGTCAAAAAATGAGTCACGTGATAGTGTATTTATACACAGTGTTCACACATCATCCAAAGGAATTTCTTCAACGTGCACAAGATTTCAAAGATTGAAAGTTCATTACATTAAAGCATTTCATGGAGTCATCTGGAAGAATCAATGGAATTTATCAGAGGCATAATCTATCATCATTGACATCATCCTTCCTTCTTCTTTCTTCTCTCTCTCCCTCTCTCTCTTCTCTCCCCCTTATTTCCTCTCTCCTTAATGTTCTAATTTGATGTTGGGGAGTTGCACTTTTTCAATGTAATAAGTCACCCTTAAGTTATAAAAGGGGACTTAATATTCTCCTAAGAATGTGAAAAGTCTCATGACATATGAAGGTTTAATGGGGGGTAGGCAAAGAGAATTCAAAAGCACTATAAATTGTAATTAGCTCCTCATTCTAAAGGGTTCTAATTTTAAAATTCTTCTAGCTAGTTGTATTCTTGTAATTTCATGAGAGAAATTTTTCTCACTTGTGAGTGAAGAGAGTTAATCACTTTTCCCCTATTCTCAATATCTTCCATTCTCATACCATGTACAATTTTTTCTTGAGCATAAATACAAGAAGAAGAAGTTTCAAGCTTTTTTTGATAAAGGGGTTTATTGATACTTTATGTTTACTAAATTCTAATAGGTCTTGTGGCTGTTTACAGTATTGTTTCTTCCTAATTTTAGTGCATGTGATGAAATTTCTAACTAGTGTGTGTGCAGGAATATGATTTTCTACCTTCAACATTAGTTCTCCTGCCTCTTTTCTCACTCCCCTTTCCCACTCTTTAGAAAAAGTCTTCCCTAGCAAGATATTGTTATCTTTTTCATAGGGTCATTAGAGTGCCCCTGTTAGATCCCTGACCACAAGGCTACAAGGAAAATCCACCTTTACTCATGTATGCATATATGAAAGTTACATCAGTTAAGTAGAGGGACTTAGATTCCTAGAGCGTTGGCAATAAATCCACAAGTTTATCCACCAGACAAATTTTCTCACCAATAGAGTGGAATGAAAAGGGGAGGTGGCAAAGGGATGTAAAATAGAGCAAACAAGTGGTAAAAAGGAAACCACCAATGGGGAAGAGGAAGCAAGATGGGGCAGGGCAGAGATAGCCGGAGCCACCAAAGGAGATGAGGAAGGAAAGGGAAGAGAGGCAGAAGTAGAAGGGAGAAAAAAATCCTTTGAAAGAACATCAAAAGGATTGGAATTACTAACAACATTAGAGGTTTTGGGAATGTACTTTCCTTTGTTTAATGGTGACCAAGATTTTTCTTTGGAAGATTGGGCTGGCTTACCTGGGCAAGCCATAGCCTGATGTCTGATGCTTTTGCAATTGGAGTAAGCTTGAGGAATATATTCATATTCAATGGGATGAACCCAAGTTCCCATCTTAGAGTGAAGATCAATAGAGGATGGCAAAGGTGGGCTTATGTTAGCATTGACACAGAATCTTACGTGAATGAATCTAGAGCCCATCTTGGTAGCTTGATCAAAAGCTATTAGAGTACCAATGGAACTAGTGATTCTTTCAATGACTGAAGAGTGCCAAACATTTAAGGGGATGTTGGGAAGATGAACCCAAACCAGAGCCTGAGTCCTTGTTTTAGTATTAGCATTCAACCTAGGATTCTAGCGACAGATATAGAAGCCTCTCCTTCCGAAAAACAAAGGTCCACCCAGAAGAGCCCAAGAAAATTATTCTTTATGAGAGAAAGTGAACAACATGAACCCATTGGAAATATCATAAATATCTACCAAACCATAGGGGGCCATTTAATACGTACCCATTTGTGTATCTCCTCCAAAGATGGTTTGGGACCCATAAGATTTCTTATTAGTGACATTTCCCTAGAGGATTGCATCTCTACACTGATTGAGGTAGGGCTTTGAAGAGATAAAGTCCCATCAATGTTCTAAGGTTGGATATTTACAAGGTCTGTAGGTTTTGAAGATCCAATAACAATGTCCTTCCAAGAGATGGCAAAGACATCAACAAAGTCAGCTATTTTCATGTGAGAAAGTGTTAAAGATTATACACTAAGAGTATTGTACACTTTCCACAGTTGTTTCGCCGGGGTTCGGGGCTGAGCTGGGCCTCAAATGGGGGTCTGAGGGTGCGATAACTCCTGGTAGAAGGGGTTTGGGGGCACAGCCCCCGAAAAAAAAAATTGTTTTTGGCCTTAAAACGTGCTCGATATATTGGGAAACGTGATTTTCTCATATGGTTGGGATTTTTGACCCATAGGTTTATGGGACGATTTTGGCCCATGGTTTTGATACCCACGGTTTTGTAAAATTGCTTAAGCAGTTGTCTATTTATATGGTTTTGTGCATATGATAGATATAATGTAACATTATAGATGTGTTTTGAATTTGGGTGTGAATTCTGTAGAGTTTGTTGAGCATAGCTCGAAATAGATTTGGGTATTGTATTGAGAGAATGGTGGCTTGTAATAAAATCTGAGCAAGTGATTCTTAGTGGATGTAGCTCAAATTGGGTGAACCACATTAAATAATGTCTCTTTGTGTTGTGTTATTTTATTCTACACTTTTATTTGAGATCTGTAATATTTTTCTGCATATTAGTTTCTACTGTTGCGATTCTGTGAGGGATTATTCCACATATTTTATCCCTTATTTCCTAAAATTTAGTATTAGAGCCTGGTTTGGTTTGTTGAACTGTTGAATCGTAGGGAAATTTTTATCTTGTGTGGGAGCTATGATAGATGATGGAAGATCTAGGGTTGATAAATTCAACGGGAAGAATTTCAGTCTTTGGAAGATACAGATGGAAGATTACCTTTATCAAAAAGATCTTTATATTTTGTTGTCTGAGAAGGTGAAAAAACCCTCGAGCATGATAGATGTGGAATGGGATTTACTGGATAGGAAGGCACTTGGGACAATCTAGCTGTGTCTTGCATCTTCGGTATTATTTAATGTTTCAAAGGAAAAAACTACAAAAGAACTGATGGATGCATTAGGGAAGTTGTATGAAAAACCCTCTGCGTCTAATAAGATATTTTTAATGAAAAATTTGTTTAATATGAAGATGTCTAAGAATGGTTTAGTAGTAGATCATCTAAATGATTTTAATACAGTTGTAAATATGCTTGCTTTGGTTACAATAGAATTTGATGAAGAAGTTAGGGCTTTATTAGTTTTGTGCTCTTTACCTGAGAGTTGGAATAGCCTAGTAATAACGGTAAGCAACTCGGTTCCAGCTAACTCAAAGTTGAAGTTTGAGGATGTTATAGGGGTGATTCTAAGCGAGGAAATGTGAAGAAAAAGCTCTGGTGAATCTTCTACTTCAGGGACTACTTTGACAGTGGAAACTAGAGGGAGACAAAAGAATAGAGAAAGCTGTGGAAAATAAAAGGATCGAGCAAGGTCAAAATCCAAAAGCAAGATAGTATGTTAGAATTGTGGAAAGTTTGGGCATGCAAAGAAGGACTGTTGGGAGCTTCGAGACAAGAGGAAACAATAGGAAGAAAACAAGGAGGCAAATGTGGGTAACGGGTAATGTATGTTAGGATGCTTTGATTATTTCTTTACATAATATTACTAAATCTTGGGTTTTAGATTCGGGGGATTCTTTCCATGCTACTCCACATAGGCATTATTTTGTTGATTATGTTCAAGGAGATTTTAGGCATGTTTTTCTTGGTGATGATGAACCTTGCAGCATAGTTGGAAAAGGTTCTGTTCAGAATAAGATGTAGAATGGGAATACTTGGTTATTGAAGGATATCAGACATGTGCCTACATTAAGATGAAATTTGATATCGGCAAGGCATTTGGGAAGTGATGGTTGTACTGTGATATTTACAATGGATTCTTGGAAAGGTTACCAAGGGTGCTCTTATGATGGCAAGAGGTAAGAAGGTTGGAACCTTGTATTTAACCACTTATAGCACTAATTTTTGTAATCTTGTGGCTTCAAAAGTAGATACAACATTGTGGCACTATAGGCTTGGTCATATGAGCCATAAGGGCATGGAGATCATAAAGAAGGATTTTCTTGGATATACAGAAAGAGGTTTGGAGTTCTGTGAGGACTGCATATATGGGAAATAGAAGCGAGTAAGATTTCTCAGGGTTGGACCTACAAAGAAAGAGAGTAAGTTAGAGCTGGTGCATTCTAATGTATGGGGGCCGGATTAGGTATCATATCTTGGGGGTTCAAGTTATTATGTTACTTTTATTGATGATGCAACAAGGAAATTTTGGGTTTATTATATTAGACAAAAATCTGATGTATTTAACACTGTTGTTAAATGGAAAGCCTTGGTAGAGAATGAAACATGTCTTAAGCTAAAATGTCTCAGGTCAGATAATGGAGGGGAGTATTGCAGCAATGAATTTGATGATTATTGTTCTAAGAATGGAATCCACAGGAAAAAAAAATGGGTCCAGGAACTCCACAACAGAATGGGGTGTCAGAAAGGATGAACAGAACAATAATGGAATGTGCTAGGAGCATGAGGTTACATGTAGGACTTCCTCTTTCTTTTTGGGTCAGAAGCGGTGAGTATAGTTGTGTACTTGATAAACAAAGGACCCTCAAGTGCCTTTGATGGAGACATACCTAAGGAGGCTTGGTATGGTAAGAAAGTTGATTATTCATTTCTTAGAGTCTTTAGATGTGAGGTGTTTATCCATATAGACAAGGATGATAGGACCAAGCTAGAGGCTAAATTAGAAAAATGTACTTCCATTGGTTATGGTGGTGATGACTTTAGATATAAATGTTGGAGTATTAAGGACAAGAAAATCATTCGATCTAGGGATGTGGTCTTTAATGAGAAAGTCATGTATAAGCAACAGTTGCAGGAAAATAGGGAAGAATCCAAGAAGGAATATGCAGTAGTAGAGGATCTTCTGGATGGGAAAGTGACACATGAATCAGTTCACAAACCTCCTCAACAGGAACCCCAAAACTCCTATATTAAGGATGTATTCTCGGGTAAGAAGAGAACCTGAACATTTTTCTCCTTCTCTTTATTATTTATTACTCACTGATAGTGGAGAGCCAGAGAGCTTTGATGAAGCAATGCAGGTAGATTCCAGGAAGAAGTGGGAGCAAGCCATGGATGAGGAGCATCAGGCTCTCATGGAGAACCAGACATGGGATTTGGTGAAGCTACCTGAAGGCAAAAGAGTATTACAGAACAAGTGGGTGTTCAGAGTCAAAGAGGAAGGAGGAAAGAAAAGATGCAAGGCCCGGTTGGTGGTCAAGGGGTTTGCACAGAAAAAAGGTATAGCTTTTGATGAGATTTTTTATCCTGTAGTAAAAATGACTTCTATTAGAACTGTTCTTGGAATAGTTACAGCAAAAGACTTGCACTTAGAGCAACTTGATGTAAAGACTGCATTTCTCCATGGTGATTTAGAGGAGGAACTATATATGTAGCAACCAGAGGGCTATGAGATTAAAGGTAAAGAGGAGATGGTGTGCAAACTGAAGAAGAGATTATATGGTTTGAAACAAGCTCCACGTCAATGGTATAAGAAATTTGATAGCTTCATGATGGATCAAGGTTATATTAGATGTCATTCTGACCATTGTGTGTATACAAAGAAATTTGAGGATGCCAGTTATATTATCCTTTGTTTATATGTGGATGACATGTTGGTTGTAGGTAAAAACATGTAGGAAATAAAAGTACTCAAGAAGCAACTACGTGAATCCTTTGCTATGAAGGATTTGGGGGAAGCCAAACAACTCCTTGGTATGAGGATATCTTGGGATAGGAAGGAACGAAAGCTAAATTTATCTCAGGAAGAGTACATTAAGAAGGTCTTGGAGAGATTTAATATGTGGGATGCTAAACCGGTTGGGACTCCTTTGGTAGGCCATTTCAAGTTATCAAAAGAGCAATGTCCTAAGATAGAGCAGGAGAGAAACCAGATGTCCAAGGTACCTTACTCATCAGTGGTTGGCAGTTTGATGTATGCCATGGTGTGCACTAGGCCTGATATTTCCCATGCAGTGGGAGCGGTGAGTAGATTTATGAGTGATCCAGGTAGAGATCACTGGCAGGTAGTAAAGTGGATCCTTCGGTATTTGAGAGGGACCATGGGGATAAATTTTGTGCTACAGTGGATCAAACACCACTTTGTGTGGTTATGTAGATTCAGATATGGATGGAGATGTAGAACAGTAGGAGGAGCACAACAGGTTATGTTTACATTGTAGGTGGGACAACATTAAGCTGGATTTCACGACTATAGAAGTTGGTGGCTTTGTCAACCACAGGAGGTTGAGTATGTTTTTGCCACAAAGGCAAGAAAGGAAATGATTTGGTTATAACAATTACTTGAGGAGTTGGGGCATAAGTAGGAGGAAGGAAAGTTACATAGTGATAGTCAGAGTGTTATACACCTAGCTAAGAACTCTACTTTCCACTCTAGGACGAAGCATATACAGTTAAGGTACCATTTCATCAAGACAACTTTGGAGGAAGAGAAGTTGAAGCTGGAGAAGATTCATACCAGTCAGAATCCTAAAAACATGATGACCAAGGTGGTCACAAGGGAAAAACTGAAGTTGTGTTCAGATTTGGTTGGTCTTCACAGAAACTAGTGAAGGGTTGAGAAGCTTGCTCAGAGGAAAACTAGTCTCCAAGTGGGAGATTGTTAGGTTGTGGAGCCTGTTTTCATGTGAGAAAGTGTTGAAGACTGTACACTAAGAGTATTGTACACTTTCCATAGTTGTCTCACAAGGGTTCGGGCCAGGGGCGGTCCCCGAGCCCTCGAAGGGCGCAGCCCCTGGTAAAAAATTTTTTTTTGGGCCTTAAAACATGCCTGACGATATATCAAGAAACATGATTTTCTCATATGGGTGGGTTTTTTGACCCATAGGTTTATGGGATGGTTTTGGCCCATGGTTTTGATACCCACTATTTTGTAAAACTACTTAAGCAGTTGTCTATTTATATGGTTTTGTGCATATGGTAGATATAATGTAACATTGCAGATGTGTTTTGAATTTGGGTGTGAATTCTATAGAGTTTGTTGAGCATAGCTCCAAATAGATCTGGGTATTGTATTGAGAGAGTGGTGGCTTGTAATAAAATCTGAGCAAGTGATTCTTGGTAGACGTAGCCCAAATTGGGTGAACCATATTAAATATTGTCTCTTTGTGTTGTGTTATTTTATTCTGCACTTTTATTTGAGATCTGTAATATTTTCTGCATATTAGTTTCTACTGTTGTGATTCTGTGAGGGATTATTCCACATATTTTATCCCTTATTTCCTAACACCATCATCTTAAGTGCAAAAAAATAGAATTTTTCATAAAATGCATAACTTGAGATTAGATAAAATATCACATATTATCTTTTCAACATATTTTTCAATATCTATATTGAATCATTCAACATCATTATCACTTTGGCTATCCTAAATTTGTTGAAGTTACAGTTGATATTCTTTAATGACTACATGCCCCTTTTTCTATTATTCTTATTCTTTCTCATTTTCAACATGCTTTTGGTGACCAATCCGAGATGATACCATTCATATATATGTCACTTTTTCCTTCATTTCCTTCTTTCCACTCTTTTGTTTTATGTAAGAAATCCTCATACATTTTTTTTTCCTGATTTCCCTTTTCCAATTCACATCCACCATCGAGCCTTTACCTTATATGTCTCACTCTCAGTATCCTTGCAAGGGTAGATATTCCCTTCCACTTTAGCCATCCATATTGGGTTTTTCTTTTATCTTGGTCATATTAAAACAAGTTGTCCATGTACCACATCTACCTTTAGATTGAATTCTTTTCTAGGTTTTTTACATTTAGGTCCCACATAAATTTATTCAATTGGTAAAGACAATTTGTCTCAAGTAATCATCCAAGCAATAATGAGAATCATTATTGGTATTTGAGTTATGTCTAGTTCTTGTCCAAAAATAACCTTCTAGCATTATATCACTATTTATTAATGGCTTATCTAAACCATCTATAACATTTTTCCCAATACCTTATCTTTGGAAACCAAAATTCTTTCCCTCCATCTATAGAAATTTTTACTCCATTGAATAATATAGGATCTTTTTTCTTGTCTTTAGTTTTTTCCATCTCTTTCGAAGTCTAAAATGGCGCTACTTTAGGTTTCCCTTTAGGAAAGTCTTGGATTCCATCAAGCAATGTGTGTTAGACATTGATATGATTACACCATGCAAGATACCATTCTGGTTGCTTTGTATTGCATCTTTGGTATTCCATTTATGACATGGAATTTAAAGCATTAAAGTCTTGCTAAATACCCAATATCCTGTGACTCCAATCTAGTAAATGTGGCCCCCAATTTTTTTTTTGAAATCATAGACATCTTCAATCAGGTATGGTGTGAATGAACTTGAATCAGCCTAACATGTTCTATATGCATTCATTATCTGTGGTAGAGAATATGTATCCTCTCACAATAACATAGTAAGATAATCCTCCCAAAATGTTCCATCAATGTCTTTATGGGTGTGTCCCCACTAGACAGAAATCGATTACATACACTACATTAAAAAACCCTCCTAACTATCAACATAGATAAAAAAAACAATACATAATAACTGATTCTAATAGGTAACTTGAATCATTGTCCTAGTTATAAGTAAAGGATTGGTGGAAAGTTTTTGAGTTAAAATCATGTTTCACTTACATTTATAGAAATAGATTTCATTTTTGTAGCCTTATACACTTGAAATTTTTCCTATGAATCATTTTGTAATAGTGCAACCATGTAGTGTCTTGTTTTGAATACCCACTCTTTTACATTAGGTGCCCATATTCATCAACCACTTGGTTCTTTTGAGCATGAAAAGTCAAAATGATATTGATGTCAGTATGAAGTTTGAACCTTTTTCTATAAATGGAAGGCTGAAGTGACCGAAACCCCCTTTTCTTATGTCCATGAGCAAGCATACCTGTTAAAGAGACTCTAAGGTTCCAAACATTACCGAATGACTTAAACTTATTCCCTAACCTTGGTATGGAATTTTTCCTCTTTTCCATCTTATCATCCACAATGCTTAAGAAATGTTCATAGGTTTTTCCTCAGATTTAATCCCGTGGGCATAATAGTTTGTACAAAAAAAATTGTAATGTAATCATTATGAAATTTTTGATACTTCTTCAATTGTCTTGGTTTATATTTGGGTCTAGTTGTGGATTTTCATTTTTTTGCAATATACACACACTCATCACATTTTGCAAATAATTTGTTCTTTGCAATTGAAAACACCTTGTAAATGGTTTGACCGCATCTTATTAGAGTTTATACTGTGACACTGGAGGGAGATTTAGGATTTCATGGTCCATGCATTAAAATTGTTGAGAATTGAGAGATTGGGTATAATTTTCGACGCAACATCCTTATAGGAACTCTTATTCCATCCTGGTTTGTGGAGCGAGTCAAATAAGGAGTTATATCTAAATTTTAATAAACTATATTTCTTTATGCTAGCAATCATTTCCATAGTATTTGGCCTTGATTTTTGTAAACCAACATTACCATTCAATTTACCCTGATATCACCTTTTAAAAAGTTTTTTGTTGTATTTAAAGAATTTGTTTCTACGTATGCCAAAAGCATTAAACCAAGAATTTTTACATACATCAATGGTGTCATACTTCATGGTAAAAATTTCTCTTGTTCCCATTTATGTCATTTCTCTTTTATGGATACAATTTCTCCCCAATGAATCCAAAACAAAATCTCTTCTTAAACCCTCAGTCATATATATACACTTTTTTCCAACCACTAGTGCCATTGATCCATTAGGTATTATGGAGCCAAGACATTTATTTTTACAAAAAAACCATCTTTCTTAATTTCTCAAAGAAATATAGTTCATCTTCATCTTCAATAGATATTGAATTTTGACACATTGAATTTTTCATGCAACAAGCCTTCATTTTGTGATGTCTATATGGCCTACTTGCCAAAGGTTATAGATAGGTTTAGTTCAATACATCAACAGGAGTTGGACATGTCAAATTGAGGAAGTGATTCTTCTAAATGCACTTGACATATTAAATTCAATCTCCTTTGGAACTTCATTTTATTTTCACATCCATCAAAGAACCACTTAAGGCATGCTAGTTGATTTGTATGCCATTATATGAGAGAACCCTATTCTGATAATGGTGCACGTGGAACAAGAAGGGTTTGAATACAATATTGACTAGAATACCCAAAATGATTTCCATCTAATAATTTAAAATGAACCATATCTCCTTCAAAGTACATTTGTAATTTTCCCCTTGTGAACAACATATTTGTATCCTTTGAGCTTAGATGGATTAAATTTTCTTGAATTCCTGTAAATTTCAAGTTGTGATTATAGGCATTTGAATATGATAAACATTCTAATGTAGCACTCCCTTTTAACCTTCAGTGCATCACCCTATATTTTGATTCACCAAATTTATCTATTAGCAATGTTATTACCATGTTTGGTTTCACTAATGATTAACAAATATTGCAAAAAATCAATATCTTCTCCACCATCACACAAACCATTAGCGGACCCAACTTATTACCTTTAACAATTTTATCCACAATCACATTTTATATTAAACCCTTGGCTATATTGTCTCCATGTGCATAAAAATGTTATTTAAGTATGATATTATCTGTAATAAATTGGATCTAATATTTTTCATATGTTCCATTAATTTTATCATTGTATTCAATTTAAAAATTAAATGAGTCAATGACATCTAATGAATTACAATTTCAATGTTTCATCTATATAATTGATCTGGGTTATTGATTAATCATCATGCGCTAACATTTTATTTTCATCCCATGTAATATAGTACCCATTTATTTTCTATGTCTACTAATGTTTTTTTCTTCATCAGACAAGATAATGCCAATGCAAGCTTTCCCATCTAATACTTTATCTACACTAATGTAAAAATAAACCTTCTCCCATTATACTGCAATGTATAGTTTTTGCTACTTGGATAAAATCTCCCCTCTGACAACTTTTAATCCTTTTTAAAAATAAATCAACATGTTGTGCTTCTTCAAATATATGATTTATTGTTGAAAATCTAGAAATTTTCAAAAAAAAGAATATATTAATACACATAAACATAATGTATAGAAAAAAAAAAGACAAGAATAAAGAAAATAAAATTCAAAGTGAGAAAGGAGACATATTTCTTAGTAAAATTAATATTTCCAAATAATATGAAATTTTATCAATGTCTACCGTATAAATACCATAAATATTGAATACACATTTTAAATTAACTCTATGTGTTTTCATATTTAAAATGTTTAATGATTCTTACATGTGTTTTTTTATTGCAAACATAATTTAAATTTAAAAAAATACAATTAGGGAAAATGAAAGGCTTCAGCGTTCTCTATCTTTAATTCATTTTCATACTGAGCTTCCTCGCATTCTACATCCTAATATGTTTATTCACTTTGATGTACAATGGAAGATATTTCATTTTTCTGTGTTGACTATTTTTATTTTGAAGGTTAAAAATGGGAGGCCTTTGATTCAAATTCTTGATTGTTTCTACATCTTCGGTGTTTTTTTTCACTCGGATGTAAAATAGAAGAGATATCATTTTATTCCTTTTGAATATTTTTTTTGTTTGAAGTTAGAATGGGAGGCATCCCATTATAACTATTGAGTATGTTTATCAATTAAGAAGGATAATATGAAAGAGAGTAATGATTACTTGAAACCTATTTTTTTCACTTTAAGGTGAATGAAAAGGGCCATATGTATCCTAGATACCACTAGCCTTATGTAACTTAGTAGTCATTAGCCTTACGTAGCCTAGTGAGTCACTAGCCTTATGTAGCCTTAGTGACCACTATCCTTATGTATCCTAGTGAGCGCTAGCCTTATGTAGCTTAGTGGAAAGGTAAATTTTAAGACCCCCCCATAGAGAAAACCTCGTAGATAATACTTGACCAATTTTTGAAAAAGTACTTTGGAAATTATGAAAAATTATGAAGGAAACATGTTTTGAACATGGTTTGGATAAATGTTTGACAATGGTGTCAGCTGCGTAGTAGTAAATTTTGAATG
The DNA here is from genome assembly GCA_019776745.2 of Taxus chinensis. Classification (NCBI taxonomy): domain Eukaryota; kingdom Viridiplantae; phylum Streptophyta; class Pinopsida; order Cupressales; family Taxaceae; genus Taxus; species Taxus chinensis. Next base: position 873,014,761 of record CM034148.1, on the reverse strand, counting down.
ATAGTATGTGATGTCAGATGATAATGATATTTATAAAGTTAGAGCTTAGAGTTCGCTAGCTAAATTGATAATTCCTCAACAAGATATTTTAGATACTTTTTGGTCGCTTAGGTAACCTTGGTTGGAGAAATGTAAAATTTTAAGACCTAAAAAAAAATTCAATATATTTTGTCATTGTAAATACACTATGTTTACAATATCTTAGCAAACTGTTAGGCTCCAACCATTGTGATATTTTTACATATCTCTCTTTGAATTAATCAAAAGGGATTAGTATTTCAGTTTCATTAAATAAGAAAAATTCTACAAAAATGTGAATGTTTTCTGTAATAAATGTAGATATTTACACCTTAGCAGTCACTATATGAAGCATTGACCGGATCAAGCTAAATTTTAAGACACGAGAAAAATGTCCATTAGATTTTGTCACTATAAATAACTATTGTTATACCAAATTCACACCCCTTTTAAATTGGGATAGCTTATAACAAATTATCTTAACCATTTTTTGCAGGATAGAGGTTACAAGTATGTTTCAAGGCTAACGAGTCACAAGGATAATTTTGAGGTTAGTGGACACTAGGCACTTTTTGATGACCTAATTTTGAGACTACTGGCTGCAAGGCACTTTTTTTGTACTGATTTTGAGGTTAGCATCCATGGAAGAACTTTTTTTGGAATTTTTTAGAGCCTAGCTGCTCACTAGGCATAACTCACCCAACCATCCAAAATGTCAAATGAGTATAGACTTTCTCTCTACAACTCTAAATTAGGAAAACTTCATACAGTTAGAATGGTCTTGAGGAGATATTCAAAATAGATTTATCATATCAATTATTGGATAATGTTAAGAGGGAAGAAACTAGGGAAAAAATAATTTGGATGTTAATTCATGTCGCTGATCTTAGCCATTTTTAGTAGGCTAGAAATCGATCAGGATGTTTTCAAGGGCTAATGATTGCTAGGAACTTTTGCTGACCTATTTTTAGAGGCTAGAAATCGACTAGGGGCTGTTTCCTACTGATTTTGAGGCTAATGGATCACCAGGCATTTTTATGGCCTATTTTGGAGGTTAGTGGTCACTAGGCATTATTCACCCAACCATGCAAACTTCAAACGAGCACAACTTTCTTGAGGCTAGCAACTCCAAATCAGGAAAAATTGTTTCCCCTGGAAAGGTCTTGATGATATCTTCATGATGGATTAGTGTCCATATCAAGGATTAGATGAGGTTCTGAGGGACTAAAATATGAAAAAAAAATTGGATGTCACTTCACGTCACTATCATAGCCATTTTTACAAGCTAGCAACCATCTAGGATGTTTCAAGGCTAGCAGCTATTCAGAAGGTTTTGAGGTTAGTGGCCATTACGCACTTTATCCTACTAATTTTGAGGTTACTAGACACTAGGAAACTTGGTACTCCTGATTTTGAGGTTAACGGTCGCTGAGGAGATCTTCATAATGGATTTGATCATATCAAGTATTGGAGCCTGAGCGTTACCGCTAGGCATAATTCAACCAACCATGAAAACTTCAAATGAGAATAACTGGCTTCATGTCTACTACTCTAAATCAGACGAATTTGGTACCCTTGTAAAGGTCTTTGAGCGAGATATTCACTATGGATTTATTAGATCAATGATTGGATGAGGCTAACAGATCACCATAGGGATAAATTTAAGGATGTCACTATATTAGCCATTTTTGCAGGCTAGCGGTTTTGCCAATGGCCATTAGGAAGTTATTGATAACATAATTTCTGATGCTAGTAACCACTAGGAACTTTTTACTACTAATTTTTAGGGTTAGCATTTGCTACTGAAACAGTTTTTATGGCCTATTTTGGGAGCCCTAGCATGGCCGCTAGGCATAATTCACTCCCGACCTATGTAAACTTCGAATAAACATAACATTTTTTTCAACAACTCCAAATAAGGAAAATTTGATACCTGTTGGAAAGGTCTTTAAGATCTCTTCACTGATGGATTCAGAAAATCAAGGATTAGATGAGGTTAAAAAGGTTGAAAAATAGGAAAAAAAAAATTATATGTCACTTCATGTCACTAGGATCTTAGTGATCGCTAGGATGTTTAATAGGCTAGCCGGTCAGCAAGGATAATTTTGAGATTAGTGACTAGCTAGGTCGCTTTTTAGGACTTAACTTTGAGGTTAACATCCAAAAGGCACTTGTTCCTACTAATTTTGAGGTTAGCAGTTGATAAGCACTTTTTCTAGCAAATTTTGGATGCCTATCATCCGACTAGGCATACTTTAACCTATTTATTTTACATGTTAGAGACCAATGGGAATGTTTTGTAGCCTATTTTGGACCCTAGCAGCCGCTAGACATAATTCACCCCAACCATGCAAACTTCAAATGAGCATAAATTTATTTCTACAACTCCAAAAAAAGGAAAACTTGGTAGCATTGGAAAGGTGTTGATGTATCTATTTATGATGGATTTATCATATCAAGGATAAGATGAGAGTTAAGAGGGGAAAATAGGAATTTGAAATTTGGATGATGCTTGGATGTCGCTATCTTAGCCCATTTTTACAGGCTAGTAGTTGCTATGATGTTTCAAGGCTAGCGGTCAGCCAGGATAATTTTGATGATTAGTGGGCTGCTAGGAACTTTTTTCTAACTTGAATGTTGAGGCTAACATCCAGAAGGCACTTTTCCTACTGATTTTGAGGTTAGCGGTTGGTAAGTACTTTTTCTGGCCTATATTGGAGCCTACCAGCCGCTAGGCATAGTTCAAACCACCACCATGAAAAACTTTAAATGAGCATAACTTTCTTTCTACAACTCCAAATTAGGAAATCTTAGTACCGTTGAAAAGGTCTTGAGGATATCTTTGTAATGGATTTATCATATAAAGTATTAGATGATGTTAATAGGAAAAAATAGGAAAAATAATCTGGATATCGCTTCATGTCACTATTGTATACATATGAATAAATCAAGCTAAATTAATGAAAGGCAGGGAAACATTTACTGGCTAATATTAATAAATTGGCTAAAAGTAGGAATTATGGAATATGAATTTGGCTATTTTTACAACCATGGCAATGAGCACGTTTCGACCAAACATTCTGTTAACAATAATTTGTCCCATGTGAATAGCCAATAGATATCCAATGCCAAAATATATTTTTTATTGAATCGCCACATGATAGATGGGTCAAGGTTTTAAAACATTCTTGGATCACCAAGAAATCTACAGACTCTTCATGTTCATTTGGTCTCATTCGCTGACATGTTTATGATTTTTTTAAAAAATTGATTAACATCGCCATACACATACACATACATATATATACATATACATACATACATATATATAAATGCCACTACATGTCACTATCTTAGCCATTTTTATATGCTAGTAGTCACTAAGATGTTTCAAGGCTAGTGGTTGCAAGGATAATTTTAAGGTGAGCGGTCACTAGGCACTTTTGCTAACTTAATTTTAAGGCTAGCGGCCACTAGGCATTTATCCTACTGATTTTGAGGTTAGTGACAACTAGGAACTTTTTCTAGCCTATTTTAGAGCCTAACACCCATTAGGCATAATTCAACTGGTCATGCAAATTTTAAATGAGAGCAACTTTCTTTATACAAATCCAAATCAGACAAACTTGATACCCTTGGAAAGGTCTTGAGGATCTCTTCACGATGCATTTATCATATCAAGGATTGGATGAGGTTAAGAGGTAAAATAGAAAAAATGATTTGGATTTCACTTCATGTCGCTATCTTAGCCATTTTTGTAAGATAGCGGTCGTTAACTTTTAGGTTAGCGGCCATCAGGAACTTTTGCTAACATAATTTTGAGGCTAGTGGCCACTAGCCACTTTTTCCTATTGATTTTGAGGTTAGTGGATGTTAGACACTTTTTTTGGCCTATATTGGATCCTAACGGCCACTAGGCATAATTCAACCAACCATGCAAACTTCAAATGAGCATAAATTTCTTTCTACAACTCCAAATCAGGAAAACTTGGTACCATTAGAAATTTCTTGAGGACATCTTCATGATGGATTTATTATATCAAGGATTGGATGAGGTTAAGAGGGAAAATAGGGGGAATATTGGATGTCACTTCATGTCTCTATCTTAGCCATTTTTAAAGGCTAGCGATCGTCGGGATGTTTCAAGGCTAGTAGACGTTAGGATAATTTTGAGATTAGTGACTGCTAGGCACTTTTTTTGACTTGAATTTGAGGTTAGCAGCCACTAGGTAGTTTTTCCTACTGATTTTGTGGTTAGCAATTGTTATCCATGTTTTTGGCTTATTTTGGAGCCTAGCAGCCTCTAGGCATAATTCACCCAATAATCTAAACTTCAAATGAGCATAACTTTGTTTGTACAACTCCAAATCAGGAAAAATTGGATCCGTTGGAAAGGTTTTGAGGATCTCTTCATAATGGATTCATCATACCAAGTATTGGATGAGGTTAATAGGGAAAAAATAGGAAAAATAATTTGGATATCATTTCATGTCGCTATGGTATGCATGCGAATAGATCAAGCTAAACTAATGAAAGGTAGTGAAAATTTTAGTGGCTAATATTCATAATTTGGCTAAAAGTTAGAATTCTGGAATATGAATTTGGATATTTTTTACGACCATGACAATGACCACATTTCACCCAAACATTCCATAAACAATAATTTATCCCATGTGAATAGCCAATAGATATCCAATCCCAACATATATTTTTTATTGAATCGCCACATGATAGATGGGTTAGGGTTTTAAAACATTCTTGGATTGCTAAGAAATCTATGGAATCTTCATGATCATTTGGTTTCATTTGCTGACATGTTTAGTTTTTTTTTTAATTTTTATTAAATTCACCATACACACACATACATGTATATACATACATATATATATATACACACACACACACATATTATATATTATATATATAGTCACACACACACACACACACACACACACACAGATCTAGATTGGAATGAGTTAAACCTCTACAAGACCCACCAAATTTAAAATAATCTACTACTTTCCTAGAAAGTCATAAATTTTTTTGATAAGCCACGACACATGAGGAGCAGCCATGTGTAATCCATTCCGGGAACTTGAGCGTAAATGTATGCAAAAGGATCCCTAAATCCCAGAATTGAATATCATGTGGACATGTGGTAGGATTCTAAGAATCATGAAGGAAAAGGCATTTCGTGGACTCCAAGTTTGAGTAATGAACCAATTCAATAAATTTTCAAGTCCGCGGTTAGATGAGGCAGAGTGATAGTCAGGGTAACATGTGATAAACCTCCATTTGGATTTAAAATGTGTTTTTTGTAATAAATATGCTTCATTTTCCACTCCCTCTACAATTTCATTCAAAAAATATATTATATGTCTCCAATACCATGAACACATATTTTAGATATTTCATTAACCTAGTGAATCTGGTTCTGACCATATTCGTTACAATTTCTATATGTTTTTTTCAAGTGGGTTCCTTAAAATTTTCCTTGATGAAAGGAAAATAACACCAAGTAGTATCCTAACTTAGTTAATATACCAAAAAACCATGATAAAGCTAATATAAATGCATCCAACATTAAAACATTAAATTCAAAGTTATCCCTATGATGTTTGGATATACTTTGTGATTATGTTTTCTCCTTTTGTTGAACCGGTAATGGCTATGATGCAATCAAAGGAAGGTTATCTCCATGAAGAGGAAATGATCTCACCAATATGGCTAAATTTCCATGCATGGTTCTTCCTTTACTACTCTTTAGAAGTAGAGGATATAATGGGTGCTAGATCAATACGATTTTCAAGGTATAAATTCTCTTGTCATGTGCATATAATAACATTAGTAAGTGTGGTTTAAGCTTGGAAGGGAGGTACTAGGTTCTTTATATAGCTTTCTAATTTGGGAGAATCTAGAAACCTAGAGAAAGTGGGATAAAGATAAAGTAGAATTAGAAAGGGATAAACATGATTAAAAGGAATTAATTAGTAATTAGAAACTCATGGGAGTTGGATATGATTTAATTAATCAACTAGGATTATTTAATAGACTGATATAAGCTTAAAAATCCATTTGGAGGTCATTTAGAAGGGAATAAATAGAATTTAGAGGATTTGAGAGAGGTATTTAACCAATAAGAAGGTTGATTGATTAAATATGAGATTAAAAGGCTTAATTAACTAATAATAGTTAATTAATCAGAAGATGATTATAACTAATGAAGTATCATTAATTGGCATCAAGATTAAAGGAAAGGATGGTCAATTAACGAAGTGTCGTTAATTGATCGAAATAAAGGCGAATGTTAGCTAATTAGTGGGAAATCACTAATTATAATGAAATGACAGGAAAGAGGATAAACAATGCAATTATAGTAGTAACATTACATGGTCAAATTCAAGTGTCTACATTTTCCCCTCTTTGGTGTGGTGTAACGCAAGTGATGCTACCTCAAAGATAGTAGACAACTATAGACAATTGAATTTTGGAGAAGAAGAAAAATTACTAGAATGAAGGATGCCCCCTCAAGTTTCGATGGGTGATGAAAGAGGTTGATGGACACACAAAAATAAGGAGACACGCACAAAAAAATCATACTGCAGCAATGGAGAGTTGAACTTGGCTTGGTTGGACGTTGTTCAAAGTGATTGATTGGAAAATAAATGTTGTGTTTCAATGGATGGAAGAAACAAGGGGGAGGGAGAATAAATAGAATCCCTTTTGCCCAAGGTTTTTTGGAATAAAATGGTGATAACAAACAACCCGGTTGGCTCAAGAGAAAATTTTAATCATCATATCAAAACATAGTCAACTAGCCATCTGGCTCAAGAGCAACTTTTTATTTTATATAAGCATGCAACAAAAGTGTAAAATGACATGAAAATCCATAACAATGATTTTTATTCAATGCTAGAGAACTAAATCAAATAAAAATACATAAATTAATGTAGTACGAGAAACTAAAAAAACATACCAACAAGGAAACAAGAACAAAAAAACATACTTAAACAAACAATGTTCAAGATTGTTACACCAATGTTTTTGTTATCTAGTGTCATTTCCCACATGGTCGAGTTATATGAAAAGGGTTGAAAATGGAACTCCAAGAAAGGATACATGCAAGGTGAATAAATTGAGGACATAGAAGTTCCAAGAAAAAATAATTGTGCACGATGAAATTTCCCCAAACAACTAGATGTGTAAGGGAAAATAGACATAGCAAGAAAACTATCTTTGTTAATAGAGGAAGATCAAGATGATCCACATGTCATCTGTAAGAACATGTGAGGACCAAAGAGAGATGATTTGTAGGATAATTCTTTATGTTTAAGGATGTTGTGTCTTGTGAATGATTCAGATTGTGGAGTGATTTTTACAAATTTCTTTTGGATTTTTTGAATTTCACAAAAAAATTTTATGTTTTTAAATTTTAAGAAGAATGTGGTATAGAATAATGATGATGTATGTGGCACACTGAAAAAGTATCCATGAAGCAAAAATATACCCCAAGGAGATGAAAAGGTCACTGGGAAGCAAGAAAATGCCCCGACGAGATGAAAATGTTAATAAAAATGACAATTTACAACATGAAATCATCGTGACAAAAGGACAACATGTGGCGGAGGAAAATAGAGGAAAACATTAGTAATCCTGCCATTGTGAGGCCAGAAAAAGCAAGAAATAGGGCTAGGATGGTATAAATATCAGGGGGAGGGGTAAAATCCATTGCGACCCATTTGAGCTATTACACCTTGCCATTTGAGAGAATTTTTTTCTAATTTTTGAGAGAGATGGCTCGTATACTAGACCATAGACATCTTGTAGACCGATTCTGAGAGTATAGGAGGACCCCAACAGACAGTGCTCAAGTATGTAATGCAAAAAATGATTTTAAGTGCATTTATTGTCATTTTTAGCTAGAGGAAATATAGCATTTAATGCTATCATACTCTATAATGCACACTAGCGCATCCCCCATATGCGCTAGCATGATTTCTCATGTGCTAGAATTAAACTGAGGGCATGGGTGTGAACCTAGTTAGCGCTAACATGTTGAATGCACTAGTATAAAACTAGGTGCACTAGCATAGATATAGTGTCCACTAGCGTAATAAGAGGTGCACTAGCATAAAATGGTGTGTCCTAGTGTGAAAACAGGTGTGCTAGTGTAGTAATAGTGTGTGCTAACATGAAAGGAATTTTGCTAGTCCAAAAAGAGGTACACTAATGTATTTTATGACATGCTAGGAGAAATTAGAAGAAATGTAGAAGTGATTAGAAGATGAATAATGAAGAATTGATGTTAATTTTTGTGTTCTTTAGGTGATCTATAGGAGAGACCACAATCTTTGGGCGTGTGGGAGCACCACATGTTTCTACGGGATTTTGAGATGACTTTTAATGGTCATAAGTAACGAGTTTTGATTTTCGTACTTGAGGAAATAGGCTTCTCTTATATTGCACAGTTTCCACAAATTAGACATGATCATGACCTACTTACAACACTAGAAGAGTGGTAGTGTAGTGAGAGCCATAATTTCTGGCTTCCCACTGCAGAGATGACCATCACACTAGAGGACATCTATCAGATCCTGTGGGTTTCGATCCATGACAATGTATTTATATATCATGATGATTCTAACCAGATTTAGGAGCATATCTGGGACTAATTCCACCAAGAGGGCATACCCTGAGAGGGGATGGTAGTGCGTTTGTACAAATATTTCAAGAGAAGATGGATAACATGCCTTCTTATATACCTTATGGATCTTGTCAGTGTCTATTTTTTGTTTTATAAGAATAGGAAACACTTTCATCTTGGTTTGATAGGCATGGTGCATCGATTGATGGATGGAGAGGTGTTCACTTGGGGTCAGTGCATACTGACCCACCTATACATAGATCTTCATTTGATAGCATATAGATGTATGAGGATCTTGATCTTATGACCCTACTGAAGATATGGGTGTGAGATTACATAGCGATTGGGTGCCCCTTGGGTATCCTATGAGCCAGAGAGGTAGATAAGTGAGACAATTGGGGTGTCTATGAGGATTAACTTGGGAGATGTTTCCTACTACAGGAAAGCCTTAGATGATTTATAGGTATTTATGCTTACATGGCACCCATACCAATTATACAGGTAACACACCGATGCTGCAGATCTAAGAATATCCGAGGTGGAGCATTATTTGATAGGAAACCACAGTCATATTTTAGAGTGGTATAGATTTGATAGATTGCAACAATAGCTTGGATTGATATATGGGATCCTAGGAGATGTGAGATGGTACATGTGTGTAGCATGAGATACATTTGATTTTGAACCCCACATCAAACCACATATAACATTATCTAGCTTCCGGGGAATGGTCCCATAGGTATGGGATGCATGTGCAAAAATAGTTTATCCTGGGATGACTATGGATTACCTCGCATGGTATATGATAGTGTTGTTGAGGTGGCTCTCTATACCACATAAAACCATCACAACAGGAATTCCCACAACAACATCAAGAGTTAGGGGTCAACAGTTGTGGGGTAGGGCTAGACTAGGCTAGGAGGAGGCCGAGGTCACATCGGCATAGGGCCAAGGACAGGTAAAATGACATGCCTGGGGACAGGAACAACCATAATGATAGGAACAACGATAGGTATAATATGATCCATAGGTGCCTCCCCAAATATATTTATAAATGATATAATAAGTACATCTCATACAAAAGGTTCATTTACATGTGGCATATGGGCCAATGAATCAGCAAGTTCGGGTAAGTGCAACAAGTTGGGGGACAAAAAAGGGGTCATAAGTGGATGTCATATTGCAAATAACAACATAATATCAACTTGTTGGGATTATTAGCAATGCATACACTCAAAATTAGAAAAACTTATATGAATATGAATCGTAGCATCCAGAATCTAGTTTCTAAAATACTATTTTTTTTTTTAAATGGACAAGTTTAGCTATATTAAACACTCAAAATTCAATGACTTGGTATTTTTAAAAAAAACTCCTATAAGATTGTAGTTCGTTTTCCCGCAATTTGGATGACCAAAAATTGATATATATATTTTTCCTTTGGTGAGAAGTTATATGCCACTATCTATCTTGGGATAGATTTTATTTTGTATTTTTTTGAGAAATATTTTAATTTTTATGATTTTTTCCATGAAAGTGGTCTGAAAACATAAAGAAAACAGAGCACTTTCCGTTTGCCCACCATAACTTCATCAAAAAATATTGAAATCAAATTATTATTATTTTAACATGTATATAATTTCACCACAGTTGGGGTGGTATAATTTGTATCACATTCTGACAAGTGAAACGAAATTTACAGTCTTAAACGTACACACATAAACATTCACGCGAAAAAGTGTCTTAAAGACCTACTATTAGTAAAAAATTATATAATGATATTTATCCTATTCTATTCACTTTAAAATCAATATTTCTACAAAGGTAACAATCTCCCCTATGTGATGGTACCATGTTTATGACATTTTTTTTTACCTTTGGACATGGTTCAAGTCCGCGGAAGACTAAATTTGATGTTTTGTTGTTTTTGATGTAAAATTCAGGATTTGATGTCCACTTAATTGTCCCCCAACTTGCTACACTTACATGTTCCCGTATAGGGTTTATAGTAACAAGTACCTTTATAGGTTCCACCATCACCCACATATTAGGTAGTCTAGGTGGTGACATAACTCACGGGGATTATCAGGATGGGGATGGAGTTTCAGAGGGGTCACAAACACAGATTCCAATGCCTAGATTCACAATGATCCTAGTATCAGGTGAACCATCAGTGGCCACCTTATAGGTAGAGAACGATCAGTGGTCATCATATATATATATGTATGAATGATATAACATGTACCTCTCATACAAAAATTTCATTTACAGGTGGCGTATGGGCCATTAATTCAGTAGGTGCCCCTATAGGGTTTACAGTAGCAGGTACCTTTACAGGTTCCACCATCACCCCCCAGAGTAGGTAGTCTAGGTGGTGGTGTTTTTCAAGAGGGTGATGGGGATGGGGATGGAGTTACATAGGGGCCATAACCATAGATTTGAATTCCTAGATTCAAAATGATCCTAGCAGCAGGTGAACTATCATTTGACACCTTATAGGCAGAGAGAGATATGGATATGTTGTGAGGTGATGCGGCATTTAGTATAGTCCAAACACTATAAATACATATAGAGAAGGGATCAACAAAGAATGTTACTTTGAGGCAGTAGATACAGCTAGTTGTTACAAAGTGAGATAAACTCACTGCAAAGAGGGTATAACCAGTACCTTAGAGGACATAGCTACAGGAAGATGTGGCCCGCATCATAAGAGAGAAGGATGTATTTTAGTGGGAACCAGAGGTTAGACCTGGGGACATAGTATATGAATTTTTTTCTTCTAATGAGGCTAGATATTACAGGGGTTTGTAGCAGGTAGTGGTGTTGGAGGCTCAAAGCTTTGTTCCTTACAGTCATCTTACAAGAAGTAGATTGACAAGGTTACATAGACCATATAGATCAGCTAGATCAGTGTAAATTTCCCCGCTTGGTCCCTAATAAGGTATCCCTGATGATCGAGAGAGTCAGGGTTGACTCTATTATTGTATAATGCACTATGTATTTATTTTTGGTATATGCCTCGAGATGAAGGCACATTTTTTAGCGGATGTATATGAATGTTTTTTTATATGCCTCAAGATGAAGGCATACAATTTTGATAGATGCCCATGATGGCTTACTTTTTTATATCTGGTTTTATCGAGACACATTTTTATCTATGGACATTGATGATTTTTTGACATGTATATAATGATGGGCATTGATGTATATCACAACTTGATTTATGAGATATTTGTGTTAGCCCATGTTTTTATTATGGTTTATGATGGGGGATAAAAATTTTCCCTATTTTCCCATTGGTGATACAATGTGATGTAATGTTAGCTTAGCATACATCTTGATTTTACTTTATGATGTGGTATCTTAACATTTTATTGATGATATATGATTATGTGATGTGATTGTGTATGTGAATGATGAAATGATAACATACAATATACAAACAAAGAACACAAACCAACTAAATAATTAACAAAATAACTATACAAAAACTCAACAACATAACAATGTACAAAACTAAATAAGAATGTAGAACACACCCAATATGAACAAGCATGGATTAACTCACACCAAATTTATAAATGAACTAAGATGTTAATAACTCTTGTAACTGGTTTAAAGTCATACCAAGAAGAACTAATACAATGAACTGAAAGATAGATTAGTGTAAGAACATATATAATCAAGTAAAGAACAAACTAATCTAAAAAGCATGCAATACAACACAATATATGTACAAACAAACAACCAAGTAAGAAAAACACTACCTTGTTTTTATGGGACATTTTCAAAAAAATTTGCGTTGTTTTTTATTTTCGTGAGACAATGTTATAGTATTTTTTGGCTTTTTTTGGTGATATCTATTTGAATGTTTTCCAAACTTTTCCCAAAATTATGCACAAGGAAATGAAGATGTATGGATGCCCCTAGTGATAGATGGGAATGTAAAAGGGAAAAATCCATACATTTGTAGAAGAGTAGGATTATCAGGATCAAGACCACAAAGGGTAGGCTCAAAAGGATCTCAGAAAAAGGTGAAGCACTAGATTAGGAAAAAATAATCAATCCCCTAGGTGTGAGATAATTACAAAAAATGAATCCTCCTACAGTTCTAGAAACCAGTTTTCACTAAAGGACATGTCTAAAGTGCCATAATTACGTGGTTTCACCTTTGGATGACTTTATTTCTCTTTAATTTTTTGTTAACTCTTCTACTTTTTTACTTTTTTTTCTATTTTGATAGGTCTCCATGCTTAGGAATAGAAACACTTGAGATGCATGGAATTCATGGGTTCTATAAGTTCATCACCATCAGGATAGGCAAGTTTATAAGAACATGAACCATCCACCACAACATATGGACCTAACCAGCTAGGTTCAAACTTTCCTTTCTTCTCTCGATCTTTTGTAGTGTTGAACTGATTCTCTTTAAGAACTGTGTATCCTACCTCAAATTCATGAGGTATGATGCATTTTTTGTGGCTCCTACGCATTTATTTCTAATATACTTTGAGTTAATCCAATGCATAGAGGCATAGTTCATAAATTAATTCCAACTTGGCTAGCCTAGCCACTCTATAATCTTCATCTTTATCTATATAATATCTCAAGGATATCCACCACAAAGGAAGCTCAATCTCAAGGGGTAAAATGGACTCAGTGCCAAAGAAAAGGGAATATGGAGTTGCACCTATAGGTGTGTAGATAGATATCATGTAATCATAGAGGGTGGGATGGATATGAAGATGCCAGTTACGAATGATTTTTCTAACCATTTTCTCCATGATACAAATAAGAGTCTTGTTCAAGGATTCAACATGTCCATTACCTTAAAGGTAATAGGGGGTAGACTATTTCTTGAAGATTTAGAAGTGTTGGAAAAATCCCTTCATTTTTTTATTCTTGAAATATTTACCATTATCATATACATTGGCAGAAGGGATTTCATAGTGTAAGATTATATGATTCATGAAATTTAGCATTCTATGCACTTCTAACATAAGTAAGAGGAACAACCTATACCCATTTTCTAAAGTACTCAGTGGCAATTATAATATGATTGTGGTCATCAAAGGAACTCGGCGTGGGATTACCTAGGAGATAAAGTCCCCATTTGGAGAACAAACATGGTGTCATGATAGGTTGCAAATATTTTGATGGATCATGTATTAAGTTGCCATGTTTTTGACATAACATGCATTTTATTACATATTGATAGCAATTCATTTCCATAGTAGGCTAATAGTAGCCTACTCTCAAGAGTTTCTTCGAAAGGATCATTCCACTTATATGTGCCTCGTAGATTCCTTCATGCACCTCTTTGATTGTGAGGATGGATTCTTCTAATTTTAGACAACATAACATATTCCCATTGTAGCCTCTTCGATATAGGGTACCCTGAAGTAGGGTATAGCAGGCTATGCATTAGATGAGGTTTCATTTTTTGGAATGGGTAATGTTGGGAGGGAAGGTTCCATTTTGTAAGTAGTTTAATATATCAAAGTACCAGGGGGAAAGGGACTAAAAATTTCACATACCAAACAAAATTTAGGCATGTCATATGTAGGCACCGTAAAATATTCTACAAAGAATGACATGTCATTGTTCCCTGGTAGAATACACATTAAAGATCCAATTGTAGTTGTGGCATCTGTTGAATGGTTTTGTGCTCTTGGTACTTGTTGAAAGGTGATTTGCACAAAGTAATATTTTAAAGTATTAACCATTCACTTGTACGGGATGATATTTTCATCCTTGATCTTATACTCATTAGTCACTTGCTTGATGATCAATTAGGAGTCTCCTATAACCTTGATTTTTTGATACTCCATTTGCTAGAAAATTTCAATCCCGCAATGAGGGCTTCATACTCAGCTACATTATTGGTGCATGGGAAACCAAGTTTAAAATCCTAAGGAATTAGATCACTTGTAGGGGTGATAAGGACAACACTAGCTCCTGAGCCATGAAAGGTAAATGACCCATCAAAGTATACTTGCCATGTGATAGATTCCTTAATATACATCATAGAAGAGTCTAGAAGATATATAATTAATTGTTCCATTCCTAATAAAGGGGCTTCAACTAGTTGATCTGCAAGCTCTTTTCCCTTGAATAATTTCTGGAAAACATACTCAATATCGAATTCAGTCAGTAAGATGATCCAATCGGCGATCCTCCTAGGAAGTGCATGTTTAGATAAAATATACTTGAGCAGTTCAAATCTAGATATTAGCTTGGTTTTTTTTATTCACAAGGTAGTGAAAAAGTTTTTGGAAAGAAAAAATAATGACCAAGCAAGATTTTTCAATTCGTGGATAATTGATCTCATAAGAGATCAATGTACGTCTAAGATAATAGACAACCTTTTCTTTTTTATTCAAATTATATTGAGCTAAAAGCATACCGATAGAAAATTGATTGGTTGATATATATAGTAGAAGGGGTTTTCCTAGGGTAGGTGGCATAAGAATAGGAAGTTTAGCCAAATACTCATTGAGTAAGGTGAACACTTGTTGGCATTCAGGACCCTGGTGGAAATAAACATCTTTCTTGAGAAGAAGTGTGAATGAATGGAATTTATCACCAAGTTGGGATATTTTGAGGCTAGCAGCTGCTACAAACCTTTTCCTATAGATTTTGAGGTTAGCTGCCACTAGGCACTTTTTTCTGGCCTATTTTGGACCCTAGCGACTGTTGGTCATAATTCACCCAACCATGAAAACTTCAAATGAGCATAACTTTCTTTCTACAACTCCAAATAAGGAAAACTTGGTATCGTTGGAAAGGTCTTAAAGAAATATTCATGATGGATTTATTAAATCAAGGATTAGATGAGGTTATGAGGGAAAAAATAGGGAAAATAATTTGGGTGTCCCTTCATGTCATTACCTTATCCATTTTTGTAGGCTAACGATTTCTAAGATGTTTCATGGCTAGCGGTCGCAAGGATAATTTTGAGGTTAGCAGCCACTAGGCACTTTTTCTTACTATTTTTGAGGCTTGTGGCTGCTAGGCACTTTTTTCTAGCCTATTTTGGAGCTTAGCGGCTACTAGGCATAATTCACTCGATCATGCAAAATTCAAACGGGAATAACTTTATTTCTACAACTCCAAATTAGGAAAACTTGGTACCATTTGAAAGGTTGTGAGGATATCTTCATGATGCATTTATAATATTAGGTATTGGATGAGGTTAAGAGGGAAAAAAGTAAGAAAATAATTTGGATGTCGCTTCATGTCACTATCAAAATAGGGAAAATGCCCATGACAGTTTGATGATGTGTTTTTTGATATTCTCTTACCTTGGGACCCTAGATATTGCCTCCAAATGGCATATTCCATTATATTTTTCACATTGAGGAGTAATGGAAGGCCTTTCATATCTCCATATTAATTGTTATCTATTCCTTTAAAGTGAATACAAATGAAAAATAAAAGGGTGGATATAGAAATAAAATATTTTCATTCTTTAACAACATTTAATATTTTAGATTGAGGGGGAATCAGAGGCCTCCAAATCTTAATAAAAATTATTATTTATTTTTATGGATAATAAGAAGGTTTTTAAATTTATGTAAATTATGATTCCTCTAAATCTCCTCACAGTGAAAATATTCACACCCTTGTTCAAGAGTCTTAGCAACCACTAGCCTTATGTAGCTTAGTGGGTGCTAGCCTTATGTATCTTAGCGGCTACTAGCCTAATGCATCTTAGTATTCACTAACCTTATGCATCTTAGCGGTTGATTCAATAAAATATAAATATTTTGTTAAAATCTAAAAGTAATGATTACTACAATTATATACAATGAAATATAAATGTTAGGAAATGTATTTGATCTCTTTATGAAAGAAAATGAAATAGATAGGGAAATTACCTTTATTTTTCTTATCCCGAAGTATTTCTATCCTAGATGAAAAACCTAGAACAAAAACTTAGAATTATGCGATCCTGCTTAGAAAAATGCAGAGGGGCCAGAAATTCTTGGGCACGGGTGCCTAGACAAGAGCAGGGGCACCTGCGGCTACCCTAGACATCTGGTGGGTGTCATATTATACAAAAATTATCAGGATCTGGTTCCGAAACCATCATTAAGGTTTCACACTTTCTCACCTTTGATCACCCATGTGTTGCACTTTGACTTTTGAAGTTCCTGTAAATCATCAATACAAAAATTCTCTTACAAGATCCTAAAAAGACATCAAATCCTAAAATAGAAAGATGTAAAATGAGGGTTCATAGTGTCCTTAGCTGTCAATTAGTGAATTTACAAATGAGCATTGCACTACATCTTAGACCCGATGTGCTTCTATGTGATTGTGTGTGTAATAGTTCTCCTAGGTTTCCCTCGTGCCAATAATGCCAATATAACGGGTAGTAGCTAGATAGAATGCAAATGTGTGGGAAGGAAAAATGAACTTCCCCTTTGTAGTGTGTATGTAGAGCAATAAGGCCAAAATATAGTCCCATATATATGTAGATAGATGCCCCTTGATAGAAATTTCCCCGCCATTATAATGGTATATATGGTGTGTTTATATGGGGATATCTTGTTTGAATTTTAGCACTAATGACCCAACATGCCAACTAGGACCTCAAGATATGAGTGGAAAATCCAAAAAGATAGACCTCAAATGTCAAAAATAAAATAAAAATTAAAGAGGACACGGGTGCCCATGATGGATAGGAGTGTCTGGGTGCTAGTGTCCAATCATGGGCATTGGTGTGCAGAGACAACTAACAACAAATGTATGAAGACTGATAGACATGTATCCTTATGACCTAACCAGAACTAGGGGTATGAGTGACAAGTGTGAAATATAAAAACAATAGAAACAAACAATACAAGTGGATGGACTAGGAAGTGATTGATTAGTGAATACTTTTCTTATGTAAGATCCACATATAAAATAACATATTTTGCAGTATAATAAATAGTAAGTGTGTGAATTTATGTCTACATTTTCCCCACTTTATGCTATTTGAATGAAATTAAAATAGTGTAAAGGAAGTAAGTAACATACCTGAGAAGAGTCCGGAGAATCCTTATTGCGGAAGTATGCACATATGTTACAGAAATACATGCAGAATAAGAACATATAGCATGGTGAACAATGGATCAATGTGTCAAACCACGTGGTGTATAGAGATATGGAGAATTGTTATGAGGAGCACTAGGTGAGATTGATTATTTTTATTTTGAGTGACTGGATATTTTGATATTGTCATTGATGGAGATTTGTTGGAGGTAGGGAGTGATTAGTTCCCAACTTGATTTTGTGTGTGTGAAAAAATGAGGATTTGGACATCCTACCGCCAGAGGAAGAGTGTAGGGAGAGAGGTCTATTTTTACCCTCCAACTTTAACTACATCGTCAAAATGTCTAGCCATTGCAAATGGACAAAGAACAAATTTTTGTATTTTGATAATTTTTAATCAATTGTGAATAACCCATATAAGAGCAATATAGGAAAGGAAATGATGTCTCATTTCCCCCACTCTAATGGTGTCGTGGTATGTATGAGATGGCTTTCATGTTAGGTCATTTGTAAGGAGTATAAAATATAGAGATAACTTCCTATGTTAGGTCATCTAGGAAAGTGGTGGTTTAACTCCCAAATTAGGTCATCTAGGAGAAGTGTGTTATTCTTGTGTTGATTGATTGATGTGATTCAAATAGTAGAAGATTTTTGTTTGAGATTTGAATGTGTTTGATTTATTACTCATGGAAATATTTTATGCTTGTTGCCCCTAGATCATGTCATTAGGGGAATTTGGTGTAAATTTTCAAATGATGTACGCGAAAGTTTTTGATAATTATGAATTTGAAATGTAGAATGATCACATAACAATGTGAGGGGAATTATGGGATGACCCCGATTGTATGCCCCCCATTTTGGTGAAAAGGAAAGCGATGATGAGAATGAAAATTGAGTTGTATTTTTAAATGTATGATGATGTAATTGTGATCAAAGCGCAATATAGGTGATGTTGTAAAATTATGTGTATATTGAGTTGTAACTATGTCAAGTAGGAATATAGTGCTTATGGAATGTGTACGATATGATAGTAAGTAGAATTCTGAAGAGAGAAGTGAAAACGAGACAAGAATTGGAGAAACAAAGCTCGAGATATGAGTGAAACCTTGTGATGTGTATTATTTGGAAGAATGAGCACAAATGGTGACCATAACGAGGTAGGAAATTGAGAGTTACTATAAATAGTAATATGAAAAAGTGAATATTCATTTCATTTAAATATTACATGAGTATGATTTTTAGCTCTTAGTGTGTGAGGATGTCATAAGTGAGAGCACCATGATTGATTTGATTTGAGATGGTGGTGGCAGTTGTGGAATTACGTATGATAGTTGAGTTGGTAAGCATGACTTTTGTTCAAAAATTGTGTTGAAATTAGTTGATTTTCAAATTTTTGTAAATTTTTTATTTTTGAGTTTTTAGGAGTTTCTAACTTAGGCAAGAATGATGAAGGCACTAACAACCTTCGGGATTCCAATGCCCAGATATGGGCACTAGTGACCTGCTTTTAGGTGCCCACATCTCGCTCCTGGGTGTTGGCGACCCAGAAGGCCTGTTTTTAGCCCAGAATGTTGTGAATGTAAAAATTAATAGTTGATGGTTTTGTTAGGTTTTTTTACGTGTATACAAGGCAATGATGTCATGTTTGTTGTCATTGTATGTTGTGGAAAGGGATATTCATCTATGGTAGTTTCTTGGTGGTCATCATTTGAGCATATTGTTAGGATTGGATTTGTTAGATGATGAGTGGGATGTACTAGATTATGTTGACCTAAGACACATAACAAGGATGGGGGATGTGCCCCATAATATGCCAATGATCAAAACATTGTACAAGAGATAGTGTGAAGATATGTGCACATTTTGGTTGCCTACCAGAGATATGACCATGAATTTGGAGGATGTCTACCGCATATTGTTATTGCCTATTGTTGGTGAGAGGGTTTAGGTGATGGCTATGGATTGATGCATATAGACAGATGAGGGTCTATTAGGCAGTAGTTTACAACAACCCCAGTGTCCACAATGAGGTCCATATCAGTCTGGATGATATAATAAGGTCAAGGGTTCCATGTAATAGTCAGAAATTAATTATTGTTGTGATTGCTTCCTCAATTGCAGTAGAGGGCGGTGGTGTAGGAATCTTATATAAGATCCATTATATTTACCGCTATCATATAGAGGAGGATGGGATGATATATACTTGGGAACGATGTGTACTAGATCATTTTTAGGGGGACCTATACATGTTCGCACACGAGGAGCATGGGTATGGACTAAGAGCTACCACGTTGCTCACATGTGTGGGCTTATGAGTATATTGTGATATTGAGGCTGCTTGGTGTGCCAAGTGCAAAGTGGGCGAGACCAAGTATATTTTTTCAAGAGGTGGGTAGGTGTGAAAAGTAGGAGAATGGATACTGATACATATAGAGCGATGTTAGAATTGCATATGGGGCTAGGGGCCATTATCTTGATGCCATATCGAGACTATGAAGGATGGCCAAAGGATGTAGTGGAGCTACAATGTACATACTACACATACTATGTGGCTAGAGGACAAGTTTCTCTGGGGTGGTTGAGCTATTTCAGGGAGAAGTGTATATCACACCAGTTTTGTATGGCTCAAGATGTGCCCCCAAGAGTCCATTAATATGGGTGAGAACCATGAGGGCACTGAGGAGGGCTATAGTGCAAGACTAGGGCCCATAGGGGCGTAGTTAGTACCTCCTGGTTGAAATGAGTTTGATGCGGCCATAGGGACAATATAGATTGATGACTGCATGGGTGTAGAAAGGTGTATAGTGCATGGTGGGTAGTGCACCAATGGGTGATATTATATCCATAGATTTTTGATGCAATTGGAGCACCACCAGTATGAAGAGTAGAGGGACATGAACCTACCCTCTGTTGGTGATGATATGGCAATGGTGAGAGTAGAGCGTGAGTTTATGTGTATTAATAGTTTTGGATGTATGACGTATGTATTTTATCACAATTTTGTCATATCATGCGGGTGAACTAATGTGATGTTTTGGATGGTTGTACAAGGATTCTAATTAGTCACTTATTATAGATACTTCTGATCCACAATTTCACGCATGGAATGTGCCCACTAACCTGTCTCATTAGGAAGTGGGATGTTAGATTGGGTGGATGACCATTGTGCATGAGCATTCTAATTTATGTTGATCCAGTGTTGATAACAACATCTACTTTGTACCATGTTATTGAGCGAGCGAGACGAGGAATGAGAAGAGACGCAACAAGACTAGAGAGGTTTTGGGTGGAGGTTCCCTACTACATAGAATGTATTTTCTAGATTCATGGACCTTCAAGCTATAGGATCATTTTTTTGTGAAGTAGTCAATTAAGTTGACTTTACTACACACGACAAGTAGAGAGGTATAGGGGAAGTGACCAGACGACGTAGATTGAGTGGTGAAGCCTCTAGATTTTGAGAGCTCCCATGCAATTGTAGATAGTGATAAATGATGATAATATATGATGTATATGTATGTAGGGACATGCCCCCCAGTGATTGTACCATGTAACTATGATATTTTAATGATATATAGAAATGGATAATTGTTGTTATTATCGTATTTGTTATATTGATGCATGATGTGTTGAGCATTATTTCGTATATGTTGATTTACATTTGCATTGTAGTAATAGTTGATGTTGAACTAATGGAGAATAATGTGTAATTTTAATTATGAAATAGATAAGTGGATGAGATAGTGTATGAAATATGATATACACCATGTTATTGATCCATGTGATGATGCAAGAGTATACCTTGTATGTATGAATAAAGATGAGATGAATGGTAAAGTATGTATAAAAGAAATTATGTAAGAGAGTATGTGAATGAGATGATCAAAAAAGTTTACTTGAGCGAGTGTTAGTATGATGAAGATGAGACAGGAGGAGAATAATGATTCCCCCTAGTGTTTGAATGATGAGGTTTGTTTATATAAGACCTCTTAGTAGTCAGAGAATGAACCATAAAGGCAAGAGTTCTTCATTGAGAAGTGGTTTGATAATGTACACTAGGTAGATAAATCGATGAAGAGTGCATAGCATAAAAGTAGAGTGAAGTTCTTATTGTAACATAATCCCTCAATAGTCATGTAAGAACCATGATACCCTGAGTGCATCCATTGGGGGATGAGGTGAGATAAAAGTAAACTACCTAAGACCAAGAAGGTGTGGAGTGGTGGAAATCATGTGGAATGGAGAGCATCATAATTTTATGAAACAAACTATGAATGCCTAACAAAATGGTGCCAATGATGGGAGATGCAGTAGTGGGACAGCCAGATGCCGATGACATAGGTAGCCAATGTGTAGTAGGAGCAGTGTGCATGAAAACTGAGATAGTGCAACGATGGATGAATGAGATAGAGGGCATGCATGAATAATGACTTGCGGCAATGGTATACTAGTAGTGACCTTAGGAGTGGGTATGCAGGAGATAGGTGACACTTGGAGAAACAACACTGTTGCATGGAATTGGAGACATAGACCGCTTGCGAGAGAAAGAGCCAAACAAAATGACACCCTTGTCTTCTAATTATTGTAATATGTCATGAATGGCACAAAATTCATTTTCACGATGGCCATTGATGTGATGATAGTTATAATAAGGTTGATCATGTTAGCATTGCAAGTGATGAGGTGGATGATGTTGATTATAAGGTAAGAGAATCAAGCACTTGTCAAGAAAAACACACATAGCACATCATGAGGCCTAACATCATGAGAAAAGTGTAATGGGTCATGAGGAGGAGATGCAGATGTCTTAGGCTAAGACTAACAAGGTGGAGGATATGGATAATGCTTATGTGATGGAGGATACTGAACTAGAATGCGGGGTGGAGACCTTAGAGGGAAATTAACATATGGAAGGGGAGAAGAACTAGATGATGCAGCAGTAACAGAAATAACAAAAGGATCTTGTTCTAAATCAATGAATTTATAGCATAATAATGTGAAGGATTTGCATTTAACATATTGCAATTGTTTCTTTAAAGAAGGAATCAAGCCACGAAAAAATATGAATTTCTTTTCTATATCAATTAGCTGAAAGACTAACTGATGCATGCAAGCATTGAAACACAGAAATGTAATCAATAATAGGTTATGTCTTTCCTTGATGTAAGCCAGGTAAGTGATCATATGTGATTCTAGGGCCATTTTAAAGAATAAATCGGAAAAGGAAGGCCTATTCCATCTCACAATAGGTACTAATATATCCAAAAGTTAGATGTGTGTACCATTGGAGAGCATCATCGATAAGAATATGAAGAAAATATTTAAGTAATAATCGATCATTGGAGTAAAAAGTCCATAGCTAGACAATAAATATTGAGATGCAAATATGGATTGCTAGTACCATCAAAACATGAAAATTTAGGCATAATAAAATCCTTAGGGAATGTTGAATTGGGAATCTTTTTTGGAATAGGATTTCCATGTAAATTTGTTTTTATCAATAGAAGCATAATAGGCTTTGCTTTCAAAAGTGAGAGATTGGACCTGAGATTGTAATTGACCAACAAACATGCATGAGTGATCAATATATCATGTGAAGGAATGGTGGAATATGTGAATGGTGTATTGAGTGGTTAAAGGTTGTCCATTATGAGTGATCATATGGTTTGTCTGAAGAAAAAGTGGAGTATACCAATGCTATAGGAACAATAGGTGTAAGAGTGCAGAAGAAGTAACTTGTGGTGAAGAACATGGAATATCAATAGAAGTATTAGGGAATACATCAAAAGATTTATTAGGAGATGAATCAATAGATGGATATGAATCAACATGCATGTTACTAGACACAACCTCAGAAGAAGATGAAAGTGGAGTAGAGAATTCACATTCAACAGTATGCAGAGAAGTAGAGTCATCACTACTATGTGTATCATCAATATAAGATAAAAAATCAAATGCAAAGGATTTCATCAAGCATATCATCAATATATAATGAAGTAGGAGAAACACTAGTATGAGATGTATCTATAGAATCACTAGAAAATTTTTAGAAATGCAAGGAGTATGAGATGCAAATTATACAATCATCGTGACTAGTAATAAGAAAAAACATCATGCATATGTATATTTTCATCATGATTATTTATTTTTAGTGTTTCAATAAATACTAAGAATAAAATTGATAATAACATCATCTATAGTTTCAACAGAAATAGAAGAGGGTGGAGAATGGATTACTAAATAACAAGGTATACAACCAGAAAATATTATTGGATCATAAACAATGCTAATGGTAGAATGATAAAAGGTAGTAGGAACATTGTGTTCATGAGCAAAAATTTGTCTTTGAGTATCATCTAAAAGAATAATATTGTGTTCACTTATAGTTGCTTCATCATAAATAAGTTCAACACTCACGTGAGGCATAACTCTCCTAGGAGGATAAGATATACTCTTATCCATTAGGGTTTTAGTGGATCCTATGAAAAGGAGCTATAAGCTATGGGTTCACTAAAATGATTCAATTAAATCTGAATAGTTTATTAAAATGTGAAAGAAATGATTTTTATAGTGATATACAATGAAATACATATGCTAGGCACTTTATTTTATCTAATTATGAAATAAAATGAAATAGATAGGGAGCTTACCTTGATTTTTCTTATCCCGAAGTATTTTTTTCCTAGATGTACTACTAGAATAGAAACTTAGAATGTCGTGATCCTTTTCAAGAAAATGCAGAGGGGGTGGAAATTCCTAAGCACGAGTTCCTGGATAAGAGTAGGGGCACATGCGGGTGCCCTAAACCTCTGGTGTGTGTCGTAGTCTAAAAAAATTAGGATCTGGTTCCAACACCATCACTAGGGTTTTACACTTTCTCACCTTTGATCACCTATGTGTTATAATTTGAATTATAGAGTACCTATAAATATGCAATACAATAATCTCCAGTAAAACCCTAAAAAATACATCAAATCTGAAAAAATAAAGATGCAAAATGAGGGTTTGGACTGTCCTCATCCGTCAACTAGTGAACTTACAAATGAGTGTTGCACTACATCTCAGAACCAATGTAGTTCTATGTGATTGTGTGTGAAATATAACTCCTAGGTTTCCCTCGTGCCATTGATGCCAAGATAATAGGTGATATCTAGATAGACTACAAATTTGTGGGATGGAAAAATGAAATCCCCTTCCTATGCAGTGTGTATGCAATCCCTTTGATATGTATATAGATAATCCCTTGATATAAATTTCCCCGCCAGTATAATGGTATGTATGTTATGTTTATATAGGGATCTCTTTCTTGAATTTCAATACTAATGACCCAACATGCCAAATAGTACCTTAGGATATGAGTGTGAAAAATGAAATGAAAAACCTCAAA
This sequence comes from Taxus chinensis, assembly GCA_019776745.2. NCBI lineage: Eukaryota > Viridiplantae > Streptophyta > Pinopsida > Cupressales > Taxaceae > Taxus > Taxus chinensis. Next base: position 872,989,670 of record CM034148.1, on the reverse strand, counting down.
TGCCAAATTTAAAATAAAAAATAAAGAGGACACAAAAACCTAGGATGGACAGGAGCGCCTAGGTGATAGTGTCTAGTCTTGGGCACTGGTGTCTAGAGACAACTAACGAAAAATGTGTGAAGAATGAGAGACATGGATCTCTATGACCTGACCATACCTAGGGATGTGAGTGATAAGTGTGAAAGATAAAGAAAAAATAAACAAACAATACAAGTTGATGGACTAGGAAATGAGTCATTAATGAATAATTTTCTTATACAAGATCCATATATAAAACAACATACTTGGTGGTATAGTAAATAGTAGTAAGTGTATGATTTTGTGTCTATAGTGGTCACTAGCCTTATGTAACGTTGCAGCCGACACAAACAAATAGTAACTATTTTTGGACCTTAGCGGTCGCTAGGTAATACCTCAACAAGATGAAAAAAATTTTTAATCATATTTTCCTATACATTCCAGAGATGCCAATTTTTAGAGCTTATCAGTTGCTAGCTATGTCTCAACAAGATAATAGTCTTGATACGCATATTTTCTTATGCATTACAAGGATGCCAATTTTTGGACCTTGGCGATCATTAGCTAATACATCAACAAGAAATAAATGGAGAAAGAGAGAGCTCCCTTTCTATCTCATAATTATTTTTCAATATGGGGGATATGAACTAGAATGGGAGACATCCCATTCTACCTTTTTGGTTTATTTTCCTCTAAGGTTGAGAAATATTATTCATGCTAATTTTTTAAGTGAAAAAATACTTGGATGTATTCATTAATTTTTGTGGTTTATATTCATTCTTTTTTATATTGAGATAACTTTGTTCAAATGCCTCATTTTTATGATCGTTATGGTAACACTTCGTAATTTTTTTTCATTATTATTGACATTGAGATAACTTTGTTCAAATGTCTCATTTGTAAGAACAATATGGAAGCACTTGTTCAACTTCCTTTTGTATAAATACCACTACAAAAGTTGATAGAGAGTTTGAAAGAGGTATTTTGGATGAAGAGTTGTTTGTCGAAGTACATAAACATGATAACTTCCATGATGACTTATGGATGTTTCAGATGATACTTAATGATGTCACAAAAATTGGCATGGTTATAGCTACAAAACTAATACTTAAAGATGTGATCAAGGTTCAAGTTGAGAAAATTTATAACATCACAAGAAAATCCTATCTTTTGGAAATGGATCTCTATGTGGCCAACTATCGTAAAGATTTAAAGGAGAGGTCAATACAAAATGACAAATATTCTTTCACTAGTTTTGGTTGGAATTTTTCCATTCCCAACTAATAGAAATAATAAGTAAGGTGTGGATACATCACAATAAATAAATATATATATATGTGTGTGTGTGTGTGTGTGTGTGTGTGTTGCAATGTCTTAAATGTTTGTATGGAAAACCTACAACATCTTCAATTCTTCATTTTCTTGATAAAAGGTCCTCACACATTAGAACTAATCCTGCACTTGTCAAAAAAATGACATATCACAAGTGATCATATTTATCTTCATGAGAGATAGATATATCTCTTTCCTCTTTCAAGGAGATGAAAAAATATCCAAAGAAATAATTTGAAAATAAAGTAGAGACTCTCTTTTTAAAATTGGCTCCAGAACTTAGTGAAGAGGTAAAACATTTCTTGTTTGATGAAATAGTGTTTTCTATTGATGTTCAAAGGCGTGAAATTTCACCTAAATATATCCAATTCAGGAAGCTAGATGAAGATGTAGTTTCAAAAATAGTGGCCTCAATGATACAAAATATTATTATAACTCCTCATGATGTAATACTTCTTCCTTTTAATAATACTACAAAAAAAGTTGCTGAAATTATAGCAGGAGAAGATCTCATGGATGAGAACATCAATTTTTATACCTTATATGGGCAACACACTATTAGTTCCCAAAATAAAATACTTGGCAATCCCAAGTATGTTGATGTGCACGGTTACTATAAAATGTGAAATTCTAGAATCATGACCCACAATATTCCATTAACTACAATATATGTTATTTGCAAGCAACAAAATCGAGCAAACAAAGTGTTGGTTGAGACACATTTTATTGATAATATATCTAAGGCAAGGGATTTGTGGATAAGTTGTGCAAGACCCAAATGTCCAGAAAGGGGAAATGAACAATTAACAGAGTGTAAGGTGTGTATTATAATTTTATTTCAAATTTATATTTATCCAAAAAATATTTAAATAGAAATTAACACTCATGCTTGTAATAAATTTAAATGCAAGGTTTCATTAAATGGTGCTTAGATATATTTGAAATAGAAAAGGAAGAAACTTTTCATGATAAGTTGAAATTATTTTACTTTCCTAATTCTATTTGGGAAAAGTGGGAATTTTTTTGAATTGTATAGATTGGGTTGATTAACATGTTCACCCAAAAATACAACCATGATGCATTCACATCAAATTCAATAAAACAATTCAGTGCTAATTTTTTTAAGTGCATACGTGGGCTTGATAAAAGTGAATTGGATTGCTTTGTTGATGAGATATATGAAGGAAATGTTTGGTTGAGGACATTGCTTGACCTTGGTCAAAGAGTTGAGACCATTGCCAATTATTACAAAAGAAAAAGTATTTGAATATGTTTGTGTGAAGGATGGTGACAATTGTATAAGACTTAAATGTGATGCAAAAACATGTGATAAATAAATATGGAATTAATATAACCCATTTGGCTCAATTATGTCACATAATTGGTGAAGAAAAAACATTCTGCTAATGGTCAAAAAACTTCTCAAAAAGGAAAATCAAGAATTCAGAAAGGAAAAGAAAGTGCTAAAAAAGGAAAGAGAAAATTAGATGAGGCTAACCAAATGTTAGGTTGATTATTATTTACCTTTATTAATTATGCATTGCATATTAATAGGTTTATTTATTTATTGGTTATATGGTTATATTTCTTCATAACCATCTAATTGTCTTTATTTTGCATATGGGTGTTGTTACATTGTTTTAACAATATAACTGTTTGATTGTATTTAATATTGGTTATGCTTCCCGGATATATTTTTGGAAGCTTTTATAAGTTATATATTGTTGCACCTGTGCAACTTATATTCTTGTGTGTATTCAGCTATACAATACCTATAAGTATTGCAGCTCATACAAATGTAATTTGGTTTATTGAGATTAATAAAATCTATCAGGATTCTGTCCCTATTTTTTAGTTTACATTTGGTACCAGAGTGAGAATCATGACTTGTGAGGCAGAGAAGGTGTCGAAAGAGAGAAAAATATAGATAGAGGAGAATGGAGAAGAATTTGTAGCAATTGAGAGCCTATGCAACCTCCTACAACCTCACAACTCCATCTCTTCCTCCCCACATCCTCATGTTCATTCCAGGTGTTTGGAATACAATTTTATTTTATTTTTACATTGGTGCACCCTGCACCAGGAGAAAGTTCCTACACAAATATAAAATTAAAAAAAATCTCCATCCAGGGGTTTTGCCTCTAATATTAGAGGTGCATTTGGTCATAGTATTAGCTATAGCTAATACTAGCTGACTATCAGATTGTAGGACTCTATTTTTTTTTTGAGGTGTTTCTGTCTGAGTTCCTAGTGAGCTATTTACACTCCACAGTGACCAAGTTGGGGTCTCCATCAGTCGACTCAGCCCACACCAAGTCACAATGGTGAGTTATCCATAGTGTTGACTAGAAAATATGAAGCATTATGGGCGAGTTGAGGCATTACAAGCTGAGCTATTTGTTTATTCATCCAAGCTCATACAAGGGCCAATCTCTATGTGCATTGAACCAAACTAAGAAGGTTGAAAGGACGAGTTGTATTGACATTCTAGTTGCATTGTATTCCTCTGCTGAGCTATCCACAACCATCGAGCAAAGGTGTGTTGTTTATGCTGGTTTATTGAACCGAGCTCTCACACATTACAAGTTGGCTTCTCCCAAATGCACAGCGAGCTCCACCGTACAAACAATGACCTACACATATAGTGAAGGATAAATCACAAACAATGATTTCCAATACAGTGCAAGAAAAAAATAGATCCTTAGAAAAATCCAACAAATATTGACCACAAGCAAATAAAAAAGATAGGCATGCAAAGGAAAATCACTGGTGGAAGAGGAGTTCTCCCGTATTGACTCCAATTGACCCTGCAATACAAAAATAATGACCTATGAAAGCAAATAGGCAGCGAACAATCCAATAAGGCGGTTACTCAAATTTAAAACAAAGGGAATAACATTCGAAGAGGCTCAGATCTGGTTTCTATCTGAAACCTAAAATTCCTACCGACTGTAAGCATCCATGTGGAGTCTCCTTGACACGTCACATTTTTTTAAAGGTTAGTAAATTTATTCTTTATTCATATACAGAGTTCTTCAAAAACATATGCATAGCGCATTGAGCACCTTAGTGGATAAAGCAAGAACTTTGGGAGTGGGAAGTGCATGGTTAGACCCCCACTCCTAAATCACTTTTCAACCCATTTTGAATTTTAGTGGAAAAATTGGAGAACCACCAACTATGGAGGGAATTTTAGTGGAAAAACTTGACTAAAAGCACTAGTTACAACTAAACCCACCTCTAAAGTTTTAGCGAGAAAAAACCCTATTTTAGGGGGAAAAAAATTCTCCTATCAGGCCTATTTTTTATTCTAAGAAACATTTTCCAAAGGGGGGATAGCTAAAAATTGCATTTTCATCTTTTTTTTGCAATTCTTTGCATTTTGGGTCGTATTGGGCTCCAGAGGCCACCAGGGCCCGAAAAACAAAAAACAATTTTCCTGCCATTCAATTTTTCAAAATTTTTGAATATAATCATATGCTTTAGTATATTGTACTAATTTTCAGGTTACCATAGTTAACGACAAAATTTGTAAGTGTTCAGAAATTGACAGAATATTGTAATAAAAAATAGTAAAAAATGGTTCTAAAACACTCACGAGATCCTAGATCTCATTCGCAACATTTGATATATACAGTGTCTCTGGGAAGCACTTACGGGTAAAGCCGTCATGACTAATACTTCACTCAACACCTAATATAGCTGCAACAACATCATGTGGGAATCAACCCTTTAAATTGACAGGGAGTAATAAGGTCACAGTGCACACACTATGAGCCTTCCCATTTGTCTGTGAATGATTGCATGGCATAAATCCAGACTGAGAAATTATCCACGTATATATTGTTGGTTTGAAAATCTATCGGATTAGGTAGATTGTGGGAAAATAGGCCAACAGTGTGCAGGGCATAGCCCCTCTTTGAGACAGCAAAGCGAAACTGGTTTATTACTAATCTATCAAGTAGGAATTTGGGCAAATCTACACTATTCTAAATTCAGGGGTTTTGGGATCTCATCCTAGTAGAGGTAGTTATAACAATGAACAGAAAGGTAAGAGGGAAGGAACAGAGGAAGATAGATCTTGTTGGTCGTCAAAAAGGACTTCAAGAAGAGCAACAGTCAAGGGATAAGAAGTCCCTCCTCTTTAATGGGAGAGGTTCCCTTATTCAGAAATGAACCTATTTACACATATACAAAGCATGATTTTCTTGTGGAACTTGGATATTATGAAAGTGTTTTCTATAAGGATCATCAATCATAAAAGGACTAAAGAATGAAAATGCGAGAACGAGAAGAAAGGCACCATTCAGAATTATAGATGATAGAGTAATTCCTTATGCATGAGAGGGTACAGTGAATTGGAATAAGATCATTTGTATCACATTAATAAGATGAAATTTGAAAAGACATAAAGTTCTGTAAATAACATCTGCAAGAATACAAAGCTTCTCAGCATAATACAGACAAATGATCTAACAAGATTAAATGAATAGCTTAGGAATAAAGGAAACCAGATAGACAAAGAATGAAAAATCCTTTTGTATTGATTTCTTTATGATTTATTTACACTTTCAAAAATAAGCCAAGTTCTCTCTCTCTCTTTCAAAATGGTGAGGAGAGGCCATTATATAGTTTACAAATTAGTTACTCCCGGTAACTACTTCTTTTAACTAATGATTAGTTAAAGGGTTGCAAATCACAATACCCAAAATAAATACAATAAATTCATGATGAAGAAGAGAAGAAGGAGAAGAATCAGGAGAAGAAGACAAGCGTTCAAAATTGGGAGGGACCCACTGATTTAAGGATCCGTTGTTTGAATCTCTTCAACACCTCGGCTATGTCTCTGCCACGTGGGACTGATGTGTTGGTAGTGGCATCTAACTTTGCAATGAGTTCTCCATGCACGTTCGTTAGTTCACTTGATTCGGGACTGAAATGAGCTCCGCAAGTGAGTATTGTGTCTACACATTGTAATGAAATTGGGAAGCCACTGGTGAACACCAAGCCACTGTCATGAATCATCTGTGCCATAGCTGAAGGGTTTGCATCTGTCATCCTTGCCCAAAAATCCCCAAAATCAAGGTGGCAAACTTCACTGTCCCCGATATCAGGAACGGAAAACTCGAGTGGTAAAACTTGTTCCTGCCCCTGGAATTTAATCTTCATGTTGATAGTAACTTGGAGAACAGAGCTGCAGGTTGGAATTGGGATGGAATCGCAAGGGAAATGGATACGCGTGCAGAAATTTTGGTTACAAGGGTTCGAGCAATAGATAACATGAAAGTAGTGTGCAAAAACGCATAGGGGGCAGTTCATTATATAGCCGTTTAGGAGAGAGAAAGGTAATAAATGTGCATTAAATACATATCTACCAAATTGAAAAGCAAGATATTCGGGTAGAGCGGGAAAAATTAGCACGAATGGCACTTGGTTCATTTGGGACACGAGGGATGCGAAAGCGCGGAGTATGCGGTTCGGCCGATTCGGGCAATGCAGGGAAAAGACGCACAAATGTTTTTGGGACATGCGGGACGAAAGTACGTGGAATATGTGATTCGGCTGAATCAGACGAAAAGGGAACAATGGGTCTGAGTGAACTTGGGACAAAAATTTCCGACGGGCCTGAAAAGAACAGACTTCAGGTAAATCGGCCGATCGGGGGACAGAGAGCCCGAATGAACCTGGGACACGCGGTACAAAAATGTCCGACAGGCCCGAAAAACACACAAAATGACCCAAAAAATGTAGATTTTCCCAATTTTCTGAATTTTCACATCACCAGGACAACAGAAAAGACACTTAACCTCAAAGATTTAATTTTCAACTTCTTAAAAGTAGGGGAATTTTTAGTGGACAACAGCTAGCTCCTTCTGGGGATGACTTGGCATTAATTGAAAGAATGAGACAAGGCAAGAATTTAGACAAAATTGGGGAAGTAGACCAGTACCTTATCCATTGGGCCACGAAAACAAAAAGCAAACCAATACAGAAGACAACACCGTAAACAACACACAAAAACAAGGGAAGGAAAGGAGGACACACACTATACAGAATATACACAGGACTCCCTAATCACCTACGACTTATACAGTTTCAGGTACTACACAATATAAGGAAGTGGGAGAGAATAACCATCCATATAATCAAGGTAAAAATAATTCTTACCAGCGAAGTGCCTGATCTTGAAAGGTCTGAGCCAAAGGGAATCAAACTTGCCATGGCTGCCACGAGGTTCATGCCTTTTATCCCATAACAAAACAGTGTCTCCAATTTTGAAATCCCTGAACATGGCTTTCTTATCAAACAAGACCTTTACCTTCTGTTGGTGAGCAGATATCCTATGAGCAACTTCCAATTTTTCCTCATTCAATTTGTGAAGATACATAATTCTCTTATCCAAAGAATCATTGAAACTGGTATCTTCAATGGCCTTCATTAAACGCAGAGTTGGAAGCTCCACTGTAACTGGCAATTGGGTCTCCACTCCATATACTACCAGAAAAGGAGACATCCCAATGGCTCTCTTAGGTGTGATCCAATCTGCCCAAAGAGCATCATAGAGTTTCTTGTGCTAGTTCCGTTGGGATTCATTGACTAATTTCCTTATTATGGCCACCAGATTTTTATTTGTTGATTCTGCTTGTCCATTTCCCTGAGGATAGTAATCTGAGTGAGCCAGGGAGATGCCATATCCATAGCAAAAATCCATCATCTCAATTGAAGAAAATTTTGAAGCATTATCTGTCACAATCTTGTTTGGCACACCATACCTTACCAAGATGTTTTCTTTGATAAAGCTACATACTACTTCTGAAGTAGTACTCTTTACTGGAATGACTTCTACCCATTTGGTGAAATAATCTGTGGTAGTTAATACGTGGGTATGACCAGAATGAGAAGAGGGATTAAGTGTTCCAATGAAATCTAAACCCCATTGCTGAAAAGGTTCTTCGATCACAATTGGTTTCAGGGGCAAGGAGGCCACCTTGGGTCTACCCACGAAAGTCTGACAAGCCTCACATTTATCAACCCATTTTGATGCATCCTTGAACAAGGTAGGCCAGTAATATCCTCCATGAAGTATTTTATGAGCAGTGACAGTTGATGAGTAATGCCCTCCACATGCCTAATCATGAAAAGATGAGAGTACCTTCTTCTGCTGTCCCTTGTCCACACATTTCAAAAACCTTCCATCTAACCCACGTTTAAACAAGGTGTTTTCCCACAACACATATTGGGTTGACCTTAGTTTAACGGCTCTCTTCTCTTTCACAGTCGAATGAGAGGAGAATTCTCCATAGGTGAGAAAGTGAGTGATATCAACATACCAGTCATCAACTGAGCTAAGAAACAGAACGGTAGGAAGACCAACTTTATCCTCTAGTAACTCATGTCTAGCTCCTTCAGCGATGAGTTCACACAGGCCTTTTCCACAGAAGAGCTTGGTTGGTTTGATGTCAATATCATATTCTTGAACCTTGGCCACCCAGTTCCCTCGCTTGGATCCAAATTCCTGCTGTGTGAGAATTGACTTGATAGTTGTATCTGGTACCAACACCGTGGAGTGAGAGTTAAGAATGTAAAAATGAAACTGATTGACAGCTTTAACCACTACAAAAGCATGTTTTTCCATTATGGTGTATTTTAACTCATGATTTTTTAGAATATAGCTCATAAATGCAATTGGGAGTTCGTGCTCATTAGAATCTTCCTGAGTCAAAACAGCAGCCAAGGTGTTATCCGTGGTGTAGCAATAGATAATGAAATCTTTGCTGAAATCTGGACATGCTAAAACAGGAGTTTTAGCAATGGCCCTTTTAATACCTTTAAAGGATTCTTTCCCTTCAGGAAAATAACCAAACGTTTTTTTTCCTTTCATTATTTGGGAGATATTCAAAGTTAGCTCTGCAAAATCAGGGTGAACCTTCTCAGAAAGTTGATCTTACCAAAGAAAGAGTGCACTCCCTTTTTGTTGGTTGGAAGAGGAATTTGCTGAATAGCTTGAACTCGCTCAGGATCAATTTTTATACCATCTTTGGAGACAACGTGCCCCAATAATTTCCCCTTCGTGACACAAAAGATAGATTTCTTAGGATTTAAAGAGATCCCATGTTCTCTACATCTTAGCAGAACTGTCTCTAGATGTTGGAAATGATCCACCCCTGTTTTAGAAAATACAGTCAAGTCATCAAGGTATACGATGATACACTTTCCTTCTAAACTTCCAAAGGCCAAATCCATAGCCCTCTGAAAAGTGGCACTGGCATTGATGAGCCCAAAAGGCATCCTTTTGTAAGCAAAGGTACCCCAAGGGGTAGTGAAAGCCGTTTTGTGTTGATCTGTGGTATTAACTTCTACCTGGTTATATCCTGAGAAGCCATCAAGCATAGACAACATTTCGGATCCTGTTACTGCTTGCAAGACCTGATCCATCATAGGTAAGGGATAATTATCTTTTAAGGAAGCTTGATTTAGATTCTTGAAGTCAACACAGATACGAATCTCACCATTTTTCTTTCTAACGGGCACAATATTGGCAATCCATGTTGAATGATGGATAGGAAAAATGATTTTGGCTTTCAATAACTTCTGTATTTCTTGAAAAATGGTGTCAACTATTTTAGGATTATATTGCCTTTGCTTCTGTTTAAAAGGCTTAATCCCAGGTTTGAGAGGGATAAAATGTTGCATCTCCTTTGGTTGAAAGGCCTTTAAGTCTTCATAGCAATAAGCAGGGACATCTTTATACTTTTTCAAAAGACTAATTACCTTCTTCTTTTCTTCTAGGGTGCAACATTTTCCAATGTTCACGAGTTTAGGATCAGTAGAACTCCCAATATTGATTTTGTCATATTCAGCTGATTGTTGGGGTCCAGTAGAAGCTCTAAACTTTACATACCTGTCGTGTTTTTCAAATAGTTCTTCTAAACTCACCAATCCTTTTGGAATCTTGTTTCCTTTGATTTTGATACATCCATCCTGATCCGCTTCTTCTTCTTTGGCGGCTTCTTTGTCAAAGGGCACACTTTCACGAGGAAAATTATCGCTTCCTTCAAAGTACAACTGTTCAAAATTATCCTTGAGTTCTAAGAAAGAAAGCAAGTGTTGATTGTCATTGAAAACTTTCCAGTTACTTGTATTATCAGGTACACTGGGTCTATGAATCATTTCAATGGTGAACTTATCTTGAGAAAAGTTAGGATGAGGAATAAGCAATGACCCTGAGACTGCTAGAGAATCAGCCCTGGTATTCTTCTCCCTAGGCACTGCTTCGATGGAGAAGGCTTCAAGAAATTCAATGGAGTCCCAAACCTGATTCTTGTAATGTTTCAACCTTCCATTCTTTACCTGGAAGAGGTTTCTAACTTGCTTGAAAATCAATTCCGCATCCCCATGAGCTAGAAGATTCTTCACACCCTGTTCTTTTGCCACCTGGAGTCCAAGAATGAGAGCCTTATACTCTGCTGTATTATTGGTATTTTCAAATTGCAACTTGAATGAGAAAGGATGAATGTTTCCTTCAGGTGATACCAATATGACACCAGCCCTAGAACCAGCCGAAGAACAACTTCCATTAAACTCTAATATCCAAACACCATTAGGATCTTTAGGTGAGACTTTGGGGAGTTGGATTTCTTCTGGAGAAATAATCATGTAGTTGCCATGCCCCATATCCTCATAGAGTATTTGTGCTTTGGGATCATCAGTGTTTTGTACAATATACTCAGACTGCTTCTCAGGCAGCAACTTCTTCATTTTCCCATTAACATGTATGAAGGCATGTGACCAATCCATTTGAATTTCTCCACCCACATCCTTACAGAAGTTTCTACTTAGCAATGTCCCGTATGAAGGAGGAATATCTGCTACTAAGATAGTAGCCAAAACTTTCTTCTTAGGAAAAGTAGCAAAAGCCACTTGTGCATCCTTAATTCTTCCGACCAAGGGCACTTCCTTACTCTCCATGGAATAACAAGATCCGTAAGTGCGTGTGAGAGTCAAGCCTAAGGCGTGAGATACTTTGGCAGGCATTACATTGTCTGATGCTCCTGAGTCTATGATGTAATTACTGAGCCTATGGCCAGCTATAAAGAGTGTTACATAAAATGGTTTGATTTTGTCATTGGGTGAGGTGACAAAGGCTACCAGATTAGGCTGCGGTGCAGAAGGAGTGGGTAAAAGGCCTTTAGAGGTAGTTTTAGAATGGAAATTGACAAAGTGAATCATTTTAGCAAAAGCCTTGGGATGGGTTTGATAATATTCAGCCTCTGAGATTTGAACCTTAGTCTTTTTTAAGTGATCAATAATATCGAAAGACCCAGAAGTGGACGGGTTATCATCACTTGAGATTCTAGTTTTATCAATTTTAGGGGAAAAAGAAGTAACTTTAGTAGCAGGATTGACAGGACTCACCTTTCGTGTAGATGAAATGGGGATCGGAGATCCTCTTTTTGCAATTACAGGGATAGTTCTCGGCTGCTCCTTAGATTTCTTGGTGGGCTACATCACTTTCTCCCTCTGATTTGTCTATTCTTGAGTCATGACAGCATATGATTCACTATTCATGTCTGCTACTACTTCGTCATAATCATCTCCTTCATCAATTCCTTCAGTGGTGAAGAAATTAACTCAAGATCCCTCAAGTTCATCTGTTTCATCATCAACCTCTTCAACAAATTCCTCACAATCTTCATTCACCTCCTCATCCTCTAGTTCCTCAACTTCACAGGTTGCATTGACAGGAACTTTAATAGGAGGTCCTTCAAGTGCTATCCTTGTTTGAGAAGCATGCAAACTATTTTTGGGCTGAAAATTCCTCCTTGGAACGTTTGCATATGGAGTATGCTGAGCCAATTGTTTCTTAATGGCGATGAGATCATTTGCAAGTTTTTATACCAATGGATCAGTATTAGGTCCAAGAGCGGAAGAGGAAGAAGTAGACTTAGATTTAGAAGGGTCTCTTCTCAACTTCCCTGACATGATTAAATCATCTTCAACACTAACAACAAGAGTTTGATCCTTGGCCAATGTTGCGAGATTAGCCCTTCTCAGTGCATAACTAACTTCAGGCAATTGGGCATTTAGGAAGAAGCATTTTTGAATTTGATCTACAGGTTGAGTATTTGGTGGAATTTTGTTAATCAACCTGTTGAATCGAGCCACAAATTCTCTCATGGGCTCTTGTGATTCCTTCTTTATTTGAGAAATTTGGGCTAGCAAAGCATGCATGTCTTTTGCCGGTTTGAAATGGTTTTCAAACCTAGTTCTCATTATGTTCCAGCTAGTGATAGCTCCGGCCGGAAGGTGATAGAACCAATCAGTAGCATTATCTTGTAAAGTCTCAACAAAAAGTATTATGGAGACGTCTTCATGTTCAACTCCCAGAACTCCACATGCAACTATGAAGGCTGCGATGTGTTCATCAGGATGTACTTTTCCATCACCTTTGAATTTAGGAAAGTTCTTGTGGTTACCTCTGGGTAACTCATGCAAAGGCTGAGGAAGGGCAAGAGGCCCAACACGATGGCCCCAGGGAAATGGTACCCGCCATTCTTGTAAAAATGGCTTGAAGAGGAACTGAAACACAAACAAGAATCAAAGCTCTAAGATTAGGATTGATATGCTCTAAAGGAATACCACCCATAGGGATTCTATCTTGGATAGGTGGAGTGCTTGTTGAATGAGCCTTTCTATTTCTCCTTGTTGAAGGGAGAGGAAAACCCTGCTGTTCCAAAATTTGAAACTGAGATTCTTCAATACCAAGGGCCCTTCTCCCTCAAGTAAAACGTGGAGTCGCCAGATCCAAAGATGATCAATAAATGATTATAGCACTGGAATATGATTTCCCAACAGAGTCGCCAAAAATTGTTGGTCATAAAAAAGGACTTCAAGAAGAGCAACAGTCAGGGGACAAGAAGTCCCTCCTCTTTAATGGGAGAGGTTCCCTTATTCAGAAACGAACCTATTTACACATATACAAAGCATGATTTTCTTGTGGAACTTGGATATTATGAAAGTGTTTTCTATAAGGATCATCAATCACAAAATGACTGAAGAATTAAAATGCGAGAACGAGTGGAAAGGCACCATTCAGAATTATAGATGACAGATTAATTCCTTATGCATGCGAGGGTACATCGAATTGGAATAAGATCATTTGTATCACATTAATAAGATGAAATTTGAAAAGACACAAAGTTTTGTAAATAACATCTGCAAGAATACAAAGCTTCTCAGCATAATACAGACAAATGATCTAACAAGATTAAATGAATAGCTTAGGAATAAAGGAAACCAGATAGACAAAGAATGAAAAATCCTTCTGTATTGATTTCTTATGATTTATTTACACTTTCAGAAATAAGCCAAGTTCTCTCTCTCTCTTTCAAAATGGTGAGGAGAGGCCATTATATAGTTTACAAATTAGTTACTCCTGGTAACTACTTCTTTTAACTAATGATTAGTTAAAGGGTTGCAAATCACAATACCCCAACTAAATACAATAAATTCATGATGAAGAAGAGAAGAAGGAGAAGAATCAGGAGAAGAAGACAAGCATTCAAGATTGGGAGGGACCCACTAATTTAAGGATCCATTGTCTGAATCTTTTCAACACCTCGGCTATGTCTCTGCCACGTGGGACTGATGTGTTGGCGGTGGCATCTAACTTGGCAATGAGTTCTCCATGCACGTTCGTTAGTTCACTTGAGTCAGAGACTGAAATGAGCTCTGCAAGCGAGTACTGTGTCTACACAATTGCACTGAAATTGGGAAGCCACCAGTGAATGCCAAGCCACTGTCATGAATCATCTATGCCATAATTGAAGGGTTTGCATTTTTCATCCTTGCCCAAAAATCCCCAAAATCAAGGTGGCGAACTTCACTGTCCACGATATCGGGAACGACAGACTCGAGTGGTGAAACTTGTTCCTGCCCCTGGAATTTAATCTTCATGTTGATAGTAAGTTAGAGAACAGAGCTGCAGGTTGGACTTGGGATGGAATCACAAGGGAGAAATGGATGAACACATGCAGAAATTTTGGTTGCAAGGGTTCGAGCAATAGATAGCATGAAAGCAGTGTGCAAAAACACATAGGTGGCAGTTCATTATATAGCCGTTTAGGAGAGAGAAAGGTAATAAATGCGCATTAAATGCGCATTAAATACATATCTACCAAATTAAAAAGCAAGATATTCAGGTAGAGTGGGAAAAATTAGCACGAATGGCACTTGGTTCATTTGGGATCATGAGGGACGTGAAAGCGCGAAGTACGCGGTTCGGCCGATTCGGGTGATGCGGGGAAAAGACGCACAAATGTTCTTGAGAGATGTGGGATGAAAGTACACAGAATACGCGATTCGGCTGAATCAGACGAAAAGGGAACAACGGGTCTGGGTGAACTTGGGACATTTGGGATGAAAGTACGTGGAATACGCGATTCAGCCGAATCAGACGAAAAGGGAACAACGGGTCCGGGTGAACTTGGGACATTTGGGACAAAAAGTTCCGACGGGCCCGAAAAGAATGGACTTTGGGTAAACTGGCCGATCGGGGAACAGAGAGCCCAAATGAACCTGGGACATGCGGGACAAAAATGTCCGACAGGCCTGAAAAACACTCAAAATGACCAAAAAAATGTAGATTTTCCCAATTTTCTGACTTTTCACATCACCAGGACAACAGAAAAGACACTTAACCTCAAAATTTTAATTTTCAACTTCTTAAAAGCAGGGGAATTTTGAGGTGGACAACAGATCTGAAGGAATAAAATAAATGAATTCCAAAACAGAAAGGTTAGAAGGTTTATGCTCTCAGCTGGTAGTAAACAAAGCCAAACTTACTTACATAAACAAATAAAGCAATACTAATGAACATATGATGATAATAGGAATGAATCCAACAGAACAAAAACATAGATCTAACTTAAGAAATATCTAATGCAAATAACACATATATTGAGCACAAAGTCTTTCTTTCCTCACTTCTTTTTTCATACAAAAGATATCCACCCCTGGAATACACCAAGTATCCCAGTATTTATAGAAGGAGAAGATGAAAGAAGACAAAAACAAACCAACCACTATTTACAAATTATCTAAAAAGTCAAAAGTTGACTTTGGGCAAGTTTTGGATGGTAACATCCCATGATGAAACATGGATGATGTCATCATAAATGCCAACATACTTTTTAAATATTTTTTACAAAATTGATCAAAGTGTAAACAAGAGGAGAAACTACTCCTCATCATCTCTTGGCTTAAACAGAGTGTCTTGCTTCTGATCAGGAGAGGTGATGTCACACTGAGCTCAGTATTCCATAAACTTGTTGATCATTTTCTGAAGTTGATTATGATCTGTACCTTTGAAATGGTCGGCAATGAATTCGCAAGTTTATTTTTCATTCTTGAGCTTGTAAGGTTGCCCGGCGTATTCCTCACATGATTCGATCAAGAAGCCAATGAAATCACAGCAAGCCAGAAGGTTATTTAATGATTCTTGGTCAAAAGTGACCTCTGGTTCCAAACCTTGGGTGACCCTTGGGTGACGATAGCCTTAAAGCACTGAAATGTATCATCTACTTCCCTCAAGGTGAATGATTCACTGAGCATCCCTGGAGACATCTTTGTAACTATCTGCTCCATGTTGAATCGTGCATCAAAGGCTTCATCCTTGATTTTATCTATCCTCTCCAAGATATATTCCATTTGATCAACGTAATAATCTAAAGTGACAAGAGCTTTGTTATGTGCTCGCGGGTGATTGATGACACCGACCTTTAATAGTTCATTAGCAGAGAAGTTAGCCATTGCTTGGAATGTTTCATGTTATAACCTGGCATTTTTGAACTCCTCAGAGAGGGAAACTACTACTGCTTGTGGCTCCTTATTTTCCTGATCAATATCCTGGTAGAGCACTGTGAATTTCTTAATCATTTCCTCACTATCTCTAAGGATTCACTTTATTCAGGAGGATACTGCTATGCCTTGTTCACCAATCTTAGCATATTCATTAATCTTATCCTGACTGATAACTTCGGTAGGTTCGACGGCAGTCACAGGAGGAGCATTTCCCATTCTTCGCAATGCTTGGAGAAGATGTTTATTCTATTCCTTGAGTATTCTCTTCTCCTCTTTTGCATCTTGTAGCTTCTTGAAAAGGGTGTCTACTACAGAAAAGGCCTCTGCTAGTAGGCTTTCAGATGAGTTTCCCATAGTGAATTGGGTTACTGTAAAGTCTGTAGGAGACAGATCTTTCTTTTCTTTGGTGGGATCCGGATATGTAATCTCCATGACTCTCTCCCCCGAAGTGCTCTTTGAAAAGTGAGTTATTACTTTCTGCTTCTTGGGTCCCTTCTTCGGAATGATGGAGAAGTCCATGGGTGTGATGGGAACCTTTCTCTTGTGCTGGCTTAGATGGTCAGAAATCCAGCTTGGACTTATGGGAGTGGGAGAGGAAACGGGGGTGAAAGGAGAAGCAACTGAAGAGGCCACAGGGAATAATATTGAGACACTTGGTGGTGGCATCGACAAGGAGTCCAACGCACTGCTACTTGTGGGGCCTGGAGTTACTATAGGAGAAGAAAAGGTCATGGAGATGGAAGGTAATTATAATGGGATGGAGGGAACACTAGGTGACAGATCCGCGAGAGAGGAGAAAATGGAAGAGGTGGGAGATGGAAGGGAAGAAGGAAGGGGAAAAGACACATCCATAGGAATAGATGCTTCAATGACATGGGGAGGAGAAGGAGTGGAAGAAGGAATGGTGGGTACCTCAGTAGTTATAGCTGTGACCACATCCTGAGTGGATGTATCTGTCAAAACTTCAGTGGTCTCTTCTTCTTTACCTGGAGACACCAGGTTGACCACTTGCTTTTCAGAAGTTATAGGAGGGATTTCAGGAGTTTCTTCCTGTTTGTTTGGTTCTCCCTCCTTATCCTTTCCTTTTCCTTTCGGCACCTGGGCTAGCCTTGGAGGTGCTCTACCTGAAGGGGAAGTAGTGAAATATACTCTAAGGTAGGTGAGACCATTCTGTTTGCACCAATGCTCGGTGCGCTGCAATGTGGGTTTAACCCTTTCTTGAATGGTATTTAGCGCTTTGGCTCTATCAACCTTTGCGAATGGTCAATTTTCCCCATCTGTATCAAGGTAAACCTAATCAATTTCTTGATCAGTCTCTTGGAATCCCTTTGGAATGATGGCTACACCATAATGGATGATCTCTGCCAGAGCCAGCCGAGAGTGATCCTTTTTCCTGATATTTATTTCATGTGTCAGGTTGATGTAGATGTCCTCAATCTCAGGAACATGGATGGGATAAATTTTTTCTTTCGGAGGAAACTCTGGAAATCGAAGGTGGGCCTTGCTGGGAACTTGTGCTTTAGATTCAACAATTCAAGCTCATCATACATTTCTTGAGCTTTGGCAAGTGTGGTGTAGGTGTATCGGCCAACTGTAAGGGAGAATGGGGTCCCTCCTTTCTTTCTTCTCATGCACCTCTCATGGTAAGTGATCATTTACCTCGACAACTCCAAGAGGATCAACTTGGGCCCTACATACCTTGGTAGCTTTGTTAGTTCACCTTCGAAATTCACATCCTTGAGATATGTGAATATGGGGAATTACATGAACAATGCTCCCCACTTCTTTGTAGTGGCAATTACACTTGGGCTGGTTTGACTGTGTCTCATATTCGGCCTTAGTAAATAGATCACCTCATAGAAGAAAGTGTCATTCATTTTTTAGAACTAGGGGATGTTGTTCTTGATCCTTAGCTCTGGGTAGAATTCACATATTTTGACCTGGGGCCATACCCCATTCTGAGCTAGGCCTGTGAAATCTCTTGCTGATGCTGTAGCGTATACAACGTAGGAATTCATATAGAACTTCCTAGTTGTGAGGACCTATTGAAGCTGCTGGGAGATGATGTCACTGATGATTTCACCCCAGCCAAAATGTTGATCATGCGTATTCTTGCTCATGGTCTCTAAGTACCTCAACATCCATTTGTGGAAATAGTGGGTGTCAGGAAGCCTGAATACTCTGTTCAGGAAGGTGATTGTATCACTCAATTCCTCATTGAAGTCACTGCGATGGATGGTATATGGCCATCTGCTTACCAGCTTCTTGTTTTTTAGATAAATTTCATTCATCATTTGCATGCATTTTTCCTCATTATCATCCCATGCCTTCTTGCATTCTTCTAGACTTATGGTGACATATTTCCTATGATGAGGAATGCCCAGGGTCAGTTCAAAGTGACAGGCTGTGAGGTCGATGATCATCTTTCCTTCTTTATCTTCGACACGTCTAGTGTCCTTATTATAGCACCGAGCCACCAACATGATGAACTTGTTGTTCGCAGAACTTAATGTCGAGGTCACTCTCTACATATGAGTCAGGCATCCTAACTTTTTGATATTTGTACTTCATCTCTTGTTCTGTCAGCTTAGCTTTACCTTTAAACTTTGTTGGTTTCTTGCTTGACGAAGACATGTGTGAGCTCAAGGATGGCTTTTTTTGTTCTACAAGAAGAATCAAGGAGGTCCAACATAGAAGAGCCATATCAACTGTCATATTATTCATAGTGAAAGCTTGTAGAAAGAAGAATGAATGATTATAAAGCTTAGGGAACAAGGCGCGGGTTCATAGCATGCTGTAGAGGCTTAAAAATTCTAGGCGCACTTTTGAGGATGTTGACATGGAAAAAGGTGCGCCAATGTTGATAGGAGAAAAGTTGTGCTCAGGTTATAAAGGGCACACTTTTGGGGAGTGTTGCATGACAGAAGGCAGTGCCAAGGGAAAAGCACAGGGTGCGGGTTTAAAACATACAATATGTCATGTTGATGTCAAGGAATATGCACCTGGGCCTTAGGAAACTTTCTTTAGTGAGGTGCAGGAAAAGTCTATGTTGCATGGGTTTTAAGTGCACCTGGGGCACAATTTTGAAGTATGTTGTAAAGGAAATCAATGCGCCAAAGAAAAAATGCTTGGCGCGGATTTGGAGCATACAACATCCTATGTTGATGTTGTGAAGGATGCACTTGCAACTTTATAAAAGTTGCTGAGTGTTATTAAATTAGGCGTGGGTTTAGGTTTTGCTGCAAGCAAGGATAGTGTGCCAAAGCGTGACTGTGGGGGTGCAACATGGAAAAACAGTGCACCAAGGTTTTTAATGATTTCTTGCAATTCCTTTGATTCCTTCTCTCTCTTTTGGTTTTTTTTCAAATGGTAAAGAGAGGGTTGTAATAAGATAATAAGCAGTGAAAAGGAGGCCTTGGGTTTTTTTTAGAGGCAGGGGCCTTCCAGATTTGAAGATCTGGAAGGAGAGGAAAAGGGGTTTTTAGTTGATTTGCTCATTGTTAAGTTATTCATTTTTAGATTTAACCTTTTTAGATTTATAACAACCCTAAAACCTAACACAACTAAAAACAAAACCACAACAGGAACAAGGATGATAGGAGCCACTTACCTGGTTTTATAAAGGATGAAGGATGATGTTGGGGTCCACAAGCTCAAAAAACGGCATGCGAGGGTAACATAGATAGCTGACAGGCACAGAGAAAACACTTTTCACAATTTTCAATTCGTGAAAATGACAGGTGTCGGGCACCTATTTATAGAAAACCTAGCATTTATTATTTCACCAAATTTCTTTGGCTCACCTTTGAGAATGTCGGCATGACAAAAAGGGTGCCTTAGCACAGCTTCATTGATGTAGACATCACTCTTCCAATGCCTTTAGCGCACATTTTATGGTGTCAACACACCATTTTCCATGCCTTAACACACATACTAGGCACATGTTTAATGATGTTGACATGTCATTGCCTATGCCAAAGAGGTGCAACTTCATTGATGTTGACATGTTATTTCCTGTGCCAAAGGGTTTTCAAAGGGGCAGACATTTCATGATGTCGACACAACATTTCTTACGCCCAGTTGAAAAAAGCTGAAAATGGCTAAGTTCTAAAAAACTTGATTTTCAGAAGGGATTCTTAGGCCATTTTGAACGTTAACAGACTTCCTCAGGGGACCAAAATGGGATTTTTAGTATGATTACCTACAAATTTCCCTTGTTAATTCTACGGGATAACATATATCAAAGTTACACACACGTATGAGGATATTTATTTAAGTCGGTGTCAATAATCGCACAAACCCCTTTCAGTACTATTTTGGTACCACTTATTGAATTCTTTCACGTACATTAACGCTTCTTTCATGAACCTCTAGGTATATAGAAAGGTTGAGCTTCTCCCACATATCACCGAGTGTATCGGAATGGCACATATATATAAAGGTTTGGTATATCAGACTGATGGTATATAGATTGGGAGACCTTATACCTGGAGTGATAAGAGCCAAACCCTATCAGTGATTTTTGTAAAATGGGCACCAATGCCCCCAAATTTTTTCTTCCAGATTCACAACTACTCAAAGGAAACAACCATGCTACATGCAAATACTAAAATCAAGACACAACTTGATTTTGAAGAGATCTGGACTGTTTTGAATGGTACTCTGACCATAGAAAATACTAATACAACACAACAGTGATAGTTTGATAAAGCAGATCAGAAGGCCAAACTCGTCATCTTGTTTAGAGTCTCCGATGATGTGCAACCCCACATTCGAGATGCCAAAACAGCCAAAGAAGCGTGGGATAAATTGAGCGTAGTATATGAGGCCAAAAATAATAATGTCATACTAAATTTACAGAGTCAATTACATACACTAAAGTTCAAGCAGAATGAGAAAATTGAAGCTTTCTTAAGAAGAGTTGCAGAGTTGAGGGCTTTACTTCTAGACTTGGGAGAAGCAGTCATAGATGATGCTCTCATTCCCATTATTATAAGAGCACTCCCCTCTTCTTACCACATTTTTGTAACAACAATAAATGTGTCAAATACGACAGCTAGTTTTGAAAACCTTGTAAACCTACTTGCAATAAGAGGAAGCCATACACAATAAGGATGATGAAGAGGATTATGCAACTTTATTCACATCAAAAATGGAAAGGAAAAGGTAAAGGAAAACCTAATTCATATAAAAATTCCCCAACATCAAAATCAATAGTCAACATCAAGGGGAAAAACAACAAAAGAAGCAATGTCCAATTTGCAAGTGAGGAAATGACTTAAAAGATTGGTGGTATAACACCTACAATAAAGGTTCATCAAGCAACTCTGGACCTCTACAAAAGCAATCTCACAAGGGACATTCAAAATACAATAAAGGGCATAAAAAGGTGAACTGGAAAAGAAGACCCCATCAGTAAGGAAACATTGTTGAGAAAGAAGAACACTCATATAATAAAGACTTCTTGTACACTGCTCGATCAAGTTAACCATCCATGTCGTCTAGTGATGTCTGGTATGTTGATTTAGGAGCCACTTGACACATGACTGACCACATAGATTAGTTTACCTCAATAAGGGACATGCCTTCTATAAACCATGTTTTTTTGGGTGAGGATTCTTCATATACAATTTAGGGGATTGGGAATATTTCTCTACCCCTTAGTTTATGCAGTTGCAGACTATCAAATGTCTTATATGTCCTTAGATTGAAAAAAAATATTCTTTCAATCAATCAACTCCTAGATCACAACTTAAAAATTGAACTTTTATAGTCGTTTTGGTAAGAAAAGTGTGTTTGATTTGAGACAAATCATGAGGCTTGAAAATAGTTGCAAAAGCCTCCAATGTGGGATGCATGTTCCAGTTTGATTTTGTCCACATAGATGATCATGAAATTATGGCTAAGAACTCTACCTCAACATAGTTGTGGCATCGAAGACTTGGTCATGTTAGTTTTAAGTATCTCGAGACACTACACTCGGCGTAATATGGTACATGGGTTACCATCTCTTCAGAAGGATACAGACAAGTGTCCTCATTGCATAGCAGGAAAACAACACAGAGCTTTGATCTAGAAGAGTACATATTGATCTCATGGTAAGCTTGATTTGGTTCCTACCGAGTCTTTGTGGTCTAATGCAACCAAGTCATTTTGGATTTCAGTACTTCATGCTTTATGTTGATGACTATTCAAGAAAAGTTTGGATTTTTTGTCTTTGCAAGAAAAGTGAAGATATTGAAACCTTCAAGAATTTCAAAGTAGTTGTTGAGAACAAAATTGGTCATCACGTTAGAACTCTCTGCTCATATTGAGGGGTGGAATTCACTAGTAATGAGTTCAAATACTACATAAAAACTCATGGGATTCATGTAAAAAAATGCCTCCTCCACACACACGACAAAATAATGGTATTAATGAGAGAAGAAATTGTACTATCATGGAAATGGTGCAATACATGATCGATGACTCTGGACTTGCAAAGACATTATGGGTAGAAGTAGTAAAGACAACAGTGTATTTGTTGAACATAGTGCCCACAGTTGCTCTTGACAAAGTAACACCACACGAAGCAAGGTCAAAGTGAAAACCATCTATTGCACACCTTAGAGTATTTAGGGTGCAAAGCAAATATGCACACACCCAAGCAAAATATAAATAAATCAAACACGAAGTCACATAAACTCATCTTCATTGGGTATAATGAAAATACTCTTGGGTACAGATTGATGGATCCAAAGACTATACAAATTCTACACCAACAGAGATGTTGAGTTCTTTTTAGAAGAAAGAAGTAGAGTCTCCTCCTCCTAGAATCACCTGATGTAGATTCTTCACCAGTTGTTAAAACTTAAGTCTGATGTTCCCACAGATGATGAAAGTGATGATGGGGATGATGGTTTTGATAAAATAGAACCATGAACCCATGGGAATAGTTTAGCGTATGCCCAAGTGGTGTACTAGCACATTACAATATTCAAGAATGGATTCTCCACTGGATACATCCACCCCTGGACCATGGACTCACAAGTAAATCAAGAGAAGAAGTTAACTTTGCTTTTATGAGTAGAGTTATTGAGTTTGATGAGCCCTCTATAGTCCCATAACCCCTAAAGTCAAAAGCTTGGAAAGATACCATGGACCTCTGAATATCAGTCAGTAATGAAAAATAGCACTTAGCAGCTTGTTGATCTTCCACTAGGGAAAGAAACCCATTGGATACAGATGGATATTAAAAACAAAATACAAAGCAGATGGGGCCATGGATAAGTACAAATCAAGACTTGTAGCAAAGGGGTATGCATAAAAAGAAGGCATTAACTATGAGGAGACATTTTCTCCCACAACTACGATCAAGACGATCAGGATGATCTTTACTCTAGCTGCACAGTTTAGGATGGAAAGTCCATCAGATGGATGTAAAAAGTTCCTCCCTCAATGGATATTTACAATAATAAGTCTACATGACTCAACCTAAGGGATATGTAGTACCTAGTCAAGAAGCAAATGTATGCAGACTCTGGAAATCTCTGTATAGCCTCAAACAGGCACCCCGGCATGGTACATCAAAATTGATGAGCATCTCATACAACATGGATTTGTTAGAAATCCATACAACCCCAATATCTACCTCAAAAAGTAAGGGGGAGATTGTGATTATCATTG
The DNA here is from genome assembly GCA_019776745.2 of Taxus chinensis. Classification (NCBI taxonomy): domain Eukaryota; kingdom Viridiplantae; phylum Streptophyta; class Pinopsida; order Cupressales; family Taxaceae; genus Taxus; species Taxus chinensis. The sequence continues at coordinate 872,965,793 of CM034148.1, read as the reverse complement.
TCTATGTTCGATGATCTAGTCATCACTGGCAGTTTAGTGAGGATGATCGATGCAATGAAGAAAGATCTTAATCGATCGTTCGACATGACCGATCTCGGCTAATGCACTATTGTCTTGGATTGGAAGTATGGCAAGAAAGAGAATCACATATTTTTTTCTCAGATGAAATATACCAAGACAACGCTTGAGAAATTTAGGATGATGGATTGCACACCGATTGCTACACCTATGGAGAACAAATTAATAGTTATCTCGTTCAGATCCATCTCTTGAGGTAAATGCCACTCTCTATCGACAGTTGATTGGGAGTCTCATTTACCTAACATACACTAGACCAGATATCAGCTTTGCAGTAAGCTATCTATCCAGGTTCATGCAGGAACCCAAAGTGTGTCATTAGAAAGCAGAAAGGTTCATCTTGAGATATCTCAAAGGATCAGTGGATCTTGGTCTAGAATACAAGAAGAATGACAACTTCTTCTTGTCATGATATTCAGATTCAGATCATGCAGGCAATATTGATGATAGAAAATCCACTTCAGGATTTGTATTCTTTATGGGATCTGGACCAATATCATGGGGAAGCAAGAAACAACACTTTGTTTCTCTATTCTTCCACCAGAAGCCTTAGTATCATTCTATAGGAGAAGTTTTCTGTGAAGTGATTTGGCTACGTCGCATACTAGAAGGACTTGGAATACCACAGGACAAACCAACCACTATGTATGTTGACAATGAAAGTGTTCTCAAACTTGTTCATAATTCAATTTTTCATGAAAGAACAAAACACATTAAAGTACATGTTCATTTCATACGTGAGCATGTGTTGAAGCACAACATACAACTTCAATTTTGTCTAACAGCTGAACAATGAGTAGATATCTTCACAAAGTCACTTGCACATGACAAGTTTGAGTTGTTCAGAGATTTCCTCTCCTCATCCCTTGAGACAATGCACAATTAAGGGGGGGAATGTTAGGTTAATTATTATTTACCTTTATTAATTATGCATTGCATATTAATAGGTTTATTTATTTATTGGTTATATGGCTTATATTTCTTCATAACCATCTAATTGTCTTTATTTTGCATACGAGTGTTGTTATATTGTTTTAACAATATAATTGTTTGATTGTATTTAATATTGGTTATGCTTCCCAGATATCTTTTTGGAAGCTTGTATAAGTTAGATATTGTTGCACCTATGTAACTTATATTCTTGTGTGTATTCAGCTGTATCAGTACCTATAAGTATTGCAGCTCATACAAATGTAATTTGGTTGATTGAGATTAATAAAATCTATTAGGCTTCTTCCCCTGTTTTTTCAATTTACACCTAAAATAGCTACAACAGAAACAAAAATATTAAATTTATATATTCAAATTTTTCACAAAATTACTCTAGCGAGAGATCCAGATACAAATAATTTTACTTGTTGATGTAGTTTTCCATTTGGACTCGGAAATACATTGGAGAATATTTCTAGTTTATCCATACTTTCATGTGATATTTTTTTTATGGATGTCTGTAGTATTATTATTGATTTGTAACAATGAAGGACCTTATTAACATGTTCACATTTTTGGGAACAAATGCAAGTAGATGTGTTTGTTTATTTCTAGTTTCAATTTCAAACAGGTACCAATTATGGAAGAAGCTGTGAAAATATATTGCAAAGATGTTAAGGAGAATTTTCTAGAGATTGATTATGGGTGCTATAGATTTTATACTTCCCATGGTTTTGATGGGGTTTCATTATTATGTGTTGTTTATGACATCCATAACCATGAATAAAGAGGAAGAAAAAAATTAGATTGATTTAGATTGGGAGCATAATGAAGATTGAAGTGAAAATTCCTTATTCTAATGATCTTAGTCTTATTTGGTCAAGATATCCATTACACTTTGAGAGAATGGAGCATTTTTGGAACAATTTGATTAAAAAGCACACACAAGAGGAGAGCAAAATTTATATAGGATGCACATTACTTCCAACATTTGTAAAAATAGGTGATCGTTCTCTTGTATAAATTTTTGAAATTTTTTACAATGATTTATTCATGAAGACATTTTACGAGTAACTTTCAACCATTGAGGTTTCATGAAGACATTTTACAAGTAACTTTCATTCATGGTGAGTTTTGTACCTTTCTATGATTATAGTTTTTGATTTTAGAGGGAGGAGAAAAAGTTAAAATAATTATACTATCAAAATGTATTCTCTTAAATTTAATTTAATTTTGTATAAGATATGATTTATTCCACATTGAGGAAGTATGAGATGCCTTTTATTAGCTACATAAGGCTAACAAATTCTAAGCTACATAATCCTTAATGATGGAGGAATTTTTGGTCTCTTTTTTAAGATGTTTTAAAGTATCATATTCATTATTTTTTCATAATTGATCTAATATTGGTGAATATGTGTTGATAGGTGTGGAAATCCAAGAATTTAATGTCTCTCAAACATATAAAAAACCACTTGCATTGCCAGCTTGAAGTGATTCACATGGTGCTAGGTTGGATGCAACAGAAACAATAGTTTCTAAGAAACATAAATGCATATCTAATCAACAAGATTTAGAAAATTTTCCTAAGTCAGAACATCTTATCATACACAATGTTGTTAAATATCTAGAAAATATAGAGAATAAATAAGTTGAGAAAATTTTGAATAACATTGCAGCTGAAACATGCAATTAACTACTCACTTTTTTATTTCATATGATATATTTTTTTTGCAATTAGTGAATTCAAGTGATTAATTCTACGAAACATTTATTTATAGATGGTTATGAGAATATAGATGTAGAGGAAACAATTAAAGGCCAAGTACCACAGTATTTAGGGTATAATATAAGAAAAATAATCTACTTTAATTTTATAAAAATGTTGTAATTGGTAGTTTTTAGAGTATATGATTTAATAATTTATTTGTGTAGATCTACGTAGAAAACCTCTATTGGTACTAGATTTTGGAAGGTGTGCTAATTTTTCAAGTGACTTCTAAAATTTCCAGATCTTTCCAGATCAAAGTATTTCATTATGTTCCAAGACAACATTTATCTCATTTTTTTAAATGCATATGTACAGATTTGAGAAAGCATTTTGGTCAGGTTTATGCGACCAAGATGTTAAATATTTAGGGGAAAAGATTTTGAAGAAATATGGGTATGGTAAGTAGAGATCTTTATTTTACTATGGTGTTGAAATTTCCACGAATGCAGATAGTGAATAGGTATAGGATCTAAATATGGTTTGGTTCAAAGCATAAATCATATGACGCTAATATGTGATCAGTTCTGAAATGGCAGGGGTTCCTCAAGAAAAATGGTTTCATTACAACAAGTTTTTATTTCTCAAATGATATGCAAGCTGATAAATTGGTTAACAATTCATATTTGGAAGATCATGAGAACTTTTAGATAATGATGTAAATGATGCAAGAACATTAGTTAAAACATTATAAATTGTAAATGATATTACAGTGAATATTTTGAGCTAGTTTCATTATAAGCCAATTTTGAAATCATTTTGAAGATACTTGGTTATATTGTAAGAATAGAATCCATTTAAAAGTTGATATAATATATTATCACTATTTATTTCATAGCATTGAAATGAATGTATTTTTCATTTGTTGTTTTGCTAGTGTAATTATTAAAATGCTAGTAATATTTCTGATATCTTTAACTACAATTAAAATGAGATTATTGTTTTTGTAGTAATAAGGATGTAATTTGATAGTTATTTTAAGGTTTGTTTACATCTTGTTATTTATGCTATAACATTGTATGGTGAGTTCAATATTTTGATGTGGTTATTTATTAGATTAATATATATATATATATATATATATATATATGTATATATATATATATATATATATGTATATATATATATATATGTATATATATATATATATATATATATATATTAATGTGTATCATACATTTGATTTCAGTTACAAGGAAATTATTGATATTGGGTAGTAGAAGGATTGTTATTCGGAGTTCCAGGATATTCTAGAACTAAGCCTTAAAAATTACAACATGATTTTAAATATGCTTCATATGCATATTTCTAAAGGATTTATTCGCCTGATTTGTTATAGGTTACAAGAGAACATTTCAATATAGCTTTGTGGTTTAACATTTTTAGATAACAAAGAAGTACACTCTTTTCTTCCACACTTTTCTTGGTTACGTAATAAAAAAATTGTATTTACTTGGGGAAGAGAACATTTTATAATATCAAATAAATTTGATGAGATCTCGGATTGGAAGTTTGAAGCCTTGTATATAAGAAAAGTTTTAAAGGATGTTATTGATGTGTACAAAGATAAACATGTATGTTGATTCTAAAATATTATTCAATGATGAGGGGAAATACATATTTGAAGAGTTTGCAAACGCTTATTACTTTAAGATCCCATATTAGTTAGGATTTTGATGGATCTTATGAGAAAGATGAAATTACAAAAACCCATCTATGTAATTGGGTTAAACGTGTGGGGCCTCTAAAAAACTTGAGGCAATCATTGAGAAATTTTAAATTAACTATTTCTGATTATTAATTATAAATGAAAATTAAATTGTGAAGTTATTTTATTTTTAAGTAAAATATATTAAACTGTATATGTTGATTTTATTATTTTTTATAATAATAGTGCTGACATAGATATTATGTAGCAATAAGGTAAAGAGAATCTAACTAACAAACTAGAAACAAGTAATTCAGAAGTGTTTTTTTCACTCAATTTTATTTTTTATGAGTAAATATATAATGGAACTTACATATGTTGAACTATATGGCCTCCTAATAATCATTTAAATGAACTAATCCTTAAGTGAACAAGATGGCCTCCTATTTTATACAAACAATAATAGGGGGAATGGGTGGTAACCAATTTTCCCCTCAAAGATCAACCAATAATTGGAAACCAAAATCTATTATGAAATTTTTAAACTATTAAACTATATGACATCCTATTATACATTTGAGCTCAAAACAACCATGAAGAGGTATTATGTGTGGCCTCTAATTCTTATGCAATGTAAACACAAATTTAGATGTAAAGAAACTGAGAATGAACTTCTTAAAAAATATATTTAATGAAATGTTCTTCCAATATTAGTTAAAATTAATAGGGAGAATGGGTGGCCCCCCATTATACATCATAATTAAATTAAATAAAGATTGGAAACCAATAATGCAATTATTGCAGACCAAAAAATCAAATGTTGGAAACCAATAATAGAATTTTTGAAAACCAATAATAGCATTTTTCAAAACTAATAATAGCAATTTTGAAAACCAATAATGAGATTCTTGAAAACGTTCGTAGACTAAAATGATTCTGTTGGTGAGAAAAAATTTCGGGTGGAAAAATTTGTCAGTTTCTTACCAACGCTTTGGGATTTGAATTCCCTCTACTTAGATGGTGAAAATTCTGTATTTGTATGCGCGTGAAAAGGTAAGTTTTTCCTGGTGGCCTTGTGGTCAGAGATCACATATGGGCACTCAAATGACCATGCAGAAAAGTTAGCAATTGTTTGCTAGAGATGACATTATCTTGAGAGTAGGAAAGAGAGTGAGAATGAAAGGGTAAGAGAACTAATGTAGCAAGTAGAAACTCAAATGCCTACACACACTAGTTATAAATTTCAACACATGCATTTAAGAGAAGAAATAACAAAAACTTCAATGCTACTAGCTAGAGGAAACCATGCATACAAAGATGCACACATTCATATGCTTTGGAAAATAGAAATTTCTTTTTTTCATTAGCATTTCAATTAGAGTTGTACACAATAGGAGAATGGAGGAAAATTAGTGAGGATAAAATAGAAGAAAATTAGCTAACTCTTTGTTCTTCCACAAGTAGGTAAATGCTCTCTCATGAATTCACAAGAATAACACTTTTGAAAATGGGAAGTCTCTACATTTTATAAGAAGAGAGCCGACTCTTCATCTACCCCTAATGACCTTTCATATGTCCTCACACAACTTAAAACTTCTCAACTTCCTAGGAAAATATTAAGTCCCTTTTTATAACATAAAGGTGAATTTTATATGAAAAACATAAAGTTACTTTTTTTAATTTCATTAAAGACATATAAAAAAGTGTACCACCAATGCAGAATTATAACATTGAAGATAGATAAATTTTGGGGAGAGGAGAGAGAGAGAGAGAGAGAGAGAGAGAGAGAGAGAGTAGAAAAAAGAATAATGAAGAATTATGACGAAGAATATGCCTCCGATAAAGTCCATTGATCATTTCAGATGACTCGATGGAATGCTCTAGTGTGATGGAATATGAATCCCTGAACTATATGTACCCTATTAAAACTTCTTCAGATGGTCCATGGACACCTTGGGTTAAGTTTTTAAAAACACTACTAAATGAATTCACCGATGACCATGAACACCACTCGTGAAGATCCTTTTTGAATAGATAGGAGCTCAAAATTGACCCTAATAGGACCTTTACAACATGACCACCCCTTTAAGCTAGAATAGAATATTTCACCAATGATCACAACCTAAACCTTGCACATGATACACATGTATCCCAAATGAGTGTTTAAAAAATGTTTTTGCTTCCATGACCCTCATGGAGGTTTCATTTCCCTGTTTGAGTTATGAGATTGTGTTACAACCATTTTTTGCACAAAAATGACATTCTAAACCCTTTGGCACATTCCAATCCTCCTCTGTTGATGATGCATTGTTATTTTTATCCACTTTCAATTTTTATTTTACCTTGCCATAGACACATGCTATTTTTAGCAACTGCAGTGAGGTGAATAACTTTGATCCAGGAACTACGGGGCATGATAAAGCAAGGCAAGATGTGTGCAATGAAAAATATTTCATGAAGAACAAATCAGTAGGTAAAATATTATGCGTGGGAGAATTTTACTGTCCGTACTACACCAAGGGGGACGAGAGGGACATAAAAACCCACTTTGTTCCCAAAGGCATGATTTTTCACTTCAAGACATGAATATGGAGGGAGAGCTCGGGAGTGCCAATAGACACACAATGTAAAAAAATTGGGATCAAATAGAGAAATAGAGAAAAATTTATGGAGAAATTTCATGTCCCCATTGCACCTTTGCAAAGGGACATGAGGTGCACACAAATGTGACAAACACTTTTAAGAGCCAAAACATAAGAATTTGGCCTATCAGGATAGCAAACTTGAAATTGATATTTCCAAAACTTCAAGAGGTATTTTTGGGTGAAATTTTATATTATTTTGAATCCAAATAGCCTTCCTGAAAATTCTTTAAATGGCTCCATTTTTAATTAGGATTGTCAACTATCCTTGCAAAGAATGAGCTCCACTAAAAGGCACTAAGAGTTTTTGAAGAATATGATGATTACACCTTGTAGTGGATTATCTTATATTTCCAATGAGTATTTTTTTCCCTCTTAATGCCTTACAAAGCTCCTATAATCGTCCACCAAAGAGTAGGTACCGGTTCTAAAATGCCTAAGAGACAACTTACTATTTGTAGTAAGTTGTCAGAATCTACCTCTCCCAACTCCAACTGATGTTGCCAACTTAAATGTTTTATTTCCTTGTATGCTTCCTTTTTAAAATCCACCTTCTGGAACAAATTACTATTTATGGCATGTTCCTATGAGACAACTTATTATTTTTAGTAAGTGGTGATTTTTTGGGCTAAGATGATTGCACTAATGAATTTTCCATGTATTACTTTCCGTGAGTATAATGTATTCTCCTGGGTTACCTCTCTAAATAGACTTACTAAAAATGGATTACACCCATATAGGGGACTTAATATTTGTAGTAAGTAGTGAATTTCACTGTTCTCCAGACCAATTGACCGATTTGACCTTGTTTTCTTCCTTAGTGTACCCGGTTTCCTTCGCAACTTCTTCTGATGATGACTTACCTAAAACAACAGCCACTTGTGTAGGAAGGCATACTATTTTTAGTAAGTGGATCTATGGTACTCATATTTAAATTGAATAAATTTTTCTGACATGGGTTTTTTCACAACAACACCCTTCTGAAATCTCAGCTTCACCTGATCGTCGGTTTGAGAGATTTTAAATTTCAATTTGTTTTTTGTTGCAAAAAGAGAGTTTTCTTGACGGAAAAATATGGGCCTTGCATGTGAAAAATTATTTTGGATCCTTCAAGGTGCCTATAAAACTATAATATTGCAAAAAATATCATCTCGATCTATTGAGTGGTTTTTTGAGATACGAATGATTCTTCGCCAGATGACTTCGAGGGTTTTTTTGGGAAAATTCTTATTTTTTTCATTGTTTTAAGGAATTTGGATTTTTTTTTCTATTTTTGTGTCATCATATCATGGAGGATTACAAGGAGTGTTTTTTATGAAAAAAATTTGATTTTTTATTTCTATAGAGATTTCAGCAGAGTTTCGGGTAGTGTTTGGAGGTGTGGGGAAAAATGAGAAAAAATGATCTAAGTGTCATATTTATAGAAATATAATGCAAAAGGGTAGGGATGGGGCACATTTTTTTGTCCCTTTCATCCCTTTGATAAAGGGACAAATGGGATGTAAAATTACACCTAATCCTAGGCTTGACACTTGGCATCTTTTAATTCGATGAGCAAATTAGCAGAGGGGGCTAAACTGGAGCACATATGGGCTTAACATGAATCATCAGGGTCATATGGGTGTCTAGGAGGCTAAAATATGGTTGGGAAAAATTTTGTGTTCCTTATTTCCCTTTGACAAAGGGAAAAAAGGGAACATGAAAATGCGCCTTCACCACAGGCTACCACGTATCCCATAAAAAATTGACTAAGTGTTTGAAAGCATACCTTGGGAGCCAACTTGTGAAGGTGATATTTCGAGCTCCTGAATGAATTTTTTGGTGAAATATTATATGAATCTATATCCCAAAAAATCAATTAATCTAATTATTATATTTTAAAGTTATAATTATGACTTAAACATCTCCAAATGTCTCCTTCTTTCTTGGGATCGCTTATTGTGCGCTATAAGAATAAGATGCCTAGAATAATGCACGAGGTCTCAAGAAGTCCCATTTTTTTACACCATGGAGGGAATTTGAAAATTATTTCATTTGAATTTTTTTTAGGATTTAAAATCATCATGGGGCTCCCAAAATATTTATTTGAAGCTTCGGTCCCTATTCATGGTGCATGCTCGTTCAGGCCCGAAAACCCACTTTTGGTGAATTGGCTCCAACACCTCTTAATCTTCCCTGAATCTTTCCAAATAATATCCATAAAATTTATAATACTTGAATACTCCTCCATAATAAATTTTTATCCTCTGATCCACTCTAGGGGTAGTGTACTAGTCTTAAGAAGGATGACGATAGCCCTTCCCGAAAATGCTCGAATACTTGAATGTTCCAGAAGATTCTAAATCACCTAAAGGGACACTTGACAGTCACATATGGATCATTTGACTGAAATGATAGGAATAGAATTGGGGATGGGATAACCCAGGAGTGTCTTGGGAAGGTGTGACTTTGAATTTTTTTGACATTGTGGTCCTGTTATCCTGCTTGATAGTGAATTTTTCTCCCTGTAAAATTACAGGACAACAACTGGCTCTGGCTTTGGGGACATGTTATAGACTGAGCAAAGCAAGGACATGACATGAGAAATACAAAAATATGATTTTACAATACGTTGACCAGTGCCTTATCCATTGGGATACACAAGAGGGACATACAACCTGAAAGAGATATCATGAAAGGAATAACACACAAACACACACAACAAAAGGGAAACATGCTGGAAGGGAAAACAACACACAATCAGAAAATGGATATTATATACAATGGGATGGGCATCTATAGAGGTAGGGGAAGGATATACACATAGCCAATAATGGGTTGAGAAAATTACATGCCATCGTGGAATAGTGAACTGAATTTTGTCCTTCAAACCAACAAAACCTGTTATTTGATCAAACCATGTTTTAGTGATGACTTTACATTGGATTGAGAAGAAGAAGGAATGATCATGATTCCATCATCGTTACTCACACTGCACTGAAAACATTCTTTCATCCATTGAAAAATTTGGTCACCTTCTTGAAACTCTTGCCTTTGGAGGCTTCCTCTTAATATCTTGTGAGCATGATACACCATTCCTTCATACTTTCAAAATTAGAAATATTGACCTCATCATAGAGAAATTATTCATCCTTGGATGGAAGCCTAAAATCATCTCCCATATTAGAAAGGTACTCATGAGGAGTGAGAAAAAAATGATTTTCTTATCATTTGAGGACTTCTATGAAAATCTTGAATGCTTCTCTAGGTGAGTAATTTCCAAAATAGAGGCTATATCATTGAATTGAAGCCCTTAATATTCCTCAGGAAAATTTTACAACATGGAGATATGTTCAAGATATATCAGAGCTTGAAGAATGGTGAGCATAATCTAATTTTTAATTCTTTGATAAGAATAATGCACTTCAATACTTTGTTGTTCAAAGAAATTATCATTAATATCAATTCGTTCAAAGTCCATATTGATATAATTTCCAAATTTGAAACCCCTAATTTATTCATAGAGGCATTCTTTACCCTTGATTGTATTCTTCCACATGACCTCTTGTTCTGCCACATCAGAATATTCCAAAGTGGTGTGACCAAGTTGATTTTGAAGACACTCTCAATGCTCTCGCCGCTTTCCACTTTTCTTTGAACAAATTTCTTCCATGTAAATCAACTTGAAATTTTCCCTACTTTCTTCCTCCATGGAAGAGATGGTGTCTTCAAGATTGAAGAATTCCAAAGGATATCCAAGAGCCTTCCTTCCTTCGAATTCATGACCTTCTTCATATAATGTGGAAGACAAATACATATCTTTACATTCCCTCTCATCAACCAAGAAATTGGTGAATTCATCAAGATTATCCAACTTCTCCATCTCAACATCAAAAATTGGTGTAACAAAATGGGAAGCACAAATTGAATCATACTCATCTTGCATCTCCATATCCAAGGTAAAGAGTTCAAGACTGAGTTGAGGATATTCAGTTTCTTCTAAAACCTTTAAGAGATATTACACAGATAGTTCTTCTGAAATTTTCATAGGCTCATTTTTATCCTCATTGGAATAATATGTATGTTGTGCCTCTAGGTGATGGTTGAAAATATGATCCATACACACCTATGATTCCTTAAAAATACCCCCATTCACTTCTTCCATGATTTATGTTGCCTAATATTAACTTTCTTGCAAACACGAGCATATTTGATTCACCACACATTCTGACAAGGAGAAGAGGTCCATGATTTGTGGGAAGGGCAGTAGTTCGAGTTCAAAATCCATATCATCTTCTTGATGGGAAGCATAGGACCATGTTGGGGAGGAAGTATGGGAATAATTATGAATTCTATCTTGATTATTTATTATTGAATCTTCATGCTCATATGGACAATGAAAGAGTTCATACTCAGCATGTTGATCATTCTACTCCTTGGCTTTAAAAAGGAACTGGGCCTCTTCCATTTGGTCATCCACGATTGAATCAAGAAGGGATTTTTATTCTTCAACTATTTCCATTTCTTCATTCATCATTTCTTCATCACTTGAATGACCATCTTGAATTCACTATCTTCAATCCATGATACAGGATTGATCTTAGGTGCTTCTTCACATTGTAGAAACCTATAGTTTGATGAAAGAAATCTTATTCTTAATATTGCAATAACTATTCTACTTCTTACAAATTGATGACACCTCATCAATTAGGCCTATCTAACTCTCCTTTTACTACATCCTTTTGGTCATATTCCTTTTATAACTGACTAATCAAATTAATAAGGCCTTTTGTTAGCTAAATCCTCTTCTAATCTCTTTCTAGACTGCTTCTACTAACTTCCTAGGTTATCAATCCATTTCATTCGATTGAGTAGATCTCTCAAAACTCTCTCAGACTCCTAACTCCTCACTAATCAATATTGATTAGCCTAAACCTATAATAATTAGCCTAAGGCATGTTTAATCTCCTCTAAACCATAAAGTGTTTTTTGGATTATTCATTTATTCCAAATGCACCAAAAGTTTTCCATTCTTAGAAATAGAAAACTATAAATACCCCACTACCCCTATACCATTTCTAAGAACACTTCCTCCTTTCTAGCATAAACTATAGTATTTGTTTAGGATTAAGAGCTTTATGCATTGTATATTTCACTCAAGCTTTGGGTAAATGGGAAGAACCATATGGCTTTATAGCCATTGATGGCGAGCTCTCATTCTCAAATGCCTTGAAGATCAAATAATCACAACTGATTGCTAGGATCTTTATTAGGTTTATTTTCATATCTTTCAAAGAGTAGAGAATATTTAGACATGTTAGGTTTGCTTGTTTATTCTAAGTTAATGCATGAAAAGTAATGGTTTCTTTCTTATCTCTTATCATGATGGTCCATTGAATGGTTGTTTAAAGCTTTGGGGCTTCTTAAGTGTTCTTTTCACATTTCATAGTGTTTGCAACTTTTCCTTATTCACATTTGGCACACTCGGTGGGACTTACTTCATAGTCCATTAGAAGTCATTTTTAAGCTTTTCATTTCCATTTCTAACCATTTTCATGCTTTTTAGGGTTAAATAGCTTATTTTCTAACAAATTTCTAACTTTAAGTCAGCTAAGTCTCCCTTTTGCATGAATATTTAATGGGTTCAAGCTATAAATTGGTTTTAACGGTGAAAAAATAAATTGTTGGCACTTTTGGATTTTTCATTTTCGTGGTTTCCTAGGGGAAAGCATAGGCATCCTAGACTAGCATGCACCCACCTATCTAATCACACACTTGTCTGATTGTAGTTTGACTGCCAACCCATTTTATAAAGGGGCATGCACACATTCTAATCCGTGTGCACGCGCCAACTTGCATGTGCACCCACCTCTCGGGATGCGCAAGTATTAATCGAACACTGTTCCGATCTCATAATTTACATTACACGTGCACCTAGATTTTGGGGTGCGCACCCGCTAAAACCCACACGCACATGTTAATCTAACCCACACATGTGTAAATCCACACTTTCTTTTTATATAGCCATTCACATATGGCATTCAAGGTGTGCATCCATCGTTAAGCATGCACACACCTCATTTTAGGCACGCAATTGTCATTGTAAAAAGTTAAAAATTTATTACAGGTTGTAGAATTAAATTTCTGGATATATCTAATAGTTTGCAGGTTTCTAACAATGATTTGCAAGTTCTTTTGACCTTATTTTTAGCCTAACTTAGTTAAGTGTTTGAATTTTTCATTTGTAGAGGTCTTTTGAAGCACATATGCTCTTCCCTCACACCTTCTAGGTGATTTTGGGAATCAAAAACCTTCTCTTTTCTTTCCAAACCTTCTCTTAGGATGATCTGGGAAATCAAAAGAAACATCTTATTCTCTTTATATGATGATATTGGAAAATTACTAATCTTGGTGTAGGACCAAAACCGATTATGAAAGGATATGAGGCTAAAAAAATACTAATGTGTTTGATACAGGTTTCCAAAAGGCATGTTATGACAAACCCCACTCATTCTAAAAAGATGAGAAACACACCATATTCATCACATTGTATATACAGGTTAGGAAAAGGGTACATCCTTATCTGCTTAACTAGAACATAACCCCTTTGGCATAACTCCTTAAGCTATAAGAATTGGGATGGTTATATGAAACCCAAAGTATTCCACTATTGAGTAACCTCATGGAAAAAATGGGAAGTGATCCACTTACCTAATTGAGTAGTAATACATTTTGTGAGTTACAGTCAAAGTTTTCCATATTGCAACCCCTATGACAATATAACTGAATGCACTAGTTTTTCATTATATTAGAAGAGGTTAATGTAAATCCAAGATACTCCTTGGGAAACCTTGGCAAATCGAGCTCGCATTAGACAAACTTGTGACACCTAGTTCAACAAACTACCTAGGGAAGCCATGTATTCTTGGACTTTTCTAGTCCTAACCATCGTGTCTTGTCGAAAATATCACGAAGTGACAACTTACTTGAACTCAAAAACTTGTTTTTCGAACAAGGAAAAGAGTCCAATTAAGTTAAAACTAAGTGTCACTCATCACAATATTTATGGAGTATTACTTATCTTAGTTTCTTTCTCGCCTTAGGACGAGGAAAAACTCTGCCCAAGTAACACTTAGTTCGTTCTCACATGATTTGATATATACCATTGCATTCTTATTGCCCATTTAGGACAAGTGAAGGCATGTTTTGCGAGTGTTATCAATATATTATGTTCACCAATTTTATATCTGTTTATGCCCATCCATGTTTACATTTGGGTTGTTAAACGTTTGAAGTGTGTGGGTACGTTTTCACATCTTGATAGCTACTTGATCTTGATTTCAATATCATCTTCATAGATAGGTTTTGTTTCATCCTTGTTTCCCCTTTGATTTTTTATTTGTCCCACATTCTAGCCATACAATTATGACACTTACATCTTGTTTTCATTTATGAGAACTTGGTATAAGTTTCCATATTGTATCGTTATGTTGATTGCATGATTAATGGCTTCTTTCTATACTTGCACTTAGTTTTGATTCCAACATTGTTTAAAAACTTTCTGAGAGTGTTGATATTGCATTGTTTGTAACACAATAACATCATATTGATACTAATACCTCACTTATTTCAAGATTGGTTAATGTGTTGAGGTATTTTTGTTACGCTATTCACATTTGTAACTTCCATTGTAAACAAACTTAGGTTTTGTTTACATCTGAATTGGTCGTAGTATATCTTGTGGAGATATTGTGTTAATATAATTTCAGTTCTTAGCTCTTATTTATATTTTAACTCGACCTAAGTGGTGATGGGGTATTGTCACTATCTTTTTTACACCTATCTTTACAATCATGGCTTAGGGTATAGTGTTCTATAAATAGTTTGAGTGATTGACTGATTTACTTGTGGGTTTACATGATTGTTCCTAGTGTAAATAGTAGTTGCATAGTTTTGTACTTAGGATAATTTAAGATAGAAAGAATCTAAATAAACTCATACCACATATTCCTAGGTTTATTACAACTTGGATACACTTAAACAAAACCCAACGCCCCATAGAGTAGTGATGCCAAGAATCACAAAAATGGTGTCTAAACGAGATGAACTTGGACTTAGAGGTAAATCCTTTTAGTTAAACATACCCATTAAGTGGTAATAACTTAGGAGCCCTCTTTTTAGATGTTAAGGACACTGAACCATTAGTCGACCATAGTGGAAATGATTATTGATTCATCTGAAGACCAACACAAATTATATCTAGATCGCTTTGATGAGATCCTATACTATAATAGAGACCAAGTGCTCGACAAGAGTCCTCGAATTAGGAGCTAAACTACCATAAGAGTGAAGAAGAAGTAATTAAAACCATCAATCATGAAACAAAAGATCTGCTACGACCATCCCTCATTGACATGGACAATCCTTGTCGACATGCAGGGTATGCTTCCACTTTGGGTGCTCATAACAAAAACGTTAAAAGTGAACCACCAAAAGTAGCACATGGTTCGAGGAGACCTTACTTTAAGGCTTCACATAAAGTCAAAATTGAACATGATTGTAAAAAATCACCTCATCCTATATTTAACGATGAAGATGATCCCCTAATCGAAGAGGAGATCATTCAATGACAAATATTAAATCTTAATAAAAAGACTAACAACCTTAGGTTCCTTAAGTAGGAATACACATAAGGACAAAGTCAAGACTAAATCAAGTGAATTTCGCATATCGACCCACATGATGACGCAACATTTAAAGTTGCTAAAGTGAATAGACCACTAGCCCCCACAAAAAGAGAAAATCATCACACAAGAGTTATAGTAAATTAAAAACATGCTCACCACTCTACAAGAGAGTAATAAAGGGCACATCAGAAAGTATCTATATGAAGAGCTATATTCCTACCCCTTTGATAAAGACATGTTACAAAAACCATTCCCAAAAAACTTTGATATCCCTAAATTTGAAAAACACAAAAGCAAAGGTGATCCTCATGATCACATCAAATACTTCTACATGGCTTTCCAGGAAGTATCTTACAACGATAATTATTTGATATGTCTATTTCTTCGTAGCCTAGCAGCACAAGCATTGGAATGGTTTTTCAGTTTACCTAAGGGATCAATCATGATGTGGCCTGCACTAGCTGAAATGTTTGTGTGACATTACTCATTCAATATGGAGAATGAAATTACTATGAATGACCTCTACAATGCTAAATAAAAACCCATTGAGACCTTTACGGGCTTATTACAGTAATGGCATAGACTAGTGAGTTGTTTCCCTTGCGCCCTTCTAAAAAAATAAATGGTAAGAATATTTGTTCCCAACTTGAACCCAGAAATAGCCCTCCACTTATAGATGCACTACGACACTAACTTTTAAGAGGTTATATAGAAAGGAACTCAAATTAAAAAGGATCTCATTGTAAAAGGGACACTCAAACCCATTTTGAAGGAAAAACATGAGCCAAACTCGTGGACAAACCAAAGTTCTTTAATAAGAACAAACATTTCATTAGTTATGGTATCACAGACTCCAAGAGAGTTCAAGATGTATAGAATGGTCTACTATTAAATATTTCACAAGGACCTCTCCCAAAGGTACCCATGAAATGTACATTTACACCTCTAACTAATTCATTATCCATTATACTTAAACATTTAGACATTGTAAACATGGTGCAATACCCAACTGCAATGGTACCATACCCAGACAATGCACCTAAGATAGGTTGGTTTAAGGAGCATGAATACTATGATTTTCATCGGGTCAAAGGACATAAGACTGGTAGATGCCTGAGGTTGCGGGATTTTATACAAGACATTATCGAAGAAGGTAAGATTACGGTAGATTCATAATCTGACTCAGGACAGGGTCCTACCAAGAAGATGGGTACATTCAAAGAACCCTTTCCTAAGGATGAGGATAAAAAGAACAAGAAATGAGATCACGGGAAAGCCTCTAATGACTATTGAATGACAAACTACATCTATCAAAGAAACGATAATCCATTTGACTCCCTTATTGGATTTTTTTTGTTCATTTGATGAAAAATTGAACACCATTAAGATCTTAGGAAATAGTTGTGTTATAGGCACATGACGTGCTCATTTGGTAATATCGGATCCTCTACCTATTCCTCAAGAAGGCTAGTATAACTTGATAGAACAATTGGAGAAAACCCCAACTATAATTTCAATCCTAGATCTCCTCAATATTTCCACTGCTCATAAGAATATACTATATAAAATGCTTCAGATTTCAAAGGTCTCCACGGATATAGATCACGTACACCTTCAAGCGATGGTTACAAAAATTTATTCCAATGACCATATATTCTTTGATTTAAATGCAATCCCACGTAATAACCCTAAGCATAGCTTACCCTTATACATAGAGGTATTTGTTAATCATCGCAAACTCAAAAGAGTGCTTGTAGATGGCGGGTTTGGTCTAAATATTTGCACATTGAAGCTAGTTAAGTAACTAGGCCATTCAGAAGCATATCTGCGTGCTAAAATGATTACCATTATGGCCTATGATAATGAGGAGTGAGAACTAGCAGGAACTATAGTGATTCCAATGGAAGTAGGGCCGACATATCATAATACAACATTCCACGTCCTTTACTTGGATCTTCTTTACAACATGCTCCTATGATGCCCATGGATTTACACCAAATAATCCATTCCCTCTACATTTCATTAATGCATAAAATTGTGCCATGGAGGATAAAGGATCGCCATCATAGGTAATCTAGAACCATTCACACATTGTAGAGCACTAAATAGTTTTTCTCGTGCAACATATGAGTGTTATTTAGTAGATATTGTTGTCCCATTACAAATAGAAGCTATAAGAGCACGTATATATCTAGATGCACTCACTCCATGTAATCATAAATTTCCTACATTGGTCAACCCCTTCACATCATGGGAGGAAATTTTTTGAAAGTATGGCCCAGATGATCTATTTAATCCTCAGAAAACCTTTTTACTATCAGATCTCTTAGTGTCTCCCAAGACACGAGGTAAACCATATTTTAAGTTCAAAGAGAACTTGGGATAGATGCCCAAAACCATTTAGAAGTTTATTCCTAGTGGTCTCTTATCCATGGAGAAGATGTTAGATACACCCAACAGGTGGATACCTAAAGGCACCATGGCACCATGGCATCAAGCTCTACAATATGTCAAAGGCTACCACATGATGTATGTCATGGGCTGTAATGGATTTAGATGCAGCATAAATGCATAAGGAAGGATAGAAACCATTCTTATTCCTCACTTTAATTCAAACAAGCACGGTCTTGGTATTAGGTGTCATGATGATCCACCTTCTGAGATAGATGCTACCTCTCCTAAACGTGAGGATGGCTCGTCTCTTTTAGACAGTGATATAGATTCCTAGTGTATCCTATATGAAGATCTTGCCTCCACTAACCTATTTCCAAATTTGATTATCTTCACCTTATCTGGATCTGATTCCCAAGCTAATTATCATATTACCCTAGTATATCCCGAGCTCATAGATTGGGATCAATAAATTCACATGCCAATCAATTTCTTTGAGAACGATGAGGCATTTACAAAATTTAAAGGACTTAGGGATATTATTCCAAATGGGGACCACAAGAAATGTTTCTCTATCAAATTGGATATATGTGCATACTTTAGAGAAGAATCAAATATGTGTGGTCACTTGAATAAAAAAATCGTAAGCAAGGGAAAGTGTACTTCTAAAAATCCTTGCGGGAAAAAAAAGCATAAGTCCCATGGTGAAAACCTCTTTGAGGCGCTAGTGGACAAAAAAAATGAAGAAACTATGGAGAAGGTGGTGTAGCCATTTAAAGATGATGATATATCAGAACCACCTATAGAGGTTAATATTACTCTTCCCCCTAATCCTACATAGTTGGAGGATGTGTCTAAGATGCTCATTGAAGAAACAATTAGTATTAATATTGGTTTAGAAGAAGAGCCTAGAATGATAAAGTAGGGAGATTCACTCATAACACAGGAATAGAAAATTTTGTAACATTTTTATGGGAATATGTTGACATATTTGAATGGTCATATGTAGATATGCTTGGTTTAGACCCAAAACTGGTCGTACAAAACATTTTTGCACACCCAAATGCAAAACCATCAAGAAGAAGCTAAGAAAGTTGCATCCAAAAATTTCACTACTTGTTAAAGAACAACTAGAAAAGCTTTTAGCGGAAAATTTTATCGACCCCTTCGACTACTGGGATTGGATATCCAATATAGTCCTAGTTCAAAAGAATTCATTTGGTATCAAAATATGTACCAAATTTTAAGACATCAACAAAGCATGTTTCAAAGATGACTTACCTCTACCTAACATCGACATGATTATCGACTCAACTATTGGTTATGAAATTCTATCCTTAATGGATGGATTTTCAGGTTATAACCAAATTAGGATTGCAGAGGAAGTTCAACATAAGAATGTTTTCATCATCCTTTGCAGGACATTTTTATATAAGGTCATGCCTTTCAGACTCAATAATTCTAGGGCTACATATCAATGTGCAATGACAGTCTTCCATGACATAATGAATGAAATCATGGAAGATTACGTTGATGTTATCTTAGCAAATTCTAAAACCATAGGAGAGCACCTTGAAGTGTTAAGACATATCTTCCAGTGTCTTAGAACTTATAAATTTCATCTGAATCTTAGAAAGTGCATCTTCGGCATATTATCAGGAAAGCTCTTGGGTTCCATTGTTTCATAGACAGGGATAGAGGTAGATCGCACTAAGGTTACAACTATCATAGAGAATCTTCCACCTAATAACCTTAGATAACTAAGAATTATATAAGGGAAAATTCAGGAAATCCACCAATTTATTGCACAGCTTGTGGATAAGTGTCATCCTCTTACACATCTACTAAAAAAAGATGTTACCCTCAACTGGGGACTAGACTACCAAAAGGCATTTGAATTGCTTAAGAACTATCTAATCAACCCACTTGTTCTCATGTCACCTACCATAGGAAAACCCCTCTTGCTATATATTTCAGCCACTAAATTTTTTATTGGTTCACTATTTTCCTAATATGACCTTGGCCACAAAGAAAGGATGGTTTATTACCTCAGCCGCACCTTAATTGCCTATGAGTTGAATTATCCACATATTGAAAAAGCATGCATATCAATAGTATTTACCTTTAAGAAACTTCTCTATTACCTCCTTAACAAAAAAATAAAGTTAATGTCCAAAGTTGACCCTCTCAAGTACCTCTTATCCAAACCCACCCTTATAGGATGAATGGCTAATTGGATTATTCTCCTTAGTAAATTTGACACTGATTTTGTTAACCAGAAATCTCTGAAAGGATAGGTATTGGCATATCAGTTAGTTAAAGCTCCTCTACTAAGAATGGAACCATTTTTCCTAGATCTTTTTGATGTATCTATGATTTATATCAAGGAATACGTCATGTGGCAAGTCCACTTTGGCGGGTCATTCACATTTCATGGATTAAGAACAAGAGTGGTACTCATTACTCCCACATGAGATGTTATTCCATGAGCATTCCATTTGGGTTTCCCTTATACAAATAACATTACATAGTATGAGGTGATCATTTCCAGATGTAAGTTAGCTATCACCTAGAATATCTGACAACTATGAGCCATTGGTGACTCCCAACTAATCACTAAACAAGTTAATGATGAATATAAGGTCAAAGATGAAAAACTTGTTCTATACAATAAAATGGTTGAGACCTTGAAAGAATAATTTTCATATATTGTCTTTGAGAAAAGGATAAGATCACACCACTGATCAATGGATGCCATGACTGCAATAGGATCTCTATTATGCATTCCTCCTCAGGAAAATAAAATTCCATTCTTTGTGGAGCACTTACAAGTGCCCGCATATGACATGCAAGAATCTTGTTTGTCATATGTGTTTCCTGTGGTGTCTTCTTCATTTTGTGCTTAACACACGCCTCCTCACTCATGTTGAACTCTAGTTCATCCATGTGAGTATGCATATTTCATGAGAGCTACTTTCTAGTGTGCACATTTGCACCTTCTAGATCCATCAATTCCCAACCATATAAATATTTTGTGGCAAGAGTTCTCTTGAACTTGGGGAAAATAATTTTAGTAGGGTTGTTGGCATACCCAAGGTCTAACATTTGTACCACTTATTCTTTCTTTTTCAAACTAGTGTGCCTACCTATAGGTACATGTGTCTTGGAACCTGCAGGTTTCCCTTCTCCCATTCCACCTGAACCACCTCCATGTTGACCTATTTATTCCTCCTCGCTATTATCCTTTTCCATGTCACCTTTAGTGGGAACCTCCTTATGCTCACTAGGTACTTCTGTATCATGCCAACTCTCTTCACCCTTGATCCCTTCTTCTCCTCGCACCTGTGTACTAGGTGGATAAACATTTTCACTTGTAGACCTATCTGATGACCCTTCTTCATCATTGTTGCTCTAAGTAATGAGCTTACACCTCCTCTTCTTCTCTCCTACACCTAATTTTATAGGAATTTTTCTCAGTGACCTCATGATAGAATTTGAAGTCCTAGTGCCATTATCTGGATCCTTACGTTGCCTTCACAGTTTCCTTATTCCCTAGTCCAGTGCACCACTATCTTCCTTCTATGTTTCCTCTACCTCGGGATCAATCCTCCCTTCTTCCTCTTCTTGACTAGGATGTGTAACCTCACATGGCCTTTTTGTACTTATAATATTCTTTCCCTTAGGAGGATATGGAAGTGGAAAGTCTTCACCAGGGACATACTTACCATCTTGAAATCTTGGCCTCAGATATACATATACATGTATGGGCTCTATCTTCCCAACTTCAATAGTCTTAGGAGTAATATCAACATTATTTGATTCCATCATTTCTTCATAAACCTCCTTATTGGGGTAGACATAAGTCTTGTACATGATATTAATATTCACATCTGCTTTGTTTGCATCAAACCTCATCTTCTTCACATTATATAACCTATTCACAGAGTCCTTAAAATAGCATGCGGTAAATGCGAAGGGTAACTTACACAATGGGCTCTTCTCCCTCATGTTTATGTAGAATCTACCTAAATAAAAGTGTAGATAAGATGTAAACTCAACTTGTCCATCCAAATCACTAGGAAAGTCTCATGGGATGCACCACTCTCCCTCAAACACGTCACACATTCTTGTATACCATTTTTTGAAGCGCCACTTTTAGGTGCCTAAAGTACTACCTTCAAAAGTAAATTTGGCGAACCTCTTGGCTGGGAACTTGCACTCTATAGGATATCCCCACATATTATCCCTAGGCTCATCAGGTACACCAATCTCACAAAATACCAACAACAGAAAGATTAAATGCCATGTAATTTTCTCACCTTTCTCTGTCTGCACGCATTCATCCTTGATAATATTCTCCTCGATGTACTATATAATATTATAATATGTCTTGTTCATCATATTATGTGTGATATGAAACTAACACTTGTTCACCTCCTTTCATCATTTATACGCACCTAATTTGTATCTCACAAAGTGTACAGCTACTCTCGTAGCATGGTCCTCAATATTGGTTACATCCATGGTACGACCCCCTTTACAGTAGTTTAACACAACTACTATAGCTTCTACTCCCTCATCATTAACTAAGTTTTGTTCAATTTCTACCTTATAACTATGTAAACCAAACACTTTTCCTATCAATCGCCCTATGAGTCTACTTATTCTACATGTAAAATAGAATTTGTCCTCATGGAATCACGGTACTAATCACTGGTACAAGAATTTTGGTTTTCTACAGAAAGGTAGCTCATATAGCTGAAGCACCCTAACACTTTTCAAAAGTTTGTACATAGAATTATCATAGAAAATATACCCATCTGTCATCCTTTGGTTATTATTTAGAATAGTATCCTCTTTAATATCCTTCAGGTTCTTATCCATATGATGATTGATATCACCGATCTTGCACTTGGCTAGCTAATACTCCTGCGTTCTCCCTTCAATGACCTCTTTCAGGAAATGCATCTCCATGAACCACTCTTTCGGTGCTTCCTCTGTGCTAGGTTACTTTTCCTTAGTCATAGCTCACCTTAGTGCCATTTCCAAATAATACCTTTTTCTTAACCGATAAAGTGCCCTAAAATCAAGTTTCTTACCACCACTTACTCTTTGCAACCCTCGGCCTTTATTTCATCCATCTCTTTAAATTTTACGTGCTCTAGCTGTGACTTCTTTCCTTCAAACCTGAACTTCTCAAATAAAACCCTCAAGTTGAGATTTTCTTCTTCCCACGCCTTCCAATTTCTCTAAAACTTCCCTAAAAGGAGATTCCTCATAGTCTATGCCAAATTATCATCGGGCTTGATCGATTCACTCATGTACTTCACGCCGTGCACTTGCTCACTCTCTAATTCATTCTTAAGGTTCAAACATTTAAACTTGCAAGGTAAGAATGGGGTTGCTTGAAATCCTTTTATAGGATTTTTAATTTTTTTTGCATTAATTACTCCTCACCGATCACCGTACTTCAGCTTTAATGATTTTTTTTGCTTTCCTTGTGCTTTACGTTGCTTTCTTCCACATCCCAGTCATAACCTTTTTCTAGCATGCCCACTACTTCTCGGTCATAGACCTCCTTACGTGTGCCTCCATGTGCCGAAGTACATAAACCTTTGCGTCTCATAGTAATTAGTTTCTTATGTTGCTTCTTACCTCATGTTACACTGTTTGATCATCATTCTACATGTGGTCTTCAATATCAGTAAATTTCCTTTAAAATACCTTTAATCTGAGTACCTGTGACATATTTCTTCTATGTGCACCAATATTTGAGAGGATGTTCATATTCCAAACCACTTATATACTTGTGTGACAACCTGCACTTTGAATATTATTTCAAATAGATCCCTTTTTCTTGTATCTATTCCACCCCACACTAAAAGTATGTGCGGTCCTCTACTCATGAGCTCAAAATATAGTAATCATCTTCTGGCATGAAAACATGCTTATTACAAAAAAAAACACTAAACTAAATTGAAAAAGTGTAACAACAATGAAAGGAAACACATAAAAAGGAAAATCTAAGCTAAGTGGCAATACTGGCTTATTACAAACACCAAGAATCCTTATTTATAGTAGGGATTTAGTCTACTCCCATTGAAGTAACTGGGAAATAAATTGTCATCCAGCGCCTGCAACTAATAAGTGCTTGATTCTAATATATTTTTT
Organism: Taxus chinensis; assembly: GCA_019776745.2. Taxonomy (NCBI): domain Eukaryota; kingdom Viridiplantae; phylum Streptophyta; class Pinopsida; order Cupressales; family Taxaceae; genus Taxus; species Taxus chinensis. The sequence goes on along the minus strand of CM034148.1, from coordinate 872,941,499 downwards.
ACTAAAAATGGTCCTAACCAATGCAGTTTCAATATCCCTGGGTGGCTTACAAACTTTGAATCGTATAACAGAATATGTTGGTGCTCAAATTAATCTCTCCCCTCTTTGTTTGAGGTTTCCCATCAGTGTTTGTTGTGTTTTCTATTTTCCAGTGAGGGTAGTGTGTTGATCTTTTGATTCTCTTATATGTTGATTTATTTATCCCATTTTAGTCAAGGATCATGTTTGGATATCTTTTATTTTGGAAAATCTTACGGGAAACCAATTGTGAATTAGGTCTAAAAATTAGAATGACCACCTATGTAATATGTTCCTTGTTCATGTCGATATTTTTCTTTTTTTCTTTTTTTGCCCATTGATACATGGCACTTCCCAATTGAATGTGATATGGTGGGTTTAACTTGAAAACTTATAACTTTCTATTACATTCACAAGATGCAAAGTAGGTCCCATGACCTGACGAATATCCTTCCGAATATTCGCAATCAAAAAATTACACAAACAATTTTTTAATCCGGCTCTAAAAATGTATACTTATCGTAAATAGAATGGATGTGGGGAGTCGAGACATAATTGTATTTTTGTGCACTAAGGATATAAAGTATAAAAGTGTAAAAAGGTTCCCAAGATCCGCAAAGGGCACATGGCTCTTTCTTATGCAAGGAGTAAAGAAGTGGGTCATCGGAGCACTTTGATACTTTTGGTTTAATTTGAAAGGGGAACAAAATTATAGAAAGGGCCTGCCATTCCGTTATCACTTAGGTGTGACCATGTGTCAAGCTTGGATTGAAATTAAAAAGCGGACATGCGGGTCAAATGGCTGAAAGTGTAGGTGTTTTAAAACAAGGAAAAATACAAAATGTCTCCCCAAGTGTGCATTGACAAAATACTTTTCCACATGGATTGCTCACTTTTAAAATTGGGAAAAGTAGGATGAACAACCACGATGCAACACATTAATTTATGCCGCCATCAATGTTTTCTACACAAATCAAGGAAGTTTTTAAGTTTTTGATTCCTTAATTTTTTATTATCGATTGCTGCGATTTGTTTCCACTATTAGTGATTTTAATTGAGAAATATCATGAGTTTGACTGTGGAGCTTGAATTGGGAACTAGAGGATCGAAAAGGCCATCAAATTGAGTTTGAACTACTCAGGCACTCATGAGAGAATTGGTAATAACTAAGAAACTCATGTGTTTCTCTTTTATTGGAAAAAAGGTTTAAATTAAAGTTAGGGTTTTTTAAGATGAAGACCATGCCATCTTCATTCTCAGTTGCATCTAGGGTCACAAGTGATTTAGACAGAATTACAGACATAGACCCGATGAATGCTGACTTAAAGGATTTTCTTCAGATATTGGATAACCCTAATAAGAGTGAGTTTTAAAAAGTAATTAAATATATCTGCATCTCTTTAGTTGGTGTTATTCCACCAATGGTTCATTTCCTATAATGGGTATGGCATTGCTCTATGAACTTTGACCTAGAAAAAAGATGACTGCTAGATGGAAGTGGTGATGCAGTGTTGACATTGACACCTGCGACTATTAGAATACTGCTTAAATTACCTGTAACCACAAATCCAATAACCATTGGTATCAAATTATCCTTATGGGATTATGAGGAGAAGAAAAGGGATTATTCTATGATCATAAATACAAAATGGCTCCTTGTGGAGAAAAAGGTAACAACTCGAATCCCTAAAAGGCTAGTTAGGGCACAGTTTATTGAAGAAGCTGAAGATGTTATTGTGTGATTAAGTAGAATGGAAAGGTTATAAAATAAAAATGAATTGAAGTAATGGATGTGCACCTACATGTAGATAATTTTGGAAAGAAAGGGGGGCGTATGTTGGGCTACTTTTATTATAGAGACACTTCATAGCCACATGGTTACGTTAGCAGAAAAATTGAGATGGGAGACACTTCAGAGATAGAAATCTACATGAAGACCTACTTAATTTACAATGTTGTAGGGCATAGACGTTTCCCATTACTTTTACAATGTGTTGATTTTAAACAATTCTAAATGCACGAGATTTTTCCTCAATTGGAGTTGAAATGTAAGGTTGGTCAATGATGCTTTATTTGCACCAATTATATTTATTTTCAAGATAGAATGGGGGTAGTATATGATTTATGAGCAGACCAAGAAAGTAATTATGGAATATGGGTGCTATTTCATTCAATATAAGAAATTCACATATATAAGGGTTAGCGGTTTTGAAGGAAAGCCATGCGAGTTGCCTAGATATTTAGATGATAAAATGACTTTATGTGAATTGGAAAGACAATTAACACCTGATTACAAATTAATTTCTAAGAGACATAAGACAAATATTAATTTCCCCATTAGAATTGGAAGGTATCAATGCCCTTCAATCATAAAATCCAGACTGATTGAGGATGAAATGAAGATATTTGATATGGAAAATTTTGATGCAAGAGTCAACTATGACATTAGATGGGTATTCAAAAATATTGCAAACAATTTTGAGCATGAGCTTCATTTTGAAGACTATTGGATGAATTGTAGAGATGAACAAGAGGTCAGGTTAAGATATTTCTCTAGAATGACCCTGACACAAATCATAGACTTCAAAATTGTAGTTATCCTAGAGGGAATTGTGGATAATCCACATACAATGAGTAAGTATTACCTTTTGATCAAAAGGTGGAAGGACAACCTATAGCCCCTCTAAACTGGAATGAAATAGAATCATATGATTCTTGTATAAGGATAACTAATGTGATGAGGAGGACTGTAAATTGGTTGCCTAAGAGAATATTGATTTCTCAATCTAGAATATAAGAATCTTAAAAGACTTCAAGAATTTAGGAATCTTAAGTGATGATATTCCACCCCTGAAAGAAAGTGCAGATAGAATTGATCCATTGGGAGGAAAGGATCCTCAGTTTCCTTCAAAGATGCCCACTTCTGAAATTATAGATGAGTGTACTTCACTCACTAGTGGGATCGGTACTTATATATCATCTCTAAGACAAAAGATTGAAGAAATGTTCTTGAAATATATGGAGAATGATCTTATTGCTTTTGCAACACCAATTCAAGAAAAAGGGAAAGGTTTAACATCTCATGTGGTCTATTCAGGTATTTTTCTAAAACCACACAATGCTAACAAATTAATGAGTGGGCTATCGAAAGCGTCCATTCTTAATCTAGGCCACATAAAGAAGAGCGAAAGGCATCAACTAAATTGAATTTATTTGAAAGGGAAAACAAGAGACATAAGGTTTCTCATGAGCTAGTTTTGGTAAGAGTAGGTGCCCACATGCCCAAAAAACACAAACATAGAGATGTGGTAATTGATCCTCCTAAACTTGAGAGGAATGTTATTTTTTAGACATAACGTGTTGCACTAGTACCATAAGTGGAACAATCAGAGCCTTTATTCCCACCTTTTCCCTTAGAGGAAATAACAACGAGAAGCACTCGGGATCAAGTAACCAAAGGCAATGTTGCAGCTAGTCTAGTAGGTAGCCATTTTTAAAGTCCAGGTATGAAAACATCTGAGACCTTGCTTACTGGGGATGTAAATATTCCTTTGGTTAAAACATTGGAGGAATCTGGAAGGGCTCAAGAAGAAGTGATAAATTTTTACATTGGTGAAGAATTTTCTATATTATACTCACTTGATTTATCTATGAGTAAACAAATAGTGATACCAATAGGTGATCTTCAAACAAATAATGAATTGGAAAATATCACTCATGTATTAACCAGTGAAAAGAAGATCCAAACAACGTAAATTTCTTCTACAAGTCAGGAGGTTTCATAATCAAACAAACTAAATTTGTTCGGAAGAGAGGACATAAATGGTGAAATATCAGTGGAAGAGGTTGCTTTCCATTATGTTAACACTACTTAGGTTGATGATCCCTTTCAAGTAGGAAAATATATCTTTGAAGAGAAAACAGAAGTTGCAAAAGATGTAATTGCTAGAGAGAAAATCATTGTTGATACAAATATATAGGCTCTATATGGGAACATGGAATTTACATCAAGATAACAATCCACCATGACACTGCCTAATGTATCATCAGCATGTGAGGGTAATAGGATGCCAACTCAATAATTTTTGGGGAAGGTAGAACTTGCAAGCCGGTCATTAGTGCAAAAAAAATAAGGGGAGAAATTGTGTCTAATGTGACATAAATTGGAAAGACAAGGAAGGAATATCCCTATAATAATAATACAAATCAAAAGAAGAATGATCAATCCCAAGTTCTACCGGGGATAAGGATAATTAAAAACATTTTTGTTACAGGGTGAGAGTAGGAAGGTGGATATTGAAATAGAGGATCAATAGCAGGTAAAATCATTAGCCCATAATGAAGAAGGAGTATTCAAGTAATTAGTGGTTGTCTCTGAGAAACCCCAATAAGAATTTCAAGAAGAAAAGGATAGAACAAGCCTGGAAAAGGGATGGATTGGTGAATTAATTTCAAATGATGAAAAGGAGATTCTTCCTATTCAAGCCATTAATCTTACTACACTATCATTTCCAAAGGCAGTAAGAGCCTCAAAAAGGGCTAGGGTTATTACCAAAACTCACACTAATTCACTGGGGTCTACAACTTTGAAAATAACAATCCCTTTTAAAAGGAAAAACTAGAGAAGATGTAACATCTAATGATTATAATGTTCAAATCATTCCCTTAGGGAATCCCTCAAGAGACCAACTAAAATGAGTATTTGAGGTGGTAAATGAACTTTTGTAAAAGGTGGAAAAGGATAGGGTTATAAAAAGCATTTAAAGGAACAAGACAAAGCCTTGAGTTCTAGTTTGTAGTAATTGATTGGGCAGCCTAGTCATACTCAAACAAGTACTTCTATATATATTCCCATGTCCATCAATGATTCCAGAGTCATTCCTGGATAACTCATGATCTCTTCTAGCTAGATTTTATTGCGTTGGGATGATACCCAATCTAGAAGATCCAAACTACCTGTGAAAAATGACATTTTCCCCCTCCCTTTATGAAAGGTCAAATTACTTGGAGCAGTTTGAGAAGGTACAACCAAGCTAATTGGAAGGGCAAATACTGCACTTTGTTGACCAGGAAAATTGTGAGGTCGTAAGCTTGACCTAGCTTCCCACTTCCTTGTGTGAGGTGGATTTTCTCTTAGAGAAGGAATAGGCTGAGGTCCTAAAACTTCATGCTCTAATTGAGGAGCACGATGAACTAAATGGGTGGATGAATGAAATGCAAATCTTCCCCTATCATATAGAGGAAATGGGATTGCTACCCTTGAACAATGAGTAGATAGTGTCAAATCCTCTTCTCCATCTGAGATAATGATTGGAAGTTGATGAATTAGTTCTCCCTTCATCTTACTTGAAGATGATGTTGGCACTGAGTTTGGTTGTGAGGGTAGAGTCTCTACTTGTATTTTCTCCAGAGAGTTGATCCTCCACTCTAACTCATCCAATTTATGAGAGATGACAGGCATGGTGTCAATGGAGGATTTTTCATATAACACATACGATTCCTTGGGAATATCCTTTGACACAAATCCTTCATCACAGAAAAATGGACATTGAAAATTGATTTTCCCATAAACTTGGGGCCTCCTTTCAATCCATAATTTCATTAGGACTTCAAGGGTTTTCAGGTGTTCCCACCAAAAAATATGAAAATACATGACCTGAAAGGCTGCAAATATAAGATTGATCCTAGTCAGCCTTGTAAGGAGCGCTAACCCATTATGTTGATAAGTCAGGGGTCCTCTGGTGTCTCCTACACACTATGTCAAATAAGGTTCTAACAAAAGCTTCATCATGTCCACTCAGGTCAATAATATGATTCAATTCCTCTGAATAAATTTTCTTTCAAGCTTTATGCTACTAGTATCTTTTCCATTATTTGATAAGAAATATGAAAAATAATCTTTACTTTCATAATAACAAAAGAAGCACATAATGGTGAAAGGAAAGAACCAATTTTTATAGTGAAGAGGGTGCATATTGATCTGATCAAGAGAAATATTTCCCATGAGATGAAAAAATATTTCTCTTAGCTCACACAAAGAAAATTTAAGAGTTGGAAGGGATTGGAAATGACCAAAACTGATGAATAAATATGATTTGACAGGAACCATGTACGGCAATTAATCTAGTAAAGACATGAATTAGAGTGCGTAGCACCCAAGATGGATTCTTAAGAGGTAGATGAGGATATATGTCATATCAAAATCATCTGGAAATGCTCAAAGGTCATATGAAGTGATTATATAATTAATATGTGGAAAAATAATTAAAATAATTTGCCAGAAATGATGACCTGATATCCTAGTCAAGTACAAATGGAACCAATGGAAAAGACTCACATTTTTTACACCTGGTAGTTTAAAGTAAAACGTTTTATATGGAGTGGCATGTTCTAAAGTAAGTATTGTATAGGGGAATATTCCTTGGAATATTTTTTCTTTGGTGGGGGGGGATTTTAAATTTAGAAAGTGATATGAATGATATAAAGGCAAAGAGGTAATCATGCGAAAAAGGGGGGTTAAACATTTTTTGAGAATTTTTCAAATAAAAGAGAGAGTCGAGTAAAAAACCATTTGTCCAAGAGTTTATCTAAGAAACCTATTATTTTCTTTGTGTTTTCAAATTTAATCATGTCAAGATGGTTACAAGTGTTCAGCCATGGACAAGCTATGAGAGTGTTAATAAAAATTTCCCTTGTTTATAAATTTGATGAACCTTGAGTTAATTGTGTTAATCACGAGCATCATTGTGTATGCTTTCATTTTTATAATGTTTCAAGTAGTTATCCATGTTACTGTTATAATCTTATATCAGGAATTCCTATGAATCACACAAGATCTTATCCTTTTGGTAGTATTGTGGTATTTACAATTATGTTGTGTAAAGAGTTCTCATTTCATCATGCAATAAACAATTTAAACTCATTTTATTTCCATTTTACTGATATAGATTGTTTGTTAGTCTATGAGTGTATCTTAGATGTGATGAACTAGAGATTTCTAATGTTTTGTTGAGTCTTTGACATGAGATTTTATGTGAATTTTGTAAATAATGTTTGAAACCATGTATCCTTGGGCGTCCATTGATATGCATCTTCTAGTTGAAGGTTTGTTGTTAAATATTTGAGGTGTTTTTGTCATCTTACTTGGCATATTTTCCAACCTTTGTTGAAATTTCTTAGGAATTTGGTATAATCAACTTTTTCCTATCTAATTCCCCCAAAAAAATCATATATAAATGATAAATCCTATGGGAATTACCCCTTCTTGCATTGTTTATCCATAAATACAAAGGAAAATTGTTGAATGTCCCTGTCCTTACTCAAAATATGCAGGAGAAATCAAGTTTTGTGTGTTGTCTTTAGTAACCAGAACCTTGTTTAGGAGATATTTTCACTTTCTAGAGTGACAACTCATGAGAGTTAGACTGTGTTGCATTGACCATGCCTCCTCAAGGTTTGTTGTAAATATCATAGAAGGATATTCAAATACTATCTATTCATTCATATCCTTTACAAATACAGGTTACAAAATGGGTCCTCTCACCCTGGTTGAAGGAAAAACCTAAAGTAGTGAGGGTAGGTCAAACCCTTAGCATGGTGATGCCTATTTTTTCCAAGTTTGAGTGACAAGGTTTAATTCAAATTCCTCCCCGGCTACAAAATGACTTGAATTATGATTTATATTCCTCTAAGCATCCCTCTCAACATGTTGAAGCTACTCGACTATCAAAGGAAGCATAAATTTGGGTACCAAAACCTATCTAACACCGCTTCCGGGGAACTATTTGTACAAATACATACACATATTAACCTCTGGTAATGATTCTTATATGATTTAAGTGCAAATATGTTGTTTAAACATTATCCTTTGTTAAGATTTGTAAAGATTGTGTGAGATCACAAGTTCATGTATGCAATATTTTCTGGTTTTAGCAAATGTTGCACTAGATTGTATTGATAATGATAAATATTGAAAAAGGATGATCATATCCATTGAGCTTTGTAGAAATTGAAAATCGATAGACACTTGACAAGTTACTTACAATGCTTTTATCATATCTAAGCTGAAAATCCTTGGTGGTGACTCCATGTTGATTTGAATTTTTTTGTAAAACACCAGTTTCTTAATCTTTGTCAAGTGAGACTTGTTAATATTTACAAAGATGGAAGGAGGAAGGTATTTCTTTAGCAAGGATCCTACTAGAAGATTGTTTCCAAAGCTTGGGAAAACAAATCCAAAGGGAAGACAAGTTTGTAAAGCATTGGGGGATCAAGAGCCAAGTGAGAGAGAAACACCAGTTGTGGAAAGTAACCAACCTATGGTTGAGGATTGTCTAACATATTCAAATAGTTCAGATTCTAGTAGTCCTCGTATAAATTTAACTACTCCAGTTGGTGAGGGGCCATCATTTGTATCTGGGATAAGTGTTCCTCATTTATTCCCTTTATCACTTAAAACTAATAGGGTAGTTTATGAAACCAAGTCAATAGAGGATATTTACTTTGAAGATCACACACTTGTGTCCCAAAGATCCATTTTCCCACACCATTTTAATCCTCCTATAGGATCACCTTCCAAAAATAACATGGCTCATCCTCCACTTAGACCTCCTTTTGTTGTCAATACATTTAGACCAATAAATTTTAGAGGCATGGGTGGGTATCCTAATGTTGTATCGCAAGATGTGACAAATAGGTTGCCTAAATTTCAGGGGAATAATGCCATCACTAGTGATTAGTATTTGAGGCTCTTTGTTAATATGATGGAATATTTTGAAATTTAATATGAAGATGTGTATATAAAACTATTCTTTCATACTCTTGAAGAAGATGCACATGATTGGTATAAATATTTACTAGATAACTCGATAGACTCATGGAATGAGATGAAGAATGCTTTTAGATTACAATATGGTGATAATACTGACCCAAGATTCCTCTTATCTTAGTTTGAGAATATAAAAAATAATCCCAATGATTCTTTCTAGGATTTCAATACCAGATTCAACAAGATTTTAAATAGATTACCCATAATTTTGAGGCCTAGTGATGAGTCCTGCCTAATTAAATATTCTGATGCTTTTGACAAGAAAGTCACTTATTATTTGAGAGATAAGAACCCTGGAAATTTGAGGTAAGATTTCATAATAACCTTTCAAATTGAAAACAATATTAAGGCAGTTGGGAAATCCCCTAAGAGGGAGGGTTTAAAATTGATTATTCCTGACAAGCCTCAATCAAACAAAGTAGTTTATCTAGACGAGGTTGTGAAAACTTTGGCCGGAGTAGTTAAAGAAATATCTTATAAGTTGGTGAGAGTAGAAAAGGAAATAGGACAAAGTTCTCAAAGTCAGCATAAACCAAAGGATCGGCATAGATTTGGAAATCATCCTAGGGGTGATCAAATATTAGATGACATAGGAAAATGGCCCATGGGATCAGGTAATAAATAACCACAACCTAGAAAAAATAAACTAGTCCCTGATCTTTTGACTGCTAGGGTTGCTACGATAGAATAGGCCCATGTTATTGATTAGTGTGATAAGTTATTTTTTCCACATTCCCTGTGTGATTCAAGTAAGGAAGTTCAAGAAAAAAATGATGATGAATCTTATGGTCATGTATGTATGATGGAATTCCCTGAAAATTCACAAGGAGCCACTTCAACTGAGTTAATAAGTGCCATAAATGTTCAAGGTTTCTTGGATTGCATTCACTGGGAATTACATTTCCCTCATAATGATGATTTTGAAATTGATATGGTAAAAGTGTTTGACTTGCATAATCATGAATTTGAATATTTGAGGGATTTAATGATTAAGAAATATGATGGGGGAATTCCTTTTGAGGAATACATGCAAATCTTGATGAATGCAGTAGTTTCTCACGAAAAATAATATAATACTAGAAGTAGAGTTTTCAAAGAGGGGTCCATAAGATAAACCAAAAACTCCAATTCTCACTAATATCCTGAAATAATCCCCTAAAAAGGATACACCTAACAAAGGCCCGGTTACTCCAAATAAAACATGTACCCTAGCTCATACCCAAACTGTGAATACTCTTATACCACCAGAAGGAGCCATAAATCTCCCTCCTAATACAATTTTTCCTTAATATGTTCCCTATGATATAGATCAGATTTTGAGTCAGATCAAATTTATTGCACCTATTATTGAATTGCTCTAGATCACTAAGCATAAAAAGAAGGCATTTGAGTATTTTTGATTTAAAGAGGAAGTGATAACCCAAGGCGAAAATGTGAATTGTGTGGATGTTCCCCCTATCATTATAGAGATGGAATTACCACAAGCACTGGAAGAATTGGGAGAATCACTTGAGGTATATTTGGGTACTTCACTTGTTGAGTCTTAGCTTGATGTATATCCTTTTTATACTACTTTAATCATCAAGGATAGGTTGGTGCACAATTGCATGTTCGACGCAGGAGCCTCATGTAATGTGACGCCTCTTGAGGAAATGAATGAATTAAATATCAAAGTAGCAACAAATTTTGGAAACTGCATTTCTATGGATTCAAGGGAAGTACCCGTGATTGGATATGTTAAGGGGATGATAGTGCAATTAGCAGCTTACCCGGGTAAGTGCTTAACCATGAATGTGGTCATTATGGATTGCCTGGCCAAACGGGGAGTGTTATTGTCAAGAAAGTGGGCTGCTAGTGTGGGAGGAAGTGTATAGATGGATATGTCATATGTAACCATACCAGTAGAAGAAATCCTTGTCAAGTTTTATTGTGAGAAGAAGATGTTACATCTGATTGAAAACCCTAACAATGCTTCCTATGAAGTATTAAATATAGATGTAGATGTTGATAATTTTGTTGGTTATGCAGATTTTAAGGAGAATGAAATTGATAGATGTAAATGTCTTGAGAAAGTTGGTTCCTCTTGGATTTTGATGTTTGATGGAGCTTGTTCTAAATTTGGTAATGGTGATGGTGTTGTCCTGATATCTCCAGATCAGGAAGAATTCAATATTTATTTTTAAACTCAAGTTTGAGTGCACAAATAATATTGCATAATATGAAGCACTTATTTTGGGTTTATGGATTGCTTGGAGTTATGGTATTAGGGACATTATTGTTAAGGGGGATTCATAATTTGTAGTCAAACAAGATAGGAAATTGTATGCAACCAAAAACCAAAGAATGAAGCAATATAAGCATGTTGCTTGGGATTTTATTGAAATGTTTGACTCTTTCAACATAATATACCATGACAAAAAGTAGAATACTATAGCAAACAGATTAGTAGCATTGGGATCTAGATTTTAAAATTGTACAATGTCTCCTTATTGTGAGTATGACATTGAAATATTGACAAGACCATCTATCCCTAATAATTTCAAGCATTGGAAAGTTTTTTAAGATGATACCCAAATTCAAATGTTTTTAGAAAATGAAGGAGAATTTACAAATCAGAATATGGATTGGGAGCCAATGGTTTTTGTTAATGAAGGTAAAGAGACTTTATTTGGTAAGGATATTATTCAATTAAAAACCAATACTATTCTAAGAGGTTTGGTTAAATTAGAGTCAAACTTTGATAATGTTGATCGCATTGTCAATAGGCATATGTCAGCCTCAAGAGATGTAGAGGAACACAACTTGGGGAAAGATGGTAAACCTAGAAAAATATGCCTAGGTAGTAACCTGAGTAGAGAAGAAAATCAATCATATGTCCAGTTGTTGAAAAAGTACCAAATTTTTTTGGCATGTTCATAATCATAATTGAAGGCATATAGGGAAGACCTTTTCTAGCATGAGATACCATAAAATGCTAATGCCAAACCATTTAGGAAAAATAAGAGACCAATCAATCCACTTATTTCCCTCAAAATGCAAGAATAATTAAAGAAGTTAAGGGATAGAGGAATCATGCAACCTACAAGGTACTCTTCATGGGTAGAAAATCTTGTACCAGTTTGAAAGAAAATGGAGATATAAGATTATGTGTAGATTTTAGGAATTTGAATAAGGCATCAATAAAAGATAATTATCCCTTACCCAATAAAGTTAGTTACTGGCTCTAAGTTGTTGTCTACTCTAGATGGATTCTTGGGATATAACCAAGTGGTAGTGAAACAATCATAAAGTATTAAAACAAATTTCACTACTCCATGGGGTACCTATTTGTATGTGAGGATACCATTTGGCCTGATGAATGCCAGGGATACGTTTCAAAGAGCTATGGATGTAGAATTCTCAGGATACATAAATGATTTCATTTTTGTATATCAGGATGATGTAACTGTATTTTCAAGAAAGAGAAATGATCACCTGCAACACTTGGAGAATATGTTGCTAATATGTAGAGAATATGGTATGTCATTGAACCCTAAAAAAATCCACTTTGGGGTTCAAAAAGAAAAGTTGTTGGGACATATTGTATCAAAGGAGAGGGTCATGATTGACCCTGAAAGAGTGGAGGCTATTGGTAAGGTACTTATTCCCAAAACCAAGAAAGGAATTCAATATTTCTTTAGACAGATAAATTTCATCAGGAGATTCATTTCCAACTTTTTTGAAATGACTATCCCTATCACAAGTATGCTAAAAAGGGATCAGATTATCAAATGGGAGGAGAAAGCCACCCAAGATTTTACTGGAATTAAGGAAGCATTGAAAAATGCTCCTATTTTGACAGCTCCTGATTACAAAAAGGTTTTTCAAATGTTTTCTTTTACCTCTGAAAACACCATTGCATCTGTATTATTGCAAAAAGACGAGGAAGGAAATGAAATGCGAATTGCTTTCTTTTGTAAAGCATTAGAGGGAGCTGAGTTAAAAATACACTATCATGGAAAAGCACACTTTTTCTTTGATTAGAGGGACAAAAAACTTCAGACCATACATCTCGAGTTCTAAGATCACAGCTTATGTTCCCCATACCATGGTTAAGGAAATCTTGTCAGAAATGGAGATCTCAAGTAAAATATGTTGATGGGTGAAAAAATTTCAAGAATATGCCATGGATATCTAAACTACTAAAGTGGTTCGATGCATGGGCTTGGAAAATCTAATGGTAGAAATACATCTACAAATGATGGTGATGAATCAAGTTGAAGAAAGAGACATGAATGTTCATGAAATACTAGTCAATTCTGCATGGTACAAAGACATTATATTTATCTTAAACATTTGGAATTTCTTGGACATTTAAGAAAAAACCAAAAGAGAGCACTCAGGCTAGCTTCCCATAAATACATCATCACTGATTATGGATTGACATGGAATAATCCTGAAGGGATCCTCCTAAGATGTGGTATTGAAGATGAAGCTCCTAAATTAATTACATATTTTCATGGAGGAGTGTGGGGGTGTATTTTGCCGGAAGAGTAACTGCCCACAAGATCTTAAGGGTTGGTTATTGGTGGACCACACTTTTTAAAGACACAACTTTGTTAGTGAGAAAATGCGAAAGTTGTCAAAGATTTTTAGGAAGATTGAAATCTTCAGGTGCTCTCCCTTTGCAACTAGTATCAATTGAAGCTCCTATTAAATAGTGGGGCATGGACTTTGTTGGTGAGATTTCAGATCATTCAAGTACAGGCCATAGATGGATATTGGTGGCTAATAATTACTTCACTAAATGGGTTGAGGCAATCCCTAGTAAGAAAGTAGCCCATCAGATTGTTATGGATTTTATCTTGAATCATATAATTTGTAGGTTTAGAGTATCTACTAAAATAGTTATAGAAAATGTTATGAGCTTTCGAGTTAAACTATTAGTGGCCATGTGTCAAGAGTATGAGATAAAATTAACATATGCATCTAATTATAACCCTCAGGGTAATGGATAGGATGAATCAAGAAACAAATTTTTTTTGAAGATAATCAGGAAAACATTGGAGATAAATAAACAAAGATGGGGTGAGAAATTCAAGTTTGATTTTTGGGCAGATAGGATCACTGTTAAAATATCTACTGGAAAATTCCAATTTAAACTAGTTTATGGATCTTAGGCCCTCCTCCCCCTGCATATGTAGTTATCTTCTTACCAATTCATTCAGCAACTTGAGGATCAAGAAGTCAACCATTATGATGCAAGAATAAATCAGATTATTGAATTGAATGAAGAAAGAAGAGAATCCCACTAGAGACATTTGAAGTTCAAGGAAAAGTTAAAAAGGTTATTTGATAAAAATATGACTCCTAGAATTTTCAGTGTGGGAGATCTTTTGTTATTATGGGATAGTAGACATGAAGAAAAAGGAAAGAACTGTAAATTTGATGTATTATAGATGGGTCCTTATTCAATTGATATTAGAATTGGTGAGCATACTTTCTTTTTACAAGATCTGAATGGAGAATTACTGGAGTTGACCTAAAACATTTTCTCGACTAATTTTTCAAATCAAGATATGCATTAATGTATAGTGTACAATTTTTCTATTTTGTTTTGCTTTTATTTTTTCAGCTTTTGTTTATGTTTTTCCCAGTCTATGGTGGCCGGTTATTTTGGTTTCTTAGTTTGTCTTTTGGGAGGTTGGTTGTTATCACTTGAACTAGTATGTTAGTTCTTGAGTACATAACCCAATGGATTTTGGCACGTGGTCTGCTATTTTTGTACTATGGTTGGTTTTTGTGGCACTCGCAAGGAGTGCCCATCCCCAAGTTGGAGCTAGAGTTGGTGCTTGACTTAATCTTGGCCCTCTTTGTTTGAGGTTTGTCATTAGTGTTTTTTGTGTTTTTTGTTTTCCAGTGAGTGGCGTGTGTTGATATTTTGATTCTCCTATATGTTTATTTATTTATCCCCTTTTATTTGAGGATCATGTTTCGATATGTTTTATTTTGGAAGATCTTCCAGGAAACTAATCGTAAATCAGGTCTAAAGATCAGAAGGACCACCTATGTAAAATTTTCCTTGTTCATGTCGATATTTTTATTTTTTGTTCTGTCACCCATTGGTATGTGGAAATTCTCAATTGAATGTGTTATGGTAGGTTTAAGTTGTAAAATTATAACTTTCTATTACATTCACAAGATGCAAAGTAGGTCCCACGACCCGAAAAATATCCTTATGAATATTCACAATCAAAAAATTACACAATTTTTTTTTTAATCTGCCTCCAAAAATGTACACTTGTCACAAACAGAATGGATATGGGGAACCGAGGCATAATTGTATTTTTGTGCGGTAAGGATATAAATTATAAAAGTGTAAAAAGGTTCTCAAGACCCACAAAGGACACATGAATCTTTCTTATGCAAGGAGAGGAGAAGCGGGTTGTCAGAGGACTTTGATAATTTTGGTTTAATTTGAAAGGGGAACAAACTTATAGAAAGGGCCTGTAATTCTATTATCACTTAGGTGTGACCATGTGTCAAGCCTAGATTGAAATTCAAAAGTGGACAGGCGGGTCAAATGGCTAAAAGTATAGGTGATTTAAAAAAACGTAAAAATACAAAAATTCTCCATGAGCCCACATTGACAAAAGACTTTTCCATGTGGATGGATCATTTTTAAAATTGAGAAAAGTGGGATGAACGTCCATGATGCAATGCATTAATTTCTGCCAACATCAATGCTTTCTACACAAATGAAAGACATTTTAAGGTTTTCGATTGCCTTCATCTTTTTATTAAATATTGTTGGGACTTGTTTCCATTATTAGTGATTTTCATTAAGAAATATCGCGAGTTTGAATTTGGAGATTGAATTAGGAACCATAGGATCAAAAAGTACGTCGAATTGAATTTAAACTACTCAAGCACTCGCGGGAGAATTGGTAAGAACTAAGAAACTCTTGTGTTTCTCTTTTATTGGAGAGAAGGTTTAAAGTAAAGTTAGGGTTTTTAAAGATGAATACCATGCCATCTTCATTCTCAGATGCGCCCATGGTCATGAGTGATTTACAATGTTACAGGGCATAGATGTTTCCCAAGCCTTGTACCACATGCTGATTTTAAACAATGCTGAATGTATGAGATTTTTTCTGAATTGGAGTTGATCAATTGGAGTGGAAAGGTAAGGTTGGTCAATAACGCTTTCTTTGCACCAATTATATGTCTTTTCAAGCTAGAATGGGGGTAGTATAGGATTTATAAGTAGGCCAGACAAGTAATTATGGAATATGGTTGTTAATTCACTAAATATAACTAATGCACATATATAAGGGTTAGTGTTTTTGAAGGTAAGCCATGCAAGTTGCCTAGATATCTAGATTATAAAATGGCTTTATGTGAATTTACAAGGCAATTAACACCTGTTCACAAATTAATTTCTGGGAGACATAAGACAAATATTAATTTCCCCATTAGAATTGGAAGGTATTCATTCCCTTAAATCATAAAATCCAGACTAATTGAGGATGAAATATGATATGAAAAAGTTTTAGGCAAGAGCAAATTATGACATTAGATGGGTATTCAATAATATTGCAAACAATTTTGAGCATGAGCCTCATTTTGTACAATATTGGATGAATTGTAGAGATGAAGAAGAGGTTAGGTTAAGAGATTTCTCTAGAATGACCTTGACATAAATCATAGACTTCAAAATTGTAGTTATCCTGGAGGGAATTGTGGATGATCCACATACGATGAAAAAGTATTACCTTGATCAAAAGGTGGAAGGACAACCTATAGCCCCTCTAAATTGGAATGAAATAGAATCATATGATTCTTATATAAGGATAAATGATTGGATGAGGAGGACTGTAAATTGGCTGGCCTAAGAGAATATTGATTTGTCAATCCAGAATATAATAATCTTAAACAACTTGAGGAATTTAGGAATCTTAAGTGATGATATTCCTCCCTTGAGAGAAGGTTTAGATAGAATTGATCCATTGGGAGGAAAGGCTCTTTAGTTTCCTTCAAATATTCCCACTTTTGAACTTATAGATGTATGGACTTCAACTACTAGTGGGACCAGTACTTATATGTCAACTTTGAGACAAAAGACTGAAGAAATTCTCCTCAAGTCTATAGATAATGCTCCTATTAATTTTGCAACACCAATTCAAGCAAAACAGAAAGGTTTAGCATCTCATGTGGTCCATTCAGGTATTTTCCCAAAACCGCAAAGTGTTGATAAATTAATGAGTGGGGCTATAGATAGTGGCCATTCTCAATCTAGGCCACATAAAGAAGAGTGAAATGCAAAAATTGACTTGAATTTTTTTGAAAGGCAACACAAGAGAAACGAGGTTGCTCATGAGCCAATTTTGGTAAGATTAGGTGGCCACATGCCCAAAAAACACAAACATAGAGATGTGGTAATTGATCCTCCTAAAATTGAGAGGAATGATGTTTTTCAGACACAACATGATGCACCAGTACCACAAGTGGAACAATCAAAGCCTTTGTTCTCACCTTTTCCTTCGGATGAAATAACAATGAGAAGAACTCAGGATCAAGTAACCCAAGGCAATGTTGCAGCTAGTCTAGTAGGCAACCAATTTTTATGTCCAAGTATGAAAACATCTGAGACCCTGCTTACTGGGGATGTAAATATGCCTTCGGTTGAAAAATTCCATGAATCTGTAAGGGCTCAAGCAGATGTGATAGATGTTGACACTAGTGAATAATTTTCTATATTAGACACACTTTATTTATCTATGAGTGAATAATAGCAACACCGATAGGTGATCTTCAAACAAATAAAGAATTGGAAAAGATCACTCATGTATTAACTGGTTAAAAGAAGATTCAAACAACATAAATTTCTTCTACAGGTCAGGAGGTTTCATAATCAAACAAACTGGAGTTGTTTTCCAGAGAGGAAATAAATGGTGAAATATAAATGGAAGAAGTTTCTTTCCATTATGTTAAAACTACTAAGGTTGATGAGCCATGTCAACCAAGAAAATATATCTTTGAAGAGAAAATAGAATTTACACAAGATGCAATTTCTAGAGAGAAAATCATTACTGATATAGATATATAGTCTCTAGATGGGAACATGGAGTTGACATCAAGAGAACAATCCACCATGACACTACCTGATGTATCATTAGAACATGAGGATAATAGGATGCCAACTTAGCAGTTTTTTGGTGTAACATTCCCATTTTAAGACTTTACAAACAAGGGAATTTTTTTTTTTTTTTGCATGAATAATGCTCTCTATTCTAAATACATAATTTAGAACACACATTCCATAACCACCATTCTCATAACAGATAACCATATGCAGCTCTAATGACTCAATGAGCTACCAATCTATTCATGATTAACATTAAGTATCAAATAGTTTTCATATACTATGTATACTTAGTTTTCTTACACTTGTTCTAGGTATTAAGTGATCTGTCCAAGGAGCCTATCTAAATATATGTTACCAAAATCCATCTGCATCACAATCCTTAGGCTAGGTGACATATGACAATGCAACCAGCAGCTTACGATACTTTGGCCAAAGATTTCTAACATAATTTTCATGTTGTTATTCCTTGACGACATACTCATCAATCCAAAATACTTCCTTCACCCCACTTTGTTGTTATCTAGAATTTCCTTTACTAACTTCTGTCATCCCACTTGCCCAAGGTTTAACCCTAGTTCAGGTTAACAACATAATTTATGATAGGAAGAGGCTCACGAAGACTTAGGGTAAATGGGCATATTGGGTCAACCTAATTCGACTCCATGTGCCAAGGTACCCTAAGTCTTAGGGGGATACTCCCTATCCTAAACATGCTACTAACTGGACCTAGGGAGAAACTAAGTTCAAGTCCAGATGTGTGTAGATCTATATGATCAATGCTGAAGGGTGTTGCCACATGTCAACTACATTGATGTATCCTCGAGAAGATCCTAATCTTCCTGAAGGTACATCCCTGCAATTGGCATGTGCCAACATCCTACAGAAACAACCTCATCAAGATGTACATACCCCTAGGAGGTTATTAATATAATTAATTTGGATTATTAAAAAAATTACAATAACCTTTCTAAACCCTAATCCAACACTCCTGAAGTTGTTTTTCCATATCAGATTCAATTAATCATTAAAGAACTTCCTTAACTTAAGCTTGCTTTTAAGTTCATTTATCTGGCTTAACAAATAGTTAACCAAAAACAAGACAGCAGCATGATAAGTTCCATTATAACGTAACTTAACCAATCAAGGAGGTGTAGCAACCACATAGGTTTAACTAGGTAGAATTTATTGAATATGAAGTCTAGTGATTAGCAATCACATTACCTTTCCTTTTCATTTACATTCTTTTTTTTAGAGGAAGAGTCTTCCTCTTCATGAATTAGTGTTAGGGTTTATCATCCCCTCCTTATCTTTTACAATTTCTATAGTTTTACTGCATGTTCAACACACATTACATTACTATGTTAAATTTTTTAGATAAAGAACATCATATTCTGCAACTTAACAAGTTGTTTATTAATTAGGGAAATTGAATTAAATCCCTTTATCCAACTTATCAAAAGATAACCAATTAAGCATATAAATAATATGAAGAATATCAACAGGATAGAATTCCATCTCTTACATAAAAGTACAAGATAATTTACACCACAAATAAAAGTAAATTACCAACTTTCAATTCATCTTTGAAACTTATACATTTACAAGACTTATGCATTTTAGGCATATTGCATAACAACAACCTTCATTCTAAAAAGAATACAACTTTTCTTTTTCACTACAACTCAAGAACGAATCAAAATTCTTCACAAAGAATTAGACTTAAATCAGCCAATGCGTCATATAAGTTTTGCCTTCTTTTATCACTTACAAAGTCCATCTGTAAAAATTGTTAGCAGGGTCAGTTCAATGAACTGATCATGATAACAATATGCCTCAAAACAAAGTGCTTTCCACTAATTTTTCCATTAAAACAACTCTTCTTTAATGAAACAATTAATATATCATACATATCGGTATAAGTAATAACAATCAGAAAAGAAGTACATTAATCAATCTGAATTCATTTCTAAGAGAAGAACAAATTATAATCCACAACATCTACCTTACAAAATTTAAGTTTAATTGATCCCATCAATTACCTTTAAACAAACAACAGATCATAACATCCTATTGTTCCCAATTCTATCATAATAGAATACAAACTTCAACTTTACTATAAGACAAAGGAAGGGTTTATAACATAGTTCCCATAAGGATGATTCATCTGGCCCCTAAGAAAGGAAGAAGAATAACCATTCCAAACTATGCCCAATGCAAAAAAAATTGAAAAATAGAAATGAATTCACAACATGAATTTAACTATTTCGTTTAAAGGACAACTACCTTAAAATTCAACATTTAAGATTTTAATCAGAACAGAATCCCATATCAATCTAAGAAGGAATATAGAAATTAAACTATCTGCCAATAAGATTATATTTTCTGTTCAACAAAACTGAAACATCAAATCTCTTCCTACATCACTTTAACCAATGATATGAACAAGGAATACTAAACAATTATAATAAATCTCCATTTCACAAGAGAACTAATAACAAAAGCGTTCAATCAAATGAACTAATCCCAACATGTTAGAAAAGGAATCTTATCAGAATTTGATTCAAACCTTAAATCATTTCTCTACACTTAACAACAAATTACCTTTTCTAATCCAAACAATAAGCTCATACACTAGTTCCCAAAAGAGAGAACAAGACTGACTCATTGTAAATAAAATTTACTGCAAGTCTCCCTTGCAGTCCTTATCATGTAAAAGCATGAGTTCCAATTTCAGTTCAGAACAACATAAATAGTAAAGTTCAAAAATAGCACACTGTCCCTAAGGATTCTCAATTTCCTTTTTCTTTTAAAAGACTCAAGTATTCACTTATTGATCCCAACAAGATTAGAAAACCCAAAACCTTAAACTAAACCAGTTCAGGAGTATCCTTGGACTCAAAATTGAATTTCCTTTAAAATTCCTCCACAACATTGTACTTAAGAATAAGTGGGTCATAATTCTTTTAGAACTATAAAACAAAATCAAACTGAACAGAGTTAAGTAATCCTTCCACTACAATTTCTAAGCACTGGTAAAAAGCTCATCTTTTGAAAGAAGTTCCAAATCCACTATCAAATGAAAGCATTTCCAGTTAAATCTCTAAGAGATATACAAAAAGCCCAGTCATACTACTTCCTCAGATTTACTTTGAGTAAGCAGTTTGAATTAAAAGTGTTACATGCTTTCAACTTGAATACAATTTAAAACCAACTCACAAATACCAAATCAGAACCAACACATCGTTCAAGCTATAAATTCCAAACACTAATACCAAATTACATGTATAGTGTCAAATCATAAAGTCTCAAACATAAGCATAGATATATACAAATATCATGATACAAGAAAGAATATAATACGAACAATCTTAACCAGTTTATAACATAAACAAGAAACCCTATTTCCAACTCAAAATGAAACACAAGTTTCTCATAGAAGAGTTCAGAACCGCACAAGTAAATATTCATAGGTTCAGGGCAATAACAAGTTCCCATTCCAGTTTGTATTTTAAACAAAGAAAACTCATACCAACTCAAAATGAAACATGAACTTCCAACCAGAATTCAAAACCATACACATAATAAAATACGAGTGTTGTGTACATTATGAAATTCCATTATCAGTCTAGAAAAACACAAGAATAACCATGAGCACATAGCTACATACGAACTTCAAACAACAGTCTAGGATTACCCAAGATTCCAAACATGGTTTCAGGGTAACAAGAACCTCCAACACAAATTCTTATCAAAATACTAACCCCGAATCAAGCTCAACTAAACACGTACTCGAATATAGGCTCAAATGAAACACGAGCTCAAATACAAGCTCTAGCTCAACAAAACATGAGCTCCAATGTAAAATCAGATGGGACTCAAGGTTCCCAAAAACTCATAACTAAGTAAACAACAACGAAGGTCAGTTAAAAACACAACACTTCGAATACCGGTTCAAGGAATGACAAGAAAAGCTACAGTAACAAGTTTCTCATGCATGTTTCATTATTTAACCCATACAAAGAAAGTTTGCAAGACTTAACATTAATTTTCCATGGATTCATACCCAAATTTCTAGAGATTTATAAAACCTAGCAAGCAAATAACCAAATAAAACATGCAAACCAAGAATCTCATAAGAGCAAAGTTGTTTTAATGAAAATATTTAGAAGAAAGCAAGAGATCTTAATGGTAAGAGCCTATCGTGCCTGATAGAGCTTATGCCAAATTGAAGGAGAATTCCAACCAAGCTTATAACTCCTTTTCTCCTCCACAAAAGATAAACCAACCAACAACTTTCCTCAAAATGCCTCATATACCTTCCCATGATCGAAAATAGACCAAGTGAGTTAAAAATAGCAATGAAGTGAAATTCGAACCGCTGGTTCAAAGAACCAGTTTGCTCCATGCAGAGTGAAATTTGAAAAGCATGCAAAAACCAACAACCTCCCACAAACCCGCCTTCTAAGTTTCCAAGACGTTTTGTGAACAAAACCCAAGGCCAATTAATTTCATTAATTCCAATTTTTTTGCTTATCTCTCCTTCCCACCACCTCCCATATCTAGTGAATGCCAATTCCCATTTAAAATGCAATTCCATCTTTAGTGGAGCTTCCACATAAGCCTCTACCAAGTCAACTAGCCCCTGCCAAAACTAGCAATACTTAATGCCTTAAAAACCTTATCGACAAATTCAATGCCATTGGAACCGTCACCATAGAGGCATGTGCCCCCTTTAGGTTCCCAATTAAATAGCTTAGGATAGATCCCTTAAAAACTTAGGTTAGTTTAGGAATAATTACATTAGGCCTTAACACATTACCTTAGGTAATTCCAACATTAGGTTAGATTAATCCACATCCTTTTAGTTTTAGGAAATAGGTTTGATCATCACATAACCTTATAGCATTAGGTTTTAGGTTAATTTAGATAGCCTAGCAACCTTTCCATATTCCCTTAGCACAAGGCTTAGGTTTGGATGCCAACCCAAAAAAGTAGAACAGGAAGCTTAGGTTAGAATACAAAATCAATTAAGTAACATAGCTAGGTAGTAAATATTCTTAACCAGATTAGGATTCCGTAGGTTAATCCTTTAGTTTTAGGATTCCAAATACTTCCTATGTCATGAACACGCTATATTTCATTTACGTCAGCAATGTACTACCAAGATTGATCTCCAAGGACCTAAACACGACATTAAACTGAATGGAAACACGTTCACACAAGATTAAAGAACTTGTAATAACAAATTTCAGTCTGTTATGTCCCTCAAATTATAGAATGTCAATTTACCATTCATTCAACAAAGAAGGTTTAAAAAATTCCTTGGATCACTGAAATTGATCCAAGGATGAGTTAGATAAAGAGATAAGTTTGCAACTCTTATACCAGATTGCAACTCACCTACAAGAAGTGAAAAATGGATTCAAGGAAGCCATTCCATTCTAGTCTAATGATCTTAAGAACATAAAATATTTATCTTTATCAAGCATGATCTCCAACAATCAAAAGAACAAATATTTAGAAGAAAATCACATGTCAACACTTGAAATGCAAAGGAGAAATATAACAAATGTTGAGGGTGTTACATTCGGGGAAGGTAGAACCTGCAAGCTAGTTATGAGTTCAAAACAATGTCAGGGGAAAAATTGAGTCTAATGTGGCATCGATTAGAGAAACAAGGAAGGAATATCCCTTGACTAAGAATACAAATCAAAATAAGAATGATCAATCCAAAGTTCTACACCATGGAGGAGGAAAATTAAAATAATTTTTGGTACAGGGTGAGAGTAGAAAGGTGGCTATTGAAATAGACGATTTAGAGCAAGAAAAATCATTAGCCCATGATGAACAAGGAGTATTCAAGCAATTGGTGGTTGTCTTTGAGAAACCCCAATAATAATTGCAAGAAGCAAAGGATAGAACAAGCCTACCAAAGGGATGGATTGGTGAATTAATTTCAAGTGAGGAAAAGGAGATTATTCTTGTTCAAGCCATTGATCTTACTATAATATCTTTTCCAAAGGTGGTAAGAGCCTCCAAAAGGGCTAGAGTTATTACCAAAACTAACACTAATTCATTGGGGGTCCAAAACAGTAGAAATAGCAATCCCTTTTGAAGGAAAAATTAGAGAATATGTAACAGCTAATGATTATAATGTTTATATCATTCCCTTAGGGAAGCCCTTAAGAGACCAACTAAAAAAAGGAGTATCTGAGGTAGTAAATTACCTTTTGTAAAAGGTGGACAAGGATAGGGTAACAAAACAGCAGTTAAAGGAACATTTCAAAGCCTTGAGTTCTAGTTTATAGTAATTGATTGGGCATCCTAGTCATACTCAAGCAAGTACCTCTATAGATACCTATACGTACCCAAAATTATAGGGTATTGCACTGCCATAAAAAGGTTACACATACCCCAATGATGATACCGGTCTCCTCGCAAGGTGTATGGAATCTAGAAAAGCTCACCAAGTATATGTTTGCATCCTATGTGCCTCGTCTAGCCTCCGCATGCTTTGTTCTGCCCTCTCCCACCCTTCTTCCTTGCATTTTGGTCTTAAGTGATGAAACCGCTGCCCCACCTGGGCGGTGGTCTGGTGACTACCGCCAAGGACAGGGCGGTGGTCCTATAACCACCGCACTGCACAGGGTGGTGGTCCTATGTGTGTTTTCCAGAATGTTCTGATGATTTTGTCAAATGTAAAATTCAAATTTCTACCCACATTCTTTAACCACTTTACTTTTCATTTATGTTTTGGCCGCCCAGTAAATAGTTTTTTCTCTTTGTTTAATGGTAAAAGAGTTTAATTCCAAGTTACCTTCTAGTGAATGCAATTTCTATAAATAGCCAGCTTGTTTTCAAACAAGAGGTCCCTCTCCTTCTCTGTTTAAATCATTCAGTTCATTTGAGGTTATTTCTTAGAGTTCCAATAGCTTCATGTTTTGCATCAGTTATTAACTTTTCCTTTTCTATTTAAAATCACTTGATCTTCTTGTTTCCATCTTACTTCATCATTGTTCCATATAGTCAGCTTAGGATAAGGTAGTTTCATTCTTAGATTAGGAATCCATTTAGAGTTGCAGGTTTTGTTTTGTCACAAAATATAGTTTCCAGAATTTTTGGCGTATTTGTGTTGTATTCCCACAATAAATCCTGCAAGGAATTACAAAGTCAAGCTCTGTTCACTTGCACTATCCCTCTCTTACTTGCATTGTATTCGGTCTACATCCAAAATTGCCATTGTTTGATTATCTCCTTCTACTGATGCTATCATATACACACTTTTCTTGATTCACAAGAACACGAAGGAACGAGGAGATCACACTGAGGGGACGAAGTCACACACAACTAGATTTTCCACTATTCTGTAAACTCCAGGTTTGAGCTATCAAAGTTCTATTTACAACATATCAAATAGAGTAGTAAATTATTTCATTTTAGTTAAAGTTCACTTTTAATATTGCCAGGGAAGCTTTGGGGAATGATAGTTTCTGATAAGCTATGATTCATTCCTCACTTTTCAAGTAGGATTGAGAGTTTTTCAATTAAACTAGTTAGTTGTTTAGATATTTAGGATAAACTTACGACTACACAGGTAAATAACTACATCAGGATACTTTGCTTGTTTTTATTCTGTCATTAAATTAATTGTCCATTTTTTTGAATATATTAGAATAGTTGCTCTTTTAATTTTGTTAAAATACTTCATTGAAAATACAAAAATAAAAGAACATATGCATAGTGTAGATACATCTTTCATAATCAGTTTATTCATTTCAGTTAAAATTGAATCATCTTTGCATGACAATCATGAGACCTAGAGAGCCCAGAGAATACATATTTGAATCGATAGTGCCTCAACCAAATCTCTCCACAGCACTAGCTAATATAGATTAAGACCTTAGGATCTAGGTCTTTCGAACAACAGTAAAACTACGAGCAATTAGTGAACAATTGAGAGAGTTAAATGTTGAATATGACAAGGCATACACATTTTGGTCAAATCACCCTAACTATAAACTGCCTTGATAGGGTATCCATATGATTGTACAAGGACTCGAAAGAGAAAAAATATTTGGTTGTGATCCTTTAGTTCCACAACCCAATGCAGGAGACGTCCTCATCGACATAGACACTAGCTTACACATTCAATTTTCCAGAACACCTGTAAGGTATTTTGAGAAAATTACACAACTCCTAGTTCTAAACATAGAGGCTGAACAGGCATATGATTATTGGATAGTCAGAAGGAGAGATTAACTCCTCATGACTATAGGAGGTATGCCGCAACCACAAACTTATGATTGTGATCCATAGGTCCCATAACCCAATGAGCCTATTGATCAATCATACATTGATGTTGGTTTGCGAACACTAATATTTAGGTCCTCACCACTTCCACTAGACATCATTACATAATTCTCCATATTAAACATAACAACCAATCAGGCTAGGGGTTTCTGGACTAGACCAGAGAATTGCCCATAAAACTTTGGAGGATCTGCTACACCTCTCATCACCATTATCATGACCTTGTTTGGAAATATACATGAAGCACCTATAGGTCACTTTCCATGTATCCAACAACCAATAAATAGGATCTCAGCAGAGCTTGACATTGATTAGAGCCTCCAAACAACTATTATATCCGAATGATCCATTACACCAATGAAGGTTAGGAGGGCCTTCTTCACCTTAGATTCACAGATACCATTATTGTGTATTGAGGATATAAGATTAACCAACTAGTTTGTCTGTATCCATATAAATTCCATTCTCACTGGCTATCTCAACACGACCTCGGTAGGTCAAGTATGAAGAAAATTTTCTTGTAGATTCTCATGCTCGCATGTCACTTTTTCATCGTACAAAATTGATGAACCCAACGTGAAATAAATAATTGTTCCCCTTTTATTTTCATTTCTTTCATTCATTCACCTTTGCTCTTTCCCATTATTCTGTAGGTATTCATATACCCACCGAATATGTCAAGATACTACATATATGGTAGACCTCTCTCAGGTATTGAAGAAAATTATGGTCAAACAAATAGAAAATCGTCACCCTCACTTTCTGCATGGGCTGACAACTATTCAAGTAATTACTTGTCATCTCAAACTCCCCCTCAAATAAGTAGCTCTAGTTCTTTATTCCGTATTGAGGAGTTATATCAGCATGCACAAACGCAACAACCAAAGCCCTCAAACTCTAATAATATGATGTGTAGTGGAGAATCTATTTCATCTCCTCGAGTTTTGTTCAAACCACAAATTAGTAGATAGTTAGATCCACTCCCATTTTTAGATGAGGAGTATTTAGCACGCTACGCTAGAAGTGAACAATGCTTCCAAAACATGTACCCACCTATAGGGAGTTTGCAAACACAAACCAATACCCTACTCCAAGAAAACACCCCCATTCCACCACCTATGGGATATACTCTCGGTGAAGCTTGGCAGGGTAATGATCAATTCATAGTAGGGTATCATACCCCTTTACAACCTCAAAGTGTACAAAAAATTCCATTAAGGAAAAGCACCGTGTCTTCACCAATCGAGGTCATTTCAGCCTTAGTTGAGAAAGTTAGAGGATTAGAACTTGCTCAAGCAAATCAAAATTCATATTTTGGGAAAGCAAGAATCCCCAACCCTCTGCATCATCCCAGCCAGGTTGATCTCCTTATTGGAATAGGTACATTAGGCTTTCCTCCTCAACATTTGTATAACTATCCACAACAAACACCAACTAGAACCACGTTTTCAAATGCCACTCCAATTAAAAA
Organism: Taxus chinensis; assembly: GCA_019776745.2. NCBI lineage: Eukaryota > Viridiplantae > Streptophyta > Pinopsida > Cupressales > Taxaceae > Taxus > Taxus chinensis. The sequence continues at coordinate 872,913,746 of CM034148.1, read as the reverse complement.
TATGACACCTCCTAGCTTAGCACCAAATAACCCATACTAAAACAATGCTCCTCCCTACTTAAACATTTATTCAAAATCACCACAGGGAGACATGTTCTCCTCTCCCAGGATGTTCTCTCAACCATAGGGATTGCCTTATGTCCCTATAAATACATATGCTATGCCATATCAACAACCCATTCCACCCCCACCCCTCAGTAAACACCATCAGTGGTCGAAGCCTATGCGGTAGGGACTTACTCAGAATATTTAAAAGAGCCCCTAGACTTCACCATACAAAGTGTCTTACTTCCAAGATATTTTCCTGATTTATCCAAATACAAAGGGGAGGGAGATCCAAATGCACACATCAAAGCCTATGCCACGGCCATACAGGAATTACTCCCTTGGGATGGGGTTTTGGCTAAGATATTCCCTAAAACCTTGGAGGGTATTGCCTTTGATTGGTACTACAGAATACATGAAGCCTCGATACACTCATTTAAACAACTCAAGTTATAGTTCATCAAGGATTTTGATATGAACAAATTATTGAGAACAGGAATCAGAGAATTCTTGCATATTAAACAAGAGCATAATGAATCCGCTTCTCATTTTATTCAAAGATGGTGTATGGTTCTCTACTCATCAACAAGTGCTCCAAACATGGATAAGATGGAATGATGCGATTTATTCCTTCATTCCCTCAATAGAGAGATAAAGGAAGAAGTCCAGAAGTTCCCACTAAGAACTTATGATGAAGTACTCGAGAGTTCTCTCAGAATCAACCAAGCAGAAATAGATAGTGGTCGTAAGACATATGGAACAAACAGGAAATTAATCACTCCCAATCATAACACTACGACCTATCCTAGTACCAGAAATACCAATCAAGGACCTAAAATCCTTAACAAAAACCGTGGGGATACAACAGATGGAGTAGCAGACCAAGTTAAAAGAGTAAACATTATGAACATTTCGCCACTCGTTAACAATCAACGAAATAAAAATTTTACTCCAACAATCAATGCGGTGGATTTTAATCATCCACCATGACAATAACAACAACAACAATGACAACAAAGACAAATCCAAACACAAGGTCCAAATCGAAACCCAACTGGATATCAGAGTCAAAACCAAAGGCAATAACCTTACCAGAATTTTGGACCACAGCAAGTTTCAAATCAACAACCTCAAAATTACAATTCCAATTTGTATTGTGGTTTCCACAAGATTCAAGGCCATGATACTAGGACTTGTCGTGACTATAATAAATTCATGCAGCATTTTCCAGAAGACCAAAGACAACTCTTTATAGATATGTTCTTAGAAAATTCTGTAGTTCCCGCACCAAACACTTACACAGGGGCAGTTTCCCCTCAAAATGCACCCCTCAAGATATTTAACGATCCACTCCCAAATAATACTAAAAATAACAGGATAGATCCAAGTGGAACGAACAAGGGTGTTATAACAGGAAATAATTATAATGAAGCTTCAACTTCATTAAATCCTCCAGTCGCACCCCAATTAGGAACTTGACCGCAAACCAAGATAGTTGGTCTAGTAGAGTTAGACATCGAGATACCCATAGAAACCATAATAAGAACACAATATTATTCTTCTTAACCAGTTCCAAGATATCCATTAGAACTAGACAACATTCAACAAACGTTGGTCAAACCCATAGGTGCTTATGATTTAATTAATGACTTAACAAAGACCTTCTCTCACATCTCCTTTTTAGATTTGTTAAAGAAATCTCCCACCCATAGGGCTGCTCTCTTAGAAGCATTAGGCCTTGGTCATTTAATTAATGTTACCCCTCCTCTGGAAACATAAGTAAACCATGTAGACTTTGATGTCTACCCTCCAGGGAAGCCAAATAGGGATACTAAATTTATATTTGATATAAGAAAAATGCCAACGGACGCTAAAATTACACGTAGAGGCGACCTAGCTTTATATTTACAAGTATGGGTTTACAATAATTATGTTAAATGTGCAATGATTGATGATGGGGAAACAATTAACATAGTCCCCTTTTCTTTCCTTCAATAGTTAGGATATGGAGAAACAAACTGTTCCACAACACGAAATACGCTAAGAGGCTTTGATAGCCTTAAGGCCACTTCAATTGGAACCATAATTTTACCAGTCACTTTAGGACCCAAGACGGTCCTCACTGAATTTTATATTATAGATCGGGAAACTAGCTATAATATGATCCTCAGTCGACCATGGATACACCGCATGAAGGAAATCCCTTCCACGTTATTCTAAGAAATAAGATTTTTAAATTTAGGGAAAATATTTGTGGCACAAGGTGACCCAAAACCCTTCTATATACACCTAGCTGATTTGAAGAAAAGACTAGGTGTTCACTCCAAGTTTGAACTCCCAACGAATGAACTTAGCAAACCAATTAATTCAAAACCAAAAGAGAAGTTGATACCTACCACATAATTGGAAATTACAAATCTAGTTGAGGGTATTCCGGCACTCCAAAAATGAGACTAAAACCATAGAAATGGTGTCGTTAGGAACTACCACAAAGATTGTAAAATTACTAGAGAAAGATCTGCCCATTCTCATACCATTTGATTCTATGGGTATGGGATACCCCCTAGGAATTGGTTCCTATACGTACCCAAAATTGTAGGATACTACGCTACCGGAACAATGTTATACATGCCCCAATGATGATACTGGTCTCCTCATAAGGTGTTCGGGATCTGAAAAATCTCTCCAAGCATGCATTAACATCCTGCATGTCCCACTTAGCCCCTGTGTGCTTTGTTCTTCTCTTCTCCCCTCCTTTTATTTGCGTTTTGGTCTTCAGTTACGAAACCCCCACCCTGATCAGGGCGGCGGTCCTTCACACATTTTCTAGAATGTTATTTTTAACGTGACTCATGTAAAATTTCAACGTTTACCAGCTTTTTTCACTGCCTTTGCTCGTATTTATAATTTTGGTTCCCTGGAATAGTGTTTTTGCATTATTTATGGTTAAAGAGTTCAAATTGGTTTTCACCTTTGGGTAAATGGGGATTCTATAAATAGCTGGTTTATCTTCAAGCAAATGGCCCCTCAAATTTTCCTCACAAATTCTCATTTCAATAGTTTAGTCTTCCAGTTTTGCTTAGGAATCAATAGTTTTATTTGTTGCATGCATAGTTAGTGTTGTTTTGCTGTTTGGAAGCCACATAATCTTCTTGTGCTAATTTTGTCACTATTTCACACAATCAATTGGAGTAGAATAGTTTCATTCTCAGTCAGAAGCAATTAAAGTTATAGGTTTTGTTCATCAAACAAGATAGTTTCAGGTTCTGGATGTTTTATGTTGTATGACTCGCAATAAATCCCGCTAGGAATTACATAAGCCAAGCTCTGTTCTCTTGCGCTATCCCTCTCCTACTCACATTGTATTTAGTTTACATCCTAATCTTCCACTGTCCTAATACCTACTTCTGTTGATGCTAGCATTACATGCTTTTCTAGATTCACATGAGCATGAAGGAACGAGGAGATCACATTGAGGAGACAAAGCCACACACAACCAGATTCGCCACTGTTCTACAAAATCCAGGTTCAAGCTATCAAATTTCTAGTTAAAATATATCAAATAGAATAGTGAACCATTTCATTTCAGTTAATATCACTTTTGATATTGCCGAGGAATCTGTGGGGATTGATAGTTTCTGAGAAACTATGATTCATTCCTCAATTCTGAGGTAGGATCGATAGTCTTTCAAATAGATTAGATCAGTAATTTTGTTATTTAGAATAGATTTACAACTGCATAGGCAAGCAGCTATACTCGGCTGCCTTGTTTGTTTTAAATTTCATTATTAATTTAGTTTTCAATTTTTGGATATTTTAAATAGTTGCTCTTTCAATTTCGTTCAAATAGTTCATCAAAAACACAAAAATAGAGAAGTTATATATGCTGTGGATATACTTTACATAATTAGTTTTACTTTGTTTCGGTTAGATTTACACTATTTATTTTGCATGACAATCACGGGACCTAGAGATCCCAGAGAATACGTATTCAAGCCAATAGTGCATCAGCCCAATCTTGTTGCAGCAATAACTGATATAAACCAGAATCTCAGAATTTAGGTCTTCCAAGTAACAATAGACCTACAAGAAATTAGTACATAGTTAAGAGGATTAAACATAGAAGATGACAAAGCGCATACATTTTGGTCAACCAGCCAAACTACATATTACCCTAGATAAATATCTGCATGACTGTAGAAGGGCCTGAAAGAGAGAAAACATTCGTTTGTGATCCTTTGGTTCCACAGCCAGACGCAAGAGACATTCTCACTGACATAGACACTAGCTTACGAATTCAAGTTGCCAGAACACCTATAAAGTACTCTGAGAAGGTTGCACAACTTTAAGTTCTAAATATAGAGGCCGAAAAGGCATACAACTACTGGATATTAGGAGTTAGGGATTGATTCTGCACATGACCATAGGAGGTCCACAACAACCACGAATTTGCGGTTTTGATCCACATGTCCCACGGGTCAATCAAACGTAGATGTTTGTTTACACACATTGGTATTTAGATCCACTCCACTTCCACCAACCATTATCACATAGTTATCCTTGTTAGACATAGCACCTAACGAAGCTAAATATTTCTAGACTAGACTAGATAATCGCCCATAGAATCCACTATATATCCATCATCCATCTTATGACCCTATCTAGAGACATACACAAAATGATCCCAGGTCATTTTCCATGTATTCTGTAACCTATAGATCGAATCACACTAGAGCTCCATATTGATTAGATCCTTTGAGTAGTCATCCTCGCCGACCGATCTATCACACCAGTTTAGGTTAGGAGGGCCTTCTTTGCCTTAGATTCACAGATTCCATTAGTGCGTGTCAAAGATATAAGATTACCTAACTAGTTTTCCTTTACCCCATGTATATTTCATCCCCACTGGTTGTCTTGGCACGACCTCGGGAGGTCGGGTGCGAGGAAGAGTTACTTATAGATTCCCATGCTCGCTTGTCACTTTTCCATCGTACAAAATTGGTGAACCCGACATGAATCAAATAGTTCTTCCTCTTTTATTTCTTCCATCCACCTTCGCAATTTGCCATTATTCTGTGGGTATTCATATACCCCCTGAATATGATGGGATTCGATGCATATGGCAGACCTCTCCTAGGTCTTGAAGCATACTACGATCAAATGAATAGACAACCACCACCCTCGCTCTCAGCATGGGGTGAAAACTATTTAACTAACTGATTGTCAACACAAACTCTGCATCAAAGGGCTAGATATAGTTCTTCTTTCCAAATAGAGGAGTTGGATCAGCTCACGCAAATGCAGCAACGAGAGCCTTCGGGCTCGAACAACATGATGTTTATGGGAGAATATGGTTCATCTCCTCAGGTGTTGCTTAGACCACAAATTAGTAGACAATTTAGATCTATATCCATTTTTAGATTATTAACATTCAGTGCATTATGCTAGGAATGAACAACGCTCTCAGAGTATGTAACCACCTATAGGAAGTTTACAAACATGACCCGAGGTCTCGTTTCAAGAAAACACCTCTATGCCACTACCTATGGGAAATGCCCTCGGTAATACTTAACAGGGCAACGATTAGTTCATAGCAGTGGTACCACATGCCAATACAACCTTAGGATATACAAAAAATGCCACTAAGGCAAAATACTGTGACTTCACTAAACAAAGTCATCTCAACTTTAGTAGAAAAAGTTAGGGGGTTAGAACTTTCTCAAGCAAGTCAAAATTCTCAATTCATGCAAGTAGGAAATTCCAATCCTCCACATCATCCTGGCCAAGTAGACCTCCCTATAGGAATAGGAATGTTGGGCATGCCTCCTCAGTATTCATAGAAAATGCCAACTAGAACCGTCCTTTTTAACACCATTCCGGTGGAAAATAATCCATTCCTGGGCAATACTCCTCCATACCTAAACATGTATTCCAAATCACCACAGGGACATATCTTCTCCTCTCCTGGCATATTCACTCAACCACAGGGATTTCCTTATGCCCTTGCAAATTCATATTCTATACTGTACCAAAAAACCATCCCACCTCCACCTCCTCAGTAGGCGCCATCGATGGTCGAAACTTATGCGATAGGGAATTATTCAGAATATTTGAAAGAACCCTTAGAATTCACCATACGAAGCATCATGCTTCCAAGACCTCTTCTCGATTTTCCCAAATACAAAGGGGAAGGAGACCCGAATGCACACATTAAGGCCTATGCCACAGCCATTCAAGAATTGCTCCCTTGGGATGGGGTTGCTAAAATATTCCCCAAAACTTTAGAGGGCATTGCCCTCGATTGTTATTACAGAACACCTGAAGCCTCAATACATTCATTTAAACAACTTGTTTCAGAGTTCAGCAAGGCATTTGACATGAACAAACTATTGAGAAAAAGAATCAGGGAATTCTCGCACATTAAGTAAGAACACAATGAATTTGTTGCTCATTTCATCCAGAGATGGTGTACAATCCTCTGTTCTTCAACAAGCACTCCAAACATGGACCAAATGGAACTATGTGATTTATTCCTTCATTCTCTCAGTAGAGAGGTAAAGGAAGAAGTCCAAAAGTTCCCATTAAGGACTTATGATGAAATACTTGAGAGAATCCTCTCAAATAGATCAAGCGGCAATAGATAGCAGTTGCAAGACGTATGGAACAAATGGTAGGTTAATCACCCCTAGCCAGAATACTATGACTTATCCTACTACCACAAATGTCAATCAAGGACCTAAAATCCTTAACAAAAATTGTGGCGTAACAACAGATGGAGTAATTGACCAAACAAAAAAAACAAATGTTGTAGATACTCCACCACCGATGAATAATCAACGAAACAAAAACTTTACCCCAACAATCAACTTGGTGGATTTTAATCATCCACAACAACAACAACAATGGCAGGTCCAAACACATGGTCCAAGACAAAACGCAACTGGATATCAAAACCAAAACCAAAGCCAAAAGACAAAAAATGCAAAACTTTAATAATCAACAATTTAATAAGAGTTTTGGACCACAATATGTGTCAAACCAACAACCAAGGAATTATAATCCCAACTAGTATTGTGGTTTCCACAGAGATTCAAGGTCATGACACTAGAACATGTTGTGATTACAATAAGTTCATGCAACGTCTACCAGAAGAACAAAGACAACTTTTCATAGATATGTTCTAAGCAAATCCTACATCACCTATGCCAAATACTTTCACAGGAGCAGTCTCCCCTCAAAATGCACCCCTCAAGATCTTCAACGATCCACTCCCAAATCACAATAACAAAAAATTAAATCCAAATGGGATGAACAAGAGTGTAATGATAGGAAACAATGATCATGAAGCCTCGACTTCACTAAATCCACCTGTCGCACCGCAATTAGGAAATCAGCTACGACCCAAGATAGTCATTTTGGTCGAGTTGGACACTAAGCTACCCATGGAATCTGTAACAAGGACATGAAAGTATTCCTCTCAGCCAAGTCCAAGTTACCCACTATAAATAGATAACATTCAACAGCCATTAGTAAAACCTGTAAGTGCCTATGATTTAATTAATGACCTAACAAAGACCTTCTCTCATATCTCCTTTTTGGACTTATTGAAGAACTCCCCTACCCATAAGGCTGTGACTTTTAGAAGCATTAGGTTTGGGTCATTTAATTAACATCACTCCACCTCCCGAAACATAGGTAAATCATATAGACTTTGATATCCACCCTCCGGGGCAGCCGGATAGGGATACCGAGTTTATATTTGACATAAACAAAATGCCAACAGATGCTGAGATTGCATGCAGAGGTGATCCAGCCTTACATTTGCAAGTGTGGGTTTATAAAAATTATGTTAAATGTGCAATGGTTGATAATGGGGCAGCAGTTAACATATTTCCCTTCTCTTTCCTTCAAAAGCTATGGTATGGAGAAACAAATTGTTCCACGACTCGGAATACGCTAAGAGGCTATGATAGCCTCAAGGCCACTTCGATTGGAACTATAATACTACTAGTCACCTTAGGACCCAAAAAAATCCTAACTAAGTTTTATATTATAGATTGGGAAACCAACTATAATATGATCCTCAGCCGACCATGGATACACCGTATGAAGGCAATCCCTTCTACATTATTTCAGGAAATAAGATTCCTACACTTGGGAAAGTTATTCATAGCAAAAGGTGATCCGAAACCATTCGATATACACCTAGCAGACCTAGAAGAAAAGGCCAGACGTTCACTCTGAGTTTGAACTCCCAACAAACCAACTTAATAAACCAACCGACATGAAACCAGAAGAAAATTTTAGTACCTACAACCGAGTTAGAGAGTTACGAACCTAATCAAGAATATCCCAGCCCTCAAGGAAGAGGATAACATTTTAGAAACAATATCATTAGGAACTACGGAAAAAATAGTCAAATTGCTATAATAGGATCTACCAATTTTCTCTGCCATTTGATTCTACAGGCATGGGATATACCTTAGGAGTTGGTTCTCTACCAGCAGAAGAACTCTGCATGGTAAAAGTAACCGAAGCAGAAGAAGTTGATGTAGTAAATGTCCCGACATGTCCATCTTCCCAACTAAATATTTGACACTCCATTTTGATGGAGCTAGATGTCGTTATGGGGCTGGGGTAGGTGTGATCTTTACTTGTCCTGAAGGGAAAGATTTTACCGTTCGCCTTTCAAACTAAATTTCGAATGTACAAACAACGGTGCTGAGTACGAAGCCCTCTTCCTTGGCCTCATCTTAGCTAAGAGGCTCAATGTTAATGACATCAGGGTGTTAGGAGAATCTCAATTAGTATCAAACCAAGTCTCTGAGGTGTATGAGACTAGAGATAAACATTTACAACTCTACAAAACAGCAGTACTAGATTTGAGCAAAGGATTTAACTTCATATAAATTGAAGCAATCCCGTGATAACAAAATCTTCTCGCAGATTTGATAGCCACCTCAACTTCACGTTTCACTCTTAAGTAGCGAGTTGGAAGACACCTGTTTCATGGTATCCCTTTACACTAAACCATTAGTGAAGAAAGTACGTCAAACCCTCTTTCTAACGAACATAGCTAAGAACAAATCTACTATCCTAGATCACGTTGATAGTGATAGAGCCACTCTTGATTACTTAAATGACCTATGCAGCAGTTACATCTCACCCATCACATGGTAGATTTGTCCTTAATCCCACACTCGTCTTCCTACTTCGGAAATCCCATGATAGAGCTTCCCTCAGAAAAGGAACTCAACATATACGTGGTAGAGAATGGAGAAGATCTAGACCTACCTCTAGCCCCGCCTGAGTTTGAAGAAGGTAATGTTTCTTTAATTGAAGAAATGATCGATATTAACATTGGAACGGAGGAAGAACCAAGGATATCTTGAAACTAGGATCTTTGTTAACTCCAAAAGAAATAGAGATACACACTCAAATCCTCAGAGAACATAAAAATTATTTTGCATTTAATTATACAGAAATGGTAGGGGTTGCACCACACATCGCGGTACACAACCTCGTCACCAAACCAGATGCAAAGCCAATTAAACAAAAATCAAGACCAATGAAACCCAAGGTAGCTCTCATGGTGAAGGAAGAAGTAATGAAACTCCTCCAAGTAGGATTCATCAAGCGAGTTGATTATTCTCATTGGATATCTAATATCATTCCCTGTTCTCAAAAAGAATGGGAAGATATGCATTTGCATAGATTTCTGAGACATTAACAAAGTGTGCCCCAAGGATGACTTCCCATTACCATCCATTGACATCATCATGTGGACACAACAGCTGGATTTGAGCTTTTGTCTCTCATGGATGGATTCTCAGGATATAATCAAATCAAAATATCCAAACAAGACTCAAGCAAAAACCACATTTATAACTCATTGGGGAACCTATTGCTACGTTGTTATGCCATTCGGTCTCAAGAATGCTATTGGCACTACATACCAATGGGAAATGACATATATATTTCATGATCTTATTCATAAAATCATGGAATCTTATGTAGATGACTTGTTTGCTAAAGCCAGGAAGCGTCTGTGATCACCCGGAAGTTCTTCGCATCATTCTTTCATGTTTGATAGAATACGGAGTCACACTAAACCCAAGAAAAATGTGTGTTTGGTGTGACAGGAGGGAAAATCCTGGGTTACATCATATCGTCATGAGGGATCGATGTAGACCCAACCAAAATATGGGTTATTCTTGAAATGATCCCACATTTAGATGAATCTTGAATCCGGTCGTTTCTTGGGAAACTCAGTGCAATCTAAAGATTCATCCCAGATTTAAGCTTTGTCATTCATTCAATCAACAATCTACTCAAGAAAGATTATAGTATCGATTGGAACAAAGACTGCAATGAGGCTTTCGAGGCTGTTAAGTGTTTCTTGTTGTCACCACCTATGCTAATGCCTCCTAAGCCAAACCGCCCTTTAATCTTATATTCGTGAGCTACCAATGTCTCGCTAGCCTACATGCTGGCTCAATAAGATGATGACAAATGAGAACGTGTGATCTATTTTACTAGCCGAACATTACTCAATTATGAGACACATGATATACGCAAGCATAATGAGAATGCCTCACCATAGTCTTCACAAACAAGCGCTTAATACATTACATGTTAAATCAAGAAACAAGGGTCATTGTAAAAATATACCATTTATGAACTTTCCTCACGTAAGGGTCCTTGTCTAAAAAGGCTGGATGCTTTATAACCTTAATGGGTGAATTTGAATTAACATTTTGTAAACCAGAAGTTCGTTAAGGGACAAATCATTGCAGATTGGTTAGCTGATAACCCGTTAGACGGAGGTGATCTAGTAGATCTAGATTTTTCTGATGAATGCATATATTACATCAAAACCATACCTCCCATCTCTGAATGCCCTTGGTATGTTGATATTATTAATTATATCATGAGACCATACATATCCAGAAGGTGATACACCACAAAAAAGAAGGCGGTTACACATTATTGTAGCCAAATAAGTTATTATAGAACAAGTGCTCTATCGTAAGGCCTTCTGATGGAATGCTTCCTAAGGTGTGTTGACACAGAAGAATATAAGAATATTCTCTACGAATCTCATAGTGGAATATGTGGTGGCCATTTTGGAGGTCATACCATTTCGCTCACAAAATACATTGGATGGGCTATTTCTAGCCCACTCTCAGAACACGAGCGCAATAGAGTTTGTACGCAAGTGCCATAAATTTCAATAATTTTTCCACGAGATTCACATGCCGACACAAGCTCTACAACCAATTGCTACTCCATGTCCCTTTTCTACGTGGGGCCTAGATTTGATAGGGTAATTCTCTCCCTTGTCAACAGATGGCCATAACTTCATAATCACGACCACCGAGTATTTTACCAAATGGGTAGAGGCTATGCCTCTTACCACTGTACCAGGTTTCATGATCACCAAGTTCATTTTAAACTAGATCATTTACTAGGTACGGTGTCCCACAAATCATTATCTTAGATAATGTTACTTCCTTTAAAAATGATGAAGTCTGTGAGCTATGTGGTAAATTTAAAATAAACCACCATACAGCCTCCCTGTATTACCCTCAAGCCAATGGATAGGCTGAAGCAACAAACGAAACATTGAAAGCTATTCTCCTTAAAATGGTAAAAGAAAATAAACGAGATTGGCATTTAAATTTATACCTAGCCTTGTGGGCCCACCGAACCTCAATAAGAACACCCACAGGAGAAACTCCTTTCTCATTGGTATTTCGAAGCAGAAGAAGTTCTCCCACTTGAGGTTGAAATACCCAGTCTCCGTACATCTCACTATAAGGGATTTTGGATGAAGACGCTTATAGAAAATCACGTCTCTCCCAACTAGAAATCCTAGGTGAGGCCAGGTTAGATGCTAAGCAGTGGCATAGAATCTATGCTGACTGGATGTGCCAACAGTATAACAAAAAAATCTATGAACGAGATATATATGAAGGAGATCTAGTTCTAAGATTAGACAGTCGGATTGACAAGAAGACTGGTGAAGGAAGGAAATTCCAGTCCCAAATGGTTGGGCCCATACCAAGTCACAAAATACTATGGAAATGGTGCATATCTCTTATGTACATTGGAAGGTGAGTAATTTGGTGAAATAGTCAATTCCTTGCATCTTAAATGATTCTATGCATTAAGCAACCCGCACTATTTGTATAATTATATCTACATTGGCATCTTCATGTAGTTAGGTTCATTTTGTCTACTTGTTTCATGCAATTTTGTGATCAAGGAACTTATTCTCAAAGTCAATTCATTACAAACTTCCTGATGGTATTAGCATAATCCTTCCTATCATACTTCTTCATTTTCATAACATCGTCACCTGTTTCTGAATCATTTCATCCATATAAAGCTAGATATGACAAAGTATTAATGGTAACCATACCAAGGTTTGCATGCTTGTTCTCACTTTTGGTTTCTTCCTAGGATAGGTGTCTTTCCTATGGTTTGTTCTAGAAGATTCATAGTGCCACATCTATCCCATACGTATGCATATCTCTTTGGAAATAAGAACATATTGACATTTTCTTAAATAAATAAGTCAAATGTAGATCAAATAGAAAATTTTATTTTTACACATTTCCTTGCCCTACCAACCTTCGGTGATGAACTTATGTCTCTTACTAGTAACGTAGGGTTGGGAAAGGATGGGAATGGCCTTACTCACCTATGCCTTTTCCATGATGATAAGCCCATGCTTCTTACTAGTAGCATGGGGCAAGGTGTGGGGGGTCCTCTTGACAATAAAAGTTGAAGGTCATAAGCAAATAGTTCAAATAAACCTTTGAAATCTTGAGTCAAAAATAAATGAATCAGATGTCCAAAATTCTAAGAGAGCTCAAAACCCCGAAAACCAGATTTTGTCTACCATGTGGCCATCTATGGATCTAAGTCTAGATAAACTGCAAAGCAAGTAGCATTCTAAACTATGGAGTCACTTGAGTAGAGCAGGTTTGTAGCGCCCTGATTTGGTTCCACCAAATATTTGTCTATCTCTCATCACTACCATTCAACAAATTTCATAGCTTGTGCCCTTTCTAGCTCTCGGTGGTGAGCCCTCGCATCTTACTAGTTGCGTGGAGTTAGGAGCGGGGAAAGTTCATCTGCTCATCATACCGGTTTATCATCTCCTTTTGTCAAAATAAATATGAAGTACCAAAAAATTGCTTATAGAAACTAAAGTTAAAGATCACATTATATCTATATTATCATATATTCAGCATCACGAAATACAAAAAGAAAGAAAGCATTTGTATCATTTGTTCTCCATTGCATACATTCTGAAAAGCATATAAAAACAACATTATAATATACATGTGGAAACAAATCACAAAATCATAGACACCAAGAGTTTGATCCAAAAGAATATATATATATATATATATATAATCAAGTTTCTTGTACAATGCCATCATGTGCTAGGCATGGTCAAAACACTCAATGAGCCCAGAGAAATAAAATATGAATTGTATAAACAATCTAAGAGAGCCAAGCGGCCTCTCAACCCCTATGAGATCCCTTTGAAGGTGCATGACCATGTGCCTAGGACTCTGGGTACGCCAGCACTCTGAGTGCACATGGAGGGCTCACGATCTTGAATAGTAGCTATGCCCTCACTATGAGAGTGGCTCCTCATTAGACGCTCTACTGGTCCTATACCTAGCCAACTCAGTGTAGAGGGTAGTCACCATCTTGGCCGCATGCCAAATAGGGGCAAAAATGTCGGTATGTCTACCGGCTGCTGAGGGCTCCCCTGCATCCATAGATAGCTCTGCGTAGAGTCTTCTCCATAGGGATCATCAGGGTATCAATGCATACCCAGTGAATTATTTCTCACCACTCATCAGCAGTCTCTGTAAGCAAAGGAGAAAAAAAATTAGAAATACTCAAAAGATAGCAACAAAAAGTAAACAAAAGGAGAGATAGCAACTAAGACAATCCTAGATAGAAACAAACATTAAGAGAAGGATGATAACTCACTCGGATATCCGGGCCTCCAAAGAGGGATCTCTAGGGTCAGCACTTGCCATAGATGCCGTTGCATTGATTGAAGTCCTCCTCCTATGTCCAGGGCAACATATTGTCCTACTACGGACTCATCCTCCTCGCCTACGTCCTGAGAAGGCGGATCCTCTGAAACTAGAGTCACCCTCTCCGTACTCTGCTCTGCCCTCTCGGCCTGTAAGATATCCTGAGTGTCATGCCACTCAAGAATCATTTTCCTCCTCTCCACATGACTCACTGACCTTAGCCTCAGTGTCCTCCTCCATCTCTCCCCCTGTGAACTCCTCAGACTCAGAGTCTATATCAATGGGGTCGTCACTACTATGGGTGGGACCGGCAGCAATCTGAAGTAAGGGTGCCTGAGGTGCACTGGCTCTCCCTCGAGCACGTACTACCCGCCTAGCTGCAATGGGGACACCAAGAGTAACAATAGTCCAACCATGGCCTCTAGGACTTCCCCTAGCCTCCCGAACTGATCTAAACACTAGCACCACTGGAGGGAGCATATCGACGTAAGGAATGCCAAACTGCTGAGGAACTCAAGCAAAAGGATGTGTCTCCACCTTCCCCATCCTGTCCACAAGCTGCCCTGTGGTAGAGCAAGAGATCAAAGTGAGGGCCTCCATATCATCAGTAGTAGTCAAGGAGGTGAATGATTGGTGGGGTGCTCTAAGCACCGACATATCTGTCCATCTGGCTACCCTCACGGCTTCAAGATCTGCCACCTCCACACCTCTCCCATAAGGGATGAAACGCTCATAGAACCAGCTCATAAACAGGGTCGGATGGCTCAATGATTGCCCCTGTAAATGAACCACCAGGTACAAATCATGATAGGTGGTCCCAAGTATATCGGCTCCCCAGGCATAAATCCGACCATGTCCCTCAATTTGTGCAATAATGGGGGACCAGTAATACATTAAAGTGTCTCCTCCCTTGTCCCCAATCAATCTTGAGGCAAGGATCCCCATAATGGCCTAATGAATCAAGGGGATAGGCAGGCTAGGAATAGATCAGACCCTCACCCCCTTCTTCGAACCAGTGGAGATAACTGCATCTCCCATGTATGAAGCCCACTGTGCTATCTGAGCTTGTGACCCTGCTGTCTCAAGCGTAAGCCATCTCCCGATGATCGAGACCCCCAAGATACGGTAGACATCCTCCAAGGTGATAGTCCACTCACCCCTGACTCCGAGGAATCGGAAAGTGTTCCGATCAGCATCCCAATATGAAAACAAGTCACAAAGTATGTGACTAGAAGGTGCAACATGCAGGACCCGTGATATACGCAATATGTTATCCCTCTGAAGCATATCATGCTCAGCCTGAGAAAGTGCATCCAAAACTACTGGAAACCAATCACACTCTCTCTCTCTCTCGGCTCCATCGGATATACTCCTCCTTCACCTGCATACACCCATAAACACACAAAAAGGAGTAAGTTAGTATTCAAATCACATTGGAAAAATCATTAAAACATATAAGAATGCTAGAAACGCAAAAATGAATTCAAACAAGTATTATTTTGGAATTCTGTGAAGGACCACCGCCCTGAGTAGGGCGGTGGTTTCGTAACCACCGATTTAAAGGTGGTGGTCCTGTAACCACTGCCCTGACCAGGGCAGGTGATCGTGTAACCACTGCCTTGCTCAGGGCAACGGTCATGTCCCGAATTTCCGCACGGGTCACATGCCCTAAAAACGGCTAAAAACAAAAAACAAAGACCCTTTTGACTAAAACAAAGCCTACCCATTAGGCAACCCCCCTAAGTGACCCTTTTAAAATTGACATTTTCAAAAATAATCCCCCCATGACAAAGATTTCATCCTTTTAACATTTTGAGGGCAAAAACACTAAATCAGAAGAACTAACATGTGATCTCGTGGGTCGATGTTCCGCTTGTGAAGGCATGATCACTATCTCATCCGAAATGTTTTGACTATGCTCTCATCAAAAACCGTCACCGTGGGTCCCAGAGCTCAAAATCAATCAAATCGACACACGTAAATGAATAGGAAAATGGGCCCATTTTTACATATATAGCATCTTGACCTATTTTGAATGCCCTTTTTACAGGTTTGGAGTGGCGACGGAGGTAACTTCTTATCCCTGCGTGAATGGTAAGTCCTCAGATATTATTTTAGTATTTATTTTTCGATCTATTTTATCTATCTGCACTTGAGTCCTCTTTTCATTTTGCAGGTAGCGGGAATTTTAGATGGCGTCATTTCGACACACAGATGTGTTAGGTATAAATTCTAACCTCCCATTTCGGGACCACCATACTCAAACCCACCATTTTACACCTCTTCATGGCTAAAATGCTTCTCCGAGGGGGGAAATATGTACGTACCCAAAATTATAGGGTACTACGCTATCGGAACAATGTTACATGTGCCCCAATGATGATACAGGTCTCCTTGCAAGGTGTTCGGGATCCGTAAAAGCTCTGTAAGCATGTGTTAACATCCCACATGTCCCACTTAGCCCCTGCATGCTTTATTCTTCCTCTTCTCCCCTCATTTTCTTTGCATTTTGGTCTTCAGTTACGAAACCGCCGCCCTGCCTAGGTGGCGGTCTCATGATCGCTGCCCAGGCAGGGTGGCGGTCCTGTAACCTCTTCCCTGCTCAGGGCGGTGGTCCTTCACGCATTTTCTAGAATGTTCTTGTTAATGTGACTGATGTAAAATTTCAACATTTACCAGCTTTTTTCACCGCCTTTGCTCGTATTTATGATTCTGGTTCCCTGGAATAGTATTTTTGAATTGTTTATGGTTAAAGAGTTCAAATTGGTTTTCACCTTTGGGTAAATGGGGATTCTATAAATAGCTGGTTGATCTTTAAGCAAATGGGCCCTCAAATTTTCCTCTCAAATTCTCATTTCAATAGTTTAGTCTTCCAGTTTTTCTTAGGAATCAATAGTTTTATTTGTTGCATGCATAGTTAGTGTTGTTTTGCTGTTTAGAAGCCACATAATTTTCTTGTGCTAATGTTGTCACTGTTTCACACAATCAACTGGAGTAGAATATTTTCATTCTCAATCAAAAGCCATTAAATTTACAGGTTTTGTTCGTTAAACAGGATAGTTTCAGGTTCTAGACATTTTATGTTGTATGACTCGCAATAAATCCCGCTAGGAATTGCATAAGCCAAGCTCTGTTCTCTTGCACTATCCCTCTCCTACTCGCATTGTATTTGGTTTACATCCTAAGCTGCCACTGTCCCAATAACTACTTCTATTGATGCTAGCATTACACGCTTTTCTAGATTCACATGAGCATGAAGGAATGAGGAGATCACATTGAGAGGACAAAGCCACAAACAACTGGATTCACCACTGTTCTGTAAAATCCAGGTTCAAGCTATCAAAGTTTTAGTTAAAATATATCAAATAGAATAGTGAACCATTTCATTTCAGTTAATCTCACTTTCGATATTACCGAGGAAGCTGTGGGAATTGATAGTTTCTGAGAAACTATGATTCATTCCTCACTTCTGAGATAGGATCAACAGTCTTTCAAATAGATTAGATCAGTAATTTCATTATTTAGAATAGATTTACAACTACATAGGCAAACATCTATACTCGGCTACCTTGTTTGTTTTAAATTTCATTATTAATTTAGTTGTCAATTTCTGGATATTTTAAATAGTTTCTCTTTCAATTTCGTTCAAATAGTTCATCAAAAACACAAAAATAGAGAAGTTATATATGCTATAGATATACTTTACATAATTAGTTTTACTTTGTTTTGGTTAGATTTACACTATTTCTTTTGCATGAAAATCATGGGACCTAGAGAGCCCAGAGAATACGTATTTGAGCCAATAGTGCCTCAGCCCAATCTCGTTATAGCAATAACTGATATAGACTAGAATCTCAGAATTTAGGTCTTCCAAGTAACAATAGACCTACAAGAAATTAGTACACAGTTAAGAGGATTAAACATAGAAGACGACAAAGCGCATACTTTTTGGTCAAACCAGCCAAACTACAGTTTACCCTAGATAAATATCTGCATGACTGTAGAAGGGCCTGAAAGAGAGAAAACATTCATTTATGATCCTTTGGTCCCACAGCCAGACGTAGGAGACATTCTCACTGACATAGACACTAGCTTACGAATTCAGGTTGTCAGAACACCTGTAAAGTACTCTGAGAAGGTTGCACAACTTTTAGTTCTAAATATAGAGGCCAAAAAGGCATATGACTACTGGATATTAGGAGTTAGGGATTGATTCTGCACATGACCATAAGAGGTCCACAATAACCACAGATCTACGGTTGTGATCCACAGGTCCCACAACCCAACGAACCCACAGGTCAATCATACGTAGATGCCAGTTTACGCACATTGGTATTTAGATCCACTCCACTTCCACCAACCATTATCACACAGTTATCCTTGTTAGACATAGCAGCTAACGAAGCTAAAGATTTCTGGACTAGACCAGATAATTACCCGTAAAATCCACTATATATCCATCATCCATCTTATGACCCTATCTGGAGACATACACGAAATGATCCCAGGTCATTTTCCACGTATTCTGCAACCTATAGATCGAATCATGCCAGAGCTTGATATTTATTGGAGCCTTTGAGCAGTCATCCTCACTGACTGAGCTATCACACCAGTTCAGGTTAGGAGGGCCTTCTTTGCCTTAGATTCGCAGATTCCATTAGTGTGTGTCAAAGATATAAGATTACCTAACTAGTTTTCCTTTACCCCACATATATTCCATCCCCACCGGCTATCTCGGCATGACCTCGGGAGGTTGGGTGTGAGGAAGAGTTACTTGTAGATTCCCATGCTCGCTTGTCACTTTTCCATCGTATAGTTCCCTTCCATCAAGTGAAGTTTGTATAGTAGAAGTAAGCAAGGCAAAAGAAACAAGGTATGATGAATATCCCAACATCCATTTTCCCAAGAAAATATTCAACTCTCCACTTTGATGGAGCTAGATGTCTCTTTGGAGCTAGGGTAGGAGTGATCTTTACTTCTCTTGAGGGAAAGATCCTACCTTTTGCCTTTAAATTAAACTTTGAGTTTACAAACAACAAGGCAGAATACGAAGCCCTCCTCCTTGGCCTTGTCCTAGCCAAAAGAATGGGTGTCAACAACATTAGAGTACTAGGAGACTCACAACTGGTTGCAAACCAAGTCTTTGAGGTATATGAGACTAGAGCTAAACATTTACAACTCTACAAAATAGCGGTGCTAGATCTAAGAAAAGGATTCAACTTCATATCAATAGAATCAATCCCATAAGGGTAGAACCTTCTCACATATTCAATAACAACCCCAGCTTCCCGTTTCACTCCAAACAGTGAGTTGGAAGATATAAGTTTCACAGTATCACTTCGTACTAAACCATTAGTGCTTAAAAATACCAACAAACCCACTCCTGACTCATAGAGAAGTTGAAAATGATTTTGCTATCCTAGATCACTTTGACAGTGATAGAGTCACCCTCGAATATCTAAATGCCTATGCAGATTTACATCGTCCTCACCAAATAATAGATCTTTCCCTAATACCACATTCCTCTTCCTATTTTGGAAATCCCATGGTAGAGTCTCCCCCACAGAAGGATCTTAATATCTATGAGGTAGAGAATGGATAAAGTTTTGAACTACCTCACAGCCCCGCCTGAATTTAGCAAGAAGGAAACATTTCTTTAATCAAAGAAACAATTGACATAAACATCAGAATGGAGGAAGAACCAAAAATTTTGAATCTTGGGATCCTCGTTAACTCCAGAGGAGATAGAAATACACACCCAAATCCTTTCAAAGAGAATTAAAAGGCTTTTGCGTTTAATTATAAAGAAATGACAAGAATTACACCACATATCGTTGTACATAATCTTGTCACTAAACCAAATGCAAAACCGATTAAACAAAATTCAAGACCAATGAAGCCAAAAGTGGCTCTCATGGTAAAAGAAGAAATAATGAAACTTCTCCAAGTAGGATTCATCAAACCCGTTGATTATTCACAGATGGGTATCTAATATCATCCCTGTTCTAAAAAAGAATGGGAAAATACGCATTTGCATAGATTTTTGGGATATTAACAAAGCATGTCCCAAAGATGACTTCCCATTACCATCAATTTATATCATTATTGATGCAACAGATGGATTTGAAATGTTGTCCCTCATGGATGGGTTCTCAGGGTATAATCAGATTAAAATATCTTAACAGGATCAATCCAAAACCACATTCATAACTCCTTGGGGAACTTATTGTTACGTTGTCATGTCGTTCAGTCTTTAGAATGCTGGCGCTACATACTAGTGGGATAATGACATACATATTCCATGACCTTATTCATAAAATTGTGGAATCCTATGTGGATGACTTGTTCGCCAAGGCTAAGAAGCATTGTGATCACCCAGAAGTACTCCGTATCATCCTCTCATGATTAATTGAATATGGTGTCACATTAAACTCAAAGAAGTTACGTATTTGGGGTGATAGGAGGCAAACTTCTGGGTTACATTATATATTCATGAGGGATTGATGTAGATCCAACCAAAATCTGGGCTGTACTTAAGATGATTCCACCATCAAATGAGTCTAGAATCAGATCATTTCTTGGGAAACTTAGTGCAAACCTGAAGGTTCATCCCGTCCTGATTTAAGTTTTTCTATTCATCCAATCAATAATCTGTTAAAGAAATATTATAGCATTCCATTAGATAGAAGAATGCAACGAGGCCTTTGAAGCAGTTAAACACTTCTTGTTGTCTCCACCTCGATGCTAATGCCTCACAAACTAGATCATCCTTTGATCCTATACTCATGAGCTACCTGATGTCTCGCTAGCCTGCATGCTGGCGCAAGAGGACAACAATAAATGAGAATGTATAGTCTATTTCATTAGCTGAATGTTGCTCTATTTTGAAACATGTTATACATAGGTAGAGAAAGAATGCCTTGTTATAGTCTTTGCAACAAAACATTTAACACATTACATGTCAAATCAAGAAACAAGGGTCATTGTAAAGACAGATCATTTACAAACATTCCTCACACAAGGGTATTTATCTAAAAAGGCTGGACATTTCATAACCTTAATGGGTGAATTTGAATTAACATTTATAAACCAAAAATCTGTTAAGGTTCAAATCATTACAGACTGGTTAGCTGATAATCCATTAGATGGAGGCGATCTGGTAAATCTATACTTTCCTGATGAGTGCATATACTTTGTCGAGACCAGACCCCCCATCTCTACATGCCCTTGGTACACTGATATCATCAATTTTATCATGGACCATACTTACCCAGAAAGAGCCACGTCACAACAAAGAAGGTGATTACGCAGTATAACTGTTAAATACGTTATTTTAGAACAAGTAATCTATCGTAAAGCCTTCGATGGCATGCTTTTAAGATGCATCGACACAGAAGAATCCAAGAAGATTATTTATGAATCCCACAGTGGGATATGTGGAGGCCACTTTGGTGGTCACTCCACCGCTCTCAAAATACATCGATGGGCTATTTTTGGCTCACTCTTGAACATGATGTAGTGGAGTTTGTACGTAAGTGCCACAAATGCTAAGAGTTCTCTCATGAGATTCACATGCCAAAATAATCCCTATAACCAATAGCAACCCCATGGCCTTTCTCCATGTGGGGTCTAGATTTGATAGGGAAATTCTCTCCCTCATCAATAGATGGCCATAATTTTATAATTACGGCCATAGAATATTTTACCAAATGGGTAGAGGCCATGCCTCTCACCACCGTACCAGGTTCGGTAATTGCCAAGTTCATTCTAAACCAAATCATTTACAGGTACGGTGTCCCACAAGTCATTATCTTAGATAACGACACATCCTTTAAAAATGATAAGGTCCATGAGCTATGCAGCAAATTTAAAATAAACCATCATACAGCCTCTCTTTACTATCCTCAAGCCAATGGACAAGCCGAAGCAACGAACAAAACATTAAACGCTATTCTCCTCAAAATATTGAAGGAAAACAAATGAGATTGGCATCTAAAATTATATCCAGCCTTGTGGGCCCATTGAACCTCAATACAAACACCGACAGGGGCAACCCCTTTCTCATTAGTATTTGGGGCAGAGGCAGTTCTCCCACTTGAGGTTGAAATACCTAGTCTCTGCATCTCATTATAAGGGATTTTGGATGAAGATGCCTATAGAGAGGCACGCCTCTCTCAACTAGAAAGCCTTGATGAGGCCAGGCTAAACACTGAACAAGGGCACAGAGTCTATGCTGACTGGATGTACTGGAAATATAACAAAAAATTCTATGAGTAAGAAATATATGAGGGAGATTTAGTTCTAAGACTAGACATCCAGATTGATAAGAAAATTGGTGAAGGAAGGAAATTCCAGCCCAAGTGGTTAGGCCCATACCGAGTCATGAAGGACTATGGAAATGGTGCTTATCTCGTTTGTACACTAGAAGGTGAGGAATTCAATGAAACTGTCAATTCCTTACATCTTAAATGGTTTTACGCATGAGACATCAAAATCACCACTTGTACATTATATTTGTGTACATTGCATTAGTCATTTAGTTATTTCATTTTGTCCACTTGTTTCGTAAAAATTGTAGTCAAGGAACCTACTCTTAAGCTATCTATTACAAATTTATGAAAATATTGGCAAAAACATTCAAATCACATCTCTTCATACATCATCAAGTAATTTCAAAATCTTTTCATCAAGTTTGACAGACAAATGTTGATGAAAACCATACCAAGGCTTGCATACTTGGTTTTTCTCTTTCTTTCTACTAGGTGAAATTGTTCTTACCTATGGTATGTTCTAGAAGCTTCTTGGTGTCACATATATCCCTCTTATGTCTATTTGAAACAAGGATATTCCAAAATCACAGTTCAGAAGTGTCAAAATAAAATAGAATAAAAAATACCAAGCAAACAGAATATTTTATTTTACACACTTATTTTCCCCACCAACCTTCAGTGGTAAGCCCACATCTCTTACTGGTGGTGTGAGGTTGGGAAAGGAAAGAATTACCCTTACTCACCTATACCCTACCTTTGGTGGCAAACCCATGTTTCTTACTTGTGGCATGGGGCAGGGTGTGGGGGGTCCATTCATACATATTAACAAATCGTGGTATTTTATGAATACAAATCAAATTATATTAAGTGAAAATAAGTGTCCAAATTCTAAAGAGATCAAATCCTCAAAACCAGATTTTGTCAACCAGGTTGCCATCTATAGATCTAATACTAGATAAACTAAAAAGTAAGTTGCCTTCTGAGCTTGGTGGTAGTTCTGAGTAGAGTAAGTGTGTAGGTCTAAGTTTGGTTTCTGTCACTGGTTTGTCTATCTCTCATCATTCCATTTAGTCAAACTCATACAATTTGTGCCCTTCCCAACTCTTGGTGTTGAGCCCTCACATCTCACTAGTTGCGTGGAGTGTGGGAATGGGGCATGTTCATCTCTTCATCTATATACATTCATCACATTTTTACAATATAAGAGGAAACAACAAACATTACCCAAATAGGCCAAAAGTTCAGTACTACAATATGTTCTACATCATCATATATCAACATCACAAAAACAAATAATGTAAAGCATTCTATTCGGTATTTGTTATCATTAGTCATCCATTGCATACATTCTGAAAAGCATATAAAAACAAGTACTCTAAAAACATCTAACGTGCACATGAGAAGCGAATCAACAAATTCTAGACACAAGAAGTTCTAGATCCAATAAGATATATATATATATATATATATATATATATATATATATATATATATATGGTGTTTTATATACAATGCCATCATGCACTAAGGCATGGTCAAAACGCTCAATAAGCCAAGAAAATACAAAAATACTCGTATAGGTGTCTAGCCAAAAATCACTACAAAAAGGTACCATGATCTCTCAATCCCTGTGAGATCCCTCAGAAGGTGCACAACCTCATCTAGGACTCCTGCTGCGATGACGCTCTGAATGAACTGAAGGCTCATGATCACGGCCAGTGGCTATAGTCTCACTATGAGAGTGACTCCTCCTCATCAAGTGCTCAGTAGTCCTATATCTAGCCAGCTCAGTATGAAGGGAGGTAATGATCTTTTCTGCCTTCCAAATAGGGGAAAATATTTCAGTATGTCGGCTAGCTGCTGAGGGCTCTCCAACATCCTTAGTCAACTTGGCCCAAGTACCCTCTGAAGGGAGCAGTAGAGTGTCCACGCACACCTAGAAAATCAAGTCTCACCATCCCTCAATAGTAGCTACAAATAAAAAAGGAGAAATAAACAAGTTAGAAGGTTGTCTAAAACAAGACCAAAAATAAGTGAAATAACAAAAGGGAAACATCAACTAAACAATTCTAACTAAAACGAAATCAAGAAAAGAGTAGTAACTCACTCAGATCTCTAGACCTTCGGGTGGGATCTCTAGGATCTACACCTGCTACTAACACAGTCATCGACGGTCATACATCTCCCATATCTAGAACAAAGTGATGGCCTGCCATGGACTCATCATCTCCCCCTAAATCCTGAGAAGGCAACTCCTCTGAAATCAGGGTCACCTTTTCTATGCTCTCCTCCGCCCTCTCGACCCATAAGATATCCTGAGTGTCATGCCACTTAGTATCACTATCCTCCTCCTCACCTGTCCCACCAGATTCAGTCTCACCCTCCTCTGTCTCCCCCCTAGTAAACTCCTTAGACTTCGAGTCCACATCAATGGGCTCATCTCCACTATGAGTAGGACTGGCGCCAATCTGAAGTAAAGGTGCTCGAGGAGCACTAGCTACCCCTCGGGCATGAACCACCCTCCTGGTTGTAATAGGAATGTCAGGAGTGACCGTGGTCCAACCTCAACCTCTAGGACCTCCCCTGTCCTCATGAACACTGGCCCCGCCGAAGGAAATATATCAATATAGGGGAGGCCATACTACTGTGATACTCTATCAAAGGGGTGGGCCTCTAGCTTCCCCACCCTATCTACCAACTGACGCATGGAAGATCAGGCAATCAATGTAAGTGTCTCCTCCCCCCATAGCCCTACCATGTCCTGATAAGGAGTGGCCTCCATGTCTATAATAGTCAGGGAAGCCACTGGCTGGTGTGGCATCCTAAGTACGGTCATCCCTACCCACCTCGCTACCCTGACAGCTCCTGGATCCTCCACCTATATACCTCTCCCATAAGGAATGATGTGCTCATATAGCCAAATCATAACTAGAGTGGGATGGCTCAGTGACTATCCCTATAGTCTAACCACCCTATATAAATCATGGTAGGTGGTCCCAAGGATGTCTACTCCCCAAGCATAAATACAACCATGGGCCTCAATCTGTATAATGATGGGAGCCCAACAATATAGAAGAGTATCCCCTCCCTTTTCCCCAATCAAACACGAGGCAAGGATACCCATAATGGCCTTATGGATCATAGGCATAGGAGAGGCTGTAATAGAATGGACCTTCACCCCCTTCTTTGACCCCATGGAAACAATGACATCTCCCATATATGTGGCACACTAAACCAACTGAGATCTGGATATTGCTATCTTGAGAGATAGCTACCTCCCAAGAATCAAAACCCCCAATATACAGTAAACTTTCTCTAGGGTGATGGTCCACTCACCCCTAACTCCTAGAAATCAGAAAGTGTTCCGATCTGTATCCCAATATGAAATTAAGTCACATAGTATGTAACTAGAAGGAGCAACATGAGTAACCCAAGAGATCTGCAGGATCCCAACCCTCTGCAAAGTGTCCCTCTCATCTTGAGACAATGCATCCAATACTGTCGGGAGCCAATCATACTCCCTCTCTCTGCTCCATCTGATATACTCTTCCTTCTTCTGCATCCACCCAAAAACGTAGAAAAAGAGTAAGTTAGTAACATAATCCAACTAGAAAAATTATCATGAACATTTAGAAATGCCAAAAATGCAAAGACAATTAAAATGTACATCCTTTTTTTCATTCTTTTCAAAACCGCCGCCCTGTGTAGAGTAGCAGTTTCCCAACCAGCACCTTCAAAGGTGGCAGTCATGTAACCGCTGCCTTCTTAGGGTGACGATCATGTCCCGAAACGTCAAACGGCTTGAAAGCCATAAAAACACTTTAAAAATGTAAAAAAACATCATTTTAGATGAAATAAAGACCTACCCTATGGGCACCCCCCCTAGAGACTCATTTAAGACTAGAATTTTCAAAAATAATGCCCCCACGACAAAGATTTCAACATTTCTATATTTTGGGTTTAAAAATGATAAATTGAGAAGAACTAACCTGAGACTTCACGGGCCGATGTCCTGCTCTCAGAGGAATTATCATGATCTCGTAACGGACATTTTGACTGTACTCTCATAAAAAATGGTCACCGTGGGTCCCAGAGCTCAAAAATCACCAAGTCAACATGTACAAATGAATAGTAAAATGAGCTCGTTATATATATATATATTCTAATTTGGTTTTGAAAATTTTTTGTAGGGTTGCAACGTCGACGGAGGTAAGTTCTAATCCTTGCACAGATGGTAAGTCCTAATTCTGTATTAATTTAGTTTTATTTTTTTCGATTTATTGTATCTATCTGCACTTGAGTCCTCTTTTCATTTTGCACGTAGCGGGAATTTAGATGGCGACATTATGACACATGGGCATGTTAGGTATAACTTCTAACTCCCCATTTCGGGATAGCCATACCTGGATCCACCATTTTACGCCTCTTCATGGCTAAGACACTTCTTCGAGGGGACAATATGTACGTACCCAATATTATAGGGTACTGCACCACCGTAAAAAGGTTACACATACCCCAATGATGATACCAGTCTCCTTGCAAGGTTTTCGGAATCCAAAAAATCTTGCCAAGTATATGTTTGTATCCCATGTGCCTCATCCAAACTCCACACGCTTTGTTCTGCCCTCTCCCCCCGTTCTTCCTTTTATTTTGGTCTTAAGTGATGAAACCGCCACCCCACCTTAGCAGTGGTCCAGTGACTGCCACCCAAGATAGGGTGGCGGTCCTTGTTGTCAAAAATTCCCCCCCCCAAGGTAATTTTGATAACATGCATCAGATTGTTAGTCCCGAGCAAGTATATGATTCAAATCCCAAAATCATGTTTTCCTGGGGTCCCCTTAGCTTCCTTCTAACTCTCCTGTCCAAGAAGAAATCCCAACAGGTCGAGAAAATGGAAGAAAATTGCATAAAACTAACTTGGTGCCGAAATACAGAGGAAATCAGCTAAGTCCTAGTCCAGGAGGTCCTTGGGACAATTGGGACGTCAGGGTGCAAATCGGCTGAAAAGCCTCCAGGCGGTCCACACAGCATTTGGGACAGTTGGGACATCGGGACGCGTGGGGTGTGAAAAGCTGAACTGACCGAAAAGATGAAGAAAATTTCCTAAGTCTTGATTCGCATAGTTTAGGACATCTAGGAAAAAAGTACGCGGAAGACGCGGATCGGCCGGTTTGGCGCAAGTCAGTACATTTTAGGCGGTTCAAAAGTATTTGTCCCAGGAAGTCCAGGACAATTGGGACAAGAGTACGTGGAGGACGCGAACCACCCGGATCGGCCGAAACAAGGGACTTTCGTCCGAGACATTTGGGCCAAAGGGACGCGTTGGACGTGAAAAGCCGAAAGAGCCGAGAGCCAATGGGATGATGCCACGTGTCTTCGCTTCAAACAAGAATGAGGAAGCCTGAATCAGGCGGATCAGAGATTTTTGTCCCAGGTAGTTTGGGATAGCCGGGCCAAAGGGATGTGAGGGATGCGAAAAGCCGGGAGGCCCACGGACGAATCAAAGCAGGACATGTGTCCTAAGGGGAAGGCAATGGTGGGGGCGCAGGGAAAAGATGGAAAATTTTCCAAAATTATAAAAACATCAAAATTTCAAAGGGAAACCCCATGGAAAGGTGGAGGAGAGAGAATTTCTCATCCAATCAGCGCCATAACACGTGTCATCCAAGTGGCAGAGTGTAGGAAAAAATTCAAATATCCGTTTTGGCATGTTTTTGCCCTAAATCTTCAAACGATCATATCTTTTGATCCAGAGCTCGGATTTGTGAGTTCTTTATATCAATGGAAAGCTGGTGAAATTATCTACATTATTCTGGGGTCAATCTTGAATTTTGGTTCATTTTGGAGAGAGAAAATTGAGAAAACGTCTCTGGCGTGTGATAATAGGCAGAAGTGACGTTTCAACAACCGAGCTTTAATACAACAGACAGTTTGCCATTTCTGCTAGACAGTCCACCATTTTTCCAGGATTCACCACTTCTGCCATGATGAGATGAGTTAAATGCAACCTAGAAGTGGTTGGGATAGATCTGACTTTCCTCTCTCTTCCCTCTCTCATTCTTCCTATATATTGTAAAGAGGGGCTTGTTTCTAAAGGTCGAACATTCTTGTTTTGCCCCTCCTTTCTTCTCTTATCAGGAGAATTTGTGGAGTTCAAACCTCCCATTTAAAAATGTAATGTAATCGTGCCTCTTGGAATTCTGTAGTGTATTATATCGACCTTTGGAGCAAGTAATGCATGTCTGTGGATTCTCAACCCTCTCTGTGTTCATTTGCATCCTCCTGATTTTTCACTGCAATTTTTGTTATCTGTGCATGATCTTGCATCACGTTTGAATGGTTTGTGTTTATTGGAAAGATGGGTGTTCTTCATTCCTTGGTGCATCACCTCTGTTAGCTTAGGTTTATTTTTATGCATCTCTCTCTCTCTCTATCTCCTTGGCAAGATAGATTAGGTTTTGAGTGAACCCTCTACATTTTTTTGTGTGCATCTGAACAGAGGAATAGGAACCAGCCTTCTCTGGAGATTCCTTTCTCATTTTTGCATGTCCCACACTTGGAGAAAGGATTCAATGTTGTGTAATCACACTGGATGCTAGTATGATTAACCTAGAAATCTGATCAGCATCCAGGGGTGCTGTGATTTTGCATCAACAGTTTTGGCACGCCCGATGGGACCCTAGAGGTCTCATTTTTATTGCAGCAAACTTGATTTACATCTGCTGCAATTTTCTTGCTTGAAAAGAGAGCTATTATTTGCATATCTGGTGACTCCAAGGGGAAGAATCATCTGGTTTCAGCAGTGCAGGCCTGAAAACTCATGAGAAGAGTCACCACAAGGTCAAGAGTTGGAGAAGAAGAAGTTCTGTTTGAATACCTGCAATTATCTCCAAGAAGAAGGAAAAGAGGAAGAAGGATTCAAAGGTCTCCATCTCCACCAAATAGAACTCTTTCAACTCCTCCACCTGATAGGCCTTTCATTCAGTAGACAAGGGTTTTAAGACCAATTAGAATGGCACAAAACAACCACTATGTCAACTTCACAGGAAGCAGCCCACTTGCCCTCAATACACAACATCCAATTCCTATTGCAGCCTTGAAGAACATTCCCTACTTCACTGGAGAAAATCAGACTACTCTAGGTGATCATGTTAAAGACATTGCCAACCTTTGTGCAATCCATGAAATCAATGAGATGCAAGTGGCTGTCAAGTTACTGGCATCTTCATTCAAGGATAAAGCATTGCAATGGTTTAGAAGCCTTGGAGCTGGTTCTATCATAAATTGGAATCAGCTGTGTATAGCACTTCATGAGCAATTTGGAGAAAAGGGAGACAACTTGTCTCTTTTGGAGCAGCTGAAAACCATCAAGAGAGCTCCCAATGAGCAGCTGATCGATTTTAACTTCAGATTTCAAAAGATTTGGGAGAGAATTCCAGTGGCAGTCAGGCCAATAGCAGAAGGTGCTTTTCTCTACTATCTCAAAGCTCTAAATTCTGATATTTCTATGTTGATTCAGTCCATGGGAGGCATAACTATCCCTATGGCTTATAGCATTGCCATTAGGGCTGAAAATTGTTTGATCCAAGCTGGAAAACTTGCCCCTAGACCTCCCATGTCACTGTTTCCAAGTTTAGAGAATCCAAACACCAATCAAGCACCTAATTTGGCTCCTTCCCCCACTCCTAGAAATCAGAGTTCAGATGAAGCTTCCACTTCATCTCCAAGTGCCCCAAATGAGCTTCAATAAGTCATGAAGCAATTGCAAAACCTAGGCAATGAGCTGGTTACTCTCAAGAGGCAACAAGCCCAAGGTTTTAGACCTTCTTATCAGCCCCAAGCTCATCCTAACAGGTAGCCATACCAACCACAAAGGCCTCCTAATCCAGCTGCAAATATGAATCAAACAAGGCCTCCTTCCAATAGATCATTTCAGCCCTACAATCAAAATGCCATATCTGCCTCTAAGGCATTGGTGCCAACACAAAACAACATTGCCCAGGAGCATGATTGGTGTTTTCCATTCAGTAAGCCTCATAACCAATCCACGTGCTTCAATGGTGCTTTGAATCAAGCATTAATGGTGACAACTACTGGTGTGGAGGGCGAGAGCAGTCAGGAAAATAGCCAATAACAAGAAATATTCCAACAACAATCAGCCCCAAATGACACCACATTGGTAAATTGGCAAGCAGAGGATTTTTGTGGCATGAACCAGGTAGTGTCTCAAGGTGTTGCAGCCAACACAAGGTCAAAAAGAAGGAATTTGGGTGAAGAAAAACCATTAGCCCCAACCAATCCACAACCTTCCATGGTTCCACAAATGGTTGGCAAGCAAAGTCCAATTTCAGATGCACAAGGGCAGCCAAGAACAGCCCCTAGGCCAACTCAAATACTAGTTTTTGCTGCCCACGTGCATGGAGTGAATGTACAAGCAAAGGGACAACAAAAGCATACTTCATCACCATTCATTATCATTGATCAGATGAAGAAGACAAACGTCAATATATCAATGTGGGAATCCCTATCTATCCCAGGCCAAAGAGATCTGTTGCAAGCTGCCATGAAGGACTGGCCAACTTTGAATCAGTAAGTTTAGATGTAAGACAAAGTGCTTACAAATGCTACCCAGCCTGAGGGAAATCATGGAGGACAGCAAGGTAAAATGTTGAAACCCCCTCCTTTCTATGTTTCATTAATCATTGGAAATCAGCTAGTGCACAATTGTATGATAGATTCCGGGGCAAGTAGCTTAGTAATGCATAAACAAATAGCTGATCAACTAGGGATCCAGTATGAAACAATATCCAAAGGGGTAGTGCAGCTAGATGGGATAGTAGCAATGGTTGGAGTGATTAAAAACTTGAGTCTTACCTTGCATGCATGCCCAAATGTTGTTGTTTTACAAGATGTATCAGTCATAGACCTTCCACCACTCTTTACCCTATGTTTGTCAAGGGACTTCACAGCCAAGATTGGGGGATATTTGTCTGTTGATTGGTCACACATGCTGTTTAGAACGAGGTATGGAACCAAAGCCACAATCAGGTCTGAACCTATTGCAAACTTTCACATTGAACCTTACACTCCAAGTCAGATTAATGCCAATTGCTCAGCATTTGATCAAGAAGATCACCCAAGCTCCGATGAAGCTGACACTAAGGTTGGAAGCATCCCAGATCTAACTCTTGATAAATGGGCAAACAAGATACATGCTTTTGATCCTTATCAAGAAGTAGAAGAATCTGAGCTAGGGGTCTATTGTATACACGAATAAAATCAACCTATTCCTAGCATCACCAAGGCAAACCACAAGGATGATAATGAGGTATGACAGCTATTTTTTGATGGATCAAGGAGTAGATAAGGTGCAGGAGGTGGATCCGTGCTTGTTTCACCTCAAGGAGTAAAGTAATATTCAGTTTTTAGATTTCAGTTTGCATGCTCCAATAACACCGCTGAATATGAAGCCTTGGTGCAAGGGATGCATTGGGCAATCAAGAGGAAGATAAAGAACTTGCAAGTCTTTGGGGATAGTGAATTGATTGTAAATCAGGTCAAGGGATAGCATGCTGCCAAGAATGATCTACTCAAATGTTACAAGAACAGGGTGTGGGACCTCATGGAAGATTTTGAGGGTTTTGGCATCAAATCCATTCCTAGGAAAGAGAATCAAGCTGCTGACAGGCTTGCAGCAGTAGGGGCAGTCTTTGACATTGTGGAAAGTATTCAACAAGACAAGGTATAGCCAAACATCCACGTGATTGTGAGGCCTTCAGTGCCAGATAACAATGTCAGTTGGCAAGTGTTTGAGAATGACCAGAAAATCATCCATTTCTTGCAAGAAGAAGCTGAGTTCTCAGCTAAGAATCAAGAAAGATTGGAACAGCAATATGGTGACCAAGTGTTACAGCTGAGAACTAACAAGCTACCCAAGGGACTTATCACTTTGGAGTCCATTTTTAACCCCAATGATCAGTTTAGAAAGGAGAAAGCAAACATTCAGGTCAAAAGAGAGGATTCAATATCCATCTTGGTAGAAGAAAACAAACCATTACAAATAGGAAGGATGACAACTGAACAAGAAAGGTATGAGTTCATACAGTTGTGCCAAGAGTTCCCTGATGTGTTTGCTTGGAGCTATGAAGACTTGAAAGGTTTCAATCCCAACTTAGCTCAGCATACCATTGAATTGGATCTGAATACTAAGCCTGTCAGGCAGAAACAAAGACCAGTCAATCCACACATGGAGCCTCTCATGAAGAAAGAATTGGACAAGCTGATTGAGTCAAGAATCATATTCCCAATCAAGCATTCTAGTTGGGTTACCAACTTAGTTCCAGTTAGAAAGAAGAGTGGAGAGATCAGATTGTGTGTTGACTTCAGAGACTTGAATAGAGCCTCTCTTAAGGACCATTACCCACTCCCTTCCATGGAGCAAATATTGCAGGTTGTAGCTGGTTCAGAAAGGTTTTCACTACTTGATGGCTACTCAGGCTACAATTAGATTATGGTGAAGGAGGAAGACCAGTTCAAGACAGCCTTCACAACCAAATGGGGCACATTTACCTACAAGAAGATGTCATTTGGCCTATTAAATGCTAGAGCCACTTTCCAAAGGGCAATGGATATGGCATTCAAGGGGTTGATCAATAAAATAGTTCTGATATACCTTGATGACATCACTGTATTCTCCAAAAATGCAATGGATCACCTCTTTCATCTGAGGTAGGTATTTCAGAGGTGTAGAAGATTTGGGGTATCATTGAATCCCAAAAAATGCATATTCCTGGCTCATGAGGGGAAACTTCTAGGCCATATTGTTTCAAAAGAGGGATTGACGATTGACCCAGAAAGAGTTGAAGCAATTCGAGCATTGCCATTGCCAAGTCACAAGAAGGCTCTTCAAAGCTTCTTGGGAAGGATCAGTTTTGTCCACAAGTTTTTTCCAAACTTTGCAGCTCTCGTAAAGCCAATAACGCTGATGTTAAAAAAGGGCATGGCATTTAAGTGGACATCTGAAGGCAAGGCAAGTTTTGAGGCAATAAAAGAGGCTATATCTCAAGCTCCCACTCTCGTCAATCCAGAATTCTCCAAGGATTTCATGCTATACGCCTTTGGTGGTGAAGACACAATTTCTGTAATCCTGGCACAACAAAACAAAGAAGGGTTAGAACAACCAGTTGCTTTCTTCAGTCAAGGCTTGGAGGAATACGAAACTAGGTACTTTTTCATTGAAAAGCATGTACTTGCAGTGATCAGGAGTTTAAAGAAATTCAAGCACCTGGTCTCAAACAACAAGATCCAATTATTTGTCTCTCATGCGGGAGTCAAGGACTTCCTTCTAAACAAGGATCTGAATGAGAAACGTGCAGGATGGATAACCCGTGTCATGGAATATGACATCGAGATTAAGGTCACCAAACTAGTACGTGGGAAGGGACTATGCGAACAACTAGCCTTGAGTCAGCAAGTTGAAGCAGGTAATGGAAGAGAAGTTGTTTTGGTACTATAGGATGGTCAAGAACAGGAAAATGATGATGTGCCCACTCCCTGTTGGATTCATAATATGATACACTTCCTACAGACAGG
This sequence comes from Taxus chinensis, assembly GCA_019776745.2. Taxonomy (NCBI): domain Eukaryota; kingdom Viridiplantae; phylum Streptophyta; class Pinopsida; order Cupressales; family Taxaceae; genus Taxus; species Taxus chinensis. The sequence goes on along the minus strand of CM034148.1, from coordinate 872,879,770 downwards.
CCTATGCCCTCCAGAAATGAGCAAAGCAAAGAGAAGGTACTTTAGATTACAAGCCATTCCATATGTGCTTGTTGATGGTGTTTTGTTTAAGAAAGACACCAATGGAGTTCTACTGAGGTGCATTGGAACAGGTCAAGTTGAGAGGATCTTACACGAGTTCCATGACGGGGAAGCAGGAGGCCACTTTGCCCCATGAGTAACAGCTCTCAAAATCATGAAAGCTGGTTACTATTGGCCTACTGTATTCAATGATTGCTACTCATGGGTTAAGAAATGCAAGAAATGTGCATTCTTCACAGGGAAAGGAAGGTTAGCAGCGCTGCCCCTTCATCCAATTTTAGTAGATCAGCCATTCATGCAATGGGGAATGGACTTCATTGGAGTCATCAATCCCAATTCGAGTCAAGGCCACAAGTGGATTCTCACAGCGACAGACTATTTCACCAAGTGGACCGAAGCAGTGGCACTCAAAGAGGCAAGTGAGTCTAACATATAAGACTTTTATGAAGAAATAGTGACCAGGTTCGGTGTGCCAGCCACTATCATATCAGATAATGCATTAGCATTCATAGGTTCCAAGATTACAGAATGGGCTGTCAAGAATGGAATCTATTTGAGCACCTCTTCAAATTATTACCCACAGGGTAATGGACAGGAAGAGTCCACGAATAAAAAGTTGCTAAGGATCATCAGAAGAAATCTGGATGAAAACCAAAGGACATGGCATACCAAGCTAAAATCAGCATTATGGGCTGACAGGATAACACCAAAGAGGTCTACAGGTAGTTCTCCCTACAAATTGGTCTATGGGAAAGAGGCAGTGTTGCCTATATCATTAGAACTTCCAGCATTGGAGCTCATGAAGCAATTGGAGTTGTCTGAGTTCAAACCAATGGAGGCCAGGTACACAGAGTTGATGGAATTGGAAGAAATAAGAGAACATGCAGCCCTGATGATTGAAATGGATCAGACCTTAGTAAAAAGATGGTTTGACAAGAAGGTAGGAGCAAAGACCTTCCAGGAGGGGGACCTAGTTCTGAAATGGGATGCAGATCGGGCAAAACCTGGAAGGCATTCTAAGTTTGATGCCATTTGGAGCGGCCCCTACATGGTCACGAGATGTAAAAGTGGTAATGCCTTCCAATTGTCTGTATTGGATGGAGAAGAACTCCCGATTCTAGTTAACGGAATCTATCTTAAACATTGCTACTAAAAAGGAAAAGGTTTACCCTTGTAAATATTAGCCTAGATTTCAGTTCCTCTAAGTGCGTATGCACATTGTCTTGTTGTAGTTAGGTTTCTTTTTCCTAAGTGCTTTGGCACAGGTTTTGTCACTCTCAGGTTGAATTTCTACAGTTCAAAGTGCTCTCGAAGAATGAGTTGCGGTATTAGGATTGGGATCAGAGATCAGGTTGGTTTCAGGTTATTACTCCATGCCCAATGGATTGTTAAAAGGCCACTGATCTTCTACCTAGTAGGTAGGTGACCCCGCTGAGTCGCCAAACTATTGTCCAAAATTCCCCCCCAAGGTAATTTTGATAACATGCATCAGATTGTCAGTCCCGAGCAAGTATATGATTCAAAGCCCAAAATCATGTTTTCTAGGGTCCCCTCAGCTTACTTCTAACTCTCCTGTCCAAGAAGAAATCCCAACAGGTCAAGAAAATGGAAGAAATTGTAGAAAACCAGCTTGGTGCCAAAATACAGAGGAAATCGGCTAAGTCCTTGGGACAGTTGGGACGTCGGGGCACGAATCGGCCGAAAAGCCTCCAGGCAGTCCGCACAACATTTGGGACAGTTGGGACATCGGGATGCGCAAGGCGCGAAAATTCGAACCGGCTGAAAAGATGAAGAAAATTGCCTAAGTCTTGCTTCGCAAAGTTTGGGACATCTGGGACAAAAGTACGTGGAAGACGCGGATCGGCCGGTTTGGCGCAAGTCAGTACATTTCAGGCGGTTCGGAAGTATTTGTCCCAGGCAGTCTAGGAAAATTGAGACAAGAGTACGTGGAGGACGCGAACCGCCCAGATCGGTCGAAACAAGGGACTTTCATCCGGGACATTTGGGCCAAAGGGACGCGTGGGACGTAAAAAGCTGAAAGAGCTGAGAACCAATGGGATCATGCCACGTGTCTTCGCTTCAAACAAGAACGAGGAAGCCCGAATCAGGTGGATCAGAGATTTTTGTCCCAGTCAGTTTGGGACAACTGGGCCAAAGGGACGCGAGGGACGTGAAAAGCCAGGAGGCCCGCGGATGAATCAGAACATGACACGTGTCCTAAAGGGGAAGGCAATGGCGGGGGCGCAGGGAAAAGATGGAAAATTTTCCAAAATTATAAAAACATCAAAATTTCAAAAAGAAACCCGCGGAAAGGTGGAGGAGAGAGAATTTCTCATCCAATCAGTGCCAGACACATGTCATCCAAGTGGCAGAGCATGGGAAAAAATTCAAATATCCGTTTTGGCCTGGTTTTTTCCCTAAATCTTTAAACGATCATATCTTTTGATCCAGAGCTCAGATTTGCACGTTATTTATATCAATGGAAAGATGGTGAAATTCTCTACATGATTCCGGGGTCAATCTTGAATTTTGGTTCATTTTGGAGAGAGAAAATTGAGAAAACGTCTCTAGCACGTGATAATAGGCAGAAGTGATGTTTCAACAACCAAGCTTTAATACAACAGACAGTTCACCGTTTCTGCTAGACAGTCCACCGTTTTGCCAGGATTCGCCGCTTCTGCCATGATGAGATGAGTTAAATGCAACCTAGAAGTGGTTGGGATAGATCTGAATTTTCTCTTTCTTCCCTCTCTCATTCTTCCTATATATTGTAAAGAGGGGCTTCTTTCTAAAGGTCGAAAATTCTTGTTTTGCCCCTCCCTTCTTGTCTTATCAGGTGAATTTGTGGAGTTCAAACCTCCCATTTAAAATTGTAATGCAATCGTGCCTCTTGGGCATTTTTGTAGTGTATTGTATCGACCTTTGGAGCAAGTAATGCATGTCTGTGGATGATTCTCAACCCTCTCTGTGTTCATTTTGCATCCTCCTGATCTTTCACTACAATCTTTGTTATCTGTGCATGATCTTGCATCACGTTTGAATGGTTTGTGTTTATTGGAAAGATGGGTGTTCTTCATTCCCTCGATGCATCACCTCTATTAGCTTTATGTTTATTTTTATGCATCTCTCTCTCTCTCTCTGTCTCCTTGGCAAGATAGATTAGGTTTTGAGTGAACCCTCTACGTTTTTTTGTGTGCATCTGAATAGAGGAATAGGAACCAACCTTCTCTGGAGATTCCTTTCTCATTTTTGCAAGTCCCACACTTGGAGAAAGGATTCAATGCTGTGCAATCACACTGGATGCTAGTATGATCAACCTAGAAATCTGATCAGCATCCAGGGGTGCTATGATTTTGCATCAACAGTCCTATAACCGCCGCCCTGCATAGGGTGGTGGTCATGTGCACGTTTTCTAGAATGTTCCAACGATTTCGTCAAACATAAAATTCAAATTTCTTCCCACATTCTTCAACCAGTTTTCTTTACATTTATGTTTTGGCTACCCAATAAATAGTGTTTTCTCTTTGTTTAATGGTAAAAGAGTTCAATTCTAAGGTTACCTTCTAGTGAATGCGATTTGCTATAAATAGCCAGCTTGTTTTCAAACAAGAGGCCCCTCTCCTTATCTTTTTAAATCATTCAGTTCATTTGAAGTTCTTCCTTAGAGTTCTAATAGTTTCATGTTTTGCATCAGTTATTAACTTTTCTTTTGTTGTTTAAAATCACTTGATCTTCTTGTTTCCATCTTACTTCATCGCTGTTCCATATAGTTAGCTTAGGATAAGGTAGTTTCATTCTTAGATTAGGAATCCATTTAGAGTTGTAGGTTTTGTTTTGTCACAAAAGATAGTTTCTAGAATTCTCAGTGTATTTGTGTTGTATTCCCGCAATAAATCCTACTAGGAATTGCATAGTCACGCTCTGTTCACTTGCATTGTATTCATTCTATATCCAAAACTGCCATTATTCGGCTATCTCTTTCTGTTGATGCTATCATATACACACGTTTCTAGATTCATGAGAACATGAAGGAACGAGGAGATCACACTGAGGGGATGAAGTCACACACAACTAGATTTTCCACTGTTATGTAAACTCCAGGTTTGAGCTATCAAAGTTCTAGTTACAACATATCAAATAGAGTAGTAAATTATTTCATTTTAGTTAAAGTTCGCTTTCAATATTGCCAGGGAAGTTGTGGGTAATGATAGTTTCTGAGAAGCTATGATTCATCTCCTCACTTTTGAGGTAGGATTGAGAGTTTCTTCAATTAAACTAGCTGGTTATTTTTGAAATTTGGGATAAACTCACAACTACAGAGGTAAATAGCTACATCGGGCTACTTTGATTGTTTTATTCTGTCATTAGATTAATTGTCCATTTTTTTGAATATATTAGAATAGATGCTCTTTTAATTTCATTAAAATACTTCATCGAAAATACAAAAATAAAAGAACATATGCATAATCAGTTTATTCATTTCAGTTAAAATTGAATCATCTTTGCATGACAATCATGAGACCTAGAGAGCCTAGAGAATACATATTTGAACTGATAGTGCCTCAACCAAATCTCTCCACAGCACTAGCTAATATAGATTAAGACCTTAGGATCCAGGTCTTTCAAACAACAATAAACCTACGAGTAATTAGTGAACAATTGAGAGAGTTAAATGTTGAAGATGACAAGGGATACACATTTGGGTCAAATCACCCTAACTATAGACTGCCTTGATAGGGTATCTGTATGACTGTACAAGGACTCGAAAGAGAAAAAATATTTGGTTGTGATCCTTTAGTTCCACAACCCAATGCAGGAGACCTCCTCATCAACATAGACACTAGCTTACACATTCAATTTTCCAGAACACCTGTAAGGTATTTTGAGAAAATTACACAACTCCTAGTTCTAAACATAGAGGCTGAAAAAACATATGATTATTAGATAGTCAGAAGGAGAGATTAACTCCTCATATGACTATAGGAGGTATGCCGTAACCACAAACTTACGATTGTGATCCATAGGTCCCACAACCCAATGAGCCTATTGATCAATCATACATTGATGTTGGTTTGCAAACACTAATATTTAGGTCCTCACCACTTCCACTAGACATCATTACATAATTCTCCATATTAAACATAACAACCAATCAGGCTAGGGGTTTCTGGACTAGACCAGAGAATTTCCCATAAAACTTTGGAGGATCTACTACACCTCTCATCACCATTATCATGACCTTGTTTGGAAATATACATGAAGCACCTATAGGTCACTTTCCATGTATCCAACAACCAATAAATAGGATCTTAGCAGAGCTCGGCATTGATTGGAACCTCCGAACAGCTATTATATCCGAATGATCCATTACACCAATTCAGGTTAGGATGGTCTTCTTCACCTTATATTCACATATTCCACTATTGCGTATTGAGGATATAATATTACCTAACTATTTTATCTGTATCCGTATATTTTCCATTCTCACTGGCTATCTCGGCATGACCTCGGGAGGTCGAGTATGAAGAAAAGTTGCTTGTATATTCTCATGCTCGCATGTCACTTTTTTATCATACAATGCCCGTGAGGGAATGGAAAATATTAATAAAACTATAAAAAAGGTCCAAGTTATAGATACATGGATTGAAAAATTAACAAAGTTGATTAAAGAAGCTATTGCAAAGTATGAAGAGATCAAGAATAGGCTCAATGAGATGAATGAGATGATTGAGCAATGTGACAATGAGATCTTCTACTTTGAGGGAATTTTTCCCAAATTGGACCGCATAACTCAGCTTAGTGATGAATTGGTTGAACATGAAAATATTGTGCCAGCAGAGTTCAAAGGAATTCAGCATGCAATAGAAGAGTTATCAAAAATCAGAGTGGAAACCTTAAATGAGATCAAGGAAAATATCGAAGTCAAAATAAATTGGATTGATGATACTCTTGATGCCATTGATTTAAAATTAGAAGATATGGTGTCAGATAAATTCAAAAAGAGTTATAATGATTTGAATATTTATTTCTTGATCAATTATTTTTAAAGGAATATGAAGAATGATTTCTCTTATGAAGTCATTAAAATGCTGAGAAAATTTGAGAATAGAATTACAGAATTGAAAGCTAGGCCACTAGATTACAAGCATAAGATGGGTCGTTGTATACATCCAATAGCTAGACAGATACTAATCTTCCAACACCGCACTGGGCTAGATGAGGACGAGATAAATGAGTTGTTCTAGAGTTATGATGCATATGTGGAAAGGTTTCTAAAAGAACATGATGTAGAAATTGAAGTTGAGGAGGAAAATAATGCATATATAAAAAATGATGAACAAACTTAGGCGTGTTGATATTTAAGCTGTATTTTCTTTTCGTACTTCTTCTCTAAATTGATGCTTTAACTGATATTTTTTTTACATTGAAGATAATTGTTATTATGAACTTTGTTGTTTCCTTATATTGATTGTAAAATGGAAAAATGTAGTAGTTTCATATGACTTAGATAAATTTTTATATACATTTTTACAAGCATATAAACTATTGATATACTTGTGCTTTCTAAATTTTGAAAAAGGATCAAAATGGGGTTCTATAGGGGGCCCTAGCCCATTATAAATAAAGATATATACATGTAAAAATTAAGGACAATAAAATAAAATCAATATTCAGACATTTTTCAGTCCCACCTCAAAATTTCCACCCAATAAGGGAAGCTTGTTCAACTTTTTCTTTCTCAACACGAATTCGCTTGAGCCCTATGTTGTCTAGACAAAAATGACAGAACCTGCTAGGTCCTGAGACATTCCCATGTCCATCAATGATTCCAAATTCATTCTTGGATGACTCATGATCTCTTATGTCTTGATTTTCTTCTGTTGGGGTGATACCAAATCTAGAAGATCCAAACCGGATGTGAAAAATGTCATTTTCCCTTTCCCCTTGTGAAAGGTTGACTTACTATGAACAATTTAAGAAGGGACATCTGAGGTAATTGGAAGGGAAAGTACTACACTTTTTTGACCAGGTAGATTGTGAGGTCTTGATTTTTACCTAGCTTCGTACTTCCTTATTTGAGGTGGATTTTATTTCGAAGAAGGAATGGGTTGAGGTCGTAAAAATTCATGCTGTAATTGAGGAGCATGATGCACTAAATGGGTGTATGACCAAACTAAAAATATTCCCCTATTATCCTAAGTAGAGGATATTGCTTCCCTTGAATGATGAGTAGATAATGTCAAATCCTCTTCTCCATCCAAGATAATGATTGGAAGTTGATGACTTGGTCCGCCCTTCCTCTTACCTGAAGATGATCTTTGCATTGAGCTTGGTTGTGAGGGTATAGTCTTTGTTTGTCTTATCACCAAAGATTTGATCCTCCATTATAACTCATCCACTTTATGAGAGATGGCAGACACGATGTCAATGGAGGATTTTTCATATAACACATATGATTCCTTGGGAATATCCTTTGACACAAATCCTTCATCGCATAAAAATGGACATTGAAAATTGGTTTTCCTAGACACTTGGGGCCTCCTTTGAATCCATAATTTCTTTAGGAATTCATGGGTTTTCAAGTCTTCCCACTGAAAAATATGAAAATACATGACCTAAAAGGCTATGAATATAGGATTGATCCTGATCAACCTTGTAAGGAGCGCTACCCAAACTTTGTGATAAGTCAGGTTCCTCTGGTGTCTCCTACACACTCTATGTCAAACAAATCCCTCACAAAAGCTTCATCGGGTCCACTCAAGTCAAAAATATGATTCAAGTCCTCTGAAGAAATTTATTTCAAGGTTTGTGCTACTAGTACCTTTGCCATTGTTTGATAAGAAATATGAGAAATAATCTTTACTTTTAGAATAATAAAAGAAGCACATAATGGTGAAGGGGAGGAACCTAGTTTTATAGTGAAGAGGGTGCATATTGATTTGATCAAGAGAAATATTTCCCATGAGATGAAAGAAGATTTTTCTCAACTCACACAAAGAAAATTTAAGAGTTGGAAGGGATTGGAAACGAGAAGAACTAATGAATAAATATTATTTGACAGGAACCATGTGCGGCAATTAATCCAGTAAAGACATGAATTAGAGTGCGTAGCACCCAAGATGGATTATTAAGAGGTAGATGAGGATATATGTCATATCAAAATAATCTAAAAATGCTCAGAGGTTATCTGAAGTTATTATCTAATTAATATATGGAAAAAAAAGATTAAAATAATTTGCCAGAAATGATGACCCAATATCTTATTCAAGTATAAACGGAACCAATGGAAAAGACTCACATTTTGTACACTTGGCAGTTTAAAGTAAAAAATTTTAAATGGAGTGGAATGTTCTAAAGTAAGTATTGTAAAGGGGAATATTTCTTGGAATATTTTTTATTTTGGGGGGAAATTTTCGAAAGTTAGCAAGTGAGTTGAATGGTATATGATGCAACCTAGAAATTACCAAGAATAGCCTAGGCACGCTAGCACATCGCTCAGCCTAGACTGAGTGCTCACCTAAAGCATGTAAAGGTACCATGACCCTCCTTAGAGTTGTTTGTGCAGAATGTGAACATGATGAAGAGTTAATGCATTCAAATTCATAAACCGTATAAAATTTCCACAGAGAATATTCTAGATCTAGATCTTAAAGAATCATGAATCAAACGATAAACATAATGAAATTAACCATGAAATAACTAGTTACAGTCTCATTTGACACCATTATTCATCCAATACACTCCATCATATTAAATACAGTAAATACAGAGAAGCTTCTTATAATAATTAGTATCATATCTCATGCGCACATCATTTCTGGCAGCATAACTCCGTATTAGCTCACTACTACTAAACTACATAGCTTACTATATATTTATAGGGGTGGGGACTTTCCCTTCACCACTTACATAATTCCCAAAATAGGTCACATTCTGAAAATAGCCATGTGCCTTTACAATAATAGACACACATACAAGTGTGCTAATAATAGATATCAACTAGGTAGCTGGCGGTGGTAATTCTATTATTAACTCGAACTCATGTAAAGCGCTTGGTAGATGCTCTTCCAAACATAACATTTGCATGTCACACAAGTTTCCATCTGGTTGTGTGCCCCACATGCTATCTCCAAAAATAGCTCATAACCATGAAAATGGATAAGTATTGGATCATTCCTTGTATTTTGTGCATGTTTCCTTCCATATCCTTCCGCTCCTTCAAATATACTTTGCTACCACGCACGAATATTCTATTTTCCTTCTCCTTAGTGTCATATTTTGTTTACTCAATATTACCCCACACTAAACTACATTTCCGCCCCAGTAATGGTTGCCTTTTGATATGTAAAGAATAAAGAATGGGAAGAGAAATAAATTAAAGAATTATTGTACAAAGAATATATTTTACTCTCCAGTACCCTCCTCTTCCATCAAGATAATCAACTCTGGATATTCTTCCTTAATTTCAGATTCTAAATATTTCCAAGCATCCAACGCATTCCTTTTCTTTCTTTGGGACATCTGTAGTGATACCCTCCAAATAATCTAGGGTCATCTCTCCCTTCTCATTCTATAATACTATGACAATGTTAGCCATAACATACATCCGTCCCTCCAAAAGATCCATATTTTGTGTTATGATCTTTCCAAGCTCATCCACTTATTCCTTATGGAGTTCTTACACTATTGAAAGGGCCTCACACTTTTTCTTGACTAGTGCCAATCTCTTTACGTGCCCCAAAATCTCATCCTTAATCAACTTCAGGATATCATTATCTTCTACCATCGTCTTGATTCTGATTATTGCTTCTAGAGATGTACAAATATTCAATGTCTGGTCTGCTTTCTTCAGCTCTTCTTGTAAGGTTTTGAGAAATGCCTCGTATGATGAAATTTTTCTAACCACTAAATTCGTTGCTATCTCTACTTATTTCTCAAGGTCCTTTAGCACTGGCATGCAAATAGGTCCATCCTCAAGCAACAAATAAACTAAGTTACGCACATAATGTATAGCCAAAGGGAACCTTTCAGGTACCTTGGACTGCAAGTACGCTCTTTCTTTCAGGACATGATCGCCGATATCCTCTACCATACTAATGAAGGCCTCATTCTTGTTCTTCTCTAGGTCCTTCTCTCCTTTTAAACGTGCTATTTTGACATCATTGGCCTTGTTTTCTTCTCACAGTGCTCTAATAGTGGCAGCCTTATCTACGTTCCTCTGCATCACCTCTGCAGATACTTTCACCAAGGAAATAATCACCTGATCATTAGACATAACAGTGGATTTGATAATTATGTGCATGTTATGCTACACCTTTTTCATTCTTCTTGATACACAAGACTCTTCACATGCATCAAAATTGGGCTCATCCATGTGAGTTTGCATGGACTAGGACAATTATTTCCTTGTCCACGTGGTTTCCATGTCTGGTTCCATCAACTCCCATCCATACAACATCCTTGAGGCCCATTGTATTTTGGAATCGGGCATGGATAATTTTACCTGTGTCCTTATCATAGCCCCTATGTTCAACATTGTATTCTCCACTTGTTAACTTTGTTCTTAGCCCCTTAGGTACATGAGTTCCAAGGTTTGGAGTTGGATATTTGATGTTCTGAGTGGTATCATGTTGTGGTTCTTCTGCCCCTTTTCCTCCTTCCTCTTTATCCTTTATATCTTCATCCCTAGGTTCTTCCACTTCTTCTGGATGTAGAGGGGATCAATACATGCTCTCTGTACACTCCTTCACCTCCTCATTTAGCTTCAGCTTCCTCCTTTTCCTCTTAGTTGTCTCTTTTTATGGAGATAGTCGTGGCGACCTCCTAATAGAGTGAGGAGTTCCTGTGCCTTGTGCCCTTGTTCTTTTGAAAAACCTCTTGAAATGGAGCTCTCCTTGGACTACTTCCAAGTCCTCTTCTTCTTCTTATACCTAAGGTAGGGTACCTGTGTGCTTAGTATCCATTCTATCTTCATGTTGCCTCCGACGTCTATGTTCTAATCGACCACTATCTTCCCACTCTTCTTCCTCCTCATCCACCACTATAGTTTCTGCAAGCTGTGGGGCTAGCACGTTCTCTATCCTGTGCTTACCTTTAGGCAACCCTGGGAGTGTGAACTCATTTTCTATGTACTTGTTATCCTCCAACTTAGGCTTAAGTTGAATGTATAAAAACACAGCTCCACTATCCCCAATATCCAAGATTACATGCTTAATGCTTATAATGTCTGAGATGAGCCTTTCAATATATGTGGTCTGGCCTGAATGCACATATTTTTTCCTCAAAGTTTGGTAGTCACAGTCTACCTTATCTACATTAAAACTTAGGTGATGCACATTGGTGAACCAGTGGACTGATTCCTAGAAGTAGCATGCTATGAAGGCATACAAAAGTTTACATCATGGGCTCCAAGTCTCATCCCTCATAACAAATCACACGATGTAGAAATACTGGTACATCCTGAACTATATTTCCTTACCCACCACCGATGATAACTCCTTAGGGATACGACACTCTTCAATTTTTGTGCAAATCTGATCATACCACATCTTGACCCTGGGTTTAAATGGTCCACCCATTGACCCTTCACATAAATACTTCTCGAACCTCTTCATGAGGGAATTCTTCTCCAAGGGGTAATCCCAAATATTTTTCTTTGGCCCCTAGAGCAATCCAATTTTTGTAAAATACAAGAGATAATAAGATAGTGCCATAACTAATTTTATCATCTGTGCACACTTCTTTGATGATGGTTTATGCAATATAGCTTGCTATGCTATAGACTACTCTCTTAGGCATCTTCCTCATGACATGAAACCACATTTTATTCACCTACGACCATCTCTCTTGATCATTCAACTTGGTCACTAGATGCACAACTGCTTGTACCATTGGGTACTTCTACAATTTATCAATTTCCATTCTACACGGACCCTTTATATACCCTAACTATTTATGTGTCTCCATGATTGTTACTTTATCAGTCAGGTCACTAGCCAGGCCTACCCCTATGCCCTTTAATCCTATTAGAGTCAAAATTAGGGTTATTGTAATCCTCATGGACTCTACTCATAACCCACTGGTATAGAGGTTCATATTTTCTAAAATATGCGATCTCATACAACTAATATACTCACACCTATTTTAATAGTTTCTCCCTAGCATCATCATTTACCAGCATATCTTCCACCATGCACTTGATGGTCTTTGTACTCAACAACACATCTAATTCTTTCCTTTTATCAGAAGTGCAGTGGTTGTAATCACTCACCTTGTAGTTTTGGATGTGGGAATCCCACTCTTTCCTAATTATCACACCCTCTGGATATTGCATCTCTGAGAAATTAATCTCGGGAGCAATTTAATTTTTTTTTCTACTTTCTTCTTTCCTTTGGCTCTTGTAGTAGGTTCTTTCTGTTTCTCCAAATAGTGTGCGTACGTAAGAGAAAAACAAATAAGGTAAGGGTAAGGAGGAATACATGTGAGTGGAGGTGGAAGCTAGAGTGCACACGTTATGATTTCTTGATCCAATACTAATTGTGAGAACTTCCTTTTTCTAGGAGGAACTACCTATGAATATAAATAAGACCACATAAGAAATATTAAATAATATATTTCAGTGGACTACCTAGCGTATGCTAGATTTAGGAAGTGTGATACTTCTATTGTCACCAAATCATTGCACCCCCCCGAATGGCTTGAGATTGAATCATGACATTCGATGTGATTGGGATACATGGGATCACCTCTCAAGATGTGGGACTCGAACTTGAGGTGAACCTCTAAAGAAGGCTGAATTCCTCTTCCTAAACTAAACACAACACTACTTACAATACAACAAAAATGGATATCTACTCCTATGCTAACATTTCATGGGATTAGGGAGCGATAATGCAAGGAAATAAAATCTATGCTAAAGTGTTTTTCTCTTTAGTGCATAAGTCGTGAAATTGAGGAAAATCTGTGTTTTGGGTCATTTTGTTCCTTTTTCGGGCCTGTCAGACATTTTTGTCCCGCGTGTCCCAAGTTCCAAAGTGCTTTCTATTCCCCGAAAAATCCCCGAAGTTGGGGCCTGTCGGATGTCCCAACTGTCCCAAAGTCAAAAAGTGCAAGTTGGAACCTTTTCGGCCGAAACTCCCGAAACTTTCGGAATGGTTAGTGTGGGTAGGATGCTCCCATGATTGGCCACCTTCACCTATTACAACTTGGAAAGGGTTGTTCCTATTTTCGGCCGATTCAACCCGAACCACGTCTTTCGCACATTTTTCGTCCCGAGTGTTCCAAAATTTGTGCGTCTTCTCCCTGTTTCACCCGACCACATACTAGAAGCACACATTCCTTCATTAAACTTTAAACATACACAATAGAAAGATCATCTTTGATTTGATACACAGATAATGTATCAAGAGGATAATCACAAGCACATGTTAAGCATCCTTAACGGTTCTTGATTACTTCAGTGATAATAATAATGCAACTTGTAATCAACAGAAGGAAAATAGTTTCTCACAACTGATGAAAGGTAATCACACTATTATTTTCACAATATGAAATAGATAATCCGAAGTAAAGATGATCCTTGTGGAAAACACTTTCGTAATATCAAACTAATCAATAATGCCAAGGAATCACATTTGTAGACACCCATAATTACACCCGAGCAATTTAAATACTTAAATTGTGCTAATTAATCTCCCTTCTTGCAAATTGGTGAAAGGTAATCACACTATTATTTTCACAATATGAAATAGATAAATCCGAAGTAAAGGCAAACTATAAATAATGCCAAGGAATCACATCACCCATAATTACACCCACGAGCAATTTAAATACTTAAATTGTGCTAATTATCTCCCTTCTTGCAAATTGGTGACATATCTCAAAAAGCGCTCATATTCTCTCTTATCAGTAATTAATTACAATAAGCTAATTAGTTAATTCACCTATCCAATAAACACCCTAATTAACAACCTTCCAATAATTAATCACCCCTTCTATCTAGACTAATTAATTATTATCAATTAATTAGCTTTCCCTTTCATTTAACCAATAAATCAATATTTAATTGATTTAATCCCCTCCTATTAGCCTAAATTGTACTAATATTCCTCTAATTATCTTCTATAAGCTTACATCTACCTATTAATTAATCACCTTTGATTAATTAAAACATTGCCCCCAACTCATATGACTTGCTAAGTATAAATTAAACCCTTCTAAAGTAAGGTTACCTTTTATAAAGCAATCTTATCCATTCCTAATCTTTTTTTACCTTGTATCCAACATGCAAAGGGATGAAGTGTTTCCTTTATCCATTGGGCTATATAAGGAGCCCCCCTTCTACATTTATACCTACACCTAAAATTCTTGAGAAGAAAAAAGCAAAGCATATAGCAAAATAGACTAAAAGCTTTCCTTTATTTTCTTGAGATTTCACCACTTGGAGAGTTAAGCCTCTTTTCTAGCCAAAAGTGCTTAGGTCATATGTGAGGTGTAAAAAGGATCTTGTAGCCCAACTTTGATAAGCCCCCATTCCTAGGTTCTTGGAATATCAAGAACAACCACTTTGATTTTCCATGGAGCCTACATAGGTTCACCCATTTAATTTTGTTGTTAATTAAGAGAATAGAGGATTTAGACAACTAGCATGTTAAGTTTCAATATGATAAATGTTAGTGTCTAACCTTGTTTATTCTTATCTTGATGGTGCTTTGTATTTTGCTTACTTTTATTAATTAAGACTACTAGGTGTTAGTCTTTATTTTCATTAGCTTAAATTAGCAAATCATGCACACATTTGGCATGCCCGGTGGGACCTAGTCCCTTGGCATTTTAGTTTAAATTTCATTATTTTGGCTAACTTTTAATATGCACATGTAGTAATTAATGTCCATTTTTAAAGAATTTTTACTAATTTTGTATGTGTAAGTTCTTGTTCATAGCCATCATTTTTATGGGTTGTTTTCATTTTAAAACTAACTTGCTAAAATTTGAAATATTGTGAGCTTTTTTATGTTTTTTGCTGTGTTTTTGTTGCAGGGGTGGTACAGGCACACTACTAAGACCGTAGGTACATTTATGGTGGCGTAGGCACACTGTCAGAGGCTGATTCTCTATTTATTGACCTTGGCACATACACACTAATCCTGACGCACATACCCTAACTAGCGTGCAAGTGCATTAACTTAGGCATAGGTGCTATTTCATATTGTACCTTCACTGCAATGCAAAACCTGTCAGACCAGCACATACACCCTAACCCAAGCACACATGTTGTTTTGGTGGCACAAGCATTCTGCCGGAATCTAAGACTATTTTACAAAGCGGTGGCGCACATGCTTTTCTAGTAGTGCAAGTGTTCTGTACAAAACTAGGAATTTTTTTATCGAAGGTAGCACATACGTCCTTCTGGTGGTGCACATGCCTCTCGGGTGGCACAGGTACATGAAAAGCCAGAAACACAGTGTAAAACATATGTCCTTCTGGTGGTGCACATGCCTCTCGGGTGGTGCATGTACATGATAAGCCATAAACACACAGAATAATGCATACACCCTAACCCGCATGTAGATGCCAAAACAGGGGTGCAGGTGTCTTTTTTTTTTCTTGAGGTTAATATGTTGAGGTGCTAACTTTCTCGCAGGTTTCATCTAATTAAATACTCATCTTTGTAGGGTATTTTTACATGCTTTTACTTGATTGGATAAACTTTGCATGTTTACTTATATGAATAATATCACGTTTGCTCTTCTCTCGCATCCCTTGGGGGTGATCTTGGGAATCAAAAATGATTCTTAGGTCCTTTTGATGCTTTGAGGTTGTTAGGAATATTTGAATTGGAATTGGTTAACTTGGTGTGTTTGAATTAAAGTGTTTTTTCATTTGATATCTTCTCAGTTTTTAGAAACATCATGTATGCTCTTCTTTTGCATCCTTGGATGATCTGGGGAATCAGAAATGATGTTTACTCTTTTGATGGAAAACTACCAAAATCGTCATACAGGACCAAAACACCATGCTTGTCAAATAAAGGAGGAATCAAAATGAAGTCAAAAACTACTAATACAGATGTTATACAGGTTGCCAAAAGGTGTTCAAGGAAACCACACCTAATTAAACAAGATAAAAAGAACAACATACTCAAAACACTATATTGCAAGTTTTGGAAAAGGGTACGTCCCTCTCCACTCAATTGGAACATAACCCCTTTGGCATAAATACTTAAGATATAACAATGTAGGTGGTTCCAGGAACCCCAAAGTAGTCCATGCAAGAGGTAACCTTGTGGAAAAAATGGGAAGTGCTCCGCACTACCTACTTGATTAGTGATTCCTTTGTGAGATAGCGTTACCAGTTGTCCGTATGGTGACCGTAGTGATAGTACATGTAGACGCACTAGTTTCCTACTATTATTGAAGGGGGTAAAGTAAATCTGAGATACTCCTAAAATAGTCAAGAATGTTTGGGTAAATAACATTCACTTAAGATAGCTTTGTAACACCTAGGGTGAGAGAACCACCTAGGAAGATATTCTTTGGCTAGGAGCCCACGAAATGTGTGACGCATTACTTTCACTTAGTTTTTACTTGCCTTAAGGCCAAGTGAAACTCTACCAAAGTGAAGCCAACATTTTTCATCCCCATTTTTGGTCTACTTCCTTCACATTCTTTTGACACTTTGTTGATCAAAAGAAGGGTGACTACCTCTGTGTTACCAATCGATTGTTTTGGCCACTTTTTTGTCTGTTTACACCCATTCATGTTTGTGGCTGGGTAAGTTAAATGTCTAAAGCGTGCAGAGACATATTCATATCATTGGTGTCCTTTGTGATCTTGATACCCACGTCAAGATCTTCATTGTAGTTAGGTGTGGTTCATCATCTTGGACTTCCTTAGAAGGGTTACCTTGTTTGTATCGTATCACTACAATTTTGGTATTTACATCTTGTTTCTTGTAAAATCGACCTAAATATCTATATTGTAAGGTTACGCTGCACACATTTTAACTATTCCTAGTTATAATTTGAGCATTTAGTTCGATTCTATTATTACCTTGATTTTGAAGAGTGCTACGTATTACCACTTGTGCGTGTTATATCAATAGCATCTTGATATCAATACCTTACTTTCTCACAAAGTTTGGTCAACATATCTTGGTGATATTGTTGTGTCACTCACAAATTGTAACTAGAAATTTTTGGGATATAGGTCTTAAATGAATTTGAGCTCACTTCTAGTATATCTTGTTAAGAGGTCACATTAACTTTTTGTATTTACTTACGTCTTGTTCATTCTCTTGAACTTGGCATAAGTGAGAACATCTTCTTGATTATCTTGTGACACTAAACTTCTTTTTAAGACGTATTCTAGGAAGTACTTCATTTGATAGTCTTAGATACCAAACATTTGTGTCACTAGTGATTTATCACTCTATCACATTGTTATTCATTCATATTCTTGGCAATTTATCTTGTATTTCACTTAGGTGTGGTCACAAATTTTTGAACACATTTACAACTTACCTTAGTGAAACTATCACAAATCATGGCTCCCAAAACATGATTAGGACTCAAGAAAAAAATATACAAGGAACAAAAAGTGCAAGCTTGGGAGGCCTCAAACAGATAAGGGTCATGATCTAGGACCTCTATTTTCCATGGAAAAAGAGATAGAAGATATGGTTGATCATAGTGGTGATGAATTAGAATCCCAACACGTAGAGTTTAACTTTGAACCTACTTTATTAGATGAGTTTCTTTTTAGAAATAAGGATAGGGTGCTCACGCGGGTCATGGAATTAGGGGCCAAGATGCCCACTGAAAATGAGACAATCCCAGTTGCAAAAAACACTAACGAAGAAGAGCAACCCCTTATCAACCTGGAGGATATTTTGATGCATGGACATGCTTCTACCTCAAACACAGGAAATGATAAAGTAGTGGGACATAGAATACCCTTTATCAAAGTGCAACATAAAAATAGGACAGGGGATGAGAATGGTGAAGAACCTCCATAATACGAAGAAGAGGAGGAACCTTTAGAAGAAGAAACCACAATTCAACAATAGATTAGTAACCTAATCCAATAATTATCTTTGCTAACCTCTCATGTACAAAATGAAGTAAGTAAAAATGTTCAAAAGTCAAATCCTAAGGTTAAAATCAATGAACTCCATAGAGAAAACCAAAGAGAAGATGATACAGATTATCATCGAGTATATATCCCCGCCTCTCCCACTAAAGAACAATTTCTCACATAAGAGGTACAATCTATGAAAGCAACACTGACAAGCCTTCAAGAGAGCAATATAGGGAGCATTAGAAAGTATCAATATGAAGAATTATGTCCCTATCCTTTTGACAAGACTATGACCCTTCAAATTTTTCCTAGGAAATTCGACATGCCAAAATTTGACAAATATAAAGGGAAGGGAGATCCACGGAATCATGTCAAAGATTTCTATATGGCGTGTCAAGAGGTGTCCTATAGTGATAATTACCTCATAAGACTTTTTCCCAAGAGTCTAGGAGGTCAAGCCTTGGAGTGGTTTACACGTTTACATTAGGGATCAATTTTCACTTAGCTAGAATTGGCAGAAAGGATTGTGCATCACTTCTCATACAATATAGAGAGTGATTTCACCAGGGCAGATTTATGTGGTGCCAAACAATGCCCTAATGAGACATTCGCTAGCTTCCTACAACATTGGAGAGGGATAGTCAGCCGCTTCCCTTACGCTTTCCCTAAAAAATAGTTGGTAAGTATTTTTGTACCCACCCTAAATCCGGACATAGCCTTCCACCTCCAAATGCATTGTGTTCGCACTTTTGAGGAGGTCATTGAAAAAGGGGTTCAAATAGAGAAAGCTCTCATTTCCAAAGGAACTCTCAAGTCCCAATCTAGAGATGATCAAAATGTTAAACACACGGAGAAGCTGAAGGTTTTTAACAAAAACAAAACGTGGTAGCAGAAGGGATCACTGATTCCAAACGTGTACAAATGGTCCAAACCGGTCAACCTTTTAAATTAACCAAAGGGCCAATTCAACCACCACCAAAGCGAATAATTTTCACCCCTCTTAATGAACCTTTGTCGGTTATATTAAAATAACTAGATGCATCTCACATGGTGACATATCCTACAACACAACCATTTGATGAAAATGCTCCAAAACCTTCATGGTACAAGGAGCATGAATATTGCAAAATGCATCATGTCAAGGGACATAAGATAGAAAAATGTATATGAATTCGTCATTATATCTAAGACCTCATCGATAATGGGGAGATAGAGGTTGAAAACCCTGGGAAAACTAAGACACCCAATGAAAAAATAGGGATATATAAAGAGCCATTCCCCAAACATGATAAATCAAAAAAGTCAAAGCCGGATAGGGGAGAGTCATCCCAATGTTATAAAGCAACAAATTACTTATACACCAAGAAAATCAACAATCATTATGATTCACTTATTGGATGTATTTTCTCTCCTACTGACCATGTTAATACCATCTGAATCAAGGGAAAGGATTGCACCGCAGTAACAAGGCATGCCCGCCTCATGATTCCAGAATCTTCTCCATCAACCCCACAAATTGGTAAATACAACCTCTTAGAGCAACTTGAGAAGACGTCTGCTAATATTTCGATCTTATATTTTCTGAAGATATCCAATGTACACAAAGACATTCTATACCAGACTCTTCAAGGGTCAGGAGTGCCATTAGAGGTAGATCCTACACATATTCAATCCATAGTTAAAAACATCATACCAAATGAACACATTGCCTTCAATCATAGGGAGATCCGTATTGAAAATCCAATGCATAATCTTCCTTTATACATTGAGGTAGTTTTTACCCATAGGAAGATAAAAAAAGTGCTTGTGGACAACAGATCAGGGTTGAACATATGCACGATAAAGCTAGTTAAACAGCTAGGACATACTGAAGTAGATCTTGAGTAAAATATCATCACTATCACTTCTTACAAAAATGTGGAAAGGGAGTTAGCGGGCACAACCATGTTGCCCATGGAGGTGGGTCCCACTTGCCATAAAACAAAGTTTCATGTCCTAGACTTGGAACTTCCATATAATATACTTCTAGGCCTACCATTGATTCATGCCATGTAGGCTGTGCCATCGACGTTCCATCAGTACATTAAATTGAAGCATGAAGGGCACACCATTGCAATACAAAGAGATTCAGAGCCCTTCGCTCACTACAGAGCTCTTAATAGTTTTGCACGTAAGGTGACATATGCATGTCCCTCTACCTATATAGTTGTCCCTCTCTAATCTAAAGTCATAGAATTATGAATAGATTTAGATTCTCTCATTTCTTGTGCCCATGGTGGATCTACATAAACCTCTCCTTTTGATTCATGGGAGATGAAAATACTTGAATATGGTTGCAGAGAATATAATGTGCAGCAAGCCCTCTTGGTTTTAGACCTCTCATTGTCACCTAATACTAGAGGTCGACATAACTATCACTTCGAAAGACCTAGAAATGAACACACTATTGGGTCATTCTTACGTGGAGGCTTGTTGGCTAAAGAAAAATTGTTGGATCCACCTATAACTTAGGTCCCTGAGGATACTCAACCAACCTGTTATCAAACCCCTGAATATAAGAAATCCAGTAAAATGATGTACTCCATGGGCTACAAGGGCCTAGGATGTGGAAGAAATGAACAAGGAAAGATAGAACAAGTGCCTCTTCTGCATTTTAAAATAGAAAGATACTACATTATAATTCACCCTTATGGAGCACACCCTAATGATCAAGATGATACTTGTTCTAAACGTGAGGATAGATCTAACTATCTAGATAGTGATACAGATTCCCATTGTATCCAATATGAGGATCTAGCCTCCACAAACCTATTCATGAACAACGTTGTCCTAACCATAACCCCTACAGAACCTACCCTTGACCTTTTTTACCCTTCCCTTTTTGAATGGGACCAACAATGTCATATGTCACTAGATCTATTTGAGAATGATGAAGCTATGACAGAGTTCATGGGCATAAGGGATACAATTCCCATTGGAACCACAAAAAATGGTTTATTTATTGACTTAGATACCTGTGCCTATTTTGGGGAGGAGGCTGAGCTTTGTGATCAATAAAACTTAAGAAAAAGTGAGGGAAAAAGTTCCAAGACAAAGCCTCAGCAAAAATCAAAGTCCAAGTCGCACAGTGAAAACATCTTTGAGGCACTGGCCGACAAACAGGTAGAAAAATAAAAAGGACAATGAAAGTGACCATGCCAAGGATGAAAGTCTTGTGGAGACATCCTTGGATGAATATCTCAACCTTCCTCCTGATCCTACGTGTATGGAGGACTTGTCAAAATTACAAGTCGAGGAGACTATTGATGTCAATATTGGTACATATAGTAAAATTGGGAGCTTCACTCTCGGCTAGAGAACAAAAAACATTTTTCATGCTACTATGATATTTTATAGACGTGTTTGCATGGTCCTACAAAGACATGCCAAGCTTAGATCCAACTTTGGTCATGCATAACCTAGTTATGCACGTAGACGCTAAGACTATTAAACAAAAGTTTAGAAAGATGCACCCAAGGGTGGATCTATTGGTTAAAGAGTAACTAGAAAGATTACTTGTGATAGGATTCAATCGGTATATTGATTACTCTGAATGGATATCCAACATCGTCCATGTCCAAAAAAATCCTATCGTTATCAAAATTTTCACGGATTTTAGAGACATTAATAAAGCTTTCCCTAAGGATGATTTTCCACTGCCAAATATTGATATGATTGTGAATTCAATAACAGGATAAGAGATGTTATATCTCATGGATGGTTTTTCATGATACAACCAAATCAATATTGTTGATGAAGATCATCACAAAACGGCTTTCACGACTCCTTAGGGTACCTTCTATTACCAAGTAATGTCATTCGGCCTTAAAAATGCAGGATCTACTTATCAGCGGGAAATGATAGTAATTTTTCATGATATGATTCATGATATAATGAAGGACTATGTGGATGACATCCTCGAAAAGTATAAAACAAGATAAGATCACCCTATCATTTTACAGCGTATCTTTGAGCACCTACCAGAGTACAAGGTTTGGCTGAATTTGAAGAAGTGTGTATTCGGCGTGCTATCAGGAAAATTGCTAGGTTTCATAGTCTCAAGAAGGGGAATTGAAGTAGACCATGCTAAATTGTCTTACATTATTGAAATTACTCCCCCCAAGAACACTAAGCAATTGTGTAGCTTGTAGGGAAACATACAAGCTATTCGCCACATCATCTCCCAGCTTGCCGATAAGTGCCATTCATTCACCCACCTGCTTAAGAAGGACGTCACCTTCATCTGGGGACTAAAGAAACAACAAGCATTTGCTTTGCTTAAGCAATACCTGGCCAATCTACATGTCCTCATGCCTTCAACTCCGGGTGAACCACTATCGCTTTGTATATCTGTTACACAATTTTCTATTGGTGAGCTACTCACCCAATATGACCTTGGTCACAAAGAAAAAGTAGTGTATTATCTCAGTCACACTCTCATCACTTATGAGCTAAACTATCCCCAAATTGAAAAATCTTATTTGGCTGTAGTTTTTACCTTCCAAAAACTTCACCATTATTTATTGAATACCAAGACCAAGCTTATATCCAAAGTTGACCCACTCAAGTACTTGTTGTCTAAACCTACCCTCATAGGTAGAATGGCTAATTGGATCATTCTACAAAGTGAATTTGATATAGAATTTGTACATTAGAAATTGGTTAAGGGACAAGTACTCACAGATCAATTAGCAGAAGAACCTTTGTAAGGCATTGAACCTTTTAATCTGGATCTGCTAGATGCCTCATTGCTATACATTGAAGAATTTGGCATGTGGCAGAAACATTTTGACGGGTCCTTTACTTTTCATGGTTCACTTGCAGGGGTGGTCCTCATTACTCCTTCTGGAGACCCTATTCCACAGGTTTTTCACCTGGGTTTTCCTTGTACAAACAATATCATAAAGTATGATGAACTTATCACAAGGATGAAGCTCGCTATCAAATGGGACATCCACCATGTCAAGATTGTGGTTGATTCTCGGTTAATTCTTAAGTAGGTTAATGATGAATACAAGGTTAAAGATGAAAAGCTTATACCTTACAAAAATTTGGTAGAAACTCTGAAAGTGTACTTTGTGCTCATTACATTTAAACAAATTCCAATAGTGCAAAATAGATCTATAGATGCTATGACAACAGTGGGTTCTATGCTTCGTATTCCACCAGGAAATAAATACATGCCATTATTTGTGGAAAATTTTTGCCATCCTGCGTATGACATGCCAAAATCTTGTCTGGATTGTGATGTTGTTGGTCCCAATTCCCCATGGTATAAGACCATATTTACCTATGTCAAAGATAACACATTCCCTCCCAACATTTCCCATTCCTAAAAACAAATCCTGATTCACCAAATAGCCTATTACACCCTTTTAGGAGGTACACTTTATCATCGTGGCTATGATGGGAATCTGTTACATTGTCTCAATATGACGGAGGTGATCCAAGCAATCAAAGAAGTATATGAACAGGTGTGTGGAGCACATACTAATGGAATGGTTTTGGCCAAGAAATTTTTAAGAGTAGGCTACTATTGGCCTACCATGGAAACTGATTGTTATAATTATGTCAGGAAGTGTGTACTTTTTTAGAAGTATGGAAACGTCATCCATGCTCCATCGTAACCATTACAACCTATCACTACCCCATGGCCATTTTATACATGGGGACTTGACTCGATAGGGAAGCTTAACCCTATCTCATCTGATGGTCATACCCACATCATCACGGCTACTTAATACTTTACCAAGTGGGTGGAAGTTGTCCCCTTAACCTATGTAACTGGGGCTCAGATTTCCAAATTTATCATGAATCATAACATTTATCGGTATGGCATTCCTATAGCCATTATTACAGATAGTGGAAATTCATTCAAGAATAAAGTTGTAAAGGGTCTCTGTCATCGGTTCCAAATTAGGTTAAAATGGTCTACACCATATTATCCCCAAGGTAATGGATAGATCGAAGCCACAAACAAGAATTTTGTGAGAATAATGGAGAAGATGGTCAGTAAAACAGGTTGTAATTGGCACTTACAAATCCACCCAGCTCTTTGGGCTTACAGGACCTCCATTCACACTCCTACGGGTGTGACACCAGATTCTCTAGTATTTGGGATGGAATCTATCATCCCACTAGAAATTGAACTTCCTTCCCTAATAATCTCTCTTAGGGACTATCTGGATAAAGATGAAGATTATCGAGTGGCTAGACTAGCTGAATTAGAGCTCCTAGATGAGAAGCGCATTCACGCTCTTAATCACCTCAAAGTGTATCAGAATAGAATCTCTATAAACTACAACAAGAGAATCATACCTCGTTAGTTTGAGGTTGGTGATTTGGTCATGAAGGAGAATCAGTTCAATACGAGGGTAGAATGAGAAAAGAAAGGAAAGTTCGAACCACATTGGTTAGGACCTTATGTTATAGTAGCCAAGTATGGCACAGGGGCATAAAAACTTGCTCATCCCAATGGTGATGAGCTTCATGAGCCCCTGAATTCCATGCACCTTAAGAAATTCTATGCTTAAGCATGGTGCACAATCAGAAAAGAAAAGAAAATTAAAAACATGGTAAAATGATCAAAAAGAGAAAAAAATCAAAAAGAGAAAAAGAAAAAGAGAAAATAGGTCATCCACAAGTGAAAACCATACAATTGTGTCACTTTGGATAGGTCCCTGGGTGAAAACTAGTTTTCGGCACCTTGGGAGGATTCATTGTTCACAAGCATCTTGCATCTGGAGGGTACTTTTACTTAGCCTAGCACTAGTTCAACCTTCGAGATTCCCTATGAGCCCAATCCTGTCAAGCCGTGATATGGATTTTTCTTCTTTTATTCATCTTTAAGGGGCATGGTCTTTCGCTATTCCCCATCTTACACTGGGGGAAATTCAATGACTTCACCTTCTTTTTCATAAGTGCGTGGCCTCTTCCCTTGTATATTCCCCATCTAAAGTTGGGGACATCCAAGCTTTCTTGGTTACCTGTGCATAACTCTGGAAAACCGTTAGAAAAAATTGTTCCACACAACACAAAAATAATAGAAGATTGTTTCACACAACACAACAAAACAATAGAACATTGTTCCACATAAATAAAAAACAATAAAAAATTGTTGCATGAAAATAAATGTTACAAAAAAATTTACTTAAGTTTACTTGCATTGTCTTGTTTCTTGCTTTGCTTGTTTGCTTGTATGGTTCCTTCATATCTGTACTTTTAGGTTGTTTGTTTCTTGGGCATACTTTGTTAGGATTCATCTTTTCTTGGTTAGATTAGATTTATTCTTACTTGTGCATATTGAGGTATGTTTTTGCATGCTAGTGAATCATGGTGCATTATTATGTTCATTCATTATGTTCTTTGTTAGCATTTGATTGTTTTTATTGCATGTGCATTGTTTTGTGATCACATCATCACATTACCATCATTATCATCACATCTAACATCATCTATACATCATATATCAATAAAAAGATAAGTATACATCATACATGAATGCTAAGCTAATCATCACATATCGTATCATCAAATGGGGGCAAAAGGGATAACAAGTATCAAAATCTATCCCCCCCCCCGCACCCATATCATCATATCATCTCGTCCACTAAGTATGGCACATCATATAAACAAGCACATTTGATATATTATACAAGATCAATCATCTAGAAATCAAAACCCATGCAATACATCAGCAAGATCATGATACATATACATGTCAAATATAATCATCTAACATCATAAACACAACTATCTATCCATGAGAAATAATAAAAAAAATTCCATCTCATACGTGCCATATGTCATGTCAAAAATGTCAATATAATACATGTGTGGTATATCTGTATCAAATAGGGATATACATCATGGCAGTACATAAAAAATGCCTTCATCTAAGGCATACAAAGGTGATACATCTATAAAAGAATAAAATCCTTCATCAGAGGCATGTATCAGAACTGTTATACATCAAAAATGCCTTCATATGAGGTGTACAATAAAATGATACATCGAATCACTAAATAAAAAATCCTTCATCAGAGGCATGTGTCAAAACTAATATACAAATACAAAATGATATACATAAAGCACAATCTACTCATAGCCGTCATCAAGAGGCATATGTGGAAATACAAAACATCAGGGCTAACTTGAGCCCTCTAAAGGAGTATTCAACCTGTCTCGTGGTGGCAGCATGGCATGGGCATCGGTGGCTCTCCTAGGATGTGGTTGCTCCACTAAGGCCTGAGGCCTCTCAGATCTAGTGCCCTTATTCGACTATTGACTATAGGAAGGCGCTCGCCACTCATCCAGAACTACCACAAAGTATAAGGACCTGTAATACAAGGCTCTGCCCTCTGCTATAGCAAGATCTCTATGTGTCTAGGTAGTCACTGATGTGCCATCTGTGGGTCAGAAGGACTCTATCTCTGTTGAGGCTTGGGTTAGCTCATCCTGGCCCACTATGCGCTTAGCCCTCAACCTATCTCACTCAAATATCATGGGCTAGAGCTCAGCCTGTGTCTACTGGTATAGATCTGTCACCTAGGCCATTTGCACAACCATCTGACCTATCTGCTGAAAGTGCATCGTGCTATCACATCCCTGGCCTACCTGGGCCCATACTTGATCTCGCTCAATTGTCAGTACTACAATATGAGCTTAGGCCTAGTCTCTCTCTATCATGACTAGGTCTCACTCAACCAAAGCTAACTATAACTACTATTGTAACACAACTATTTATGCCGTAGGCTGAGCCACAAGGGCCTCTCCCTGTACTGCTTTGGAGGACTGCCCCTGCTCTAAAACTCAAGGCCTAGAAGGATATGTAGGTACCTGTCCTGGACCATGTGGCCTCGATCCATGTACCTATTGGGCACCCTGCTCATCATGAGGTAGTCTGTCAAATGGATCCTCTAGTTCATGACCTACTGCACCCTCTCTCTGCTCCAAGTTGTGTCAGATCTCTCTAGGCAGTTGGGTTTCTACTACCCAAGACTCCTCTGGGATAGTAAGATGTTGGGGTAAGACAGTGGTGTACTAAGTTCAATAATCTGTTGTGGTACCTAGATCCCTAACCTGTCGTGCTGGGTCCCATGCTTGTGGGACCACCTGAGAGAAACTCACCCTGGCTCGGGTCACCTGTATGCAAGGACCCATAGTATGCCTCTCTGAGTCTCAACGGGCATACCATATGTTTGGCTGTGGAACCCCCTGTACCATGCCAATCTGTCACTGGCGCATGTCAACCCTGTATAACTCTATGATATAGCTGTGACTGCCAAGGATAAAATGCTCTACCGAACACACACTGAGCTCTATGACATCCTCTAGCCACTGAATGTGCCTGTAGGGTCTCCATATGACATATCTCTCTAGAAACTCATCAAAATATTGTCGGTACCTGTATAGGCTACCTAGGTGGCCTCGTACATCACCACATACTGATACCCATTCCATGTAGGATGGCTCCTCTGGATCTCAAGCATGGACAGTGCCCATAGGGCACCTGATAGCAATGTGGTCCCATGACCAAATCTGTAGTAATGAGGCTAGCCCCACTGTCTTCTGATAGTGGTAAGTGATCAAATGTAAATCCCAGTACAAGTGCACTAGTATGCACTGCCCCCAGCAATAACACTCACTGCTGAAAAATTCCATGTACTAATGGTAGTATCCCTCTCAAGAAAGATGTCCCTGTCTTATCAATGAGAAAAAACCTACTGATAAGTGACATGATATATAGGGGCCCCCGATGCAGTGGTGGATCAGAAATATACTCATGCAATACGATAGTCATACCATCATGTGGAATGTCGTCTCTGTCAAAAAGGTCCTTGTAACCTGCTCTAATCTGCCCTATATCAGAGGTGTACTCAATCAAAGTACCCTTGATCAGCACACAGAGAATCCACCATATATCCTCTAGGGTCACAGTCATCTCCCCAATAGGCATTCTAAAACATTAACTCTCATTGTGCCATCGCTCAGCCAATGCAGTCAGTAATCCATGGTCTAGAATAATGGATGGCATATGGGCTATGGGGCCCAGCCCCACCGCCTCTAAAAGTAGGGCCATATCACGCTGGTCTCGATGATGCATGCTCCCCTCTAGCTCGACAAATCGGGAATGACACTCAAACGTCTGAACACTAGAAATCATCTCTGCAAAATATGACCACATGTCAGTTACTAACATTTCTTCTAAAAAAAACCATCTATCATTTTTATTTTAGGGTTAACCCAAAAAAAAATCTAAATTTTCTTATAAAAAATCCATCTTTTTGGCATTTTCTAGTCTATCCTGTGAAGCATAGTATTCCTACATGCCCTTTTGGGCATGTGCATCACTCTTTCGGTGCTTGCACGCCATTTTGGGTGTGTGTGTCACTCTTTCGGTGCCTGTGCGCCCTTTTGGGCATGTGCGCCACTCTTTCGGCACCTGCTCACCCTTCGGGGCATGTGTGCCACTATTTCAGTGCTTGCACCATCATCTAGTTGCATGCCCCCTTTGTGCCTACACTATGTTGAGGTATGTTCATGGATGCGCACGTGTGTGGCATGTGCATGTGTGCACGGGTGTGTGGTGTGTGTGCCTGAGCATGCGCACGTATGCTTTAGGATGCCTTCACCCCTAATGTGACACCTGCACCTATGTGCATGCACACTGACATGACCCCTAACACTAATTACTAATTTTAGGGTATTAATTACAAAATTTGACAAGCAAAGGTCGAGTACTCACAAAGGCGCCATCGTTGGCATGCCGCTAGTACCCTCAGACTGTGTCTACCCACCTCAATCGTTCCCGTCTGATAACCATAGTCCTCATCGCTGTCAGAGCCTCATGGTAAAATCTCAATAGTGGTCAGTAAAATTGAATTGGTCGTGGTGATTTACCCCCCCTGGGTGGGGTATATGAACTTGTTTTTCACCACCATGAATGCCTGGAGGCTCATTTCAATCACCGTTTTCTCCTCTATTCACCGTTGAATAATTATTTTTATTAAATAATTATTTTTCTCTTTTTTTTCATCATGTTGGGGCATTTTTTTTATCCAATCCCCCTTTCTTCCCACTAGAACAATTTTATTTCTCCTAGGTTATTTTTCTTCTTATTCACACTCGTAAATAATTATTTTTCAAAAATAATTATTTTATTAATTTTTCCTCTAAACAAGGACATTATTTGTCCCTTGTTTCTTCTTTCTTCCACCTAGGGAATATTTTGTTGCGCCTAGGCCCTTCATTCTATTTCTTCTATTTTCTTCTACTATCCACTGCATTTCGGAAAATAAAACAAAAATATATATCTCTCATTTCAAAAATCCAAAAAAAGGACAATTTTTCACAAAATCCAAAAAAGTACAAAAATCTATAAAAATAGGGAATGTAATTATTGCGGCTAAAACTTGTGTCTTACACATAGTATCTATACGTACCTAAAATTTTAGGGTACTGCACTGCTAGAACATAGTTACACATGCCCCAATGATGATACAAGTCTCCTTGCAAGGTGTTCGAGATCCAGAAAAGCTCTCCAAGTATGCGTTAACATCCCACATGCCCCGCTTAGCCCCTGCGTGCTTTGTTTTCTCTTCTCCCCTCCTTTTCTTTGCATTTTGGTCTTCAGTGACGAAACCGTCCTATAACCGCCCTGCTCAGGGTGGCAGTCCTTCATGTGTTTTCCAGAATGTTCTTTTTAATGTGACTCACGTAAATTTCAATGTTTACCATCTTTTTTCACCGCCTTTGCTTGTATTTATGATTCTGGTTCCCTGGAATAGTGTTTTTGCATTGTTTATGGTTAAAGAGTTCAATTTGGTTTTCACCTTTGGGTAAATGGGAATTCTATAAATAGCTGGCTTGTGCTCAAGCAAATGGCCCCTCAAATTTTCCTCTCAATTTCTCATTTCAATAGCTTAGTCTTTCAATTTTGCTTAGGATTCATAGTTTTATTTGTTGCATGCATGGTTAGTGTTGTTTAGTTGTTAGGAAGCCACATAATCTTCTTGTGCTAGTGTTGTTACTATTTCATGCAATTCATTGGAATAGGATAGTTTGATTTTCAGTAGGAAGCCATTAAAGTTGCAGGTATTGTTCGTCAAACAGGATAGTTTCAGGTTCTGAACATTTTATGTTGTATGACTCATAATAAATCCCGCTAGGAATTGCATAAGCCAAGCTCTGTTCTCTTGCGCTATCCCTCTCCTACTTGCATTGTATTCAGTCTGCATCCTAAACTGCCACTGTCCCAATACCTACTTCTGTTGATGCTAACATCACATACTTTTTTGGATTCACGTGAGCACAAAGGAACGAAGAGATCACACTGAGGGGACAAAGCCACACACAACTGGATTCACCACTATTCTACAAAATCCAGGTTCAAGCTTTCAAAGTTATAGTTAAAACATATCAAATAGAGTAGTCAATCATTTCATTTCAGTTAATCTCACTTTCAATATTGCCGGGGAAGCTGTGGGGATTGATAGTTTCTGAGAAACTATGATTCACTCCTCACTTCTGAGGTAGGATCGAGAGTCTTTCAAATAGATTAGATCAGTTATCTGGTTATTTAGAATAGATTTACAACTACACAGGCAAGTAGCTATACTCAGATCTTGCTTTGTTTGTTTTAATTTCATTATTAGTTTAGTTTAGTTCATTCCGGAAATCAATTTCTAGATATCTTAAATAGTTGCTCTTTCAAGATCGTTTAAATAGTTCATCAGAAAAACACAAAAATAAAGAATTATATATGTTGTAAACATACTTTACATAGTTAATTTTACTTTGCGGTAGTTAGATTTATATCATTTCCTTTTGCATGACAATCACGGGACCTAGGGAGCCCAGAGAATACATGTTCGAGCCAATAGTGCCTCAGCCCAATCTCATTACGGAAATAACTGATATAGATCAGAATCTTAGAATCCAAGTCTTCTGAACAACAACAGACTTACAACAGATCAGCTCACAGTTAAGAGGGTTAAACATAGAAGACGACCAAGCACACATGTTTTGGTCAAACCAGCCAAACTACAGATTACCCTAGATAAATATCCACATGACTGTAGAAGGGCTTGAAAGAGAGCAAACGTTCGGTTGTGACCCTTTGGTCCCACAGCCAGATGTAGGAGACATTCTCACTGACATAGACACTAGCTTAAGAATTCAGGTTGCCTAGAACACCTATAAGGTACTCTGAGAAGATTGCACAACTTGCAGTTCTAAATATAGAGGCCGAAAAGGCATACGACTACTGGATATTAGGGATTAGAGATTGATTCTACATATGACCATAGCAGGTCCACAACAACCATGAATCTACAGTTGTGATCCACAAATCCCACAACCCAATGAGTCCACATGGGTCAATCAGACATAGATGTTGGCTTACGCACATTAGTATTTAGATCCACTCCACTTCCACCAACCATTATCACATAGTTATCCTTGTTAGATATAGCAGCTAACAAAGCTAAGGATTTCTGGACTAGACGGAGAATCGACCATAGAATCCATTGTACCCATCATCCATCTTATGACCCTATCTGGAGATATACACGAAACAATCCCAGGTCATTTTCCCCGTATCCCATAACCTATAGATCAGATCACGCCAGAGCTTGATATTGATTGGAGCCTTCGAGAAGTCATCCTCACCGACTGATCTATCACACCAGTTCAGGTTAGGAGGGCCTTCTTTGCCTTAGATTCATAGATTCCATTAGTGCGCGTCGAAGACATAAGATTGCCTAACTAGCTTTTCTACATCCCACGTATATTCCATCCCCACCAGCTATCTCGGCATGACCTCGGGAGGTTGGGTGCAAGGAAGAGTTACTTGTAGATTCCCATGCTCACTTGTCACTTTTCCATCATACAAAATTGGTGAACCCAACGTGAATGGAACAGTTGCTTCCCTTTTACCTTTCCCCATTTAGTGTTTCATATTTCTTCCATCCACCTTCGCTCTTTCCCATTATTCTGCGGGTATTCATATACCCCCCAAATATGTCAGGATTCGACGCATATGGCAGACCTCTCCTAGGTCTTGAAGCATATTACGATCAACTGAATAGATAACCATCACCCTCGCTCTCAGCATGGGGTGACAACTATTCAACTAACCAATTGTCAACACAAACTCCACCCCTAAGGACTAGATATAGTTCTTCTTTCCAAATAGAGGAGTTGGATCAGCTCACTCAAACGCAACACCCAGAGCCTTCAAGCTCGAATGCCATGATGTTTACAGGAGAATCTGGTTCATCTCCTCAGGTATTTCTTAGACCACAAATTAGTAGACAATCAGATCCATATCCATTTTTAGATGATGAACATTCAGTGCATTATGCTAGGAATGAACAACGCTCTCGGAGTATGTACCCACCTATAGGAAGTTTACAAACACAACCCGAGGTCTCGTTTCAAGAAAACACCTCCATGCCACTACCTATAGGAAATACCCTCAGTGAAACTTGGCAGGGAAACGATCAATTCATAGTAGGGTACCACATGCCTATACAACCTCAGGATATATGACAAATGCCACTAAGGAAAAATACTGTGACTTCGCCAGATGAAGTCATCTCAACTTTAGTAGAAAAAGTTAGAGGGTTAGAGCTTGCTCAAGCAAGTCAAAATTCTCAATTCATGCAGGTAGGAAATTCCAATCCTCACATCGTCCCAGCCAAGTAGACCTCCTCACAGGAATAGGCATGTTGGGCATGCCTCCTCAGTATTCGCAACAAACCCCAACTAGAACCATGTTTCTAACACCATTCTCGGTGGAAAATATGACACCTCCCGGTCTAGTACAAAATAATCCATTCCTGGGCAATACTCCTCCATACTTGAACATATATTCCAAATCACCGCAAGGAGATATGTTCTCTTCTCCTGGCATGTTCACTCAACCACAGGGATTGCCTTATGCCCCTGTAAATGCATATGCCACGCCATACCAACAAACCATCCACCTCCACCCCCTCAGCAGGCACCATCGATGGTCGAAACCTATGCGATAGGGACTTATTCAGAATATTTGAAAGAACCCTTAGACTTCACTATACGAAGCATCATGCTTCCAAGACCTCTTCCCGATTTTCCCAAATACAAAGGGGAAGGAGACCTGAATGCACATATCAAGGCCTACGACCACAACTATTCGAGAACTGCTCCCTTGGGATGGGGTTGTTGCTAAAATATTTCCCAAAATGTTAGAGGGCATTGCCCTCGATTGGTATTAAAGAATACCTGAAGCTTCCATACATTCATTTAAACAACTCATTTCAGAGTTCATCAAGGCGTTTGACATGAACAAACTGTTGAGAATAGGAATCAGGGAGTTCTTGCACATTAAACAAGAACACAATGAATCTGTTGCTCACTTCATCCAAAGATGGCGTACAGTCCTTTATTCTTCGGCAAGTGCTCCAAATATGGACCAAATGGAACTATGTGATTTATTCCTTCATTCTCTCAGCAGAGAGGTAAAGGAAGAAGTCCAGAAGTTCCCACTAAGGACTTACGATGAAGTACTTGAGAGCGCTCTCCGAATAGATCAAGCGGTAATAGATAGCAGTCGCAAGACGTATGGAACAAATGGGAGGCTAATCACCCCCAGCCAGAATACTACGACTTATCCTACTACCGCAAACATCAATCAAGGACCTAAAATCCTTAACAAAAATCACGGCATAACCACAGATGGAGTAACTGACCAAACAAAAAAAACAAATGTTGTAAATGCTCCACCGCCGATTAACAATCAACAAAACAACAACTTTACCCCGACAATCAATACAGTGGATTTTAATCATCCACAACAACAACAACAACAACAAAGGTAGACCCAGACACATGGTCCAAGTCAAAATTCAACTAGATATCAGAACCAAAACCAAAACCAAAGACAACAAATGCAAAATCCTAATGGTCAACGGTTTAATCAGAGTTTTGGACCACAATATGCGCCAAACCAACAACCTAGGAATTAAAATCCTAACTCGTATTGTGGTTTCCACAAAATTCAAGGCCATGACACTAGGACTTGCCATGATTACAATAAATTCATGCAACGTCTGCCAGAAGAACAAAGACAACTTTTCATAGACATGTTCTTAGTAGATCCTGCATCACCTGCCCCAAATACCTTCATGAGAGTGGTCTCCCCTCAAAATGCACCCCTCAAGATCTTCAACGATCCACTCCCAAATCACAATAACAACAAATTAAATCCAAATGGGACGAACAAGAGCGTAATGACAGGAAACAATGATCATGAAGCCTCGACTTCGCTAAATCCACCTGTCGCACCGTAATTAGGAAATCAGCTACGACCCAAGATAGTCAGTTTGGTGGAGTTAGACACTGAGCTACCCATGGAAGCTGTAACAAGGACACGAGAGTATTCCTCTCAACCAAGTCCAAGTTACCCGCTAGAGACAGATAACATTCAACAGCCATTAGTAAAACCCGTAGGTGCCTATGATTTAATTAATGACCTAACAAAGACCTTCTCTCATATCTCCTTTTTGGATTTATTGAAGAACTCTCCTGCCCACAGGGCTGCTCTTTTAGAAGCATTAGGTTTAGGTCATTTAATTAACATCACTCCACCTCCCGAAACATAGGTAAACCATATAGACTTTGATATCCACCCTCCAGGGCAGCAGATAGGGATACCTGAGTTTATATTTGACATAAACAAAATGCCAACAGACGCTGAGATTGCACACAGAGGTGATCCACCTTACATTTGCAAGTGTGGGTTTATAACAATTACATTAAACGCACAATGGTTGACGATGGGGCAAGAAGTTAACATAGTTCCCTTCTCTTTCCTTCAAAAGCTAGGGTATGGAGAGACAAATTGTTCCACGACTCGGAATACAGCTAAGAGGCTATGATAGCCTTAAGGCCACTTCGATTGGAACTATAATACTACCAGTCACCTTAGGACCCAAAACAATCCTCACTGAGTTTTATATTATAGATTGGGAAACCAACTATAATATGATCCTCGGCCGACCGTGGATACATCATATGAAGGCAATCCCTTCTACATTATTCCAAGAAGTAAGATTCTTGCACTTAGGAAAGGTATTCATAGCAAAAGGTGATCCGAAACCATTCGATATACACCTAGCAGACCTGAAGAAAAGACCAGGCATTCACTCTGAGTTTGAACTCCCAACAAACCAACTTAACAAGCCAACCGACTCGAAACCAGAAGGAAATTTGGTACCTAAAATGGAGTTAGAAGTTACGAACCTAATCAAGAATATCCCAGCCCTCAAGGAAGAGGCTAACACTGTAGAAATAGTATCATTAGGAACTACGGAAAAAAATTTCGAATTGCTAGAACAGGATCTACCAATTTTCCTGCCATTTGATTCTGTAGGCATGGGATATACCCTAGGAGTTGGTTCTCTTCCAGCAGAAGAACTCTGCATGGTAGAAGTAACCAAAGCAGACGAAATAGATGGAACAAATGTCCCAACGTCCATCTTCCCAATTAAATATTGGACTCTTCATTTCGATGGAGCTAGATGTCATTATGGGGCTGGGCAGGTGTGATCTTTACTTCACCCGAAGGAAAAATCCTACCATTCGCCTTTAAACTAAATTTTGAATGTACAAACAATGGCGCTGAGTACGAAGCCCTCCTCCTTGGCCTCATCCTAGCTAAAAGGCTCAGTGTTAATGACATCAGGGTGTTAGGAGACTCTCAATTAATAGCAAACCAAGTCTCTGAGGTGTATGAGACCAGAGTTGAACACTTACAGCTCTACAAAACAACAGTATTAGATTTGAGCAAAGAGTTTGACTTCATATCAATTGAAGCAATCCCGCGAGAACAAAATATTCTCACAGATTCGATAGCAACCTCAGCTTCACATTTCACTCCAAGCAGTGAGTTGGAGGACACCCGTTTCATGGTATCCCTTCACACTGAACCATTAGTGAAGAAAATGTCAAACCCTCTTTTAACGAACATAGCTGAGAACAAGTCTACTAGCTTAGATCACGTTGATAGTGATAGAGCTACTCTTGATTACTTAAACACCTATGCAGCGTTACATCTCACCCATCACATGGTAGATTTGTCTTTAATCCCACATTCATCTTCTTACTTCGGAAATCCCATGATAGAGCTTCCCCCGCAAAAGGAACTCGACATATATGCGGTAGAGAATGGAGAAGATTTGGAACTACCTCCAGCCCTACCTGAGTTTGAAGAAGGTAACACTTCTTTAATCGAAGAAATGATTGATATTAACATCAGAATGGAAGAAGAACCAAAGATCTTGAAACTAGGATCTTCGTTAACTCCAGAAGAAATAGAAATACACACTCGAATCCTCAAAGAACATCAGAAGGATTTTGCATTTAATTATAAAGAAATGACAGGGGTTGCACCACACATCGCGGTACATAACCTCATCACCAAATCAGATGCAAAGCCAATTAAACAAAAATCGAGACCAATGAAACCCAAGGTAGCTCTCATGGTGAAAGAAGAAGTAATGAAACTCCTCCAAGTGGGATTCATCAAACCATCGATTACTCTCAGTGGGTATCTAATATCGTTCCCGTTCTTAAAAAAAATGGGAAGATACACATTTGCATAGATTTCCGAGACATTAACAAGGCGTGCCCTAAGGACGAACTTCCCGTTACCATCCATAGACGTCATCGTTGACGCAACAGCTGGATTTGAGCTTTTGTCTCTCATGGATGGATTCTCGGGATACAATCAAATCAGAATATCTGAACAAGACCAAGCCAAAACCATTTATAACTCCTTGGGGAACCTATTGCTACGTTGTTATGCCATTCGGTCTCAAGAACGCTGGCGCTACATACCAATGGGCAATGACGTATATATTTCACGATCTTATACACAAAATCATGGAATCCTATGTAGATGACTTGTTAGCTAAAGCTAGGAAGCATGTTGTGATCACCCGGAAGTGCTCCGTATCATTCTTTCACGTTTGATAGAATACGGAGTCACACTAAACCCAGAAAAATGTGTATTTGGTGTGACAGGAGGGAAGCTCCTAGGTTACATTATATCGTCACGAGGGATCGATGTAGACCCAGCTAAAATCTGGGCTGTTCTTGAAATGATCCCACCATCGGATGAATTTGGAATCAGGTCATTTCTTGGGAAACTCGGTGCAATCCGAAGATTCATCCCAGATTTAAGCTTTGTCCATTCATCCAATCAACAATCTACTCAAGAAAGAGTACAGTATCGATTGGACCGAAGACTGCAATGAGGCTTTCAAAGCAGTTAAGCATTTCTTGTTGTCACCACCTACGCTAATGCCTCCTAAGCCAGACCGCCTTTAATCTTATATTCACGAGCTACCAATGTCTCGCTAGCCTGCATGCTAGCCCAAGAAGATGATGACAAATGAGAACGTGTGATCTATTTTATTAGCTGAACATTACTCGATTATGAGACACGTTATACGCAAGCAGAGCGAGAATGCCTCGCCATAGTCTTCACAACCAAATGCTTAAGACATTACATGCTAAATCAAGAAACAAGGGTCATTGTAAAAACAGACCATTTACGAACTTTCCTCATGCAAGGATCTTTGTCTAAAAAGGTTGGATGCTTTATAACCTTAATGGGTGAATTCAAATTAACTTTTGTAAACCAGAAGTCCATTAAGGGACAAATCATTGCAGATTGGTTAGCTGATAACCCATTGGATGGAGGCGATCTAGTAGATCTAGATTTTCCTGATGAATGCATATATTACGTCGAAACTAGACCTCCCATCTCTAAATGTCCTTGGTATACTGATATTATTAATTATATCATGGCCATGCATATCCAGAAGGTGCTACACCACAACAAAGAAGGTGGTTACGCATTATCGTAGCTAAATACGTTATTATAGAACAAGTGCTCTATCGTAAGGCTTTCGATGGAATGCTTCTAAGGTGTGTTGACACAGAAGAATCCAAGAAGATTCTCCACAAATCTCACAGTGGAATATGTGGATGCCACTTCGGTGGTCACGCCACCACTCACAAAATACATCGGATGGGCTATTTTTGGCCCACTCTAGAGCACGACGCAGTAGAGTTTGTACGCAAGTGTCATAAATGCCAAGAATTTTCCCACGAGATTCACATGCCGGCACAAGCTCTACAACCAATTGCAAATCCATGGCCCTTTTCTACATGGGGCCTAGATTTGATAGGAAATTCTCTCCCTCATCTACAGATGGCCATAACTTCATAATCACGGCCACCGAGTATTTTACTAAATGGGTAGAGGCTATGCCTCTTACCACTGTACCAGGTGCCGTGATCACCAAGTTCATTTTGAACCAGATCATTTGCAGGTACGGTGTCCCACAAATCATTATCTCAGATAATGGACACTTCTTTTAAGAATGATGAAGTCCATGAGCTATGTAGTAAATTTAAAATAAACCATCATACAGCCTCCCTGTATTACCCTCAAGCCAATGGACAGGCTGAAGCAACAAACAAGACATTAAAAGCTATTCTCCTTAAAACGGTAAAAGAAAATAAACGAGATTGGCATTTAAAGTTATACCCAGCCTTGTGGGCCCACCAAACCTCAATAAGAACACCCACATGAGCAACTCCTTTCTCATTGGTATTCAGAGCAGAAGCAGTTCTCCCACTTGAGGTTGAAATACCCAGTCTCCGCATCTCATTACAAGGGATTCTGGATGAAGACACTTATAGAGAAGCACGTCTCTCCCAACTAGAAATCCTAGATGAGGCCAGGTTAGATGCTGAACAATGGCATAGAGTTTATGCTGACCGGATGTGCTGGCAGTATAACAAAAAGGTCTATGAATGAGATATATATGAAGGAGATCTAGTTCTAAGACTAGACAACCAGATTGACAAAAAGACCGGTGAAGGAAGGAAATTCCGGCCCAAATGGTTGGGCCCATACCGAGTCACGAAAGACTATGGAAATGGTGCATATCTCTTATGTACACTGGAAGGCGAGGAATTCAATGAAACAGTCAATTCCTTGCATCTTAAATGATTCTATGCATAAGCAACCCGCACTGTTTGTATAATTATATCTACATTGCATCTTCATGTAGTTAGGTTCATTTTGTCCACTTGTTTCGTACAATTTTGTGATCAAGGAACTTATTCTCAAAGAAATTCATTAAAAACTTCTGATGGTATTGGCATAATCATGCAAATCATACTTCTTCACTTTCATAATCACATCACCTGTTTCTGAATCATCTCATCAAATAAAGCTAGATATGACAAAGTCTTAACGGTAACCATACCAAGGTCTACATGCTTGTTCTCACTTCTGGTTTCTTCCTAGGATAGGTGTCTTGCCTATGGTCTGTTCTAGAAGCTTCATCGTGTCACATCTATCCCGTATGCATATCTCTTTGGAAATAAGAACATACTGACATTTTTCTCAAATATATAAATCAAATGTAGATCAAACAAAAAATTTTATTTTTACACATTTCCTTGCCCTACCAACCTTCGGTGATGAGCTTGCGTCTCTTACTAGTGACGTAGGGTTGGGAAAGGATGGGAATGCCCTTACTCGCCTGTACCTTGTCCATGGTGATAAGCCCAACTTCTTACTAGTAGCATGGGGCAAGGTGTAGGGGGTCCTCTTGACAAATAAACATTGAAGGTCATAAGAAAACAATTCAAATGAACCTTTGAAATCTTGAGTCAAAAACAAATGAATCAGATGTCCAAAATTCCAAGAGAGCTCAAAACCCCAAAAACTAGATTTTGTCTACCATGTGGCCATCTACGGATCTAAGTCTAGATAAACCACAAAGCAAGTAGCATTCTAAACTATGGAGTCACTCGAGTAGAGTAGGTTTGTAGCATCCTAATTTGGTTCCACCAAATCTTTGTCTATCTCTCATCACTACCATTCAACAAATTTCATAGCTTGTGCCCTTTCTAGCTCTCGGTGATGAGCCCTCACATCTTACTAGTTACGTGGAGTTAGGAATGGGGCAAGTTCATCTGCTCATCATACCAGTTTATCATCTCATTTTGTCACAACAAATATGAAGTACCGAAAAATTTCTTATAGAAACTAAAGTTCAAGATCACATTGTGTCTACATTATCATACATCAGCATCACAAAATACAAAAAGAAAGGAAGCACTTGTATCATTTGTTCTCCACTTGCATACATTCTGAAAAGCATATAAAAACAACATTATAGTTTACATGTGGAAATGAATCACAAAAATCATAGATACCAAGAGTCTGATCCAAAAAGAATATATATATATATATATATATATATATATATATATATATATAAGTTTCCTGTACAATGCCATCATGCGCTAAGCATGGTCAAAATGCTCAAAGAGCCCGGGAAATACAAAATACATCATACAAACAATCTAAGAGAGCCATGCGGCCTCTCAACCCCTATGAGATCCCTCTGAAGGTGCACACCCACATCTAGGACTCTGGCTACGCTGGCGCTCTGAGTGCACGGAGGGCTCACGGTCCTGAGGAGCAGCTATGGCCTCGCCATGAGAGTGACTCCTCATCAGACGCTCTGCTGTCCTGTATCCTGCCAACTCGGTATGAAGGGTAGACACCATCCTGGCCACATGCCAGACAGGGGTAAAAATGTCGGTATGCCTACCGGCTACTGAGGGCTCCCCTGCATCCACGGATAACTCCACACGGGTCTTCTCCATGGGGATCATCAGGGTATCAGTGCATACCCGGTGAATCAGGTCTCGCCACTCGTCAGCAGTCTCTGCAAGCAAAGGAGAAAAAAATTAGAAATAATCAAAAGATAAAAACAAAAGTAAACAAAAGGAGAGATAGCAACTAAGACAATCATAGCTAAAAACAAACATTAAAGAGAAGGATGATAACTCACTTGGATCTCCGGGCCTCCAAGATGGATCTCTAGGGTCAGCACCTACCACAGATGCCACCACTGACTGATGCACTCCTCCTGTGCCTGGGGCCACATAACGTCCTACTATGGACTCATCCTCTCCACCCAAGCCCTAAGAAAGTGGCTCCTCTGAAGCTAGGGTCACCCTCTCCGCACTCTGCTCCGCCCTCTCCGCCTGTAAGATATCCTGAGTGTCATGCCACTCAGGATCGTTGTCCTCCTCTCTGCCCGACTCACTGACCTCAGCCTCGGTCTCCTCCTCTGTCTCTCCCCTTGTGAACTCCTCAGACTCAGAGTCTATATCAATGGGGTCATCACTACTATGGGCGGACCGGTGGCAATCTGAAGTAAGGGTGCTCAAGGAGCACCGGCTCTCCCTCGAGCACGTACCACCCATCTGGCTACAATAGGAACCAGGAGTAACAACTATCCAACCCCGGCCTCTAGGACCTCCTCTAGCCTCCCAGACCGATCTAAACACTGGCACCACTGGAGGAAGCATATTGATGTAAGGAAGGCCAAACTACTGAGGCACTCGAGTAAAAGGATGTGTCTCCACCTTCCCTATCCTGTCCACAAGCTTCCCTGTGGTAGAGCAAGAGATCAAAGTAAGGGCCTCCTCACCCCATAACCCTACCATGTCCTGATAGGGTGTGGCCTCCATATCATCAGTAGTCAAGGAGGTGATTGGCTGGTGGGGTGCTCTGAGCACCAACATATCTGTCCATCTAGCTGCCCTCACATCTCCGGGATCTGCCACCTCTACACCTCTCCCATAAGGGATGAAACACTCGTAGACCCAACTCATAACCAGGGTCAGATGACTCAATGACTGCCCCTATAAACGAACCACCCAGTACAAATCATGATAGGTGGTCCCAAGTATGTCAGCTCCCCAGGCATAAATCCGGCCATGTCCCTCAATCTGTGCAATGATGGGGGACCAGCAATAAAGTAAAGTGTCTCCCTCCCTTGTCCCCGATCAATCTCGAGGCAAGGATCCCCATAATGGCCTAGACGAATCAAGGGGATAGGCAGGCTAGGAATAGATCAGACCCTCACCCCCTTCTTTGAACCAGTGGAGATAACTGCATCTCCCATATATGAATCCCACTATGCTATCTGAGCCCGTGACCCTACTATCTCAAGTGTGAGCCATCTCCCGATGATCAGGACCCCCAAGATGTGGTAAACATCCTCCAAAGTAATGGTCCACTCACCCCTGACTCCTGGAAATCAGAAAGTGTTCCAATCAACATCCCAATATGAAAACAAGTCACAAATTATGTGACTAGAAGGTGCAACATGCGGGACTCGTGATATACGCAATATACCGGCCCTCTGAAGAGTGTCCTGCTCATCCTGAGAAAGTGCATCCAATACTGCTGGAAGCCAATCACACACTCTCTCTCTCGACTCCATCTGATATACTCCTCCTTCTCCTGCATACACCCAAAAACATACAAAAAGGAGTAAGTTAGTATTCAAAATGACATTAGAAAAATCATTAAGACATATAAGAATGCTAGAAATTGCAAAAACAATTTCAAACAAGTACTCTTTTAGCATTCTGTGAAGAACCGGCCACCCTGAGCAGGGCGCGGTTCCGTAACCGCCACCTTAAAGGTGGCGGTCTTGTAACCACCACCCTGAGTAGGGCGGCGGTCGTGTAACTGCCACCCTGCTCAGGGCAGTGCGGGTCATGTCCCAAATTTCCACGCGGGTCACATGCCCTAAATGATGCCTAAAAACACCAAAAATGACTATTTTTGACCAAAACAAAGCCTACCCATTAGGCGCCCCCC
Source organism: Taxus chinensis (assembly GCA_019776745.2). NCBI lineage: Eukaryota > Viridiplantae > Streptophyta > Pinopsida > Cupressales > Taxaceae > Taxus > Taxus chinensis. The sequence continues at coordinate 872,836,837 of CM034148.1, read as the reverse complement.
CCTAAGTGACCCTATTAAAACTGACATTTTCAAAAATAATCCCCCCATGACAAAGATTTCATCATTTTAACATTTTGGGGATAAAAACGGTAAATCAAGAAAAACTAACCTATGATCTCGTGGGTCAGTGTTCCACTCGCGGAGGCATGATCACAATCTCGTCACGAACGTTTTGACTATGCTCTCGTCAAAACCTGTCACCGTGGGTCCTAGAGCTCAAAATCAATCAAATCGACACGTGCAAATGAATAGGAAAATGGGCCCACTTTTATATATATATAGCATCACCCTGACTTGTTTTGAATGCCCCTTTTCGCAGGTTTGGAGCGCCGACGGAGGTAAGTTCTTATCCCCGCACAAATGGTATGTCCTCATTTCATATTATTTTAGTATTTATTTTTTGATCTATTTTATCTATCTGCACTTGAGTCCTCTTTTCATTTTATAGGTAGCGGGAATCTTGGAGGGTGTCATTTCGACACACAGGCATATCAGGTATAAATTTTAACTTCCCATTTCAGGACCGCCATACTCGGACCCACCGTTCTACGCCTCTTCATGGCTAAAATGCTTCTCCGAGGGGGAAATATGTACATACCCAAAATTGTAGGGTACTACACCACCAAAACACAGTTACACGTGCCCCAATGATGATACAAGTCTCCTTACAAGGTGTTTGGGATCCATAAAAGCTCTCCAAGTATGCGTTAACATCCCGCATGCCCCGCTTAGCCCCTGCATGCTTTGTTTTCTCTTCTCCCCTCCTTTTCTTTGTGTTTTGGTCTTCAGTGATGAAACCGCCGCCCTGCCTAGGTGGCGGTCTCATGACCTGGTAGGGTGGAAATCTGCCACCACCCTGCTCAGGGCGGCGGTCCTTCACGCATTTTCCAGAATGTTCTTTTTAACGCGACTCATGTAAATTTCAATGTTTACCAGCTTTTTTTTTCACTACCTTTGCTTGTATTTATGATTATAGTTCCCTGGAATAGTGTTTTTGCATTGTTTATGGTTAAAGAGTTCAATTTGGTTTTCACCTTTGGGTAAATGGGAATTCTATAAATAGCTGGCTTGTGCTCAAGCAAATGGCCCCTCAAATTTTCCTCTCAATTTCTCATTTCAATAGCTTAGTCTTTCAATTTTGCTTAGGATTCATAGTTTTATTTGTTGCATGCATGGTTAGTGTTGTTTTGCTGTTAGGAAGCCACATAATCTTCTTGTGCTAGTGTTGTTACTATTTCATGCAATTCATTGGAATAGGATAGTTTGATTTTCAGTAGGAAGCCATTAAAGTTGTAGGTCTTGTTCATCAAATAAGGATAGTTTTAGGTTCTGAACATTTTATGTTGTATGACTCGACAATAAATCCCACTAGGAATTACATAAGCCAAGCTCTGTTCTCTTGCGCTATCCCTCTCCTACTTGCATTGTATTCAATCTGCATCCTAAACTGCCACTATCCCAATACCTACTTCTGTTGATGCTAACATCACACGCTTTTCTGGATTCACGTGAGCACAAAGGAATGAAGAGATCACACTGAGGGGACAAAGCCACACACAACCGGATTCGCCACTGTTCTGCAAAATCCAGGTTCAAGCTTTCAAAGTTCTAGTTAAAACATATCAAATAGAGTAGTCAATCATTTCATTTTAGTTAATCTCACTTTCGATATTGCCGGGGAAGCTGTGGGGATTGATATTTTCTGAGAAACTATGATTCACTCCTCACTTCTGAGGTAGGATTGAGAGTCTTTCAAATAGATTAGATCAGTTATTTGGTTATTTAGAATAGATTTACAACTGCACAGGCAAGTAGCTATACTCGGCTTCTTTGTTTGTTTTAATTTCATTATTAGTTTAGTTGTCAATTTCTAGATATCTTAAATAGTTTCTCTTTCAAGATTGTTCAAATAGTTCATCAGAAAAACACAAAAATAGAGAAGTTATATATGCTGTAGAGATACTTTACATAGTTAATTTTACTTTGCTGCAGTTAGATTTACATTGCTTTCTTTTACATGACAATCACAGGACCTAGAGAGCCCAGAGAATACGTATTCGAGCCAATCAGTGCCTCAACCCAATCTTGTTATAAGCAATAGCTGATATAGATCAGAATCTTAGAATCCAAGTCTTCTGAACAACAACAGACTTACAAAAGATCAACTCACAGTTAAGAGGGTTAAACATAGAAGACGACCAAGCACACACGTTTTGGTCAAACCAGCCAAACTACAGATTACCCTAGACAAATATCCACATGACTGTAGAAGGGCTTGAAAGAGAGCAAACATTCGGTTGTGACCCTTTGGTCCCACAACTAGACGCAGGAGACATTCTCACTGACATAGACACTAGCTTAAGAATTCAGGTTGCCAGAATGCCTGTAAGGTACTCTGAGAAGATTGCACAACTTGTAGTTCTAAATATAGAGGCCGAAAAAGAATACGACTACTAGATATTAGGGATTAGGGATTGATTCTCACATATGACCATTGAAGGTCCACAACAACCACGAATCTACAGTTGTGATCCACAAATCCCACAACCCAACGAGACCCACGGGGGCAATCTAACATTGATGTTGGTTTACGCACATCAGTATTCAGATCCACTCCACTTCCACCTATCATCATCGTACAATTATCCTTGTTAGACATAATAGCTAACAAAGCTAAAGATTTCAAGACTAGACCGGAGAATCGACCATAGAATCCACTATGTACCCATCATCCATCTTATGACCCCTGTTTGGAGATATACACGAAACAATCCCAGGTCATTTTCCCCGTATCCCACAACCTATAGATCGGATCACGCCAGAGCTCGATATTGATTGGAGCCTTCGAGCAGTCATCCTCACCGACTGATCTATCACGCCAGTTCAGGTTAGGAGGGTCCTTCTTTTCCTTAGATTCACAGATTCCATTAGTGCGTGCATCGAAGACATAAGATTGCCTAACTAGCTTGTCTGCATCCCACGTGTAGTCCATCCCCACTGGCTGTCTCGGCACGACCTCGGGAGGTCGGGTGCGATGGAAGAGTTACTTGTAGATTCCCATGCTTTCTTGTCACTTTTTCCATCGTACAGTATCCTCTCCATATCCTACTGGTTTTTTTCACATCTTCCCTAATTAATACGACCATTCACAAAGCTTCATCTATAATTTAGGGCACGTCTTGTTTCCTAGTGTTGTTTCATTGCATACAATGCTTGCTACTTGGACCTCGTGTCCATCATCATTTCCCCTTGCATATATCCTTGCTCAAGGCATCATTTTTAACCCTTGTCATCAATCATGAACATGTGGATCTCTTCAGCTTGATAACAAAGCATTTGTACAAATGTCTCAACCTTTTTTGGGTTGGATATGTGCATTCGTAATTATTTTCCCTGTTTAATTAGCTTGTTTCCTTCTCATATTGCATTGCATTTTGTATGTTGCATAGTGTTGGTGTTTTCAGCAATGGACAATTGTTTGTAATATGGATTTTCATGTCATTCTACTTTTGTCGTATGCTTACATTTTTAATAAGGACCAATGACGTAGATATCTTGGCAATATGATGATACTAAAATCATTCCAATACAAAGGCTAGAGGCTAATCTCTTCTCTCCACTTCTCCATATTTTATTCTACATCACTTTTCTCTCACCCCTAATCTTCCGTCTCACCGAGGCATTATGTCCCTGCCCATTCTTCTATCTATTTCTCACCTTTTTCGATCGTTGATCATCTTCCTTCATCACCCTATTAACACTTGAAGGGGCATCCCTCCCTCCTACTAATTTTTCTTCTATCCCTTTAAAATTCCATCCGTCTACTATCTTTGAAGTGGCGTCACTTACGCCACCCCAAAGAGGGGCAAATGTAGACACTCATAATTACGCCCGAGTAATTTAAATACTTAAATTACGTTAATTATTTCCCTTCTTTCAAATTGGTGGCATATCATCAAAAAGTGCTCATATTCTCTCTTATCGTCATTAATTAATTACAATACACTAATTAGTTAAGTCACATATCCAACAAACACCCTAATTAACAACCTTATGTTAATTAATCACCCCTTCTATCTAGACTAATGAATTATTATCAATTAATTAGATTTCCCTTTCATTTAACCAATAAATCAATATTTAATTGATTTAATCCCCTTCTAATAGCCTAAATTGTACTAATATTCCTCTAATTATCTTCTATAAGCTTACATCTACCTATTAATTAATAACCTTTGATTAATTAAAACACCCCCCAACTCGCATGACTTGCTAAGTATAAATCAAACCCTTCTAAAGTAAGGTTACCTTTTATAAAGCAACCTTATCCATTCCTAATCTTGTTTTACCCTTTATCGCACATGCAAAGGGATGAAGTGTCTCCTTTATCCATTGGGATATATAAGGATCCCTCCTTCTACCTTTATAGCTACACCTAAACTTCTTGAGAAGACAAAAGCAAAGCATATAGCAAAATAGACTAAAAGCTTTCCTTTGTTTTCTTGAGATTTCACCACTTGGAGAGTTAAGTCTCTTTTCTAGCCAAAAGTGCTTAGGTCACATGAGAGGTGTCAAAAGGGGCTTGTAGCCCAACTTTGATAAGCTCACATTCCTAGATTCTTGGAATATCAAGAACAACCACTTTGATTTTCCATGGAGCCTACATAGGTTCACCCATTTAATTTTGTTGTTAATTAAGAGAATAGAGGATTTAGACAAATAGAATGTTAAGTTTCAAAGTTTTAATATGATAAATGTTAGTGTCTAACCTTGTTTAATTCTTATCTTGATGGTACTTTGTATTTTGCTCAATTTTGTTAATTAAGACTACTAGGTGTTAGTCTTTAATTTCACTAGTTTAAATTAGCAAATCATGCACACAACATTCACAAAGCATACAATGACTAATCATTCAACACAATAAAATAGATCTTCAAGTGCAAGGTATAAATCTAAATATAATTAAAAGGTTTCAACAAATTTCTGAAAGCACTCTTCCAAGTTGAAGAGAAACTTCACCAAAAATATCTAAAAATATATCAAACAATGGAAGCATTCCACTATTTATAAGTTCCTAGGCTGAGCCATTACAGTTGGGCCCTTAACTAACATTTAACTAAAAATAGTAATATCATTAATATTAAGGGAATAAAATCCCATAAAAATAGAAAAAAAATTGAGAGGGTTGACTCAGTCAACCTTGCAACTTCGACCAATCCTAGAGCTTGAACCTGTCCTTTCATGGCCGCTCATCTTTGGCCTGATTCATCTGCATCTCCTTTACCTACAAGTTTCTGCTTTCCTTCCTCCCATACAACCATTTAGTGTTTGTATTCAAAGAAGCGTTTGATAATCCCCTGAGTTTCTTCATCTCCATGCCCACATGCATAATGATTCACTACGTCTGTTGTCTCGATCTCTTTCGTGATCCTAGCTAGCAATCTTTAAAGTTTATTTGTAACTTTCTTTAGTATCACTATGAAATTTTTACATAAGACCAGTCATTCAATGGAGTCGCTATTGAAATTCTTGGTGACCTCATCATCACGCTTCACCAAATCTTTGAAATTTTCCTTAATATGATCCTCAGGAAGAGAAATTATATTTTCATTGAAGAATTTGCAATTGGCGTTGTCAAATTCTTCTGAGATGTCATTCAGGGCATCTGTAATCTCTACTCAGTTCTCCTCCAATTTCTTAATTAGATCTTGTAATACTTGACACCAAAATCCCATGGCCTTTTGATATTTAAACAATTTAGAGGCATCATCAATCACCTCTTTCTGAAGAAGCAAGTCAGAATCCTCTTTTCTAATGTCACTCCATGTTGCCAAAGTTAAATTTAAATTATTATTATCCTCAGAGAAGGATTTTTTCATCTTAGAAATGGTGGTTTTTTTAACTTGCAAATCATTATATATCTCAATTGCTTCCTTGATCAAAGGATTAGCTTCCTGTAGAATTCTCTCCATCCATCCACTCACTTATCTCCCTTTCTGGCCTAGCTTCTTGAGCTCATGATAAGAAATATCATCGATTGTAGATGAAATTTTCATAGCCATAGTAGTTGAGACGTTAGTGGATAGAGTGGGTTGGGTTACTTTATGCAGAAGTGCAGTGAGCTACTCGACCTTAGCCTTGAGATCATCCTTAGTGGCGTTGTCTTTGTCATATTTCTCCAAAAGGGCCCCAAGAGAAGTGTGTACATATTTCTTGGCTCCTTCGTGAGTAGCCTTCCCTAATGAGAATTTTGATATCCAATAATATGTTTCTGTGATTGTGTCTTTATTTTTTCCTTCTATGGGGGTGGCCACCTCTATCACATGCTCTCCAAATGAATTAACTGTTAGGCTTGATACGGTTCTTGGTCTTTTGGCTTGTCTCTTGGGCATAAACTCTAATATGATGAGATCTATAACATCTCCTAGAGGAACCTTTTTCTTTTTCTTGAGAGTTTGTCTAAATAGCCATTTTGGTATGGCAAGAGCTGACAAAGATGGAGTGGAAGATCCACTACCTGAAGCATTAGTTAGAGCAAGATCACTAGAAATATTAACTGGTATTTGAGAAGAGATAGCAATGATGGAAGGCGTGGATGTAAGGACAGCCATAGGAATTTACAAAGAAATTTTGGGGGTTGTAATTAAGGAAAATGGAAGTGTTAGTGGAAGTGAAGAGGAATGGGTGACCCAATATTTTCCCTAGTTGATATAACTGGAAGTGACGAGAATACATGGGCCATAGAAGGAGATGGGAAAGAAGAAATGATGGTGGAAGTGGAAAGAACTGATATTGGAAGTGATAATGGAGGAAGGGGAAGATGTGATGGATCCTGGATGACACTAGGAGAGTCACTGACTTCAACCACCTCTGTCATAGGCACTGTAGGTGATGTGTTCTTGGGAGCAGCAGACTTGGAGAGAGATGAGCCACCAACAACAAATGAAATCTTCTTTGGAATTTTGGGAGCCCTTTGGGTTGACCTCTTGCCTTTAGTGGGTGTTGGTTGGTTTATTTCTGGTGTAGCCTCTATATTTGTAGGTTGATTTTCCCCTTTGGGTGAGATTCCCAAGGTGGTCAACCAACTAAAAGTCCTATTTAAAATGGGTCCCACTCTCTCCTTGGTATTGTTGCATTCTTCCACATACCAATCAATACATGGTAGTGGTTGATTGGAAATATTATCGTTCTTGTATGATGAATCCAGAACCTCATCATTGTCTTGCATGTCCTTTGGCACATCAGTCAAACTGAATTTCTGAACTTCGTCAAGGGTTAATCTTTCATAATCACTTTGTCGTACGATGTATTCATCCCAACAATGAATCCAAATATCTTCTAATTGAGGTACAAGAGAACTGGACTGACCTGTCTCCCTAAAATTACCCCAATAATCAAAATTAGTTCACAGATGAAAGGTCCACAAGGTTACCTCAGCCATTTCTGCATCAACATTTTTTCCTTGTGGATATTTGGGCAAGAATACCTGCCAATTGAAATAGTGAAATGCATTCCCACTTTGTGATGCTTATTTTGGATTCGATGATAATCTAACAACTGCTGAACTAATTCTTAAAGAACCCATTTATCAGTGGGATACCTCGGTATTTTTCTTGTGGCACAAATGAAACCCAGAATCTGGATGTAGGTGAATGTAGGAAACCGAAAGTAGATTGCTCCCCATTCTTGTACTTCTTGGAAAGCCTCATTGGAAACCCTCCGATTATATATTTCTTTGTCAAAATGATAGAGGATAACAACGAAGAAAGCATCATTGACTCTTCAGAAATGTCTGCTTCCTTCTTCCAGAGTGAATTGGGGATAAAAATCATATATTTGAGAGGTTTTGCAAACACCCCTGATATTCAAACCCGTAAAATCTCCCATAGAAGCAGTCGTATATACCAGGAAAGATGTCATGTAGAAGGTCTTTGTTTTTGACACTTTACCCAACTGATAGCAAATGTTGCTACTAATATGCTCCCCCCATCAGATAAGCTCATTATTATTCTTGATAGTTACTATGTACAAAAACATCCATTCCTAGAATTCCTTTACAGAAGGAAGACCTGAAATCTCAACTTAACAACACAATAAGATTGTTGAATTCCTGAATAAAATCTGATCGATGCATAGTTTTGCGTAATTTGGTGAAATTATTAGCCAGATAGGATTTCATCATAACCTTTGAGCATACTTCCTCTTTCTTATTACAATGTTCCACTACTATTTCTGGTGAAATTGTGGCATAATATTGAATGTCTGGAAGTTTAAGCAGATCCTCAAAGAAATCTGGGTCCAAACCGATTACCACCTTATCATCACTATCCCTAACTATCATGGATTCCTTGTCGAAGTGGGTTATTGCAACTAAGAAAAATTCTTGGCAATGCATAGATGCGGGAAAACCAACGGCAACGGAAAGACCACTGTCGTAGATAGCCTTCATCCATGGTTTCTTTTTTGGAGCCTTTAATCTCTCCCAGAAATCGGGAAGATCAATTTTTCCTAGATCAGTGTCCCCAATATTTCCTAAGTCGAAGGACAGGTAGGATTGGGGAGCAACCCTAGGAAATGAGTATTTCATCTTCTCTTTTCCCTCTGAAGTGGAAGAAGACATTAAACCCTGTGTTTTGGAAGATGAAGTTGTAGAAATTCTGAAAACCCGAAAGCAAAAAACCTCTGAAATTCTGAACTAGAAAATTTCTGAAAGAAATCACTGAATCAAAATCCCTAAAAAAATTCTCTGAAGGAGTTTCCCAAACTGAAATTTTTGAAACCAAAAGTTTCGAAGGAAATATTTGAAACCAATTTGTCTGAAAATAAATTTTTTGAAAGAGTTTCCTAAAGCCGAAGGTTCCGAAATTTTTTCTTGAAGCTGGAGGTTCCAAAAAAGTCTTCCCGAACAAATTTCCTACTTAATGATCTTCCAAAGGAATTCCCTGAAAGAATTCTCTGAACGAGTCTGTCTAAACAAGTATGAGGAATTTTTAAAACGATGTTAAATCACCAAAGCTGGAATACAAGAAATGAAAAGAAGTATGGGAAGCCTAAAAGGATCCTTTGAACAACCTCAAATACCTAGAGAAAACTCAAAAAGTGAAACATGGTGAACCAAAGGAGTGAAATCATAAAAGTGTAGAGGGAAACCAAAAGGAAAACGAAAATGAGAAGGGAACAGAGGAAAAGACATAAAACCAAAAGAATATAAACAAAAAACCATACCTTGAAAAAGATGTCGCAAAGTACAAGAATGGAATGTTAGAGAAAAACGTGTCAGGTAAAAATTAAGAGTAAAAGTATGAGTTTAAATAGAAATCCCAATATTAATGGTAAAAATCTGATCCATATGGAGGTAGGTGAAAATTAATTACGTGTAGAATCTCTAAAGGTCTGAAACTTGAAAACCTAAAATTCTAAAAATTTAAGATTTCAGACTTCGGGGATTGGGAGGCAAAAAGATGAATTGGCAATGGAAAAATCTGAAACCCAAAAACCCAAAAGTCTAAAAATTCAGACTTTGGAAAACCTCAAGAGAAAATCCTAAAAAAGACTTGGAGAACTCTGAAAGCCCAAAACCCGAAAACCCAAAATTTAGGTTTTCAGACATTCAGACTTCAGAAGTCCGAGAGGGATTCAAACAAAAAAGAGCCAAAAGTCCCGAAACCTAAAATCCTGAAAGAGCAAAAATTAGGAGTTTCAGACTTCGGAAAATTTCAAATGAAATTCCGAATTCGAGCTAAAAAACTCCAAATTCTGAAAATTGAATTTTTTTGGATTCTCAGCCTTAGCAAAAAATTCATTGTGTGATGATTTCTATAAAAAACATTGCTCTGACACATAGCTTTCTTCTGGATAGGTTAAATGGTTAAAAAATTCCTAGATGGTTGTTAATTCATTATTTAAAAAAACTTAATGCAAGAAATAGTATGAATCAATAATGTCCTACTATAGTTGATATGATTTAGGTATCTCATTCAAGTACAATAAACAAATCTAATCTAACAGGCCAAGTTAGGATCAGATATGAAAGTCAAACAGGTAAATAAAATGGTTGGGACAAGTTAGGGTCAAACTTTACGTTATTTAGGTTAGGTATTTGGGTAAAAGGTATGAGGTTGTTGTTATAGGCAGGTTTGTTTGTTACAAAGACCAGCGTCCGTATGGTATGACTAATTCTGGTTAAGGGGAAACAAACAATGGTTCAGGTTAACCAACATCGGTAGGGTCAGGCTGATGGAAACTTAGTGAAGGTGGGTTTTGGTGATTCTCTAAGATTTCCCAGAGAATGAATAACTAATGGGGAGGTAGATGATAGTGCTTGGGGTAGTCAAAGGTGTCTAGACATAGGTATGAGAGGTTGGGAGGTTGTAAGTGGTTGGGTAAAGGGATTGAAAGGAAGGTGAGAGGTGATGGGATATAAGGGAAACTAGAACTCTCTAACAGAGTATGAATAAACTAATCTAAATAAAAATGGTAAGGTGAATATCCAAAAGTACTTACTAGGGTTTACAGACCTGGTTGTTGGATGGAGGTGATGGTTGATCTATGGAACCGGTGGTTAGAGCTGCATTTTTTCTTCCCATAATGTTACCGTGAAGCTTTCCTTTCATATCAATTCTTGGTTACTGGTTCAGGGTGTCTGGATGTGTAAGAGTGCTCTGGTGCGTGCTTGCATGCAGATATCTCTTCTCCAAGACTTGAATAATTCTTCAAAACTCTCAAACAAGGTTACCAAAGTGAATATATGGTAATCAATGATGGTTTAGGGTGACCAGCGTCATTTTACAGTTGATCGATGTTGATTTAGGGTTGACCAGTTTCGGTTAAAGTGGGAAATCCTAGGTTTACTAAAAATGGAAAATCTTGGCAATCTTTTTGGCTAGCTCTGTTTATTCTCGTGGATCAAAATGGAATGTTGTGCTTAGATAAGTCCAAATGTGGTTAGAGGAAGAATAGGCATGTGATTTTAGGGTTGAATTAAGTCTTAGTTAATTAAGGTAGGTAGGACTAAGTCTTAGTTAGTTATGGTGAGTGGATAATGATTCTTAGTAAAAGGGAAACATGCTAAGAATAGGTTTATGATGAGGTGTCTAGATGATATGGTGGGGTGAGGTGTCTAGGTGAGGTGGAAATTAGTTTAATTATGGTAATTAAATAATGAATATTGTGACCATGGGCCTCAATTTAATTGAGGGTAGTTAAATTAATATACATGTGGGGTAAAGGTGGAGTGTGACCTAAATTTGGTGTCTACACTTATTTAGTGCCATATGAAAATCTCAAATTTTTATCCTCTGTAGTGAAAAATTCTAAACCATAACTTGAATCTGTGTTCCCTAGTTTGAAACCACATTCCTTAGCTCTTTCTCAACACATCTGCTTCACTTAAACCCGTCACCAATGGGGACACAAGCTTCTTCTATGCACAAATTTGTTCCCCACGTCTGGTTTCAGACTCTTCGCACCTCAATACTCTTCACTTGGTTCAGTTGCACTTATCTCATTTGAATTCTTGCGATCACAATGGTAAAATGAACTCACATCACATCCTTATATAGATTTTCAAAAAGTTAGTGCATTTATTTTTCCTTCACCTACCAACAATCCTCTCACTAATTGACCATTTTCACACTTTTTGTGCGGTACATCTTCACACCCAAGCTATAACCCTCTAACACGCCTTCCTACCTTCTAGCCAGGGAGTTCTCCTCAGTGCGCTTCCATGTGCCCAAGTACCTTGCCACTACAACCTTCCCTTGGTAGTCTCCATGGCCTTTGCTTACCTCACATTATACTTTTTTCCTTCATTTATCTCCATCTATGGTCCTTATTTGGAAGCAATCTCCTTTCTAAAAACTCTCCAAACTTGAATAGAACCTGTAGTAGTTTGTTCCTTTATGTGTGCCCATTTTTCAATAGCTACCCCACACAAATGGTATGTGCAGTTCTTTGCACATAAAAATTCTTCAAATGGTAATTAGCTTCCAATGCACAAACACACTTATTACATAAAACACCAACTAAAATGAAAAAGAATAGTGAGGAAAAATAAAATACATTAAGGGAATAGATAAATGAAAAACTAATATAAATGGAAACACTTCCTTATTACAAACACCAAGAAGACTTATTCATAGTAGGGCTTCAGCCTACTGCTATTGAAGTAACCGAGTAACTATATTCCATCAAACGCCTCTACCTGTAAAGCACATGTTTCAAGTATGTGAGTGATAACATACTGTCCCAACCAATGTACTTAAATTTTTCTTGGATGGCACAGAAACTTAGAATCATAAAGGAGCACCATCTGTCTAATATCAAACATTTTATCCCTGATGTGCCTGTCATTACGTGCTTTTTTCCTGGCCTTTTCTTTCTTTTGAATCCATCGTTCTAGTGCTCGTCACTCATCCAACTTGATCAAATTTTCTATTCATTCTTCTAATTATTTCTCATTAGCTAGACCTCTATAGCACACAATACACAAAGAAGGTAAAATGAATTCCATAGGAAGAACTGCTTCCACGCCAAACACTAACTGAAATTGTGTGGCCTTGTTTAAACCGCTTGTATGTTGTTCTATATGCCCAAAGAACATCAAAAACTTTATCATCCCAATCTTTCCTTCTAATATCATTTTTTTTTTCAATGTTTGGCTCAAAATTTTGTTGAAGGCCTTGGTAGTGCCATTTTCCTGAGGATGATAGGGTGTAGTCTTGTGTTGGGAAATCATAAATTTATCCAATAATATCTTGATTCTCTCATTAAAAAAATGTGTGACCCTATCACTTGTCAAACTTAGTGGGAATCCATACCTTCTAAGAATATTTTCCCATAAAATCCTAGCTATTATAGCTACTATAAAATCCTTGGTAGGTCCTTCTTCAGCCCACCTTATGAGATAATCTATATAAGTGATGTTGTAGCACGATCCAGTCCTACGTGCAATTGGTGAAATAGGACCCACAAAGTTTATAGCCCATTTTTCAAATGGTTCTGCACTAGGAATAGATCGTAAAGGAATTTCATCTCTTTTCCTTGGTTTTCCAAGGTGATGACAGTGATCACATGCCTTGCAATATGCCTTACAATCCCTATAAAGGGTATCCCACCATAATCCAGGTAGTAGAGTTTTACACACAGTAGTGCCACCTGCATAGTGCCCACCTGCATAGTGCCCACCTGCAATACCACCATGATCCTCTTCCATGATATCTCTGCGCTCATGCTCCAAAACACATCAACACAATACTTCATTTGATCCTAACTTATATAGGTCACCACTAATCAACATCAAAGGTGTTGCGTGAATTGCAAGTTGTTTCTTCTCTAAGGATTTTATTCCTTCTAACGACATACCTTTGTGTAGAAAAATAGTAATATTCTCCAAGTTTGAAGGTGTGTAATGTAACCTATATAACTTTACATCTGGCATTGTATCTTCAATTTTTTACGTGTCTTCCCCTGACTGTATCATTGATAAATGGTTTGGGCCAAAATTACTTTTTTCTGGTTTTACCACAACTATAAAATCAAATTCTTTTAATAAAATCACCCATTGATATGTGCACCCATGTAACACGAGATTGTTGACCAAGTACTTCAATGTCATGTGATAGGTGTAAAATACAAATGGTGTTGTTAAAAGGTATTGTCTGAATTTATGTAGTGCATAGATCATGGATAAGGCTTCACGCTTAGTAGTTGCATAATTCTAATCTTCAGGAGTCAACTTTTTACTATAAAATCAGATAGGATGATCTATAATACCTTCTCCTAGATGAGCCAACACTGCACCAATGGCCATGTCAGAAGCATCCACATGTACATGAAATGGTTGGTCCCACGAGGGAAAGTGTAGAATAAGCGATGTAGTAAGTTTCTCCTTCAATGTCTTGAATGCGCACTGTTGCAGTTCCCCCCAATAAAATGTCACATTTCCTTTTAATAACTCTTCTAAGGGTGTGGAAACCTTACCATACCCTTTAATAAATTTTCTTTAATACCCAGTGTGACCTACGAATCTAAGCACCTCACTTTGACTAGTAGGCTCTTCCAGGCCTATAAAAACTGCAACCTTAGCTAGGTTGACCAACAAACCTTCCTTGCAAATGATGTGCCCTAACAAAGTGCCAAATGGTGTAGAAAATATGCAATTCTTGATGTTCAAATAAATTCTTAATTGTCTACATCTTTCAAATATTAAGCTTAAATTGTCACAATGATCTTTGACAAGTCCATACACCATCCAATTATCCAAGTAAACCTATAAAAATTTGTGGATGAAATCTTGGAATGCTTGAATAACTATGAATAAAAATACAACATTTGTGTTTTTCAAACAAAACGGCATCACAAAATATGCAAAACTTCCCCACTTAGTAGTGAAGGTTGTTTTCTCTTGATCCTCATGTGTAATCAAGACCTGATGATACCCAGAGAATCTATCAGTAAAAGAATAGATTTTGCGCCCTGCAATGCCTTCTAATATATCCTCTATGAAATGTGTAGGAAAAGGATCAATTACACGTGTAACATTCAATTCTCTATAATCCACAAAAATGTAAATCTGACCATCTTTATCTATACCGATAACCATGAGGCTAACCCACTCAGACTCTTCTAGGGGCTTAATAATACCAGATTTCAACATTTTGTTAAATTTTTCTTTAACTTTGATGCTCAAGTTAGGGTTCATCATAAAGGGTCTCATCCTGACTGGTCACGTACCTTCTTTAAGATTGATCTTCATCTCTCTTAATGATTCATGCATGCCTTTTAATTCATGGTAGCCCCTAGGAAATAAGCCCTAAAATTCTTGTAGTAACTCTATGATTTTTACCACTTCAAAGTCAGACCAATAATCCCCAATTATGGCCTCCTTAGGTTTAGTATCCATGACAATATTTACCTTCTTTTTGTTAATAGGTTCATAATATGTGTGCATGTTCTTATCTGTACTATCAAACACTTTGTGCATCCCTGTCGAATGTTTGACATCCATATTTTCTACTTCTTTATCATCCACTATGTAGACCATCTTACCTTTTTCTTTCTCAAAGAAAGCGTGTTGAAGTAACATGTTGTCTATCGCTTATTCTTCATCAAAACACGCTCCTAAGTCTGTCTCACCAAATAACTCCTGAATGAGTTCTTCTACCTTGGTACTATATCCCATAGGCAAGCAAGTTATAACCCTTAATGCCTCTTCTACTTGGGGTTTAGGAGAGAAGTAGCAAAAAGTCTAGATCATTCCTGCAATCAAATCCTGTCAATTTCCAGTCTCTCTATATATCTCTGCATATACATAACAGGCATGTACATAGCCTTGTAAGGTGGAATAAAATTTGTGTACCTAGAGTGAAGGTGGTAAAAATTCCTGCCCCTCTATCTAGAGTCTCTCACACTTATGAACATGTTGGTAAATATATTGATGACCATGATAAGTGTATATTTGAGTATGTGCATTGCTTGCAAAAAACCAAGTTGTTAGAGCGATCTTGACCTCATTCCATTCTATAAGATTATCTATGTGAACCACCCACTAGCGTATTGCTATCCCACATAGGTTATATGCTAATATATTACTTCTCTCAACTTGGTATGTCTACTACTCCTCCATGGCACACAAGAAGACTATAGGGTCTTCTTCTCCAGTGTACCAAGGTATAAGGTTGTTACCTATGCTTTTGATGCAATGGGATTTTTTGTTCAGTGTAAATGTGTTCCTTAGTTCATGCCCTACCAACTCATAAGTACCATGAGCCCAATTATCCCAAGCAATACACATAGTGTCACTAATAGATTGTGCATCTTCACATTGAAGGATTCCTTCCTTAGATGGCTCAAGAACCTTTGGGTCTCTAATGGCATGTACATAAATCCTATTCAAATATTCCTCACTCAAAGGCTCAACATAGGGTGTAGATTTTCCATCTGTTAAAGGAATAATAAATCTTTCCTCCTTGTTCTCAAAACTGATATATCCCTTGTGGAACCGAAGATCAACATTATTTGCATAACACCAAGGGTGTTGAAATAGAGATGGGAAATTTTTTGCTTCTACAAGCGCTAAAACCTAAAAGTCCCTAGTGAACTTGGAACCTTGTATAATAATGGATGCATATTTTAAAAACTCTGATAGGAATGTCCTTAGTTTGGTTAGCCATAAATAATACATTAGAAGATGGTTTCAATGTAGGTTTCGCCATATGTACCCATGCATCTAAAGTAAGCACATTTACTTCCACTCCTGTGTCAATTAATATATTACTCAAAAGCCATCCATCCACAATAGTATTCCAAGTGATCTCCTTTTCATAGTCTATGCTATCAGGGGGAAGATTTGCATGCAGGATCTTTTCTCCACTCTAAGTACCTGCACACAGAGTGTTTCCATTCCACCAATTCCCTAACAACAGAATGATATTCTCCTGGCACAACATTTTTCACACTTCCCTTAAGTCATCAATATCATATGGGACCTTCTCTATTATCTTCTTCTATTCCATCTTTTGTGATCACTCTTTTAAACAATGTATTTCACCTTGAATATTTCTAAGGATCTCCATGATCTCTTGATAAACCTCCTTCTGATGGGAAGTATCTAGGTACCGGGCATGTAAAACCTCCTTTTTAGTGCTGGTAGACTTCTGTTGTAACATTTCTTTGGTGTGTGTCGCTTCAGCACATGTAGTAATCTTTACGGTTAATGCCTCAACTTGGGCATCCACTGATTTTTCACAGTGTGTTGTATCCTAACCATCCTTGCACCTTTGTTTTCTTGTTTATGTTACTTACTAAGATGCTCATACAAGTTTGGGAACTCCTCATATCTATGATTCTTTCCACAAAAAAGAACATGTAATATTTTGGGTAAATTCACACTTGTAGTGGTCAAGAGATCAAAATGTAAAGCACATCCCATGAGGAAACTCGCCTCATCCACCACCACAACCTCGACCTATGAATCTACCACAGTATCCTTAACCTTTGCTATGTCCTCCATCATAGCACCCTTCATTCCGATCATAATGTGCTTAATTGTGATTCTGATCTTGATGCTCACCTTTACCCTTAGATTTATTTGATACTCCTATCTATCGCACACCAATTTATATTCCATCATGGATCTGACCAATCAACCTGCAGTCCTCTATCATGAGTCATGGACCAAAAAATCTTACAATAATAAGATACATTCTTCCTTATTGCACATTGTAATAATGGGCAATGCCTAGCGTCATGGTTCAGGTGACATATCTCACAGTCTAGCAATAATGAACGTATTATTCTGCGAGGACAACTATATTTGGTGTTCTCCTCTACTTCATAGTTAGTACACAAAATCCCAATGCACGTCTCATGTGCCAAATTTTCTGATAATTTCTCCAAGTGTTTTTCCATGGATGTAATCTATGCTTCTAAGAATGGGCTGACTCTAGTGTCTATACTCCCGACTCCCTCAACACACAAAGTTTCTTCAAGGGCTTCACATGGATTAGTGTATGTCTTCTGTGACAAAGCCCTTCTAAAAGATGTGATCAGAAATCTATCAAACCATTGTGCATGCTAGCTTGCATGAATATCATAAGAAATCTTATATAAAAGTGTTGTAAAATGGGCATCATACTCCCAGACACTTTCCATAGTACCTTGTTTAATATCCTTGAGTGCACTTATACTCTTCTACTCAAATTCAGGGATATAGAACTCTATAAGGATTACATATTTGAATGTTGCATAATCTACGCAGGTTTGATCAAGCTCAAACTTCTTATACCAATTGTGTACGTGTCCCTACAATGTAATTACAAATTGACTTACCTTACGCTCATAAGTCGTGATCCCTTTTGCATGCCACAATATATCACAGATGTGCACATGTTCAGTAGCATCTTTTATGCCCCTATATTATAGAAGACGATGAGACATCTCTATATAAATATTTTTTGGCTGGTGCAGACCCTTCCCACCTGATCTAGAACCCCCTATGCTGCCTCTACCTCTAGAACCACCAGATCCACCACTTTTAGAGCCACCTACACCCTATGATCCTCTACCCATAGTCAGAAGTAGACCAAAAGAATGTAATTCCATGTGTCCTAATAATAGTACTATAATGAACTCCTACAGTCTGCATGGTGCTACTACTCTTAGAAGTGTACCCAAAATTCTACGCACTTGAATTTTGTGTAGATGATGCACCTGTAAAGGTACCTCTAAACAACAAAAAATGCATTTGACCTACATTCAATATACTTTCTATGTGACTTACTCTTGTTTCTCTACTACCCAAACTAGCCTGCTGACTATTGGATTTACTAAGTACTAGAATACCAAGTGCAAGGGCTAGGTTACCATGTAGATCCAGATGCATACCTATGGCCCAAGTCCTCTCTGTTGGCGTGCTCCTGTGTGAGGCCGAAGAGGTTTCCCTTTCATGCTTTCCCAAATGGGAGAGTTCCTGATGCTCTAGCTCTACGCCTTCTATGTGAACTCCAAATCCTTCATGAGCCAACTCTCTCCTCAATGCCATCCACTTTGCAATGTCACGTAGCTTCTTTATCTCCCTCTCACATTCCTTATTGTACTTAAACCACATTTCTTCTCTCTGCCTCTCTACCGATAGGTCTGCATTCTTTCACTAAACTTGCTCCTGCCCCCATGCACGGTGGGGTTTAGTTGGCCATCGACTTTGCCTCTAATTTTAGGGTTACCATCAAGATATTAATTGCTAATGTAATTCCTTGCAAATAAGTTCCCCTAGGATACTGTAAAAACTAGAACTCAGCTACCTCTAGGATAGAATAAGTGGAAATTGAGTATTCCAGGATATAGCTGTTCAAAACACCATGGAACCAAGTATCCACAATGCATGTCCAAATGAGATCAGCTTCATATAAGGTCTAAAATTCTCCCTGTGTCAAGACAAGTGTGTGATAACTCCAATTTCACTTAAACACATAACCAATGAGGAACTTATGTAGTTCTACCGAGAAAATAGAAAAGAAGCTCTCATTCAGACAGTCATACAGGTTCTTTTCCACCCACGTATGTGCATCAAAATCAAATCTAGTTGAACCTCCCTACGTACTCTTCTTCCATATCTTTTATCCACTCTTCAACACTTATTAGGGTCAACCAGTACATCTTCATCACAAACCATCCTGAAAAGAACTGAAAAAGAGGTCCCGATAATAGAACCAATGATGCAACCTAGAATTTACCAAGAATAACCTAGGCACATTGGCACATCAATCAGCATAGACTGAGCGCTCACCCAAAGCATGCAAAGGTACCTGGCACCTCATTATATTTTTTTGTGTAGGATGTGAACATGATGAATATTTAATGCATTCAAATCCATAAATAATATAAAATTTCCACAGAACATATTCTAGATCTAGATCTTAAAGAATCATGAATCAAACGACAAACATAAAGAAATTATCCATACAATAACTAGTTACAGTCACATTTGACACCATTATTCATACAATATGCTCCATTATATTAAATACAGTAAATACATGGAATCTTATTACAATAATTAGTATCAAAGCTCATGCGCACATCAATTCTGGCAGTATAACTCCATATTAGCTCACTACTACTAAAATACACAACTTACTATATATTTATAGGGGTGGGGAATTTCCCTTCACCACTTACATAATTCCCAAAATAGGTTGCATGCTGAAAATAGCCATACACCTTTATAATAATAAACACACATGGAAGTGCGTTAGTAATAGATCTCTTCTAGGTAAATGGTATTGGTAATTCTATTATTAACTTGAACTCATGCACAACACTTAGTAGGTGATCTACCAAAAATAGCATTTGTGTGTTGCACAAGTTTCCATCTAGTTGTGTGCCCCGCACGCTATATCCAAAAATATCCCATAACCATGAAAATTCCTAAGTCCTAGATCAGTCCTTGTATGTCACGCACGTTTCCTTCGTTATCCTTCCACGCCTTCAAATATTTCTTGCTACCATGCACGAATCTTCTGTGAACCTTCTCCTTAGTTTCATACTTTATCTTCTCAATAGTATAAAGGCAAAGAGGTAATCATGTCAAAAAGGGGGGTTAAATATTTTCTGAGAACTGTTCAAAGAAAAGAGAGAGCTAAGTAAAACACCTTTTTTCTAAGAATTTCTCTAAGAAACTTACTATTTCCTTTGTGTTTTCAAATTTAATCATGTCAAGATGGTTGTAAGTGTTCATCCATTAAAAATATTTGAGAATATTAATAAAACTTTCCCTTGTTGATAATTTTGATGAACCTTGAGTTAATTTTGTTAATCATGAGCATCGTTGTGTTTGCTTTCATTTTGATAATGTTTCAAGTAGTTATTCACATTCATGTTGCAATATTATGCTAAGAATTACTATTAATCACACAAGATCTTATCCTCATGGTAGTATAGTGGTATTTTCAATTGTGTTGTGAAAAGAGTTCTCGTTTCATCATGCAATAAACAATTTAAACTCACTTTATTTCCATTTTACTGATATAGATCATTTGTTATTCTATAAGTGTATCTTAGACATGATGAACCAGGGAATTCTGATGTTTAGTTTATTTATTTACATGATATTTTATGTGAATTTCTCAAAGAATGTGTGAAACTTTGTATCCTTGGGATTCTATTGATATGCATCTTCTGGTTGAAGGTTTGTTAACTATTTGAGGTGTTTTTTCATCTTACTTGGCATATTTTCCAACCTTGTTGAAAGTTGTTAGGAACTTAGTATAATCAACTTTGTGCTATCTAATTCCCCAAAAAAAATCATATATAAATGAGAAATCCTACAGGAATTACCCCTTCTTACACTGCTTATCCATAAATGCAAAGGATATTTGCTAAATGTACCCATCCTTACTCAAAATATGTAGGACAAATCAGGTTTTGTGTGTTGTCTTTAGTAACTAGAACCTTATTTAGGAGATATTTTCACTTTTTAGAGTGACAACTCATGAGTGTTAGACTGTGTTGAATTGACCATGCCTCCTCAAGGTTTGCTTTAAATATCATAGAAGGATAGTCAAATATTGTCGATTCGTTCATATCCTTTACAAATATAGGTTACAAAAGGGGTCATCTCACCATGGTTGAAGGCACAACCTAAAGTAGTGAGGGTAGGTCAAACCCTCAGCACGTTGATGCCTAATTTTTCCAAGTTCAAGTGACAATGAATCATTCAAATCCCTCCCCAGCTATAAAACTAATTGAATTCTGATTTATATGGCTCTAAGCATCCCTCTCAACCTGTTGATGTTACTCGAATGTTAGAGGAATAATCAATTTGGGTACCAAAAGAACCATATTTCCCACTTCAAATACTTTATTCCTTATGTGTCTATCATGTCATGCCTTTTGTCTATCCTTCTTAGTCTTCTGGCTCCATCAGGTAATAGCGTCACTCATCTAACTGCATTAATTTGTTTATTCATGCTTCAATAGGTTGCTCATCAGCTAGACCTCATGTGCACACAATACAGGGAGGGAAACATAAATTCAATAGGTAATATTTCCTTTGTACCAAACACCAAATAAAAGGGCGTGTCTTTATTCAACCTCTTATAAGTGATCCTATATGCCCAAAGTACAATAGAAACTTTATCATCCCAGTATTTCCTTCCAACATCATTTTTTTTTTAGTGTTTGTCCTAGAATCTTGTTGAAAGCTTCAGCATTACCATTAGCCTGTGGGTGATAGGGTGTAGTCTTATGGTTTTTCACCATAAATTATGCCGGTAAAATCCTAATTGTCTCATTAAGGAAATGAGTGCTTCTATCACTAGTTAAACTCAATGGACATCCATATATGTTGATAATGTTTTACCATAAAAATCTTGTTGTTGTAGCTGATGTGCAATCCTTTCTAGAATTTGATTCCACCCACCTTATCAGATAGTTTATATAAGTTATACTATAGTGCACGCCATTCCTACGTGTGTGTGGTTAAATAGGACCTATAAAATCAATATCACATTTCTCAAAAGTTTCAGTCCTTGCAATATGCCTCCAAGGCATCTCATCTTTAGTTCTAGGTCTCCCAAGGCATTGAAAATGGTCACATGACTTGACATATTCATTACTATCCTTGTACAAAGTTTCCCACCATAATCCAACCATCAAAATCTTGTGTGTGGTTGCATCCCTATCATAATGACCTCTTACAATTCCACCATGAGTTTCTTCTGTAATAGCCTCACTTTCATTCTCCAGAATACACCGACGTAAAATTTCATCACAACCTAGCTTATACAAATATCATCATATCAACTGGTAGAGTGTCCTGCATATTACAGGTTGTTTCTTCTCTAGTGTCTTCATTCCCTCAGGCACCTGTCGGTACACAAGAATAATTGTATATCCTCTAAATCTACAGGTGCATGGTTTAATCTGAACAACTGTGCATAAGGAATTATGTTCTCAATGCTCTACACATCCTCACCAAAATTGATCCTTGACAAATGATCATGCCCTAGATTCCTCTTTCCTAGATTTACAACTGTAAACTCAAACTCCAGAAATAGAAGTATCCACCTATAAATGCACCCTTTTAAAACAGGCTTGTTGACAAAATACTTAAGTGTCATATGATCTATAAAGAAGATAAATGGTGTTTCCAACAAGTATTGTTTGAATTTTTGCAACACGTGGATCATTGAAAAATCCTCACACTCACTAGTTATATAATTCTTCTTTGTTGGTGTCAATTTCCTTCTTATAAAGAAAACGGGGTGGTCTATAATTTCTTTTCCTAGTTGTGCCAACACTACTCCAATTTCCATCCTAGAAGCATCAACATGAATATGAAAGTGTTTATGCCATGCAGGAAATAACAAAATAGGTGTAGTAGTAATATTTACCTTCAATATTTAAAATGCCTTCTATTGCACATCACCCCAATAGAATTTTATTTTAGTTTTCAATAGTTCCTTCAAGGGTGGAACAAGATTTACATATCCTTTGATGAACTTCTTGTAATACCCTATATGTCCTATGAATCCTTACACTTCACTTTGATTGTTAGGTTCCTCCAAACCCAAAATCACGATGACCTTGGATGGGTTTACCAACAACCCTTCCATGTAAATAATATGCCCCAATAAAGTGCCAAAAGGTGTTGCAAATATGCACTTATTAATATTCAGAGATATGCTCAAATGTCAGCACCTCTCAAGTGTTAGACTTTAATTCTCACAATTGTTTTTGACTAAGCCATAATGTTATATATATCTACCCCTAGGTAAATATATAAAACCCGACACAAGGAAAATATGTCGGGGAGGTTCAAAAACCTGACACAAAAGGAAAATATGTCAGGAGAGGTTCAAAAACCCGACACAAAAGGAAAATATGTCAGAGAAGTTCAAAAACCCAACACAAAGGAAAATATGTTGGAGAAGTGAAAAAACCCGACACAAAGGAAATTTTAGGTTTCGGGTTTCGGGAAACATGAGACATGAAGCATGCAGATCGCAAGGGATGTCTCGATGCTTGAGATTTCTACAAACCCAAAACACTTCCTAGGAAAATTGGGTCTTGGAGTCGGGAAAACATGTCAGGAAAGCATGGGGCAGAAACATGTTGAGCCACCTTCCAAACCTGATGCACATGTAGGTCCATTTTCCGACCCCGAAACAAAGGAAATCTTAGAAATACTGGCAGAAGTGGGTTTCGGGAAAACATAAGCATCAAACACATGTCCAGGCATCCTCTAAACCCAACGCAAATGCAAAGGAGAACCCCGAGCCCGACAGGAAGAAGACCCTGACGTGGGAAATATTCAGACCGCCATAACTTTTTACAAGGAGCTCAGATTCACGGAAGGTTAGAATTTTCGGAAATATCTACGGCGTCCTCTACCCAACTACAACTAGATATCTTTAATTTTTGGTGTGAACAAGTAATTCAGAAATTTAAAATACATTTCGCCATATTTTGAGTTTTGTTGGGGATCTTACCTACCACCATACTGAGATGAGTTAGGTGCAATCTAGAGGTGGTTAGGGGCAAATTTCGAATTCCTCTCTTCTCCCTCTCTTCTTCATCTTATAAATTGTAAGGAGGGGTTTATTTCTAAATGTTGGATATTCTTGTTTTACCCCTCCCTTCTTCTCTTTAGTAGGTGAATTTTTGGAGTTCAAACCTCCCACCTAAAACTGTAATGCAACTTTGCCTCTTGGCATTTTGTAGTGTATTGTATCAATCTTTGGAGAAAATAATACATGTCTGTGGATGATTCTCAACCCTCTATGTGTTCATTTACATCCTCTTGATCTTTCACTGTGCAAATTGGTTATCTGTGCATGATCTTGCATTGCATTTTTATGGTTTGTGTTTATTAACAAGGCAGGTGCTCTTCATTCCTCAGTACATCACCTTTATAGTTTAGGTATTATTTTATGCATCTTCTTACCCTGTCCCGTCGGACAAGTTAGATTAGGTTTTTAAGTAAATCCTTTGTGTTTTTTACGTGTGCATCTGAACAGAGGAATAGGAACCGGCCTTCATCAGGAGATCTTTTCTCGATTTCACAAGGTCCCACACTTGGGAAAAGCTCCATGTTTTGCGATCGCACTGAGAGTCTCAACCCATCATGTTTCAGACATTCAAGTGTGCTAGGATTCAACACCAACAGTTTTGGAACGCTCAGATGGGACCAATAGGTCATTCCACAAATATTTGAAGGAATTTGCATCAAAGTCGGGCTAAGATATTGCAAGTTTTTACAATTTTTTTATTTTGCACCTTCTAGGCTGAACTTTGAAATCAATTTTCAATGTCTTAAGTTGCCTCAAAACAAGACAAAATTTCATCAGTTGGTAAATCTAAGAGGTAATATTTAAAAGGGTACCCTTATTTTTTTGAGATTTTGACTTTCAAAATTTCATGCTTTTTAGTGTTTCAGGTTTTCGAGGTTCGAGAACATCAAATAAGACCCAACAGTCATTTCGGGTTTTGAGGGATGCATTACATGGTCCTATTGCTGACAACAGTCATTTCAGGTTTTGAGGGATGCATTGCACGGTCCTATTCCTGACAACAGTCACTTCGGGTTTTCTAGGGATGTCGAGCATGTCCCAAGTTTTGACACAGGGCAATTTGGGTTTTGTAAGTTGCATTGTATGACTTGAGTTCCACCTATACCTTTCAGAGGATTCACAGCTGCACAACAAGACCCAAATTCTGAATTAAAGACTACATCCTCTGGGTCCTTCAAAGTTTTAATTTCTATTTTTAATATTGCCAGGTTTGGTGTGTAACTTGGCAAAATCCAGGCCTTTTAGAGGCATATTCAAAAGCACATCTGGCGACTCCATCTAGTAAACAACTCATTCTCTAAGTCGCAGACCCATTTTCCATCCATTTCCATCCATTTTTATTTCCATCTCTTTCATTTTTTTCCATTTCATGAAGTTGTGCAATCATGAATTCATTTCCATCATGGAACTTACATTTATCAACAACAGCAATGTATATCCCACCTCCAACATGTTTTTTAAATCCTCCAAATTAGCATTTTGAAGTCAAATTCAAAATCAGCATGTCTACCCATATGAGTGGCAATACCAAATTCAGTTTGGTTTTGAAGCACATCAAGAGCAAGGGTGCACATGCAATGAAGAAAATCAAATGGAAAATGTAGATCTTGTTGGAAAAAATCCAAAAGATGGACGTAAACATGGTGCAATCTAGGGCAACAGGCACAAATGAGGGCATTTGGAATTGGTTGTAGGAGCACCTTTTCCGTGGGTGAGGACATTTTCCAAGGCACTTACAGTCCTCAAGAGAAGCTTGACTTCATGATTGCAGACACTTCCCCATTGCTTGCACAATGGACAACAGAAATAGAGGCCTATAAAATTGGTGTTGAACAACCTTGTCAATGGGTAAGTTCTACACCATCATCTAGTTTTTCTCTTCCCATTACTCAATCAACATCATCTCATTTGGAATTTCAAATTCTAAATCTAGTCAATGCTGCCCCAGGAGTTAATTCCATTTCTCCATTCCCTAGTCTTCCACCACATCTCAATTCTTCCTTCCCCTTTCCTTCCAAACAGTCATCCCCTCCACAAAAGCTAACATAAATACCCTCTCCTCCAAAGAAACAAGAGTTTCTACCTCCTCCACCACCACAAAAAATTTCCAAATCAGTTGAGTTACAATCCACCTCTCCTCTTGCATTCCCAAATCCATGGTGGGAGGATAAAAATCAAAATTCCAGCCAAAGGAAAACAACAACAAAAAGAAAATCCAAACAAGGATGAAGAAATTCGAAATCTCAAGAGTTGGGCTCTTAAATTTGGGATGACAAAGATCCCCTTGATGGTTAAGCCTTTAGAAGAGGTTGGAGTTGGAAAACAAGTGGTGGTTAGGACTGAATTTGTTGCAGTCAGGAGAAGAGTAAAAAGAAGAAGCATATCAGCAATCAGTTTGCTCAGAAAGTAGTGTCCATGTTAGCATTCTATTTGAAGAGAATGCTGATTCAATTCAAGTTGCACAATCAGCCATGGAGGAAGAAAGCTCTGAGGAAGATCCTACAGTCCCAACTTGTCCTCTAGAGCAGCAGATCGAAGAGTTTGACTTAACAAACTTCATGCTAGAGGAAGAGTTCTATCAAGAGCAGGATTGTCTTCAAGTAGTAGAGGAGGAAGAAGCTGCTCCAAATCCAAAAGAAGAGGAGCACATTCTAGTTGTGGAGGAGAAAAGTGCAGATCCAAGGGGTTTGAGCACAAAGCAGGCTACAAGAGAACCTTCAGTCCTTCTTTCTACTTCATCTCTCTCAGAGTTCTAGTGCTGAAGAAGAGTTTGATCTCTCAAACTCAATGTTGGAGGATGAAAGAAACCATGATGATCAAGTTACAGATCAAGAGGACACCATGGAGGAAGTTGAGCATTTGTAGTAGGACAACAATGAGGTAGTGTATCTGTCAGATTTGGAGGACTGTTTTGATAAAGAAGAACCAGTTGAGTTTCCACCATTCTTTCTTTCATCTTCCACATCCCAAATACTTGAAGCCTGCTGTCATAAAGGAGAGCATTCATTTGCAGCAGCCTGCATCTTATAGCAGCTCTTTGGAACCAAGATTGGAAGATTTTAATCTTTCATGTTCTTCATTGGAGGAAGAGAAAGGGCAAAAAGGTTCTACCATTGCTTCCACACCATCCATTCAAAAGGGTTTACAAGAGAACTCCATTCTTGGAGTTGAAAATCAGGGAAATGGGTATACTCAAAGGACCATACCTTGCCTAATCAGGTATCTGGCTTCATTGGAACCAAAGGAGAAGTCACAACCAGTCATGCTTGCTCCTAAGCATGAGGATGAGCTACAAAGAACCAAGGATCAGCTGTCATACCTCTCCAATCCAAATGCAGAACAACTAAAAGAGGTATTGAATTTTCCTTTAGCTGATACCTTGATGATTTGGGTGGAAGACCAACTTCTTGTTGATTTTCCATTCATCCAATCAGCCATGTTCAGTGCCAAATCAGTTGCATGGTTGCCAATTTTGAAGAAAGGAAGCTATTTTGCACAACCAGTTGCAGGGTTTGTTTAGCTTACCTTTGCTTCCAGTTAGAATAGATTAGGTAGGTTTGCTTTTAGTAAAAGAAGTGCTTGTGCACACTCTGCATGTTCCATTTAGAGCATGTATGATTTTCAATTTTGTACATAGTTTTGGTGCTGCTGGTTTTTCTCTTGCACAGTTCATTTAAGTGGCATTTTTGTGAGAACAACTCTAAGTTCAATGGGTTTCAAGTGGCTCAGAGGGAAGTTTTCAAGGTTCAGATCAGTTTTCAGGCTTGCTTATGACTCCATGCCCAATGGATTGCTAAAAGGCCACTGATCTTCTACCTAGCAGGCAGGTAATCCCGTTGAGTCGCCAAATTGTTGTATATATCTACCCCCAGGTAAATATATAAAACCCGACACAAGGAAAATATGTCGGAGAGGTTTAAAAAGCCTGACACAAGGAAAATATGTCGGAGAAGTTCAAAAACCCGACACAAAAGGAAAATATGTCAGGGAGGTTCAAAAACCCGACACAAAGGAAAATATGTCGGAGAGGTCCAAAAACCTGACACAAAGGAAATTTGGGTTTTGGGTTTCGAGAAACATGAGACATGAAGCATGCAGATCACAAGGGATGTCCCGATGCTTGAGAGTTCCGCAAACCCGAAAACACTACCTAGGAAAATCAGGTCTTGGAGTCAGGAAAACATGTCGGGAAAGCATGGGGCGGAAACATGTCGAGCCACCTTCCAAACCCGATGCACATGCAAGTCCATTTTCTGACCCCGAAACAAAGGAAATCTTGGAAATACTAGCGGAAGCAGGTTTCAGGAAAACATAAGCATCAAACACATGTCAAGGCATCCTCCAAACCCGATGCAAATGGAGAGGAGACCCCCGAACCCGACAGGAAGAAGACCCTGACACGGGAAATATTCAGATCGCCATAACTTTTCACAGGGAGCTCGGATTCACGCAAGGTTGGACTTTTTGGAAAGCTTACAAGGTCCTCTTTCCAACTATGACTGGATATCTTTAATTGGGTGAGAAAAAGTTCTTCAAAAATGTAAAATACAGTTCTCCATTTTTTGGGTTTGTTAGGGTTCTCACCTACAGCCATAATGAGATGAATTAAGTGCAGTCTGGAGGTGGTTGGGGCAAATTTCGAATTCCTCTCTTTTTCCTCCTATAAATTGTAAGGAGGGGGTTCTTTCTAAAGGTTGGATATTCTTGTTTTTTCCCCTCCCTTCTTCTCTTTGGCAGGTGAATTTGTGGAGTTCAAACCTCCCATTTAATACTGTAATGCAACTTTGCCTCTTGGCATTTTGTAGTGTATTGTATCAATCTTTGGAGCAAATAATGCATGTCTGTGGATGATTCTCAACCCTCTCTGTGTTCATTTGCATCCTCCTGATCTTTCACTATGAATTTGGTTATCTGTGCATGATCTTGTATTGCATTTTAATGGTTTGTGTTTATTGGCAAGACAAGTGTTCATCATTCCTCGGTGCATCACCTTTGTAGTTTAGGTTTTATTTTATGCATCTTCTTACCCTGTCTCCTTAGAAAGTTAGTTTAGGTTTTGAGTAAACCCTCTACATTTTTACGTGTGCATCTGAATAGAGGAATAGGAACCGGCCTTCATCCGGAGAGCTTTTCTGATTTTGCAAGGCCCCACACTTGGGAAAATATCCATGTTATGCAATCGCACTGAGAGTCTCAACCCATCGAGTTGCAGACATCCAGGGGTGCTATGATTCACCATCAACACATAAACCATCCAGTCATCTAGATACACCTATGAAAAATTATGAATAAATTCCTAAAATGCCTGCACAACAATGCAAGAGAAACACCAATGACACATTCTTCAGCCCAAAGGGCATTAATGTGTATGCAAAGCTTTCCCACTCAATGGTGAAATTTTTATTTTCCTAATCTTCCTTTGTTATATGAATTTGATGATAACCTGAAAACCCATTTGTAAAAGAGTAAATATCGCGCTCCACAACTCCCTCAAGGATCTCCTCCATGAATGGGGTAGGAAAAGGATCATTTACACATGAAGCATTGAGTTAGCTATAATATACAAAAATAGTTATCATCCCATCCTTCTTAATTCTTATAACCATGGGGTTAACCCATTCAGATTCTTCAATGGGCTCAATGATTCCCAACATGAGCATTTTATCAATTTATTCCTTTACCTTGATGCATAAATTTGGATTCATGTTGTAAGTCCTATTCCTAACTGGGCATGCACCTTCTTTAAGCTTAATCTTCATCTCTTCTATAGAAGGATATACTCCCTTTAATACATGATAGCCCCACAGAAAAAAGTCCTCGAATTCACACATGAGTTCAATAACATTAGCCACTTCCTGCTCTAACCAGTAATCACCAATAATGGCTTCCTTAGGATTTACATCTGTTCCAATGCTAACCTTCTTTATTTTCATAGGATCTTGATACGTATGCACCTTTTCATCTACTATGTCTATCACCTTGTGCATACCTTTGGTGTAGTTAACATCTAGGTTATTTTCCTCGTCGTCCTCATCATTTATCATACATACCAGTTTACCCTTTTTCCTTTTCCTCCCAAACATAGACCATCTCTTCTTCTTCTACCTCTTCAAGGTCAAGGTGTGCCTCTAGATATCAGCTCCCCAAAAAATTCTAACAGAATTTCCTCATCTTTCACATCTCCCAAAGCAATGTTCTTCATAATCTATAGTGCTTCATTGACTGGAGGATTATTAGAAAAATAATCAACATCATGAATCATACCTGAAGTCATATCTTACACAATTCATGGTTTCTCTTGTCAACTCTGCATGAACATACCATACATACACACAACCACTTAAAGTGGAGTAGAAATTATGTATCGAGAGTGATGGTGGCAAGGCATCCTGTCCCTCTATCCAAAATTATCTCACAATTATGGATGTGATACAAGATAGGGGTCTTCCCATTAAATTTTCATATCTAAAAAGGTACATTACTCCTTAGGAACCTAGAAGAAAAGGTAATCCTCACTTCTCGACATTTTAATGGGTTGTCTTTGTGTGTTTCCCACCAAGGTTTTGTTGTCCCATGGAGGGTATATACTAGCATATTTATTTTATCTCCTTCATTAATCCACTTGGCTTCCATGGGGCATAGAAATACATCAAGGTTCCCTTCACCAGTGTACCAAGGTACCTAGTTATAACTTAAGTGCCTAACCATGCATGGCCTAATCATGTGAGTAATTTTGTTCTTTATCTCTCGTGCAACTACTTCATACATTCTATGTGCCTAGTTATCACAAGAAATACTTCCGGTATCACTAACTAACTGAGCACCATCCCACTGTATCACTCCTTACTTAGATGGCTTAGTTACCTTTGGGTCTCTAATTATGTGCACATATATCTTATTTAAGTCCTATTCACTTGAAGGCTCAACATACAGAGTATCCTTGGCATCAATCAAAGGTATAATGACATGTTATTCCTTGTTCTCAAAGCTAATGTACCCCTTTTCAAAGCACATATCAACATTATTCACATAACACCATCGTCACTCGAGTAGTGCTAGGAAGATATCTTCTTCAACCAGATCTAATACCTCAAAGTCCCTAGTATATTTGGCTCCCTGAATTGTAATGGTGGCATCCTTTAGTACTCCAATAGGATAGGTATCCCTAGTTCTAATGGCCATATACAACACATTCGAAGAAGGTTACAATGGTGGTTTTCCCATCTAATTCCAAGCATCCAACATGAGTACATTATTTTCTACACTATTTTCTACACTTGTATCTATCAGAATATTTCTCAAACATCATCCATCTATGACTACATTTAATTTAAAATCCTTATCATACTTGTGATTATGTGGGGGCATATTTGCATGAAGTTGTTGTCCATTTTCGTGCCCCCCAAGTAAAAATGAACTACGAGGTTTACAAGATAAAATTGTCAAAGTTGGTGTATAAACTTTTATGGAGTTCTTCTATAATTTCATGATGCCTTGAAAGGATCTTCAAACACATGGGAAGAAGGATCTTCCAACATAGCTCAATTGGGCCCAAGTCAACATATAAGTGCACTAATGCAAATTAAAATCATTTTATTAATCTTATGTTCGAATTAATATCTCAAGCTTGATGTTGGAATATTTTGTTTGACAAGGTTGGGGAGTTAGCTCAGGTCCTCATGAATAGCTTGGTCAAAATAAGGGCTCAGCTCACCAAATTCTTAGGCATGTTTGTGAAATAACCATAAACGAATTGAGTGAGTCAACTAAGGATCAACATAAAAGAATGAGCTCAAATTCAAACCCAACTCGGAGGCCAACTCGGGCTCAACTAATTTTCAACTAGGACATGTGAGCCCGATATCATACAGGAGGTTTGAGTTATTGTGTTATCTTGAGTGAGATGCATGTGTTGTAGATTGAGATCTTGAAGTGGCTCGGGAAGTTGATGGTTGAGCGAAAGGCAAGATACAAGGCAGAAATTATGTTGAACGATGCAACTCTACAAAGAACGCTCTCAGGTAAATATGCTCAGGAAATGGCTCAGGATGAGTCATGGTGAGATTTTTTGTAGGGAAAGGTCCAATCCTGTGAAGAGAATCTCAGTGCATCAGCTTAGAGTTAAGGAGGAGCTCAGTGAATCTATGAAAATGTTGACTCACATTAGATCATGGCATCAAATTCAAGGAAATGGTTCATGGATGCGAGCAGGTTGTGCTTGTTTCCATAAGAGCAGAGCTCTGTCAAATGTTTGAATGAAGTCAAGCCACCTCAGTTGAGTCATCAGAGAAGGTGTTTAGGAAAAATGATTTTGGGAAATCATAGGTGGCTCGAGAGTATTGAAAGTGTTAATGTATCATTTGTAGAGATAATAGGTGAGGTAGTGTTGCAGGAAGTAATTTGACTAGCATTCAGGTGATCTCGCTGAAAGGATAGTAGATGGATCAAAGGATTTGGTAAAGACTCATTCTAAGGCTCAAGTTCAAACGATGATATGAGCTAAGTTAGATCTCGCTCAAAAGGAGCCAACTCATGGAAGGTGGTAGAAATAATTTTTGAGCTCAGGGCATTCTAGATCGAGCTATTTTTAACATAGCATGGACCTTGTGGAATAAGATATAGGGCAAGTACATTGGTTTGAACTCAGCTTCGAGTCATCAAGTCATCAGGAGAGACTTCCCATAGGATTGAGTCAAGATTTCAGATTTTACATTTTAGAGATTTGTTTCAGACAATTTTGTTTCAGAATTTTGAAGAATTTTCAGCTCAAAGAGGTTGAGAGAGTTGGAAATATCTGAAGCCTGAAACTCTCGAAACTCTGAAATTCAGAGTTTCAAGATTTCAAGAGTTCAGAGATTATAGTTACGAGTTTTTTGGGAGTCGAAAGGTTGTGAAAGTGGTTGGAGATCAGAGTAGGAAGCAGTGACATGGTGAAACTATTTCAATTTACTTGGTGAAGCTCAGTTGGTTGACTCATTGGTGGAGATCTCACAAAAATCGGCAGAGATCGCTCAATGAGGCTACAGGTTGGGATGGCGGTTCATTCGCCAAGAGATGTGGGGGGGCTTGACTCAGTGATCACTGTGATGAAGGGTAGTTGAGGTCCACCTGAAAGCTCATTATGAGAAATTCATGAAGAACCACACTTCCAAGTGATCTTAGTGCATGCTCACTATGAGTTGGGAAGTGAGCTCGACATGGTTGTGGTGCTCAGATGTGTGCTCATAGGTGAGCTCTACGTAATCTCAAAGAGATAAAAAATACGTGAGGAACTCAATGTCAGTGAAAAATTTTTCTAGGCACAGAGCTCATTAGGAGCATAGCTCAGTTAGCGAAGGTGGTGGATCATCTCAGCATTGATCTCGTTATAATGTAGGGAGCTTGTCTCTCCCGAAAGGCAATCCAATGATGGATCTCAGTTTAGAGCTATGTAGAAGGTTTGTCTAATGGTAGTTCAATACAGTGAGGCCAGTTGTAGTAAAGGAAGTTCAGTTGCATCGGTTAATGTAGGAGCCAACCAAACCGGTGAAAGAAGGATTGAAGGGAACGACTCAATGGGTTTGAAGCTTGTCGTGATGCGTGAATCAAAGGGTGGCTCAGTGAAGGGTGTCGAGCCAAACACTAAGGGCACCAGAATGAAAGTGAGAGTAGCTCAGTTACGGTAGGAGTTCAGTCATGTGAAGGAGTGAGCTCAGTTACTTGGTGGGGAGTTACAGAGATGCGCTTAGTAGATGACTCACAGGTGACACCACAAAGTCTGAGTCACTTTTGGAATAGAATTGGCACGTTCTTAAAAGGCACAGGGTGGTCGATTTTATTGGGTCTAAGTTCTCAGTAAAAACGGTGCAATGGCTCATGGTGAGCCATTGAAGTGTGAGGTGTAAACATTTAAGCCTATTCAAGCAAGAGGAGATCGATTCTAAGGAGCTTGGTTCGTGGTAGGAACTCTGTTTGGTGGCAATTAAAGGAGGTGGAGCTCGAACCCAACTCGGCGAGCCAACCACTGAATTGGTCTTTTTTAACCTTCTCCTCATTATTTTCCCTTCTGCATGAATGGTCAACATGTGGCCTACCAAAATTAAATTAAATGAATATTTTTATTTAAATATTTTAAATAATAATATTTATTATTATTATTTAAATATTATTTTAATTAATTAAGAAGACTATGTCAACAAGCAATCAAGGATGCATGATGGAGCATTTTTAGGTGGTTCAACTGAATGCGATAAATGATACATCATGTACCTTCAATTTAGGAAGGGAAATTTATGACTCTTTCTCTCCTCTCTATCATTTTCTTCTATAAATAAAAATTATAAGTTCATTCCAGGATAGGATAGAATAAGTAGGTTCCAACGGGTCATACAAGTTAGACAATTTAAACACTTTCCAAGCTTCCCCTCTCTTCATAAGCTGAGATGCTTTGATTTGTAGGCTTTCAAGCCTTTTCTTCTAAAATTGTAATGGCAGCTTATGCCCTTTTTCCCTAATGTAATGATGCACTACGCAAGTGCTTGAAGTAATGAGAATTATGTATTGTGATCAGATGAATTTCCTTTCATGATTTTTCAGCTTCTATTTTCCTCTCTCATGTTTTCAGGTGAACACTGTAAGTTCAAGTTTCCATTGTAGGTTTGTGGAGTTCTGTGCTTATCAAGTGGTGGAATATTACATGCAGTTGAGTTGTGGTGCTGGTTCACCCTTCTTAAGTTCATCCTTTTTCACTGGGATATTGGTATCTTATTATCTGATCGAGTTCAACAAAGGAACATACGCCCTTGGTTTGTGGTATTTTGTACTCTTTCTAGTTGTGATAGGGGAAGGTGGTAAGTGATGCAAGCATACCTCACACATTAACCCTTCTAGATGTTAAACATCCCTTAATTTTGTGCATCACCACTTCTAGTATAGGTTTTATTTCCTTGTAAATCTCTTTCCCTAATCCCATGAAATATTAGCATAGGACTAGATAGCCCTTTTATCTTGCATTATAATAGTGTTGTGTTTAGTTTAGGAAGATCAAGCCGACCTTCTCTAGAGGTTCAACTCGAACTCAAGTCCCAAAACTTGAGAGGTGATCCCATGTGTCCCAATCACACTGAATTTCGTGATTCATTTTTAGGACATTCGGGGGGTGCAATGATTTGGTACCAACAGTTTTTGGTGTGCCCAGTGGGAGAATAGGTGGAAGTTATACATTTCATAGTTATCTCATTTTAATATCTTAGCCACCATACTACCAACACCAACAATTTTTGGCACACCCGGTGGGATAATAGGTGGAAGTTCTACATTTGATAGTTATCTCATTTTAATATCTTAGCCACCGTGCTACCAACACCAACAGTTTTAGGCATGCCTGGTGGGACAATAGGTGGAACTTCTACATTTCATAGTTATTCCATTTTAATATCTTAGCCACTGTGCTATCACCACCAATATTTTTTGGCATGCCTGGTGGGATAATAGGCACATCTTTCATAGGTGTGCATATTATGTTCACTTCATTTCATTAAGTTGTTGTGCCCTTAGTGAAATTTCAGCCTTAAGAGGTATACTCAAGAACAATTGGAAACTCCATTGGTCTAAATACCCTACTATCTATGTTGCATACTTTCATTTTATCCATTTTCTATCTAGTTTTCTTCCATATCTTTCCATTTTTTCTCATTCATGAATTTGTGTAATCATGACTTCATTTCCACAGTGGGACTCCCACTTGCAGCAACGGTGGTTCTTTCCATCTTCAGGCTATTACAATTCTCCTCTAAACCAATTTCATGATGAATATCAGTTTGAGCATGCATGTTCACATAAGAAAGATGCAGGTAAATTTGGTTATCCACCAAACACGGGGGTTACGGAAGAACAATGGCATGCAAATTTTAGAATCTATTCCACACCTGAAGATGATCAATTGCAAATTAAGGTTCGAGAGTTGGAGCATAACATGATATGAATAAGTATCAATGAACTGATGAAGGAAGCACATATTGGCTTCAGAATTCCATACCCATGGATTGGACATATACCATGTGAGCTTATCCCTCAAAAAAATCTTCAATTCATAATCAAGATGATGACTCAAGTTAGAGAATGGATTAAGAAAAGGGAGATTTATGAATGTAGTGTTAGTCAATCCTATCAATGGGAGGCCCTTGCATTACCACCTTACAACCCTCTTCTCGTGTTTCCATCTATGCAATTTAAACTTGAACCCCATAGTCCTAATCTTCAATTTTCTACTCCTGCTAAGAATTCCTTTCCTTCACTTCCTATTCCTCCATTTTATCATGAATCTTCCATGCCTCATCCTTCTAAAGTTTCCTCTTTTCTACAAGGGAAATAAAGACAAGATAATGAATCTCTTCCTTAAACAATGAGGGGATCAGTTAAATCCCAACCTAATCCTCTTCTTGTGGTCCTAAATCCATTTTGGGAGGAGCATTATCAACAAATGAGAAAAAGGGAGGAGTATGTGGTCAAAGAGAATAGAAAAAGAGAGCATGTAGATAATCTAAGGAAATGGGCTTCAAACTTAACATCAAACAAAATTCATTCCTGACTAAACCTTCTGCAGAAGTTGAGGCTCAAGAACAAGTAAAACAAACTAGTTTTGTACTAGAATGAAATCTAGAGTTGAACAAAGAGGACAAATAGTCTACTTATTCAGAATGCATTATTCATATTGGCTCAGTACCATTAGAGGATTCTGAATCACCAAAGGTGGCAGATTCTATTGGAAAAGAGAATGTGGAAGTTGAAGAAGAAATAATCTCAAGTGTACAAGTTATTTCTTATGAGTGTAGTGTATAATTGCAGTAAAAGATTTACACAGGAAATAATATTCTTCTCTATATTCATTCAGGTTTGTATTACAAAATATATAGAATAACTTGTTCCTATAATTTAGGAAACAAGTATAACCACTAACTCCATCAAGCCTATTTACGTGGGTGAGTACAACCTACTCAACCACTACACAAGCCAACAAATATTAGTTGTTTATAAAAGAACTAATTACAATAGTAATTTCTTTTACATTTCCATAATTAATAATACACAAACTATATTATAATGTGAAGCACTAAACAAGATATTCCTAACATTCCCCCCCTTAGTGTGAACATGGTAGAAAAACATCCACACGCTCCTCTGCAGTATGCTCACCCTTGTGGCATGTCCAACTTTGTGACTCATGACCTTGATCCAAAAGAAAGGCTCGCTCCTTCCATGGTTTTAAATAGGCTTACCAAAAACCTTGACGTGACAGGAACCTCATTAACTATCGACCTCGTGTGGTTTTCTAGATCCTCCCACAAACCCTTTCAAGATCCATGAACTGACTTACTCTGGTGCTACTGTTCACCACTATGCTTATACATCAGGCAAATATGTAGGAAACACAACATGCATATCACAAAACTATACAATAGAAGATATACTGAAAATATTTCACATTACTTCCTATAAGAATCGTAATGTTCTTAATCGTAGTCTCTATCATTGATCGCTGCCACTCGATCTCGAACAACATAGAAAACTACCACTACCACTGGAAGCTTTCCTTGACTAAGTTGTTTTGGGTGAAGAATTGGAATGGAACATTGGTATGTATTCCCCCCCACAATGTGAAATTCCACTCATATAGATACTGAGAAGCAAAATGCATCGAAGAACATACTCCTGAATAGATCTTGCTAGTTAGGTCTTGTTGCACATGGTCACTAATGCTAGTGAACATATTCTTCTAGCTGACCATCTTCCAACGAAGTACGACAGTCAGAGGACCAAGTCAGTCAGAAGATCACTGACAGTCATCTGCGCTCCAACACAACTCTCTTTCCAACATCCATCAAATACCACACAAAATAGGAACACTACAACACTAAAAATCATATACTCACACCATACATATGCCACCACAGCTTCTGCACGGCCCCATCGTTGGTGACTGACGAGAGGTCGTTGATCGACCTCCTTCCTCCGATGCCTCCTTCCTCCATTTGATGTTGCTAACTCAGCAAGATGTGAACATAAAGCAAATTTATTTCCACATTGATTTTATTCTTTTCTTCCCTCCCGCAATGCGAAACACTTTATTTTTCCGGACGTCGGGTAACATCGAAAATGTGTCCGTAAGTCAAAACAATTTTTTTTAAGACTTTTACAATTTTTGACTCTGACTCATGATGACAACCTAGAATCACCTATTTGATAACAAGACAAACAAAAATGAACACTTTTGTATTGTCATGAAAACTTGACAATATTGACACTATAAAGACTAAAATAAAATGACATCAATGATGGAAACTATATTGACAATAACAAAATCCAATTAAAGATTGGATTTTCACAACTTTTCACACTTTTGACTCAATTTTGATGACTACAAGACTTTTGACAATGCCAATTTAATGACATGAATGGAACAAAGACAGGATAACTTTGACACTATATTAACAAAGAAATAAGTATCAATAGAGAATTACGACACTAAAGGGACAAAACTTCAATCCAATAAAAAAATTGGATTTAGTGAGTAATGGTTACTCAAATAACACAAGTTGTTTAACCAACAAATAAACTTTACTCGCTAGACTTGATTATACATCCAACAATTAGATGACTTCAAATAACAATCATTATACAACTAAATTTAAAAAACTAAAATCACCTATAACACAAAAAACCAAGAACTAAATACCATGGATTTCAATTTACAAACTGTGTATGCGGTGGACAGGGGTCGCATTTCTATAGAGAGCCAAGTTAGATAAGATTGGAGAGGATTGAGCAGTAAACACTCTCCATTCAATGACTTCTTGATATTCCTCCTGAATCATCTACCTTAGAATCTGAAAATATGACATGCGATCCTTCAATTTCTTTTTCAAGGTTGTAGTCATTGACATTCGAGAATGATCAACACTAGTTCCCTTCTCGCTTCTAGCCTTGTTTCGGTTGCTTACATTATCTACGTCTATACATTCAAATTTTTTTTTGATATTCTGCGCAATTTTCCCCACTTCATCCACATCTTTCTCCATGCGCTATTTAATTGCTTTCATAGCAGATGCCTTCGTAACAAATTTTGAATCCTCGTGTGCCTCCTGAAGTTTCTGTAATTGTTTGAATTGAATGCATGAAAATTAGATCTGTTTGCACTACATGCACTAATTAAAAAATGCAGTCATATCTGGCAGATGAACGTTGACTCAATATGATGTGGAAGGAAAAACATAGGAATTTAAACATTGAACGTTTTATGTGACCAAATCATCTTCCATGGCCCGAATATAATGTGCATACAATTCGTTGATGTCTTGTTCAGATAGACACTGGAAAAATATTTTCCACATGTGTATAATATTGAATCAAATACAACAGACAAAGTTCTAATAATGTGCAGATATAGTTCAGTGCAGAACTTTGAACAAAACATAAAAATATACCTATATTCTGAAATACTAATTCTCCTGCATAAAATTCCTCTCATTCACAGGGACGAAGCATGATACTGTTATCCCTCACATGATCTCATATACTCATATCGCTCTGATACCAAATATAATTGCAGTAAAAGATTTACACAGGAAATAATATTCTTCTCTATATTCATTCAGGTTTGTATTACAGAAGATATAGAATAACTTGTTCCTATAATTTAGGAAACAAGTATAACCACTAACTCCATCAAGCCTATTTACGTGGGTGAGTACAACCTACTCAACCACTACACAAGCCAAAAAATATTAGTTGTTTATAAAACAACTAATTACCCCCCAATAGTAATTTCTTTTACATTTCCGTAATTAATAATACACAAACTATATTATAATGTGAAGCACTAAATAAGATATTCCTAACATAGTGATCCTACCTGTTAAGCACATCAAGAAATTACATCACTTTGGAGCATTGTAGTGACTTTCCAACATCATCATCAAATATAACAACTGATCATAGCAGGATTATTTCCATGATGGACTCAGAAGTTTTGAGTATAGATTATACCATGGAGGAAGTTTTAGATTCTTCCCCTTCTTTGTATTTTAAAAACTCTGTTTTCTTAAATGAATTTGATCATGTATGTTTTATGTTTGAAGATGAGAAATATCATGGGAAATCAGTTGCTAATTCGAGAAACACCATAAGTGAGTTTGAACCCTTTGCACATTCGGAGAACAAAGAAGTAGATTTTCTACCAGATTCGGAGAAGTATTTGGATGCAGAAGAGCCTATAGAAATACCCACTTCTAGAACACATGTAGTTTAAAGGTATCTCCTTGAATGGGAAATCTTGGATCATATGCGATTTTCATTGAATGAAGAAAGAGAGGAGCATGCAAGTGAAACTAAGTTAACTTTGAAGGTTTTAGGTGAAGATGATATTATTGAGAGTTTCTTAGTTTCAATTATGAAGTCAAACTTGTTTGATGAACAAGTAATGGTGGAAGGAAACCAAGGAGGCCTTACTTCCCTTAATTGTCCTGGAAAACAACAAGTGAAAGGATTTGATCTTGTAGGTTTCATGTGGGATGAAGAGGTTAGAGATGTTGAAAAACTTTTCCTTCAGATGAAATTAGAGCTCCTATATGAGCAATACTCTTCAAAAACTTGCAGAGATTTTCAAGTGTTTCCATTGGATCTTGTAAGCGGTCCAAAGTAGCTGCATGTCATGGATGAAATTCTTGTTGTCAAAGAAGGAAAAAAAAATGAAGAGGACATCAATTCAGTACCATTCATTCATATAGGATGAGATTTTTTTGTAAATGGGAAACAAGAGGGAAATCATCTCATGGATTATCATTCTTTTCAAGGATGTCTTCAGTGAGGCTTTCTTGTTAAAATTGAAGTTTAGACAAGCATGGATATTCAATGGTTTATACCATGTCCTATTAGGTACCTGGCTTCATTAAAGCCAGAAGAGAAGCTAGAACTAGTCACATTCACTTCAGAGTGTTGGGATGAGTTTCAAAATTATGAGGATCAGTTGCAATGCTTCTACAGGATAAATACAGAGAAACTAAAAGAGGAATTCTTTCTCTTTCTAGTTGATGTCTCAGTATACCAAGTGGAGAATTGGTCTTGTTTCAGTTTTTTACTCACATTCTCAGCTATGTCTATTGTCACATCATTTGCATGGCAATTCATTGTGAGGAAAGGGAGCTAGTTTTCATAACCAGTTGCAGGGTTTTTTTAGCTCACATATGCTTCTGGTTAGTGTAGGGTAGTATAGGTTTGCTTTCAGTAGAATAAGTGTAATGCACACCCTGCATGTTCCACTTGGGGCATGTATGGTTTTCTGTTTCAGTGTGCTTAGTTTTCCATTGTCACTCTTGTGTTGTTCTTCACACTATATCATCATTGGAAGGTGTTAAGGAGAAGGAGGGTTCAAATATTCCACAAGATTTCATTTTTTTCTTTAATCAAAATTATACAATGTTCTATAGATGTCAATTCTTAATCATATTCAGTATACTTCATGCCTAGCATTCCAGGGAGATCCAAGATCAGATTGTTTAAGAGAATTTCGGGATGTATCAAATAGGATCAAACTAGTTTCTGATTGAAAAACATTGACTCCATGACCAATGGATGACTTAAGGCTACTGGAATCATGCTTAGCAGAAAATCATCCCCGAGAGGTTGCCAAAAATGTTATCCATTTTTTCCCCCTAGGTAAAAATAAACAAGGGTTTACAGGCTAAAATTGTCAAAGTTGGTGTATAAACTTTTTCCATAGTTCTTATATACTTTCATGATGCCTTAAAAGGATCTTCCAACATAGATCAATTGGACCCAAGTCAACATATAAGTGCACTAATACAAATTAAAAATCATTTTATTAAGATTATGTTTGAATTAATCTCTCGAAATCGATGTTGGAACATTGTGTTTGATAAGGTTGGGGATTTATCTCAGGTCCTCATGAATATCTCAGTCAAGATAGGGCTTAACTCGGTAAATTCTTAGGCATGTTTGTGAAATAACCATAAATGAATCGAGTGAGCTGACCAAGGATCAACACCAAAGAATGAGCTCAAATGCAAACCCAACTTGGAGGCCAACTCAGGCTCAACTCAATTGCAACTAGGACATGTGATCTTGATATCATACAAGAGGGTCAAGTTATTGTGTTAGCTTGGGTGAGATGCATGTGTTGTAGACTGAGCTCTTCAAGTGACTCGGGAGGTTGATGGTCAAGAAAAAGGTGAGATACGAGGCAAAAATTATGTTGAATGATGTAACTCTGTAGAGGATGTGCTCGGGGAAATATCTCGGGAAATGGCTCGGGATGAGTCATGGCGAGCTTGCCGTAGGGCAAGCTTGAAGCCCACAAAGAGGAGCTCAGTGCATCAGATCAGAGTTAAGGCAGATCTCTGTAGATCTATGAAAATGTTGACTTGCATTAGATCATGACATCGATTTTAGGGGAATGGTTCATGGATGCGAGTGGGTTGTGCTTGTTTCCATAAGAGTAGAGCTCCGTAAAATGTTGGAATGAATTCAAGCCACCTCGAATGAGCTATCAAAGAAGGTATTTAGGTGACATGCTTTTTGGAAATCACAGGTGGCTTGGGAGTATTGAAAGCGTTAGTGCAACATCTGTAGAGATAATAGGCGAGGGTGCGTTACAAGAGGTAAGTTGACTAGCATTTGGGTGAGCTCACTGAAAGCATAGAGGATGGATTGAAGGATCTCATAAAGACTCATTTGGAGGCTCAAGTTTAAAGGATGATCTGAGCCAAGTTGGAGCTTGCTCGAAAGGAGCCAACTATGGAAGGTGGCAAAAATAATTTGTGAGCTCAGGGCATTCTGGATGGAGCTATTTTTAACATAGCATGAACCTCGTGAAATAATATATAGGGTAAGTATGTTGGTTTGAAATCGGCTTTGATTCATCAAGAGAAGTGTCCCATAGGATTTATTCAATATTTCAGAGTTTTGTTTTGGAAAATTTTGTTTTAAAATTTCAGAAAATTTTGGGCTCGAAGACGTTGAGCGAGTTGGAAATCTCCAAAGCTCAAAACTCTGAAACTCTAAAATTTAGAGTTTCGGCATTTCAGAATTCAGAGATTATGGTTTCAGGTTTTTTGGGAGTCGAAGGGTGCAGAACATGGTTGGCAGCTCAAAGTAAGAAGTGGTGATGTGGTGAAATAGTTTTAATTTACTCCACGAAGCTTAGTCGGTTAACTCATTGGTG
Organism: Taxus chinensis; assembly: GCA_019776745.2. Classification (NCBI taxonomy): domain Eukaryota; kingdom Viridiplantae; phylum Streptophyta; class Pinopsida; order Cupressales; family Taxaceae; genus Taxus; species Taxus chinensis. Next base: position 872,793,550 of record CM034148.1, on the reverse strand, counting down.
GAATTCACGAAAAACTCGGAAGATATCGCTCAACGAGGCTACAAGTTGGGATGGTGGTTTGTTCGCCAAGCTATGCAGAGGGGCTTGACTCAGTGATCACCATGACAAAGGGTAGTTGGGTCCACCAGAAAGCTCATTCTGAGTAAGTCATGAAGAACCACACTTCCAAGTGAGCTCAGTACATGCTCACTATGATTTGAGAAGTGAGCTCAACATAGTTATGGTGTTCAGATGTGTACTCAGAGGTGAGCTCTACCTAATCTCAAAGAGACAGAATAGACATGAGGAACTCAATGTCAGCACATAAGCTTTCTAGGAAAAAAGCTCATTAAGAGCGTAGCTCAATTGGCAAAGGTGGTGGATCATCTTAGCATTGAGCTCGTTGCAATGTAGGGAGCTTGTCTCTCCTGAAAGGAAATCCAATGATGGAGCTCGTTTTAGAGCTAGGTAGAAGGTTTTTCTAATGGTAGTTCAACACAGTGAGGCCAGTTACAGTAAAGGAAGTTCAGTTACATGGATTAATGTAGGAGCCAACCAAATTGGTGAAAGAAGGATTGAAGGGAGTGACTCAGTGGTTTTGAAGCTCGGTGTGATGTGTGAATCAAAGGGTGGCTCAGTGAAGGGTGTCGAGCCAAACTCTAAGGGCACTAGAATGAAAGTGAGAGTAGCTCAGTTGTGGTAGGAGCTCAGTCACATGAAGGAGTGAGCTTGGTTACTTGGTGGGTATTTGTAGAGATGCACTCGGCAGATGACTCACAGGTGACATCGCAGAGTCTGGCTCACTTTCAGAATATAATTGGCACATTCTTAAAGGTGCAGGGTGGTTGATTTGTTGGGTCTGAGTTCTCGAAAACAAGGGTGAAAAGGCTTGTGGTGAGCCATTAAAGTGTGAGGTGTAAAGGTTTAAGTCGATTCAAGCAAGAGGATATCGATTCTAAGGAGCTCAGTTGTGGTAGGAACTCTGTTTGGTGGCGGTTAACGAAGGTGGAGCTCAAACACAACTCGGTGAGTTAGCTCAGCGAGCCAACCACCAAGTTGGTCTTTTTTGACCTTCTCTTCATTATTTTCCCTTCAGCATGAATGGTCAACATGGGTCCTGCCAAAATTCAATTAAATGAATATTTGTATTTAAACATTTTAAATAATAATATTTATTATTATTATTTTAATTAATTAAGAAGACTATGTCAACAAACAATCAAGGATGCATGATGAAGCCTTTTCAGGTGGTTCAACTGAATGTGATAAATGATACATCATTTACCTTCAATTTAGGAAGGAGAATTTATGACTCTTTCTCTCCTCTCTCTCAATTTCTTCTATAAATGTAAATTGTAAGTTCATTCTAGGATAGGATAGAATAAGTAGGTTCCAAACAATAGGTTCCGACAGGTCATACAAGTTGGACAAGTTAGACACTTTCCAAACTTCCCCTCTCTTCACAAGCTGAGATGTTGTGATTTATAGGCTTTCAAGCCTTTATTCTAAAATTGTAATAACAGCTTTTGCCCTTTTTTCTTGATGTAATGATGCACTGTACAAGTGCTTGAAGTAATGAGAATTATGTTTTGTGATCAGATGAATGTATTTTCATGATTTTTTTTTGCTTCTATTTGCCTCTCTCATGTTTTCAAGTGAACAGTGCAAGTTCAAGTTTCCATTGTAGGTTTGTGGAGTTTTGTGCTTATCAAGTGGTTGAATATTACATGGAGTTGAGTTGTGGTGCTGGTTCACCCTTCTCAAGTTCATTATTTTTCACTAGGAGATTGGTGGCTTATTGTTTGATCGAGTTCAACAAAGGAACGTATGCCCCTGGTATGTGTTATTTTGTACCCTTTCTAATTGCGATAGGTGAAGGTGGTCAGTGATGCAAGCATACCTCCCACATTAACCCTTGCATATGTTAAACTCCATTAATTTTTTGCATCACCAATTCTAGTATAGGTTTTATTTCCTTACAAATCTCTTTCCCTAATCCCATGAAATGTTAGCATAGGACTAGATAGCCCTTTTATCTTACATTAGAAGTAGTGTTGTGTTTAGTTTAGGAAGAGGAAGTCGGCCTTCTCTGGAGACTCACCTTGAACCCAAGTACCACAGCTTGAGAGGTGATCCCATGTGTCCCAATCACACTGAATGTCGTGATTCATTTTTAGGTCATTTGGGGGTTGCAGTGATTTGGTACCAATAGAAGTATCTTCCTCTCGCGCTTAGTACCTGCATGCGATATCTTTGATCTCAACTACTCTCCTAACAGATGGATTATGCTCTCTTTAAGAAACATTAAATAGACCTCCTTCAAGCCATCTACGTCCTTCTACCAGAGTTAAACCTACTTTTCTCGATCCACACACACTCTTGCTCCTTCAAGCTATGAATCTTTCCTTGTAGATCCCTAATAATTTCTATAGTCTCCTAGTAATATATTTCTAATGTGCAACATGAGGATACTTTACATTTATCACTTCTTAATTTTTTATAGTTGACTTATTCTTTGGAGGTTCACACACGAGCTCAACCACATCGTGTGTAGTAGATAAAATAGGATATAATTCAGGACTAGGTGTTACCTTCGGCATCTAATGATCTTCAATTGTGTGTTATACCTTTATCATCCCCACACCCTTATCTTACTTGTTTTGTTTTTTCATGTGCTCGTATAATTCAAGACATTTTTAAAACTTTTGTTGTTTCCCACACCATGAGAAAACCACATTCTAAGGGAAATCTCACTGATAATGATCAGGGGATCAACAAGTGTAACAAGTTCCTCTATGGAATTCTCCTCTGCCACTGCCACAATCTCAGACTCTATATCCTCCACAAACTCATCTATTCCTATTATCCCCATTATTGTGCCCTTCATTATTTTGTTTTCCCTGTTCCTTAGATCCACTCGCCACCCTAGTCTGGCATATACCAGCCTCAATAGCTTCATGAATATGATGAATAAATCTATAGTCAATGGTTTCATGAGTATAGGTTTTTAAAATCTTACAATACAAAGACACATTCTTCTGAATCAAAAGCAGTAAAAGAGGGCATTTACTCGCATCATGGTCCAAATGAAAATTTTCACAATCTAGCAGCATGGCACGCACCGAATCACGAGAGTATTTTTCTTATGAGCTGAATTAGTAGAGATATTTTCCAACTGCTTTGACGTGGCTATAATTTGTGCATCTAAGAACGAACTTACTCAAGTGTCCACACTTCCAAGTAACTCATTACACATATCTACTTCCAAGGCATTATGTAAATCTATAAAAGTCTTATGAGATAGTGCCCTTATCAAAGGATTAAACAATCCACCAACTAACCACTATGCATGTTAACTAGGATGAATGTCATAAGAACTTGGATAAAAAAAAATTAAAACACGTGTCATATTCCTGCATGCTCTCAAATAATTCCTACTTAATGTCTTTAAGTGCACTGATACTTTTTTTCTCAAACTCTAGAATAGGGAACTTGCCTAGAAATGTAGAGTGTAAAGAATTATAATCCACCATAGTTTGATGCATTTATGTGTGCGCACTTGAAGAGTAGTAGTAAACTAACTTTATTTTCGATCTGAGGTTGTGATTCCATTAGAGTGCCATAACAACTCACATTTTTCACATTCTCTATTACATCTTAAACACCCTTATACTCTGGTAAGTGAAGAGATATATCATAGTAAACCTGATGTGGCTGATGGGGGTGTGGACCTTATTCACCAGATCTAAAACAAGATCCACCACCAGTATTTATTCCACTACCAAAACCACATGATCCACTTGATCTTGATCCTACTAATCATCCTAATCCTCTTGTAGTAGGAAATGGTATAGTGGATTTACTTGTGTCCCAGATGTAGTGATAAATTGAACTCCCACTATCTGTGAAGTTGTAGTACTTCTATATGTATTCCTAATTTTATACACACCCACACTCTATCCCGATGGCGTGCCAGAAAATTTTCCTCCAATAAAACCCCCAAACAAAGATGATGTACGTGCTTCCATAGGTGTATGTTTTTTCTTTATGCATGTTTGTATTCAAATGAAAATGATATCTACCTATAGATACTAGATTACCTACACTAGTCTTCTTCTCAATGATTACTTCTAGAGCTGGAACATTAAGCACAAGGGCTAGGTCACCAGGTGGGATCAGATGCATTTTTGTGGTCCTAAATATTTTCTCCTCTAATACAATATCATTAGAAGCCGAAAGTGATTCTCTACTTCACTTACCTAAGTGGGGGAGATTCTGATGCTCCCGCTCCACGTATTCCATGTGATCTTCAAATCCTTCATAAGACATCATCCTATGCAACTTCATAGACTCCTCAATATAACGATTAATTATACTTGATCCACCTTTCCTCTCTCTACCTTTCTGCCACCAGGTCTGCCATATTTCACCACACCTGCTCCTGTCCCTGTATGCGGTGGTGGGTTTAGCTAGCCATCAATAATTGTTCCAAATTCAGTAGCACCATCAAGATATTAATTACCAAAGGAATAACGCATATGTAATACCCTCTAAGCTCACATAAAAATTCAAATTTGGCAACTTCTGGACAAGAATACATAGAAACAATATACTCCAAAGTATAACTACGCACAACACCAGCCCAACAATGATCTACATCATTCTTCCAAGATTAATCTACATAAAAAATGTCTGGTAATCTTCCTACGTCCAAAACCTTAGTCTCTAACTTCATCTTTTCTTTGATGCATATGTTGATAACCACTCGTACAACTCTATACGAACAAGGATGAAAAATGTCTCATAGAGGTCATGATATAGATGTTGTACCACCCATATGCATGCATTGAAATTAGGTCTAGAACCATATCTTCATGAAAACTAATCTTGTCAGTCATCTACCTAAATTTCAAAGCTTGGAAGAGTCAATCAATATGCCATTTGTATGCACCATCCTAGTATACAGTTTGAAAATAGATCCAAGAAACGAAGCCAAAATTTATTCTTGTTTATCTCTACTCGAATGCCTAGGTGCACTGGCACTTCATCCAGATAGGTCAAAATGCTCACCCAAAGCACGCAAAGCTACCAGGTCCCTCCTTTGTGAAAGCTTGTCAAGATGTTAGCATGCATGTTCATATTAACCCTACACAACTCATACATTCAAATGTAGATCATTAAGAATAACAAAAGGAAACAAATGTAAATGGTGTTATAATGTGTTGTATTTTTGTATATTGTATACCCATGAGTATTGTACACCTCTTCTGAGAGTATAGATATGCTATTTTTATCTATACGTATATATGGGTGGTGCCATAATCCATGAATTATGGGGAACCGTTATGGGTGTTTATTAGCCCATGGTTTTGGTACCCATTGTATTGTAAAACCGATTTGACAGTTTCTTACTATTTTTCTTACAAATAGTTGGAGATGCAGTAGGGTAAAGTAGAACTTGGAAGTACATTATTATATTGTAAATAGTTAAGTTAATGCAATAAGGAGAGAAGTTATTATGCTAGGTTTTTTCCCGAAAGGGTTTCCTAGGTTAAATCTTGTGTTTTTTCATTTTTTTTCTTTGATTATCTTGAATATTTTTTTCAGTATAGCTTCTTGTTTGTTATTTTATTGGATTGATTCTCTTCATTTGGTATTAGAGCTAGGTTTTAGCTTTTATGTGAAAAGTTAGGGTTTTTTAAACCTGTGATAAAAAAATTGAGTGTGAGCTTTATGGGTGAATTTTTCAAATAGAAGAAAATGACGGGAAGCACAAGGATTGGAATCAAAAAAATTAATGGCCAACATTTTGAGTTATGGTATCTCAAGATGGAAGATATTCTTGTGGATAGAGATCAGTGGATTGTTGTTTCTAGAGTTATGCCTATGGGAATGAAGGTAGAGGACTGAGAAAATATAGATAGGAAGGTAAGGTGTTCAATTAGATTGTGTCTGTCAGATTCATTTTTGATGAATATGTCAAATGAGAAATCCTCTCAGGTGTTATTGGAGAAGTTGGGGACTTTGTATCAGACAAAGTCTCTAGTGAAAAAATTGTTTCTCCAAAAAAAGATATATTCATTGAGAATGAATGATGGAGACTCTGTTGTAGAACATATGAACATCTTTAATACTATGGTAAGTCAGTTGATTTCTTTTGATATTAAAATGGAAGAAGAGGATAAGTGTATTACTCTTTTTTGTTTTTTACCTAAGTCTTGGGATAATCTAGTTATGGCTATTACTAGTACTATGACAAACTTATTAGTTGAGGATGTAGTTGCAGCCCTACTATCAGAAGAAATGAGGTGGAAATCCATTGAGGATTATTAATCTAAGGATTCCTTATATGTAAGAGGTCGTACCCAAGAGAAAATTAAGAAGAGGCAAGGATAGTCAAATTCCAGAAGTAAATCAAAGAATATAGAAAAAGATAAGAGGAAATGTTGGAGCTATGGTAAAATAGGGAATTTCAAGAAAGACCGTAGATCTAAGAAGGTAGAAAATGGTAATTCCTCTGACGATGGTGAATCTTCAAATACAAAACCCTCTAATGAAGACTTGAGATATTTGTTTGTTGTGACTTTTAGATTACATACATGTGACAGTGCATGGTTGATTAACTTGGGTGCCTCCTTTCATATGACACCACACAAGGAGTTGTTCTATGAATATGAAAAGTGTAATGGAGGTGATGTATATCTGGGAGACAACTCAACCTAAAAGATCATTGGTCACGACAGAATCAAGAAGAGGTTTAAAGATGGAAGGATTAAAACCCTCCCAGTTGTTCTACACATTCCAGGTTTGACCAGAAGCCTTATATCTGTAATTAAGATGAATGATGTAGGTGTTTAGGTAGCATTTAGTTAAGACAATTGCAAGATGATTTGGGGTACAATGGTATTGGCAAGAGGCATCCATACTGGAACATTGTTTAAGCTTAAGGCAAGCGTTGTTACTGATGAGTGTAATAGTTATGTGGTTCTAGAGGAGAATAAAGATTTAGATCCAACTCCTACATTTGCTGCAATAAAGATGATGTTATTGCACACATCGGAGAGAAAGGACTTCGTACTTTAAAATTAAAAGGTATGGTTGAAGGAATTTCCGAGTGTCCTTTAGATTTTGATTTATGTGAGCATTATGTGTTTGGAAATAAAACTAGAATAAAGTTTCGTACGAATGCTACAAGATCATAAGGAATTCTACATTTGATACATAGTGATATTTTTGGACAAATAAAAGTTCCATCATTAAGAAAAGTCATGTTCTAGGTTAGTTTCATAGATGATTTCTCAAGAAATACCTAGATATATTTTATTCAGAATAAGTTTGAGGTTTTCAATGAATTCAAAGAGTTTAAGGCTCTTGTGGAAAATCAGACAGAAAGGAAGATAAAGGTTTTGAGAAGTGAAAATGGTGAGGAATATTGCTCTAATGCCTTTGAGCAATTCTGTAAAGAGTGTGGAATAGAAAGGCTGAAGACAACTCCATATACGCCACAATAGAATGGAGTTAAAGAAAGGATGAATATTTACATGATTTGTCTGGTTAATTACTTTTATGTTTTTATGAGTCTCTGTGGTTTTTGGGATGTAAATCCATTGCAAAGTAATGTTAGTTTTTGGGAAACTTTCTCTGTGCTAGTTTAATGGTGACATACATGTGAAGATTGTATTATAAGCTTTGTATTTCATTCTGAAACTTGTATTTAAGGTTGGTGTTGTTATGAACTCGCATTCATTGCCTTGTGTGGTTCTGAACCTTATTTGGAGCCTTATGTTTTGTTTGAACTTGTATCGGATTCTTGGGTTTCATTTGAGCTTGTATTGGAGGTTTGTGTTTGTTCTAAAATTTTGTCTGAGGCTTCATGTTCGAAACTGTACTTGTATTCAGTACTCATGTATTCTGAACTTGTAGTCGAATTGATGTGATTGGTTCTATACTTGTATTCTAAGATGGAGTTTTTACTCATATTCAATGAGTTGAAAATGCTTTGAACTCATTTGGGGACTATCTACTCGAAAGGGACTAGAGAGATTAGTTTTGGTTTTAGTTGTTTTGGTAATCTCTTTTGAGATTTTCTTCATGTAGCTTCTTGAGTGGGAATGGTTTTAGTACTTTTGTCTTCTAGACTGTACCATGTTCTTGAACTGGTAAGGGCATGTAAGTTTGGGGGATATTATTCCCTTCACTGCTCTGAGAAATCTTGTGTCTTGTTGAAAGCTTAACTAATTTTTTAAAGGATTATTAGATTGTAACTGTACCCATTTGTGGGTTTGGTTTGATATAGATTTCATTAGAATAGTCACTCACAGTTTAAGAGTTTTATGGAAATACAGTTTACATTTTCCTTCTTGTGAACAATGTTGAAATGAATACCTTCTTGTACCAAGATTTTTAGATGGAACTAAAGAGTCTTTGTTATAATTCCGTTTCTATCGAGTTAGAGGTAAGATTGGGACATTACTTGACTTAAACATATATTGAGTTTTATTACTATCTCTAGATATTTTTAATTGATTTCTAGGTTTTATTAAAAAGATGGATTGAATACCTTAGTGTACTAAATTTTTTATGGAAGATCTCTGGTTCAGATTATTTTTATAACTACTCTTAACTAGTTCACAAACTATGTGTTCTCTTGTATTGAATTGTTGAAGCTTTGTAATTGGGATTTCAGTTCTTTGAGTTAGTGAGTATTTTGAACTTGTTTAGCTTTTACTGTTTGGGGTTTTCTATTCCTTGTTAGATTCAATGAATGAATCTCTGGTACTTTTAAAGAGAAAGGAAAATATTCTCTTGGGGACAATATATTGTTTTAGGATTGTACTGTGTACTTGATCTGAGAATTGAATTCAAACTTGTGTTTAATGAATGGGAGTAGATAAACCAGATGGTAAATATTTGTAAGGGAAACTAGAAGTGTGCTTTCTTTTAACTGTGTGTTTAGTTTTGTGTTCTCTCTTGGGAACTAGTTAAAGAACTTCTAAGTTTGAAATAGAAATGGGAATTCATTTATAAATAAAATGAATTATTGATTGGACCTTTTCTAATGGAGATCCCTTTGTACTATTATTGGGATAAGTTCATTTTATTGAACTTCTCTGTATTCGATTCTCTTCTGAGATGGAAATTTCTTCATGGATTGTTTGGTCTACTTTGTATAAGTCATTGGTTGTAATGATGTGGAAAGAGATTAGCTAAGTCAATATGTTGGAAAGAAAATATAACATGCTTAGACCGACTGTTTTTCTTGATTGAGTCATACTCCATTTGAATTGATATTAGTAGGTTGTCTCTTTTTGCACTCTGTCTTTTTATGAATCCTCTTTTGGATGGACTTGATAAGAGATTAATTTTGTGTGAGTCTAGCTTGGGTTTGTGGAAAGTCTGGTTTTAGATCTTTGAGTTATATCTTCTAACATGTAGAAGTTAGTAAGACTTATAGTTAGACTATTTTGATTTCCTATTACTTCTTGGATTAATTCGGGATTCTTGTTTAGATGTTGTCTCTTTATTATTGAATCCTTATATTGTTATCCTTGAACTGAAGCAGTTAGGTGAGTTCTAAACATGTTTATGTCTTTCACATGATTAATTTTGTAAGGAATAATATGTATTGATTCTTCTTCTTTGCTTAAGTTGTAGGGTGAATCATCCTAATATGAGCTATGCTACAAAGAACTCTTTTGCTACTTACTAAAGATAAATGTGTATTTCTATTCTTTTAGAATTACAAAACAATTTGATGACAAGATCTGTTGATTGTTTTAAAGTAATTGATAGGATCAATTAAACCTTATGATATAATGTAGATGTTGTGGATTATATTATGCTCTTTTCTTAAAAAGTAAATTCAGACCCTTTAATCATAATTCTTTCTGGTTGTTATTACTTATGCTTATTTGTATGATGTATTAATTGTTTCATTAAATACAAGTTGTTTTAATTGAACAATTAGTGGAATGCACTTCACCTTAATGCTTAGTGCTTATCATGCTTAGTTCATTGAACTGACCCATGCTAGCAATTTTTACAGATGGACATCGTAAGTGATAAAAGAACGCAAAAACTTTTATGATGCATTGGCTTACTTAATTCTGGATCTTATGTAAAGAATTTTGAATTATTCTTCTGTTGTGTTGGAAAAGAAAAGTGATGTTCTTTTAAGATCTTAATTATGATCAACATGCAGAGTGTTTGAAATGCATAGTATTGTAAATGCATATTTATTATCATAAATTGAAAGGTTTTGAGTTGGAATCCAATTTGTGGTGTGAATTATTTTGTACTTGTATGATGGAAATAATAGTGATATCTTGGCAATATTCTTTATATTTATTTGTATACTATTGTTGTTATCAATTATTAAGTTGGATTAAAGGGGTAGTATAATCTCCCTTAATATAATGAACTTGTTAAACTGTAAAAGATGTCATTATCTAACTACACAACTATAGTTTAATAATAAAATATGCTTGGGACATACAATTAAACTATATGAGTTAAGCATGATAAAAAGGAATAGTGGTTATGATCTTTAATCTTTTAACTATGGTTATAAAGTGAACACTAGTTGAATCTAGGTGGATGGCACACTTGATTTGGACAACTAGGTTGCATTAAGAATTAAATGTTTGATATTTGTTGTCTTGTTTTTGAGATAACTGCTTGTTTTTCCACATTAATGAATAACAATGAAAACTTGAAATACTGAATTCCTCCACATCTATTCAAGCTAGTTATGGATAAAGAACTTAATGAATGTTGGAATTAGGGTTAGGCATGGTTGTTGTAATCTGAATCTTAATCATATATTAATTAACATAATGACCACAAATGGGGTATGTACATCTTGATGAATTAGTTCTCACGAATGTTGGAACATGCCACCTGTAGGACTGTACCCTTGAGAAGTCCTGAGACTTCTTGAGGATACAGTGTTGTAGTTGACATATGGCAACACCCTTCCATATTTGTTCATCTAGATCTACGCACATCTAGAATTGAACTTAGTTTCTCTCTAGGTCAAGTTAGTAGCATGTTTAGGATAGACAGTAGCTTCCAATGACTCAGGTTACCTTGGCACATCTGATTGATTTAGGTCAAATGAGTATGCCCATATACCTTAAGTCATTGTGAGTGCCTTCCTATAATAAATTATGTTGCTAACTTGAGCCAGGGTCAAACCTTGGGCAAGTGGACTGAGAATAGCTAGTAAAGACCATTCTAGATAACAGAAGAGTGAGGTGAAGGATGTATTCTAGAATGATGAATATGCCATCTATAAATAGTAACATGAACAATATGTTGAAAATATTTGGCCAAAGTATCACAAGATGTTGGTTGCGTTATCCTATGTCACCTAGTTTAAAACAACGTGATGTCAGATGAACAGTGGTAAATAATATTCAGATAGGTTCTTTAGACAAATCACTCATTACCCAAAATCGGGTAGGAAACCAAGTATACATAGTATACATAAAGTTTTCTATACTTTAAGACAAACATGAGAGATCGGTTGGTAACTAAGTCATGGAATGAGAGATTGGTAGTATACCGAGTCATTAAAGCTACATATGGTTATCTGTTATTAGATTGATTGGCATGGAATGTGTGTTCTAAATGATGTTTTATTTAGAACACAGAACATTATGTTTCAAAAAAAAAAAAATCCCTTGTTTCTAAAGTCTTAAAATGGGAATGTTACATCTTGGTATCAGAGCTAAAGGTTACAGATCTTGGACCTAATGTGTCCATAATCTGATGAAACTTAAATTTTCTTGTTAACAAAAAATGGTTAGAACAAGAGGAAATGTTGCAAATAACCCTCCACCTAAGGAAGGTGCAACAACTGCCCAAAAACTTGATGAGATCCTTGCTTCCCTATTAGACACAAGAGATCATTTGGCTGTACTTGAATAGCAAGTAATGGGAAAAGAGGAGGAAGAAGATGCTGGTAATAATAATCAACCACCTCATGAGGACAATGCCAATTTAGGTGTTTATAATAACAATGTGAACATACCTGATCAGCCTGAGAACAAAAAGGCTAGGCTGACAGCTGAACTCACTAATGTTTTAAAAAGGATAAGTCCACCCAAGTTTGATGGCACCACATTAAGAGATGGGGCTGAGAATTGGCTTAGTGAAATGGAGAGATACTTTGCAATAAGGAATTTCTTAGAAGAAACAAAGGCAATATGAGGAGCATATCCACTTTCCCATGAGGCATCTTCATGGTGGGATGGCCGTAAGGCTGAGTTAAACATTGATGAAACTAATATCACATGGGATCAATTTAAAGGTTACTTTAGGCAACGTTGGCTGCCACAACTTTACTATGATCAGAAAATGAATGAATTCTATAACTTAGCTCAAAGAAAGCTAACTGTAACTGAGTATTGGGAGTGGTTTACTAAACTCCTTAAGTATTGTACCTCAGTATCAAACTGACGAGAAGTTCAGGATAGGGAAATTCATCATGGGATTGGATCTTGTTATAGGAGGAGAGGTGGATGTTCACAGCGCAACCATGATGGAAGGGGTTATTGAAAAGGCCATAAGGAAGGAACAAAAATTAAAGGTAATTTCTGCTCATAAGGAGGAAGTAAGGAAGAAAATCCCCACTCTTCTTCATCATCTCTTGCACCTAAGAAATTAGAATGGAAGAAATTTAGAATGAAAAGTAAGTTTTCATCTTATACTAGTAATAAAGTAGCGACAAATAAGTCTATTGGTAATGCACGAAACAAATTTGTCAAGAACAACAATAATGGACAGAAGTCTTAAGGAGGCTAGAATGATAATTCTAGGGCTGGAAATAAATCTGAGCCTAGAAAGGGACCTGTAGGAAGCTATTATAATTATGGCAAATATCATTACGCAAATCAATTTCCTTTGAAAAATGATGATCGTAATCAATAGCACAGGATACATGCTATAGTAGCTGACAAGTAGGCTAAAAAATAGGCCACACCCATAGAGGTTATGGGTAAGTTATTTGGCATATGTATAGCTATTATTTTTGATACTGAAGCTACTGAATGTTTTATTTCTAGTAAATTAGCATCAAAACTAAAAAGAAAAGCTAGAAACATGGATAAAACATGGACTGTACATTATGGAAACAATTTTGTTCATACAGTTATCATGTGTCTTTTTGGAGCAGTCCTTGACTGACCTAGTTTTTCTACTAAAGTTGATCTTTATGTTGCACCTTTGGGGTCTTACAATGTAATCATAGGTGTTAATTGGTTAGCAGAACATAAGGCTAAAGTGGACTATTTTGAAAAACACATTAGTTGTTTAGATGACCTGCAGAAAATAGTACAGATTCAAGGTGTGAAATGAGAGATTTATGTTAGGGAACTCTCAGCTATGCAACTTAAAAAGGCCAAAAATAAAGATTGTACCTTATATGTAGTAAGGATTACATAAATAACTGAAGAGAATAGCGATGTCTTGGAACAATATCCACTGTTACGAAACTTCAATGACATGTTTCCAGAAGAGTTACCAGATCTTCCACCTAAAAGGGAGTTTGACTTCACAATAGAGATCAAGCCTAGAACTGATCCTATTTCTAAGGCACCTTATCGAATGAGTACTATAGGCATAGTATAGCTTAAGGCTCAGTTGCAATAAAGTTTGTCTAAAGGTTTGATTAGACCAATTTTTTCACCTTGGGGAGCACCAGTAATTTTTGTGAAAAAGAAAGATGGAACACTTAGATTGTGCATTGATTACCGAATGTTAAACAAAGAAACAATCAAGAATAGATACCCACTCCCTACAATTGATGATCTATTTGATCAGATGCATGGAGCCTCAGTATATTCTAATATAGATCTTCGATCTGGATATCATCAATTATGGATTAAAGATTAGGACACTCATAAAACAACTTTCAGAACAAGGTATGGAAATTATGAGTTCATGGTTTTACCTTTTGGATTAACAAATGAACCTATACTATTTATGAATTTAATGAATAATATCTTTCAAGAATACTTGGAAAAATTTATCCTCGTATTCTTAGATGACATTCTCATATATTCTAAAAGCATAGAGGAACACCATGAGCATTTGAAGATAGTATTGGAAATCTTGAGAAAGAGACGGTTATATGGTAAGTTACCTAAATGTTCTTTCTATGACACAGAAGTGCACTATTTGGGACATGTAATAAGTAAGAATGGAATTATTGTAGATTCTTCTAAAATTGTAGCTATAACTAAGTGGCCTGCACCAAAGAATGTACATGAAATTAGAAGCTTCATGGGGCTTGCTGGTTACTATAGAAAATTTGTAAAATATTTTTCTAAGGTGGCTGCACTAATAAATTCTTTACAGAAGAAGGATAAGAAGTTTGTTTGGAGTGAGAAATGTGAATTTGCATTCAAGACTTTGAAGGAACAGTTAACTTTAGGACCTATTCTAGTGGTACCAGATCCTAATGGAGACTTTATGGTAGTAACTGATGCATTTGGTGAAGGTCTAGGAGGTATTTTGTTACAAAATGATCATGTCACAGCTTATGAAAGTAGAAAACTAAAGTAACATGAGTTGAATTATGCTCCACATGATTTAGAGCTTGCTGCCATTGTTCATGCACTACAAGTTTGGAGGCATTACCTGCTTCGAAAACCTTTTGAATTAAAAACTTATCATCTTGGGCTGAAGTATATTTTCACTCAGACAAATCTAAATGCAAGATAAAGAAGGTGGTTCAAGTTTTTGTCTCAATATGATTTTGACATCAATTACATCAAGGGTGAGGAAAATAGAGTGACTAATGCTCTAAGTCCTAGGAAGCACATTTATGCTCTTATAACATTGAGAATTCAGTTCAAGGATGAAGTAAAAAGTGTTATGGAATCTGATTCTTACTTTCAGCAAGTAAAGATAGCGCTTGCTGCAGATCCAAATGATGTGAGGTATAATGGTTTTCACTTTGATAATGAAGGAATCTTAATATTTGAAAACAGAGTATATATACCTTCACTAAATGATTTAAGAAAGAAATTGTTAGCAGAATTTCACAATTCACCTTTTTCTGGACACCATGGTATTACAAAGTTGCTTGGTGATATAAAACAACAGTATTTCTAAAAAGGAATGAAAAATGATGTTATTGATTTTGTGACACATTTCCTTTAATGCTAATGTGTTAAAGCTGAACATATACACCCATCCAGTTTATTATATCCTCATAGCATACCGCAGTACAAATGGAAAGTAATAAGCATGGATTTTGTAAAAGGGTTACCTATTTTACGAAATAAACATGATGTTATTTTAGTAGTTGTTGATAAACTAATGAAGGTAGCACATTTTATTGCTGGTAATCTGAAGGATGATTCTCCTGTATTGGCTAAAATATTTGTACACAAAATTTTCAGATTACATGGAGTACCTGAATTAATCATATCTGATAGAGATCCTAGAATGGCATCAAGGTTTTGGCAAATGCTTAATGCAACTCTAGGAACTAAGCTGAATTTTAGTTCTGCATATCACTCAGAAACGGATGGACAGACTAAAAGAATTAATCAAGTTTTAGAGGATATGTTACGAATTTACTGTATGGATCATAAGTATAAGTGGGAAGATTACCTTCCACTAGTTGAGTTTGTATATAATTACACATATCATGCCTCTCTTAAAATGGCACCTTTTGAAGCATTATATGAAAAAAAATGCAGAACCCCTGTTAGTTGGGATAACATTGAGGATAGAGAGGTAATTGGACCTGAAATCCTTACGAAAATGGAACAACAAGTTAAAATGATTCGTGAGCGCATAAAAGAAGCAACAAATAGGAAAAAGAGTTATGTTGATTTAAAGTGGGTTGACAGGAAATTTGAACTTGCTGAGAAAGTATTTCTTTGGGTTAAACCGAAAAAGAGCTCTATAACTTTTGGCAAGGCTACAAAGTTATCGCCTCATTATGTGGGACCCTTTGAGATAGTTGAAGTAATCAACCTTGTAGCTTACCGTGTTCATCATTACCTCATGCTTTTTCACGAATGCATGATGTTTTCCATATTTCTTTGCTTAAGAAATACATTTTAGATTTATTTCATGTGTTAAATTGGAATTCCTTGTAGGTCCAAGACCCAGGAATAATTTTGGTTAAACCCATATGAGTGCTGGAAACTCTCCAGTTGCATTTAAGAAATCGTGAGATAAGTCAATGTAAGTTCCAGTGGGACCAGTTTAATGAAGAAAGTATAACCTAGGAAAACCTAAAAGATATGAAAACTACTTTTCCATATTTATTTGATCAGAATTGACTATGATGACTGATAAAAAATTGTGCTTTTATCTTTATATGTCAATAAGTCTGCCAGTTTGGGGGCAGATAACTATTTATTTTTGAATAAATAGTTATGTGAATGTTGATTCTTGGAACTTTGAATTCTGATATTGTTGCAAGCATATGTTAAGAAAGTGAATAAATTTATTATCCTTAATGCAATGATAAAAAATGAGATAATCATCGAGACGATGATTCCTTTTAGGATGGAAGTATGTAGCATCTTGGACAAAATGATATATTTCTCTTTGCATTACAAGCGTTGGCAAGTGATTTTCTTGAATGAGGTGTGTTTCCTTGATTGTTGAAAATCATGCTTGTTATGGATAAATCATTTCTAATCTTGGATTCTTTAGAATGGAATGATATGGCTTGCAAGAATCCATTTTCACTTCTTATTCATAATTTTCAACCTGATTTTGAGAGTTGCAAACTTATCTCTTTTACTGACTCATCCTTCGGATCAATTTCAGTGATATAAGGAATGTTTTAAATCTTCTTGTTAGACTGAATGATAAATTGACATTCATTAGTTTGAGAGACATAGCAGACTGAACCTTTACATTTTACAAATTCTTTGGTCTTGTATTAATGTGACTTCAGTAGGTTGTATGTTGTGCTTGGGTCTTTGGGATTGATCTCTGCAGGACATTAATGGCGTAAACGAAATATAGTCTACTTATGACTATGAAGGGGATCAGAATCCTAAAACTAAAGGATTATCCTAATGGTATCCTAAACTAGGTAAGAGCACCTACTTCCTAGCTACGTCTACTTAATTGGGTTTTAATCTAACCTAAGATTCTTATTCTATTTTGTTGGGATGGCATCCTAACCTAAGATCTTGTGTTAAATGAATAAGGGAGAAAATTGCTAAGGTGATACTAGACTATTTTAACCTAATGCCTAATACTAATGGTTGTGAATTTAATCTAACCTAAGGTGGAAATTACCTATGGAAATGTTTTAAGACCTAAGGTGATTTATTGTTAGACTAACCTAAGTCTTGGGAAATCTAGCCTAAACTATTAAAAAGGAACCTAAGGGTCGTATGAAACTAAGGAGATGGTTCCAATGGCATTTAATTGATTTGATTGGGTTTAATGCATGGAGGTACTACCAGTTTTGGAAAAGGCTAGTTAACTTTAGTGGGGGCTTACATGGAGGCTTCACTAAATATGGAATTGCATGTTAAATTAAAAATGGCATTCGCCAGTTTTGGGAGGTGGTGGCAAGGAGAGATAAGTGGGAGTTTTGGGAGTAATGACATTAATGGATCTCAGTTTTGTGTGCAAACTATCTTGGAAACAAGGGAGGTGGATTTGTGGGAGGTTGTTTGGTTTTACATGTCTCATGTTTTTCTCTGCATGGAGCTATCTGGTTCTTTGAACCAATAGTTCGACTTCCACTTCATGGCTATTTTTGGTTTCTCTGGTCTATTTTTGATCAAAGGAATGTATATGAAGCATTGGAAGAAAAGTTGTTTGGTTGTTGATCTTTCGTGGAGAAGAAAAAGAGTGGGAAGCTTGGCTGGAAGTCTCCTTCAAATTTGCAGAAGCACTATCAGGCATGATAGGCTCTACCCATTAAGATTTCTTGCTTTCTTCTAAATGATTCATTAAAACAACTCTACTCTCATGAGATAAATATTTACATGATTTGTCTGGTTAATTACTTTCATGTTTTTATGAATCTCTGTGGTTTTTGGGATGTAAATCCATTGCAAAGTAATGTTAGTTTTTGGGAAACTTTCTCTGTGCTAGTTTAATGGTGACATGCATGTGAAGCTTGTATTTGAAGCTCTGTATTTCATTCTGAAACTTGTATTCGAGAGTGTTGTTCTGAACTGGTGTTGTTTGTGAACTTTATTGTAGCCTTGTGTTTTGTTTGAACTTGTTTGGAGCCTTGTGTTTTGTTTAAGCTTGTATTGGAGCTTGGTGTTTGTTCTAAGCTTGTATTGGAGCTTTGTGTTTGTTCTGAAATTTTGTTGAAAGCTTCATATTCGACACTGTACTAATATTCAGTACTCGCGTATTCTGAACTTGTAGTCGAGTTGATGTGTTTGGTTCTATACTTGTATTCTGAGATGGAGTTTTTACTCATATTCAAGGAGTTGAAAATGATTTGAACTCATTTGGGGACTATCTGACTCGAAAGGGACCTGAGAGATTAGTTTTGGTTTTAGTTGTTTTGGTAATCTCTTTTGAGATCTTCTCCGTGTAGCTTCTTGAGTGGGAATGGTTGTAGTACTTCTGTCTTTTAGACTGTACCATGTTCTTGAACTGGTAAGGGCATGTAAGTTTGGGGGATATTCTTCCCTTCTCTACTCTGAGAAATCCCACATGTCTTGTTGAAAGCTTGACTATTTTGTTGAAGGATTATTAGACTGTAACTGTACCCATTGAATGGGTTTGGTTTGATATAGAGTTCATTGGAATAATCACTCACAGTTTAAGAGGTTTATGGAAATACAGTTTGCATTTTTCTTCTTGTGAACAATGTTGAAATGAATATCTTCTTGTACCAAGGATTTTTAGATGGAACTTGAGAGTCTTTGTTGTGGGTTCTATTTCAGTCGAGTTGGAGGTAAGATTGGGACATGGTACTTGACTTAAACAGTATATTGAGTTTTATTACTATCTCTAGATATTTTTAATTGCATTTTTAGGTTTTATTAAAAAGATGGATTGAATACCTTAGTGTACTAAATTTTTTATGGAAGATCTCTGAGATTGTCTGTATAGTTGCTCTTAACTAGTTCACAAACTACGTGTTCTCTTGTATTGAACTGTTGAAGCTTTGTAATTGGGATTTCAGTTCTTTGACTTAGTGATGTATATTGAACTTGTTTAACTTACTCTTTTTTTCAAATATTTTTGGATTCAATGAATTCTCTGGTACTTATTAAAAAGAAAGGATTGAATACTCTTAGTGATACTATATTGATTTTGTATGGAAGGATATTTGAATATCTCTGTGTTTAATGAATGGATTGTTTGTATATCTGTTCTTAACTAGTTCACGAACTACTTGTTCTCTTGTATTAAACTGTTGAAGCTTTGTAAATGGGATTTCAGTTCTTTGAGTTCATGCGTATTTTCTGAACTTGTTTAGCTTTTACTGTTTGGGGTTCCTTGTTGGATTCAGTAGATGAATTCTATTTTTAAAGTTTTGGGAATCATGTTCTCTTGTGTAGATGTTTCTGGGACTACTTGATCTGAGAACACTTGGAATTGTTCCACTTCTGTTTAATGAATTCCAGCTTTCAGGCCTTCTTTTGTATTCAAGACTAAACCAGATGGTAAATATTTGTAAGGGAAACTAGAAGTGTGATTTCTTCTAACTGTGTGTTTGGTTTTGTGTTCTCTCTTGGGAACTAGTTAAAGAACTTCTAAGTTTGAAATAGAAATGGGAATTCATTTGATAGTATAAATGAAATGAATTATTGATTGGACCTTTTCTAATGGAGATCCCTTTTTACTATTGTTGGGATAAGTTCATTTTATTGAACTTCTCTGTATTCGATTCTCTTCTGAGATGGAAATTTCTTCATGGATTGTTTGGTCTACTTTGTATAAGTCATTGGTTGTAATGATGTGGAAAGAGATTAGTTGAGTTGGTATGTTGGAAAGAAAATATAACATGCTTAGACTGACTATTTTGCTTGATTGAGTCATACTCCATTTGGATTGATATTGGTAGGTTGTCTCTTTTTGCACTCTGTCTTTTTATGAATCCTCTTTTGGATGGATTCGATAAGAGATTAATTTTGTGTGAGTCTAGCTTGGATTTGTGGAAAGTCTGGTTTCAGATCTTTGAATTATATCTTCTAACATGTAGAAGTTAGTAAGACTTACAGTTGGACTGTTTTGATTTCCTATTACTTCTTGGATTGATTCGGGATTCTTGTTTAGATGTTGTCTCTTTATTATGGAATCCTTATATTGTTATCCTTGAACTGAAGCAGTTAGGTGAGTTCTAAACCTATTTCTATCTTTCAAATGATTAAGTGTGTAAGGAATAGTATGTATTGATTCTTCTTCTTTGCTTAAGTTGTAGGATGAATCATCCTAATAAGAGCTATGATGTATTTAACTCTTTTTCTACTTAGTAAAGATAAATTGTGAATTTCTATTCTTTTATAATTATGAAACAAATTGGATGACAAGATCTGTTGATTGTTTTAAAGTAATTAATATGATCAATTAAACCTTATGATATAATGCAGAGGTTGCAGATTATATTATGCTCTTTTCTTAAAAAGTAAATTCAGACTCTTTAATTGTACTTATTTTCTGGTTGATATTACTTATGCTTATTTGTATAATATATTAATTTTTTCATTAAAGCGAGATTTTTTTTAATGGATTAATTAGTGGAATGCACTTCACTTTAATGTTTAGTGTCTTATCATGCTCAGTTCATTGAATTGACCCATGCTAGCAATTTTTACAGATGGACATCGTAAGTGATAAAAGAAGGCAAATTTTTTTATGATGCATTGGTTTAATTAATTTTGGATCTTATGTAATGGATTTCAAATCATTCTTCTATTTGTATTAGAAAAAGTAAAGTGATGTTCTTTTAAGATCTTAATTCTGATTGACATGCAGAAGTGTCTGAAATGCATAGTCTTGTAAATGTATATTTATCATCATGAATTGAAAGGTTTTGAGTTGGACTCTAATTTTTGGGTGTGTGAATTCTTTTGTACTTGTATGATGGAAATAATAGTGATATTTTGGCGGTATTCTTTATATATATTTGTATACTATTGCGGCTATCAATTAATAAGTTGGATTTAGGGGATAGTATAATCTCCCCTTATTATAATGAACTTCTTAAACTACAAAAGATAGTCGTTCTCTAACTAACACAACTTTATTTTAATAATAAAATATGCTTGGGACATAAAATTAAACTATATGAGCTAAGCATGATAAAAAGGAATAGTGGTTATGATCTTTAATCTGTTTAAACTATGGTTATAAAGTGAACACTAGCTAAATCTAGGTGGATGACACACTTGATTTGGACATCTAGGTTGCATTAAGAATTAAACATTTGATGTTTGTTGTCTTGTTTTTTGGGGTAACTGCTTATTATACCACCGTTATTAAACAACAATGCAAACATGAAATAATGAATTCCTCCATATCTATTCAGGCTAGTTATGGATAAAGAACTTAATGAATGTTGGAATTAGGGTTAGGCATGGTTGGTGTAATCTAAATCTTAATCCAATATTAATTATGATAATGACCACTAAGGGAGTATGTACATCCTAATGAAATCAGTTCTCATGGATGTTGGCACACACCAACTGCTAGGACTATACCCCTCGAGAAATCCTGGGAATTCTCAAGGATACAGTGTTGTAGTTGACATGTGGCAACACCCTTCTGTATTTACTCATCTATATCTACACACATCTGGACTTTAAGTTAGTTTCTCTCTAGGTCAATTTAATGGCTTGTTTAAGATAGACAATATCTTCCAATGACTCAGGGTGCCTTGGCACATCTGGGTTTTATTTATGTCAGATGAGTATGCCCATATACCCCAATTCATCATGAGTGTCTTCCCATAATAAATTATGTTGCTAACTTGAGCCAGGGTCAAACCTTGGGCAAGTGGACTGACAATAGTCAGTAAAGACCATTCTAGATAACAGAAGAGTGAGGTGAAGGACGTATTCTAAAATGACGAGTATGTCATCTAGGAATAGTAACATGAACAGTATGTTGAAAATATTTGACCAAAGTATCGCAAGATGTTGGCTACGTTTTCCTATGTCACCTAGTTTAAAGCAACATGATGTCAGATGAATATTGGTAACAAATATTCAGATAGGTTCTTTAAACAGATCATTCAGTACCCAGAATCGGGTAGGAAACCAAGTATACATAGTATACATAAAGTTTTCTATACTTTAAGACAAACATGAGATCTTGGTTGGTAACCGAGTCATTACAGCTGCATATGGTTATCTATTATGAGATTTATTGGCATGGAATGTGTGTTCTAAATGATGTTTTAATTAGAATAGATAACATTATGTTTCAAAAAAAAATTTCCTTGTTTCTAAATTCTTAAAATGGGAATGTTACATAAGAGAGAAGCTCACCTGCACATACCCACAAACCACATCAAACCTAAAAAGGAAAATTCAAAATGGGGAATTAGATTGACCCTTACAGTCACCCCAAGAGTGAACTTATGATCAATCACTGCACTACATCTCAGAATCCATTTAGTTATTGTGTGTGTGTAGAAATGATTCCCTAGGAATCCCTTGTGCAAGTTTCACTTGATAGTGGGCTATAGCTAGAATGTAGCAATGTAATAATATGTGTGGATAGAATAGAATATACATCCCCTTCCTATGTTATGAATGAAAAAGTATGCAACTCTTATCCATTGAATGGATTCTAGATGGATGTATTTCAAGTGATTTATTGCCTTTGGAATCCAAGCATAGGTGTTGATAGTAATGCTTAGTGCTTGGTCCTTCAGTTTGAACATATAACTAGATATTTATATGACTCCCTTGTTTGAATTTCATAATTGACAATTGGAAGGTAGACCCATAAGGGAAATATATTATCAAAAGATAAAAGAGACCCAAAAAGAGTGACTAAGGTAATACAAGGTCAAAGGAACCCATGAGGGATATGATCACATGGGCATTGTTGTCCTGACTAGGAATTATTTTCTGAAGCAATGAAAGATAAACAAGTAAAGTTCTAACTAGGTTGTAGGGTGTGTAAGACCAAATAGAAAAAAAGAAACAAATAAAAGAGGCCAAAGATAGTTGTCAATTAATAGTTTCCTTTCTTAGTATTCATGTAAATGCTAGCATGCTTTTAGGACCTAGAATGTACTCAAGTATGTGATTTTGTGTCTAAACCATCCAGAAAAAAGAGATAGAAAGTATTTTATCCACAAGCTTCATGGATCTAGAATGGTCCTAGACATGAAGAGTCAAATTTTTAATGACTGCCTTTTGGATCTCTCCTTTCATCCCACAATAAGACATGATCACTAATTTTTTAATCTCTTTCCTTATCCTTTATTCAAAAAAAAAATTTTATTTCAAGGGATGTTCCTTGATTTGATCAGCCACCTTTAACTTTTCTTCACTGAGATTCTCAAGATACAAAATTCTCTTATATAGAGAATCATGGAATTGACCATATTCAACTACCTTGACCAATTGGAGAGCGGAAAATTTGACCTTGACAGGAATCTCAACATTGATTCCATAGAGAAACTAGAATGATGACATAACAATTGCCTTTTTTCGGAGTGTCCACCCACCATGCATCATAAAGATTTTTTAACTAATTCGTTTGATTTTGATCCACCAACTTACAAATAATTGATACAATATTCTTGTTGTTGAATTCATCCTGACCATCCCCTTGCAGATAATAGTTTGCTGCATGTAAAAGATATATTCCATAGCTATAACAAAACTCGGACAACTCCATTAATGAAAAGTATGTTGCATTATCAACTACTACCTTTTGAGGAATTTTGAAACAGATGATGATGTTCTATTTGATGAAGTTACATACCATTTCAGTGTTATCTTGTTTGATCAAGATGACCTCCACCCATTTTGTGAAGTAGTTTGTGGCTGTGAGCACATAGGCATGACCTGCACTTGAGTGAAGATTGAGAACACCAATTAAATGTAGGTCCCATTTCTAGAATGGTTTCTCAATGACCACTGGTTGAAGAGGGAGTACAACAAGATGTGGTCTTCCTAAAAATTGGTGACAAGGCTCGCACTTTAAAACCCACTATTGAGAATCAATGAATAATTTAGGCCAATAATACCTACCATGGTGGATCTTGTGAGAATTCACCATTGTAGAGAAATGTCCACCACAAGCCTCAGCATGAAAAACTTTTAGAAACTTGTATTGTTTCTCTTTATCAACACATCTTAGTAAACATTTTTCAAGTCTATTTTGTACAACACATGATTCCACATGACATACCTAGCTAATTTCAGCTTGATATTTCACTTTTTCTTCTATTCAAGATGTGTTGGGTACTCACCATAAGTGAGAAAGTATGTAATATCCAAATACCACTCATTGGTGATGTTTGAAAAAAGAACTTTTGAAAAGTCATTGATTACACATCCATAGCATTGACACTTCTTTTCTTTATTCCAAGTCATGAGAGACTCATCTTTAGCCATTAACTTTCACAAGCATTTCCCCAAACTAGATTCAATGGTCAGGTATCCAATCCATACTCCTAGATAGTGGCTACCCAATTCCCTCTTTTATCTCCTAGATCTTTATGAGTCATAATTGATTTTATTGCCGACCCCAGGACCATTACCACAATATGGGAGTTAAGGATGTATAATATGAAAGTCTTCACATCTTTGACCATGACATAAGCATGTATCTCCATTTGATTATATTTTATCTTGTGATATTTTAATGGTCGGCTCATAAAGGCAATCGGTGCTTCAATATCTTCATCATTCTTCTGAACTAAAATGGTAGAAAGGGTATGTTATGAAGCATATCATTACAAGATAAAATATTATGCAAAATTAGGACATACCAAGGTAGGATTCCTATTGGCGAAATAATTTTTGAGTGGAAAAATTATGGGATTTCACCAATTCTCTGGGATTAGGTCCCTTTTCTTGAATGGGGTATCTCCATTTATTTAAAGCAAGGAAACAATTATAAACTAAACAAAATTTTGGGGGTGTCCCGTAGACTAGGGATCACACAGGAATACTTCCCTAAACCTGTGGTAATTACTTGTATGGAATACAAGGGAGTAAATTTACTTAGTGAGAGAGATATGAGAGGGAAATAAGAAGGGTATTTTAACCAAAAAAATAGCATAGTTGAATTTATTTCATTAAAATTAGAATATTTCACGTGCATTAATCAGAAGAAACTATTCACATAGAAAGAGGAACAATCAATAAGAAACATAATTTTATTGCATCATGTTGCACACTTTACAATGCTCATGAAATACAAGTTGAGATGGTGATAGAATAAAAATAGACAATAATGAAGGAACTTGTTCCTAGAAAGATAATGGGATCTAGTAAAAAATAATTAACCATCCCTTCACAATGAGTATATCATCTCCTTTTATAGCCTTATAATTCAACTCTTCATGTACCCCCCACATAACTTTTCATGTTCCTATTCAAGTTTTGACTTTTCATTATCCTAGGAAAGAACAAATTAAGTACCCCTATTATGATTTGAGGAACTAACTTTACATCTTGAAAATATTTCATTGTCACTTGAATGAATGCGAAAAAACATCAAGATCATGTACAATGAGGAATTATGAGGGAAGAAGAGGAGAAAGAATGAGAGGGGAGAGGCATAAATTCTCCAAATCATGGATGAAGATGCCTCCACCCTCGATGTAGATGAGAAAAATATCTGATGGTGATGAAGATAAAAACTTAACCCACGATGACCATCCATAACACTGTGATGCACTGATGGGTAACTCTAATGCATACCTTTGAACACTCTTCACCCTTTGAAAACCTCACTAAAATGATACACTTATATAACACTACTTGAGTACACGGAGAAGAGAGGTGATGGGAACTTCCTCAACTATATAACATTACACAATGTGAGCTCATGAATTGACTGATTGGTCACTGGAAGGAAAGGTGAAGACCGTTGAATATGTTGAGGGATGTTTTATCTCACTTGAAGAATCCTTAAGTCTTTGAAACACTACAATGCCTCCAAAAACTCCAAGTTCTTGATGCAGCTGGAGACCATTCTCTACTCAATTAAACCAGATGATCTAGAACCATCCCTAAGATGAGGTGAAAATAGCTATGATCATGCGATGAGTTGGAATTTTTAGGAAATTTGAAATCCCCTTAAAATTTAATATTTCCAGCATTGAGTTGTCATATGTAGTGATTGTTTGGGAGGAAGGCTCATAGTGTTTGGTAAAATCTATGACCAATTCAGTGCTCTAGACTGAAACTAGGTGGCCTCGTTGTAACATTCCCAATTTAAGACTTTAGAAACAAGGGAGTTTTTTTTTACATAATGTTCTCTACTCTAAATAATCATAACTTAGAACACACATTCCATGCCAATCAATCTCGTAATAGATAACCATACCCAACTGTAAATGACTTGGTGAACTACTGATCTCTCATTTCAAGACTCAATTAACAACTGATCTCTCATGTTACTTAAGTATTAAATACTTTATGTATACCAAGTATACTTGGTTCTGTTACCCTGTTCTGGATACTGAGTGTTCTGTTTAAGAAACCTATCTGAATATTTGTTACCAATATTCATCTGAAATCACATTCCTTAAACTAGGTGACATAGGACAATGCAACCAGCAACTTGTGATACTTTGGCCAAATATTTCCAACATACTATTCATGTTACCATTCCTAGACAACATACTCATCTAAACGAAATATGTCCTTCACCCCACTCCTCTATTATCTAAAATGGTCTTCACCGACTTTAGTCATTCCACTTGTCCAAGGTTTGACCCTAGAGCGTAGGTTAGTGATATAATATAGAATAGGGAGTCACTCGTGATGACCTAAGGTATATAGACATACCCTATCGACCTAAGTTGATAGGATGTGCCTAGTTATCCTAAATCATTGTGAGTCATTCCCTATGCTAGATCATAACTCTAAACTGTCCTAGAGAGAAACTAAGTTCAAGTACTAAGTTTGGGTAGGTCTAGATGAACCAATACTGAAGGGTGTTGCAACATTTCAACTACAACCATGTATCCTTGTGAAGACCCAAGTCTTCAAAAAGGTATAGATCTGTAGTTGGCATGTGCCAACATCTGGCAGAACCACTTCAACTCGATGTACAAACCTCAAGAGATCATTTCCACTTAATTAGTTTAGGATTAAGATTCCTATTAAAGCAACCTTACCTAACCCTAAATCCAACAACCTTAAGGGTTTCCATTCCCATTTGAGTTGGTTAACTAATACAAAACTTCAAAGACTGTTCATTGCTTTATGTTCAATTAACTTTTTTCTTAGCATTCAATTAATTGAAAACAACATCAACATCTATCAAATGATCTAATTAATGTGTCTTAACCATTCAAGGAATGTATAAGAACCAAAACAGGTTCTGATATAAAATAATCCATACCTATCAAGTCTAAATGGTTATCAAACACTGTATATCATTAGTTTATTTTGCATCTTTTTTAGAAGAGGAGAGAACCTTCCTCATTATGGTTAAGTATTAGGGTTTATTATACCCATATCCAATTTTACACATCCTGACATTATAGCAATGCACGTTCATAACATCATAATCAACCATTCAAGATTAAGTAAGGAACATTAATATATATAACTTAGTAAGTTACATTAAAGTAAGGGAATTTGTACTAATTCCCCATTTATCTAGACAATTTACCGCCATCAGGAATAAGGATCCAATCTGATATAAATAACAACATCAAGGATAAGATTACAGATTTTTCCTTCTTATTGTGAACAAGAGAATAGACTTAATCAGGTTTAAGTAACCTCAGTCTTTTCAATTCATCAAAATAAAATACACATCTTACAAAACTATGCATTACTGACATATTTCATGTCAACAACATCAAGATCTTTTAGATTACAACTTTTCTTCCTTCAATACATTTCAATAATAACTCAAAATTTCTCTATAATGGTCCATAGACTTTTAATTCAACCAATACATCATAAAAGTTATTTCCTTACTTTATCACTTACAGAATTCCATCTGCAAAAATTTCTAGCAACGGGTCAGTTCATTGAACTGAGCATGATAAGCACTAAGCATTAAAATGAAATGCTTCCAACTAACTATTTCATTAAACTAACTCTTCTTTAATGAAACAATGTGATCAAGAAGACAAATAAATCATAGCAATAACAACATTAAAATAAGAACAATTAATCATTTGAATAACATTCAAAGAAATGTCATGAGGTAATCTACAATCTAAAACATCATTATCAAATAAATACTGTTCCATCCAATAAACTTATCCATATTAAATAAAATTAATTTCTGATTATTTCCTTCACAAATCATCTTAATTTAGAAATACAAATGCAAATAAGAGTCTCACACATCAGATGTGGCATCCTCAGTCCCAAACACAATTCATCGAAATAAAATATCACATCTTACACCAAACTATCAACATTAAGATAGACATATTACTCAATGTATAACAACATCAAGATTCTCCTTCTAGATTACAACTTTTAAAATCCTTCAATACTATTTCAATAAAAACTTAGCAATTCTCTATAATGACTACTTAAGACTTTTAGGATAGCAGACCAACTACATCCATAAAAGTTATTGACCTTACTTTATCACTTACAGAATTCCGATTTGCAGATGAAATTTCTAGCACGGATCAGTTCATAAATGAACTTGTTTAGCATGAATCCCATAGCACTAAGCATTCAGAAATGAGAATGCTTCCCAACTACATTCTATTATCATTCCAAACTATACTGGTTAGGCTTTGCCTGAAAAAGTGTGATCAAGCAGGATTCAAAAGCCAAAATCATAAGGGAAGTCTGTCAACACTTAAAATTTTCCTCCGTAATTAATCTATTTGAATAATGTATGTCATTAGGAATAGGATGTCATGTTAGGTAGAATCTAGTAGTAGCGTCTGATAGAACATAATGGCGCAGATAAATACCGTTCCATCCAATAAACTGGAGTATGGTAACATTCAAAGTAAAATCGGAATGTTCTAAAAAGTAAATATTCCTGTCACAAATCATCCGGTAATGGTAGAAATATCAAAGTTTGGGTAATTAGAGAAGTAGGGTCTACATGATCAGGAATGTGGCAATCCTATATCCCAAATAAAGACAAGGCAGTGAGGTCATAAATATTATGTGTATTTTAGTTGTAAAAATTCTAAATATGTGGAACCCATGTAAGATGAGAAGGTTTATCTCAATCTTAACAGCATAAGCTCACATGTACAGATAAGAGTTAAGGTATCTAATATTATTCGTCAGAGTGGATTTCTTAACAAATCTTCAGAGATAACAAGGATAAGCCTGGAAGTTCTATAAATGGAGAGGCTACCCCCCTCATTTAGACATAGAAGGAAGTAGTGAGAAATATTGTAGCAACTGATCCAAGGGAAGCCATCAATTTACCAGATGTGTACCCAAAAGAAGCCATGACTGAGATGAAATAGTAAAGTTTCTCCCATAGTCTTCCT
This sequence comes from Taxus chinensis, assembly GCA_019776745.2. NCBI lineage: Eukaryota > Viridiplantae > Streptophyta > Pinopsida > Cupressales > Taxaceae > Taxus > Taxus chinensis. The sequence goes on along the minus strand of CM034148.1, from coordinate 872,763,975 downwards.
GAAATGCATTTGAAGTCAATAGCCCTTGAAGTACCTCATGGGTGACATTGTAACAGTTTCATGTTAATATTAGAATTTTGATATTTCAGATTTGTCGTCATTTTTTCTTATCATAGTCGATCCTATTATTGTCCAATGTATAGTGTTTTGTTTCAAGATTACATCCACCAAACTAAAGGCTATGCAGGAGTAAATAATCATAGCACGAGGAGTTCCCAGTGAAGAATCATCATAGTGCCGGATTGGTGATGACAAGTCCAACATCTCTAACATATGGGACAAAGGTCACAAAGGACAATGTAGGCCTTCAATACTTCCCAAACTCCTTAAAAGAGAAAATGCATAGAAGAAGAGATCAATAGAATGTGTGATTGTCTGTGATTAGAACATAATTTAACATGATTTCCCTTCATAGAAAACCAATGACTGAGACATTAAACTAGATCAAAAGGAGATGAAATGACAAAAGTTGGAAAATGCCATGTGGGCACTTACAGTCCCAACAGTCACTCAAGGACGTTAAAATTTCAGTCAAGGTCCACATTCTGACCAATTCCTCCAATGATAGAAATAAAACAATCAGTGAGATAGACTCTCAAACAGAGTCCTCACAGAGGTGAGAAAACATATATTTAATGAAAGGATAGAGAAGGTTCCTGTCACGATTCAATTCCAAGAAGATACATCCCCAATATCAACATGGCTTAGCTACAGGTGTACAACTTATAAACAAATTTAATTCCCTCAAATCTCATTCAAATATCAAAGAATGAAAGAGTCCAGAAGACCCCATATTCAGAACTGATTCTGATAGTTCAAAAACAAGAAATGACAACTGCAAGTTCAAGGATCATCCTTAATGTTCCTGATATCCCAATCAGGAGGTTTTAACAAGTTTACCCTGAGCAAGATACTCAGAGGTCAATCTATTTCAAATACAGTTAAACAAAAACCAACAACATCTACTTCAACAGCAAGAACAGAGTAAAGAAAACTCAACAGAGCTACAAGTATGACCCAGCGTCAACTCTGATAAAGCTGACCCCCAACACATCCCCAACCAACAAACTCTCCCTTGGTAACTTTTAGATCAGTACTTGAGATCTTTTAAGAAACACAATACTCATAAAATATCATAATAAAGACTTATAACATGGGAATCCAAAGCTTGAAGGCCTAAAAAACAAAGTGCCCAGGAAATGAATAATCCAAAGTTTCCTAAGAAGGACCAAATTCAAGTACCCAGTTTATACTAAAAAGTATAAAAAGTAATAAAACTTTCAATCTTGTTTCTATACAAGGAGAATCCAAAAAGAAAACATAGATTCCAAACATTATAAAACTACCATCTTCTATCGCAGACTGAAGCCAAAGAATAGATAGAGTATATAAAGAGTTCAAGAAGAAGGCATGCATTATTTTTTCAATAAACAAATTCGAGCTCACACAACTCAGAATCTAATAATGCATATTCCTACAATTCCAATAGGAAAATTATAACTTCCACAAAACTAAGAAGCTACAGTGAAGGCATACTTTTACATTCTGCAACCTAAGCTAAATCTTGGTTTGAAACTGAAGGACACATATTATTTTCATAACCCATTTTTGAATAGATAAGAAATAATCACACATGTACTTCATTACTTATATCACCACAAGATTTAAGGTGAAATTCAACAACAAATAACCAGGAAAGCAATAAAATGACTTCCTTTCCAAGAAGAGATTCCTCAATCAAAGAACACAGAATTATTCAAGCAAGGAAACCAAATAACCATCACAGAAATAAAAACCCAATTATCTCAAGAGAACAAAGTTGTTTTAATGAAGACACTTAGAGAAAAACAGAGCAGATTAATGGATAGAGCCTATCATGCCTGATAGTGCTTTTGTCTATGTTCAAAGAATATTTCCAGCTGAGCCTTCACAACTCCCTCTTCTCCAAACAAAATCAAAAACCAAAAATTTCTTCCTCAAATGCCTCATATACTTCCATTGGATCAAAAATAGTCCAAGAGAGTTAAAAATAGCAACAAACTGAAAGTAGAACTATGCTGGTTCGAAGAACCAGATAGCTCCATGTAGAGCAAAAATCAGAATGCATGAAATACCAAACAACTCCCAACAAATCTGCTCACATGGTTTCTAAGGTGGTTTTCTCACCAAAAATGATGACAATTAATGTCATTAATTCCCAGTCTCTCACCTAAATCTCCACCCCACCGCCATCCAAAATTATTGAGTCCAATTTCAAAAAGAACATGCATTGTTAAATTTAGAGATGGTGTTAGCTAGGATCACCTCCAAATTCCATGCCTCTATCAAACTGACAGTACATAATGATCTTAAATTCAAAAATAAAATCAAATAAAAGACTTAGGAACCGTTGCCATGCCTTCACATCTTTCCATACGACCCCTTAGGTCCCCTTCTATCCCCACATTAGTTTAGGATAGATATCTTAGCTTAGGGTATGACCTTAGGTTAGTTTAGAAAACCTTTGGTTATTTACCTTAGGTAATTTTCCACCTTAGGATAGGTCATTCATTCATACTAATGTAGTATTAGGTAATAGGTTAGAAATATCCCTATTATCACCTTAGGTTGTTTCCAAATCCCTAACTTAGAAAACATGTAACTTAGGTTAGGATGAACAAGATTAAAGTAGGCATAGATGTATGGTAGATCCAGTTTACCTTAGGTTAGAATCCCATTAGGATAGATCTTAAAGATCTAGGACTTAGGCTTTACCCTCAATAGTCCTAAAGTAGGCCTCTTTCCAACTTACGTCATTCAGTGTTCTTGAGAAGTTGACAAGAAGATCTGAGCACACAACTTCTAGCAGAATGCATAGCATTAACTTTCAAGAAGATCAATGAAATTGTAATCCTACAAAGGCTCAGTCATTTATTTCCTTCAACCTATGAATGTAAGTTTGCCATACAGATCAAGTAAGAAGAATTAAAACATACCTTGGATCAATATTGATCCAAGGTCTCATTATTATATAGAGATAAATTTGTAAACCACTTTACCAGTTTACACCTCCAACAAAATAGATTCCTTGTAAGCAACGGTATTTCAGCTATTGAATCCAAGAAAAGAAATATTTTATCCATGGCAAGCATGATTTCAACAGTCAAAAGAATACACCTTCTTGGGACAAATCACATGTCAATGCTTACATTGCAAAGAGGAGAAGTTAACAGTTTATCATAAGTGTTACATACTTCCCTCCTAAAGAGAATCATCATCCTGATGATTAATTTATTTAAACAAATTTACATCAAGGACAATCCATTTATTATCTTTCTTTTCACTTGATAAAACATTTTTAGATTTAAAATTTTTCCAAAATTGGCATTTACGTAGTTGTTTATTTCAAACAATGAAATATATGTCCAGAACTGGTATATTTATTGTCATAAAAGAATAAAATCACAAATTGTATCAGTCAGTAGAATCAATTCTACCCAAATAAATATGGAAAAGTAGTTTTCATATCTTCCAGATTTTCTGAGGTTGCACTATCCTCATTAAACTGGTCCCACTGGACCTTACATTGAATTATTTCATGATTTATTAAGTGCAACTAGTGAGTTTCCAACACTCGTATATGCTTAACCATGATTATTCATGGGTCTTGTACCTGGAAGGAATTCTAATTTAATATGTGTGATAAATCTTAAATGTATTTCTTAAGCAAAGAAATATGAAAAACATCATGTATTCATGACAAAGCAGGAGGTAATGCTAAATGATAAGCTACAGGGTTGATTATTTCTACAATTTCAAAGGGCCCCACATAACGAGGTGATAACTTGACAGCCTTGCCAAAAGTTATAGAACTCTTTTTCGGTTTAACCCAAAGAAATACCTTCTCACCAAGTTCAAATTTCCTATCAACCCACTTAAAGTTAGCATAACTCTTTTTCCTATTTGTTGCTTCTTTCAAGCGTTCACAAATCATTTTAACTTGTTGTACCATTTCTGTAAGGATTTCAGGTCTAATTACCTCCCTATCCTCAATGTTTTCCTAACTCACAAGGGTTTTGCATTTCCTTTCGTATAATGCTTCAAAAGGTGTCATCTTTAGAGATACATGATATGTTTTATTGTATGTAAACTCAACTAATGCAAGGTACTCTTCCCATTTATACTACTAATCCATACAATACATTCTTAACATATCTTCTAAAACTTGATTAACTCTTTCAGTTTATCCATCCATTTCTGGATGATGCACAGAACTGAAATTCAACTTAGTTCCTAAAGCTACATTAAGTGTTTTCCAAAACCTTGAATTCATTCTTGGATCTCTATCAGATATGATTAATTCAGCTACTCCATGTAATCTAAAAATATCATGAACAAGCCTTTTTGCTAAAACAGGTGAATCATCTTTAAGATTGCCAGCAATAAAGTGTGCTACTTTGGCTAGTTTATCAACAACAACCAGAATAACATCAAGATTATTTCTTGACATAGGTAACCCTTGTAAAAAATCCATACTTATCACTTGTCATTTGTAATGCGGTATGCTGTGAGGATATAATAAACCAACTAGATGCATATGTTCAACTTTAACATGTTGACATTGTAAGCAATGTGTCACAAACTCAATTACATCCTTTTTCATCCCCTTCCAGAAATATTGTTGTTTTATATCAACAAGCATCTTTGTGATACCAACGTGTCCAGAAAAAAGGTGAATTGTGAAATTCAACTAATAATTTCTTTCTTAAATCCTTTAACAAAGGTACGTAAACCTTGTTTTCAAATCGTAAGATCCCTTCATTATCAAAGTGAAAACCTTTATATCTCTCATCATTTGGATCTGTAGTAAGTTTTGTTTTTACTTGCTGAAAATAAGAATCAGATTCCATGACACTCTTTACTTCATCTTTGAATTGAGTTCTCACTGTTATAAAAGAAGAAATGTGCTTCCTACAACTTAGAGCATCAACTACCCTATTCTCCTTACCTTTAATGTAACTTATGTCAAATTCATATTGAGATAAAAACTCTAACCATATTCATTGTCTTGCATTCAGATTTGGCTGAGTAACAATATACTTCAGTCCAAGGTGAAAAGTTTTTAATTCAAAAGGTTTTAAAAGTAGGTAATGCCTCCAAAATTGAAAGTGCATGAATAATGGCAACAAGCTCTAGATCATGTGGAGCATAATTCAGCTCATGTAACTTAAGTTTCCTACTTTTGTAAGCTATGAGATGATCATTTTATAATAGAATGCCTCCAAGACCTTCCGCGGACATATCCGTTACAACAGTAAAGTCTCCATTAGGGTCAGGTTCAACCAAAATAGGTGTTGAAGTTAAATGATCCTTCAAAGTTTTAAATGCAGATTCACATTTCTCATTCCACACAAATTTCTTATCCTTTTTCTGCAAAGAAGTTATGGGTGCAACAATTTTGGAGAAATCTTTAACAAATTTCCTATAGTAACTAGCATGACTCATGAAGCTTCTAACTTCATGTAAATTATTTGGTGCAGGCCACTCAGTTATAACTATTATTTTAGAAGGATCTACATATATTCCATATTTGCTTATAACATGACCCAAATAGTGCACTTCTGTGTCATAGAAAGAACATTTAGATAACTTACCAAATAATTGTTTTTTCTTAAGATTTCCATAACTATCTTAAAATTTTCATGGTGTTCCTCAATACTTTTAGAGTATATGAGAATATCATTAAAGAATACCAGCACAAATTTATCCAACTATTCTTGAAAAATATTGTTCATTAAATTCATAAAAGTAGTAGGTGCATTTGTTAATCCAAAAGGTAAAATTGTGAACTCATAATGCCCATACCTTGTTCTAAAAGTTGTTTTATGAATGTCATCATCCTTAATTCATAACTGATGATATCCAGTCGGAGATCTATCTTAGAATATACCAATGCTCCACGCATCTGATCAAATAAATCATCAATTCTAGGAAGTGGATATCTATTTTTAATTGTTTCCTTGTTTAACATTCTGTAATCAATACACAACCTAAGTGTTCCATCTTTCTTTTTCACAAAAATTATTGGTGCTCCCCAAGGTGAAACACTCAGTCTAATCAATCCTTTAGACAAAATTTCTTGCAACTGTACCTTAAGCTCTACCAATTCAATAGTAGTCATCTGATAAGGTGCCTTAGAAATAGGTTCAGTTCCAGGTTTGATTTCAATTGTGAAGTCAAATTCCCTTTTGGGTGGAAGACCTGGTAATTCCTCTAGAAACACATCACTATAATTTTGTAACAGTGGGTAATGTTCTAAGAGATCATTGTTTTCTTTAGTAGATTCTGAAATTTTTACTACATATAAGATATAGCCCTTATTTTTGGCCTTTTTAACTTGCCTAGTCGACAATTTCCTAACTGAAATTTCATGCTTCACACCCTGAATATTTATTGTTTTCTGTAGGTCATCTACACAACTAATATATTTTTCAAAACAGCCCATGTTTGCTTTATGCTCACCTAGTCAATTAACACCTATGATTACATCATAAGACCCCAAAGGAGCAACATATAGATCAACTTTTGTGGAAAAACTAGGTAGGTCGAGGACTGCTCCAAAAAGACACATACTAACTATATGAACTACATTATTCCCATAATGTGTCATCCATGATTTATCCATTTTCTAGCTTTTCTTTTTAATTTTGATTCTAATTTACTAGAAATAAAACATTCAGTAGCTCCCGTATCAAAAATAATAGTTACAGGTATGTCAAATAACTTACCCAAAACTTCTATGGGTGTGACTTTCTTTTTAGCTTGTTTGTCAGCTATTGTAGCATGTATCTTGTGTTGCTGGTTACGGTCATCCTTTTTCAAAGGACATTGATTTTCATAATGATCCTTGCCACAATTGTAACATCCTCCTACATGTCCCTTTTTAGGCTCAAATTTATTCCCAGCCTTAAAGTTATCATTCTGACCTCCATAGGACTTATGTCCATTATTATTGTTCTTGAAAATGTTATTGCATACATTAGCAGCAAGCTTATTCATTGTTGTTTTCTTATTATTATCAGTAGAGAACTTACTTTTCATACCAAAATTCTTCCATGGTCCTTTCTTAGGTGCCAGAGATGATAAAGAGGAGTTGGGAACTCTTTTTCTTACTTCCTCCTTATGAGCAGAAATTTCCTTTAATTTCTATTCATGTCTTATGGCCTTTTCAAAAACCCCTTCCATAGTGGTTGGGCTATGAAAATATACCTCTCCCCCTATAATGGGGTTCAATCCCATGATAAACTTCTGTATCCTAAACTTATCATCAGTTCGATACTGAGGTACATACTTAAGGAGTTTAGTAAACCACTCTCAGTACTCTGTTACTATTAATTTACCTTGGGTGAAGTTCTAAAACTCAGTAATTTTTTTATCATAGTAAATTTGTGGCAGCCATCATTTTCTAAAATAACTCTTAAATTTATCCCAAGTAATATTAGTTTCTTCAATGTTCAACTCAGCCTTACGGTTGTCCCACCATGAAGATGCTTCATGGGAAAGCTGATATGCTCCCCATACTGCCTTTGTTTCCTCTGAGAAGGTCCTTATTATAAAGTAATTCTCCATTTCACTAAGCCAATTCTCAGCTCCATCTCTTAATGTGGTGCCATCAAACTTAGGTGGACTTATCCTTTTGATATCATTAGTGAGTTCAACTTCCAGTCTTGGCTTTTTATTTTCTGGCTGATCTAGCATGTTTACATTATTATTATCAACACGCAAATTCTCCAAATTAGCATTGTTCATAGGAGGTGGCTGATTGTTATTACCAACATCTTCTTCCTCCTCATTGCCCATTACTTTTTGTTCAAGTACAATCAAGCGATCTCTTGTGTCCAACAGGGTAGCAAGGATCTCATCGAGTTTCTGGGTAGTTACTGCTTCTCCACCAGGTGGTGGGTTGTTTGCAACATTTCCTCTTATCCTAACCATTTTTTGTTAACAATAAAATTTAAGTTTTATCAGATTATGGACACAATAGGTCCAAGAGATGTAAACCTTCAGCTCTGATACCAATATGTAACATTCCCTATTTAAGACTTTAGAAACAAGAGAAAATTTTTTTTACATAATGTTCTATGTTCTAAATAATCATAACTTAGAACACACATTCCATGCCAATCAATCTCATAACAGATAACCATATGCAACTGTAAATGACTTGGTGAACTACCGATCTCTCATTTCATGACTCGATTAACAACTGATCTCTCATGTTACTTAAGTATTGAATACTTTATGTATACCAAGTATACTTGGTTCTCTTACCCTGTTTGGGGTATTGAGTGTTTTGTTTAAGAAACCTATCTAAATATTTGTTACCAATATTCATCTAGAATCACATTCCTTAAACTAGGTGACATCGGACAACGCAACCAACAGCTTGTGATACTTTGGCCAAATATTTCCAACATACTATTCATGTTACTATTTCTCAACGGCATACTTGTCTAAATGGAATACATCCTTCACCCCACTCCTCTGTTATCTAGAATGGTCTTCACCGACTTCAATTAGTCCACTTTTCCAAGGTTTTACCCTAACACAGGTTAGTGATATAATTTAGAATACGGAGTCACTCGTGATGACCTAGGGTATATTGACATACCCTATTGACCTAAGTCGATAGGATGTGCCTAGTTATCCTAAATCATTGTGAGTCATTTCCTATGCTAGATCATAACTCTAAACTATCCTAGAGAGAAACTAAGTTCAAGTCCAAGTTTGGGTAGGTATAGATGAACCAATGTTGAAGGGTGTTGCAACATTTCAACTACAAGCCTTGTATCCTTGTGAAGACACAAGTCTTCAAAAAGGTACAGACCTACAATTGGCGTGTGCCAACATCTGACAGAACCACTTTATCTCGACATAGACACCTCAAGAGATCATTTCCACTTAATTATTTTAGGATTAAGATTTAGATTAAAGCAACCTTACATAATCCTAAATCCAACAACCTTAAGGGTTTCCATCCCATTTGAGTTGGTTGACTAATACGAAACTTCAAAGACTAATGATTGCTTTATGTTCAATTAAATTTTTGCTTAGCATTTAATTAATTGAAAACAACATCAACATCTATATGATCAAATTAATGTGTCTCAACCATTCAAGGAATGTATAAGAACCAAAACAGGTTCCGATATAAAAGATATTTATACCTATGAAGTCTAAAGGGTTATCGAACCCGTAGATATGAATAGTTTAATTTGCATCCTTTTTATAAGAGGAGAACCTTCCTCAATATGGTTAAGTATTAGGGTTTATTATACCCATATCCAATTTTACACATCCTCGACATTACAAAAACATGTTCATAACATCATAATCAACCATTCAATATTAGGTAAGGAACATTAATACATACAGCTTAGTAAGTTATGTTAAAGTAAGGGAATTTGTACTAACTCCCCATTTATCCAAACAATTTATTGATATCGGGAATAAGGATCCAATCAGATATAATAACAACATCAAGGATAAGCTTACATATTTTTCCTTCTTATTATGAGCAAGAGAATAGACTTAATCATGTTTAAGTAACCCCAGTCTTTCCAATTCATCGTAATAAAATACACAACTTACAAAACTATGCATTGCTGAGATATTTCATCTCAACAACACCAAGATCTTTTAGACTACAAATTTTCTTAGACTTCAATACATTTCAATAATAACTCAAAATTTCTCTATAATGGTCCAACTACTTTTAATTCAACCAATACATCATAAAATTTATTTCCTTCCTTTATCACTTACGAAGTCCATATGCAAAAATTGCTAGCACGAGTTAGTTCATTGAACTGAGCATGATAATACACTAAGCATTAAAATGAAATTCTTTCAACTAACTGTTTCATTAAACCATCTCTGCTTTAATGAAACAATGTGGTCAAGTAGACTTCGGAAATAAATCATAGTAATAACAACCTTAAAAGAAGAACAATTAATATTTTAAATAACATTCAAAGAAATGTCATGATGTAATCTACAATCTAAAACATGTTATCAGATAAATACCATTCCATCCAATACATTTATCCATCTTTTGGCAATAAAAGTAATTTCTAATTATTTCCTTCAACAATCATCTTAATTTAGAAATACAAATGCAAATAAGTGTCTCACAAATCAGATGTGGCATCCTAATTCCAAATGCAAGGCATAGCCTAATTTATCAAGTTAGACCAAATATCAACATTAAGATAGAATTTACTCAATGTACAGCATCTCACATTTTCCTTCTATCTCAAATAATAAAAGCCTTAACACTAGTTAAGAGAACAAGCAAGTAGTAATGATGACTAATCAAGACATTAAGGATAATAGAGCAACTGGTCCAAATAAATCAATGACCAGATTTACCCAAAAGAAGTATGACTGAGATGAAACAATAGGAACTTCCTAAATAATTTTGTTAGCCCAAATCCCATTAACAAATTCATAGAAGGAGAACACAACCTGAAACATCCTATTATTTCCAAAGACAGTGGTCAATAAAAACTTCACCTTAAAGTCTAAAGAAGAAGGATTCAAAAGCCAAGATCAGAGGGGAACTCCAACATCTTAACATACAGGATGAAGGTCACAAAGGACAATATAGGCCTTCAATACATCCCAAACTCCTTAAAAGAGAAAACGCACAGAAAAAGAGATCAATAGAATATGTGATTGTTGTGATAGAACATAATTGAACATGATTTCCCTTCATAGACAACCAATGACTGAGACATTAAACCAGATCAAAAGGAGATGTAATGAAAAAAATTTAAAACACCATGTGGGCACTTACAATCCCAACAATCACTCAAGGACATTAAAATTTCAGTCAAGGTCCACAGTCTAACCAATTCCAACAATGATAGAAACAAAACAATTAGTGAGACAGACTTTGAAATGAGTCCTCATAGAGGTGAAAGACATACATTAAATGAAAAGATAGAGGAGGTTCCTTAACGATTCCATTCCAAGAAGATACATCAACAGATCAACATGGCTTAGCTATAGGCATACAAATTATTGTTGTTGCAAATTAGCAACACCCCTGGATGCAAATCAGGTTTCTAAGTTGATGTTTCAGGCATCCAGTGTGATTGCACAACATTGAAACCTCTCTCAAAGTGTGGGACTTGTAAAATGAGAGAGGAATCTCTAGATTAGAGGGTGGTTCCTCAAACTCCTCTGATCAGATCTATTATTTACACAATTGCAGAGGTTTGAATCCTAATCCTACTCTAAATTCCAAGGAGACAGAGATAGAAAGTGCAAAAATTGAAACTAAACTAATAGGTGATACACCAAAGGAGTGGTGAACACTTCTTGTTCATGCAAATTGACACAATTTCATAAAATGCAACATGAAACATCATACACAGGCTGATAAGATGTAATTACAGGTCTGAAATGAAGCAAGAAAATACAAACAAAGGACTGAAAATTGATCGCAGAGTCTGCATTTCATTTTTCACTGTCAAAATCCTTGCATTTAGCAACATCAAAGAGGCAGAAACCTGTTACAATCATGAAGAAGGTCTGATACTTGCAAAAATCACTTGTTGAAGGTGAAAGAAGAAGCTTGCTATCCAAAGAAAATGTTCAACCTCAAAAAATAAGCCAAATATGGCTTTTATAATGCATGGGTCGAGCCCAGGAGAGAGAAAATGTGTAAAAAATGTGGAATGACCATTCCCCATTAAATGAAGATGCATTAAAACAGTATGGAACATCCTTACAGACCCATGCCCTGACATTTTTGGCCATGCTGAAGAAGAATGCGACCCATTTTGCATTAAAAGGCAGTTGTTGAAACATCATTTACTGGCCATTACCACGTGCCAGAAGCATTTTCTGATTTTCTCTCTCCAAAAGGTCCACCAAAAATGCAAAATTAACCTTACCAATCTTGTAGAGAATTTCACCAGCTTTCCATTTATATAAAGAATGTGAAAAATGTGAGCTCTGGATCGAAAGATATGGCGATTTGAAGTTTTAGGTCAAAACAGGACCAAATCAGGTTCAAAAGGTGAGCTGAGGACACGCTGGCACGTCCTGATTGGCTACGGGCCTTCTAGGGGAAAATTTCCCACAAAAAATCCGCTGAGCCATAACTTGAAAAATACATGGAGTTAGGAGGAAAACTTTACCTTTCTGGAAAGCTGAGAGAGAGCTCTATCCAATGGTGCCATTTTTAGAAAGATTTGAGTACCTAAAAATAAAAAATGGAGACTGAGGCACAAGAGAGGTAAGAACACAAGGAGTTAGCCACAAAAATGAGTACGGGCACATTTTGGATAACACTTATCAACAAAATTAATTCCCTGTAATCTCGTTCAAAGATCAAATAATGGAAGAATCCTGAAGATTCCTTATTCAGAACCAATTTTGATAGTTCAAAATCAAGAAACAACAACCGTAAGTTCAAGGATCATCCCTAATGTTCTTGATATCCCAATCAGGAGGTTTTAACAAGTTTCCCTGAGAAAGATACTCATAGGTCAATTCAGTTCAAATATAGTTAAACAAAAACCAACAACATCTACTTCAAAAGCAAGAACAGAGAAAAGAAAACTCAATAGAGCTATAAGGATGACCCAACATCGACTCTGACAAAGCCAGACCTCAACACGTCCCCAACCAAAAAGCTCTCCCTTAGTAACTTTTAGATCAATACTCAAGATCTTTTAAGAAACACGGTACTCATAAAATATCAGATTAAAGACTTCTAACATAGGAATCCCAATCTTGAATTCCTCAAAAACAAAGTGCCTAAGAAACAAATGATCCAAATTTTCCTGAGAAGGACAAAATTTGAGTACCCAGTTTAAACTGAAAAGTTTAAAAAATAATAAAACCTTCAATCTTTTTTCTATACAACAAGAATCCAAAAAGAAAAAAGAGATTCCAAACATTACAAAACTACCAGCTTCTATCACAGACTGAATCCAAAGAACAGATAGAGTAAACAGAGAGTTCAAGAAGAAGGCATGCATTATTGTTTCAATAAACAAATTCAAGCTCACACAACTCAAAATCCAATCATGCATATTCCTACATTTCCAACAGGAGAATTATAACTTCCACAAAACCAAGAAGCTACAGGGAAGGTATACTTTTACATTCTGCAACCCAATCTAAAGCTTGGTTCGAAACTAAAAGACACATATCATTTCCATAACCCATTTTCGAACAGATAAACAAGAATGACACATGTACTTCATTATTTACATCACCACAAGATTTAAGGTGAAATTCAACAACAAATAACCAAGAAAGCAATACAATGACTTCCTTTCCAAATAGAGATTCTTTAATCAAGGAACACGGAATTATTCAAGCAAGGAAACCAAATAACCATCACAGAAATAAAAACCCAGTTATCTCAAGAGAGAATTTCTTTTTAATGAAGACACTTAGAGATAAGTAGAGTAGCTTAATGGATAGATTATATCATCCCTGATATTGCTTCTGTCTGTTCAAAGAATATTTCCAGTTGAGCCTTCATAACTCCCTCTTCTCCAAATGAAATCAACAACTAGAAACTTCTTCCTCAAATGTGTCATATACTTCCATTGAATCAAAAATAGTCCAAGAGAGTTAAAAATAGCAACAAACTGAAAGTATAACTCCTGGTTTGAAGAACCAGATAGCTCCATGCAGAGCAAAAATCGGAATGCATGAAAGACCAAACAACTCCAAACAAATCCTCTTGCATGGTTTTCAAGGTGGTTTTCTCACCAAAAACAATGACAATTAATGTCATTAATTCCCAATCTCCCACCTAAATCTCCACACCACTTCCATCTAAGAGCTCAAAGGGGCTATAAAAAACATGGAAAGAGCTAAGGGTAAAAGGATCCTTCAAAGTGAGGAGGAAGAGGGGGTTATTGGGGAAGTCTTCAAGAAACTTCAGTCCTTAGATGGCAGATTAGGGAATGCTAAAAGCCAAAATGACTGCATATTGTCTGCCCTCAAAAGCATTTATAATTTCATTGAACAACATGTCCACAGTGTTTGCAGTTTAAGTGGGATTAATGAGGACATATGGGGTCCTAAAGATAAAAGGGACATTGCAATTGCCCAAGCAGATTTGCAAGACACCTCTCAGGCCACTGACATTGCCTTCTTCATGTCACTACAGGCTATCAAGACCAAAATTGACAGAGCCATCAAGTAACGGGCTGTTGTGATCCTATTTTTTGGCTGCGATGTGGCTGTCATCGGGTGGTTCTGGAGCTATTTTTTGGTGGAGCTCTTCATGTTGTTTCTCTTTTGGTTTCTTTTTTATCTTGCCTTCTTATTTCTGGATCTTTGTACGTTTAGATCCTTTTTTTCACCTATATTATAATATTTGGCTGTTGAGCCTTCCTTTGTTGATTGTTTTGCCCTTCTCTGGGCTGCTTCTCTCATCTTTACTATCTGGCTTTTGAGCCCTTTTTTATACAGGGTATAGTCCCTTCAAAACTATTTTCCCTTGATAAAAAAAAATTGGTGAGTCAGATTTCAAAAAGAACATGCATAGTTAAATTTAGAGATGGTGCCAACTAGGATCACCTCCAAATTCCATGCCTCTGTCAAACTGACAGTACATAATGATCTTAAATTCAAAAATCAAATCAAATAAAAGACTTAGGAACCATCATCATCCCTCAATTTGCCATATGACCCCTTAGGTGCCCTTCTACCCCCACATTAGTTTAGGATAGATATCTTAGCTTAGGGTATGACCTTAAGTCAGTTTAGAAAATATTTACCTTAGGTTATTTTCCACCTTAGGATAGGTCATTCTTTCTGCTAATGTAGTATTAGGTAATAGGTTAGAAATATCCCTATTATCACCTTAGGTTTTCAAATCTCTAACTTAGAAAACATGTAACTTAGGTTAGGATGAACAAGATTAGAGTAGGCATAGATATACGGTAGATCCAATTTACCTTAGGTTAGAATCCCATTAGGATAGATCTTAAAGATCTAGGACTTAGGATTTACCCTCAATAGTCCTGAAGTAGGCCTCTCTCCAACGTACGTCATTCACCATTCTGGAGAAGTTGACAAGAAGATCTGAGCACACAACTTCCAACAGAATGCATAGCATGAACTTTCAAGAAGATCAATGAAATTAATCCTACAAAGGCTCAGTCCTTTATTTCCTTCAACCTCTGAATGTTAGTTTTTTATACAAATCAAGTAAGAAGAATTAAAACATACCTTGGATCAATGTAATTTATCCAAGGTCTCATTATTATATAGAGATAAATTTGCAAACCACTTTACTAATTTACACCTCCAACAAAATGGATTCCTTGTAAGCAACAGTATTTGAGCAATTGAATCGAAGAAAAGAAAAAATTTATCCTTGGCAAGCATGATTTAAATAGTTAAAAGAATACACCTTCTTGGGAAAAATCACATTTCAACACTGGTATTGCAAAAAGGAGAAGTTAATAGTTTCTCATAAGTGTTACACTCTTTGTCTAAAAAGGAAACCTGCAACTATATATTTTTCCACTAGTTCTCTGAATTAATTTTTCATCTGATTCATCATTACTTCCAAATCTAGATGGTCTACATCATTATCTCCCACAAATGAATATTCAGTTGACAGGGTTGAAATTGTCTCATACCCAATGTATTTTATATTCATGGTTTCCCAAAACAATTATGGCATGATGAGATGAGGGTGTGTGAAAAAATTGGATTTAATCTTATAACTTATTAATTTTATTAAGTTACACATCACCTTTACTTTCTAAATTTGTCCAATTTTCCCCAATTTATCAATTTTCAATTTTGGAGTCCCAGAATTGAGGATTGCATAGAGGGCTCAGTATGTTTGCTTCTTCATTGTCAGACTTACTATTCTTAGTAAGGCTTGGATGAAAACTTATTAAAAATAGAAATAGGCCTTCTGGTTGTTTGATTGGGATGAAAATTTTCTTGTTGGATTAGGAATTGTAATGTGATTTCTTGCTTCAATTTTCAAGTGTTTTATCCTCCAAATCTCTTTGAATATGAAAAAGAAACTATTTCTTGCAAAATAATTCAAGTATGTAATGTAAAAAACTTACAAGATAAATGGTGATGGTTTTTATATCATCTCAAATTCGTTCACCATGAGAGTACACAGGCACAATTTAAGGTTAATTGGGTCAAAAACGGGTGAAATATAAGTAATTTAGTGGTTTTTGGAGTAGGGTTTCTTACTGAAATATGATCATGGCAAAGTTACAACAACAATAGAGGGAGGATATTTTTAAAAATAGGATCCAAAAATTTACAAGGATGATTTAAATATTTGAAAGTTAACTTTGGTTAAGGAAACTAACCTCTTGATTCACTTGAAGCACATTTGCATTAACACGGGTTGAGGGTGAGTTGGGACTTACTATATGGGGTCTAGAGCCTCTCATGTCCCTTACCACATTTAGTAAGGTTAAATGAGGTTCAAATGTGTAGAATTCTTATGAAATTATTCTATGGGTATCTCCAAGATGAGGAGGGGGACAAGTGTGATGAGACGAAGTGAGTGAAAGACATGTCCTAAGAAGCAAGTTGAGTTTGCAAGTGATGAAAGAGAGTGAGCTTCCATGGTGGAGAAACACTTTTCACCTAATGAAATTTTTTACTGGTTTTAAAGGTGTAACAAGTATGAAAAATGATTCCAAGGGTGAGTGTAGACACCAAATTCGTGTCTTACGACCCCTTGTGACCCGCATCCCATTTCGCAACCTAACCTCATTACCTAAACTTTACACAATTATTTATTAATTACCTTGTAATTGATAAATCCACATCACCTTACCCGCCACCTCACTCTGCCACCCTCATCATGACCTAGCCCTAACCCTAAACTAACCTAATTAAGACCCTATGACTTGGTCTAGACTCACATCCATACCTAATTCCTCCTTACTCGCACCCAAAGCTGACCTTCTAGCCATTTGACCAAGCCCGCAACTGATCTCTCGGGAGGAAAAGCAGGGAAGGTGGGCTATTTTACTAAAAATAGCCTACTTTTTCCTTACCGATGCCGGTTCCTACTCGACCGCCGTCGCTTACGCAACCGCCATCAGTTCCCTGTAAATGGGCTCCCCAAACCAAAACAACGGATCGGAATTTCATTTTTTTGGAGATCAGTCAAAGGATTTCTGGGATCAACAGAGAGCATTGCGAAGTGAGGAACAGAGTCCAGATCTTCACTTGACAGAGCAGAGACGAGTAAAGAAACCAGAAGTGTTTACAACCAAGGAGATCAACTTGCATCTTGGTCAAAACCAGTAAGTCACATCTTGCATGTCCTTTGTTATAACATTGCTTATGCTTCTTGAATCTCAGTCCTCCTAAATCCGTTTCTGAATCCACTACCCAACGTGCCATTGCATCTAACTGTCATTCTTTTGCTTCTAATCATCCCATTTCCTAATACCATCCAAAAACCAGCCATTACAAACACCATAGCTACCAAGAAGATCCTAGAACCCACCGGTATCGGTTATCAGTAACCGGCATCGGATTATCAGTAATCGGCATCAGTTCCTCTGATCAAAACCAGAAAACCAGCATTTCCCCCTACCCAGTTTAACGAAACAATTTAATTGATATTTTTCAAGTCTTTTGTGTTAATTCATATTAACAGGGGAACTGACCACCTTCGAAAGGAAGTTTTATATTTCCTGGGCCCAAGGCAGTTTCCTCATTTATTGTTTAATCAAAATCTTGTGGTCTTGTGTTCTTATTTGCAAGTAGTCCTTCCAAGACAAAAAGGAGTTCTCCACAGTCAGCCTGATCTTTCTCTACGGTACGCGCACACCATCTCAACATTCAACAGGTATTCCTCCTAACCCTAACCTCATCTGTTTCTAAAAGGAATGAAAGGATAGAAGCAACTCTATTCCCAGAAGCCGAAACATTCCGAGCGAAACATTTTGGCACGCCAAGTGATGAAAGAGAGTGAGCTTCCATGGTGGAGAAACACTTTTCACCTAATGAAATTTTTTTACTGGTTTTAAAGGTGTAACAAGTATGAAAAATGATTCCAAGGGTGAGCTTCATCATGGATAGGGGTTGGTTAGAAGGCATGAGTGGATAACATGCGTCTAACACCTGAAAATGTCACTAAGTAACAAAAACCCACTTCTCCCTTAGGGGAAAATTTTTTTCACCTAATTTATTTTTGCACTAGGTGAAAAGGTGGAACAAGGCTTCATAATTGTGCCATGGATCATCCTCAACATGGAGAGGGGGGCATTTTAAATTATGAGTTGTTAACACTCACCTAACACTTAAGTTGGTCACTTAAGTGATGAAAGCTTCAAATCATGCTCTCCTTACCTTGGTTGGTGCATGTTATTGCACCTTATTCACCTTTACACCAAAGTGAAAAGGTGAAAAAATTACATCCAAGGTGTGAAAATTTTCCATGGATACTTTTATAAATCATTCCTTCACCAACAACTACCAAAAATAGACACCAGCGAGTGATTCTTTGCCCCAGGAGCTTCCCTGAGAGTTACCTAAGCACACCTTAAATATTTTTGACTCTAAAAGGTATGCTAAGATCATTCCCATAATTTTCAAGAGCAATTATTCCTTAAACTTTTAATTTACCCCCCTTTTTTATTTTGTTTAATCCTATGCACCGATGAAAGGGATTGCCACCAAAACATATGATGATGAAAATGACAACCAACACAGTTTTAGTAAATAGGGAATAACATAGGTCGCGTTGGGAAATAAAACATGCCTCAAATATTCATAGAACTCATGGAATACTCATTTGAATCCTCACTGGTATTGTGGATCTTTAACTGCACTTTTTGGGATAATATCTCAAAAATATAGATGGTGGAATGTCCCAAAGCATTGTAATGTGAGGTAGGCCTTCTTATCTTTCCGATGACTTTCTGTTCACTTCACAAAATTACCTGAGGCTCTTGCAACATCCAAAACAAGCCCACTAACATTTTCACTAATTTTCATTTTCCTGCACTATGCTATAAGTATCCCAGTGTTGCATACCTTATTCCTAAACCTATTTTTCCTTGTATAACTTCAAATGCACTCCAGTTTAATATTTTGACTTAAATTTTGTCCCACCAGGCATGTTAGAACTGTTATAAAAAAAAGTAGCACCCTGAGATTTGGTAATATAGATCTCTACTTTTTTCTAACATGGGTACCACCACTCAAGTTGTGGGGACTTACGTGTTTGAGGTGGACCTCCGGAGAAGTTCGTTTCCTCTTCTTAAAACTACTGTTACAACTACTCCTAATGTAAGAAAACACCTAACTACAAATAGTCTAATAATTCAAAGGAGACATGTAGAGAGAGAGAGAGAGAGAGAGAGAGAGAGTGCATAAAAAGGGAAATCCTACACAAAGGGGTGCTAATAGCACCAGAAAAAAGGGTGTTTCCTAGACAATATTCCTAACCTGTCAATAGAGAAGGATGAACCTAGAGAGGGTGGACATGTGCACCACAGACCAAATCACATGCACTTCACCATCCTAAGTAAACACAACAACTTCCAAATCCTTCAATGAACATAAGAGTATGCATAAAACTTACAAGCATGATGAGAGGCAAGTGAAAGCAATAAAACAAAGCAAAGGATAGACAAGCATCAAAGAACACCATTTTTATTACTCAAAAATTATGCATAGCACATCATTGTAGCAAGAGAAGGAAATAAATTCCATTACATAGCTTCAGAAGGAAAGCTTGAAGCCCCAAAATTTACAACATCCTAGCTGTGAAGAAGAGGGGGATCATGGGGAGGAAAAATGACCAACAACCTTTTCAAAAATGCATCCCCTTTATAATTTATAGAAATTTGGAGAGAAGAGAAATAAACTTAAAAGGCCCAAATGCATGCCTTGATTTACACTCAAAACTCAAAATTTGAGTTGAAGGCAGCATGGGACACCTATCTAGCCCATGTCTCATGTACTCTTGCTTGCAGATTGAAGGAATTAGCCTCCATGCCTCATTAATGGGGGTAGTTGACTATTACTATTTAATGGAGTGTGAATAATAAAAAAATATCATTTTCACCCCCTTATTCTCATCAAATATGAAATTTTAAGATGCATGTGTGTAGAGGGATTTGAGACCTTTCCAGAAAGTCTAAGAACACACAAAACAAATCTCCAAGTTGAATGTTATGGCTGTTTGAAGTTTTACAATTCAGTGGGAAAATCAGGGGCCATTACTAATACTTCCCCTTACCTACAGGAATCTTACCCCCATTTACTACCTCCAGTCATCACACTTCTCCATTTACTTTACTTTGTTTATTTAATGGAATTAAAGTAGTTTTAATTCACCGCTTTGCTTTACTTTTTTCATTTCTCTCTCTGCAGGGAACAACGGTTGCTTTACTTGGTTGTATGGGATGCCAAACTAACTCATCAGCCAACTCACTATGTGACTCATTACATAGCTCTCCTTTCAACTCGATCTCCGTTTGCATCGGCATTCAAAATTTCTAATAATTTATAAATGGCTCACCCCTTTTGTGCAGTGATTAGATTTGCTTCTACTTTCCCTAACCAGTTTGGTTGACAAAGACTTTGCCTTGTGTTTCACTACTTAACTCTATCCTCCTTAGAATTCATTATGCTGAATGACTTGTCTCCATCTCATCTCACGTCGAACGCAATATATTTTACTTTGCTTTGTATAGACACCAAAATTGTGTCACACTCCCCTTGGTCCCCTTTCAAATATCCAACTTAAACATATTCAACTAACCATGACTCTTCTACCCCACATTAATATTAATTTAATTATTTACAATTAAATTAATGCTCATCCTCACTTCATTAATTATTTAAATACCTTAATTAAAACTAATTTCCACCTCACCTACACACCTCACCAAAAACCTATTTTTACCATATTTCCCCTGTAATAGGACTCAACATTCACTCACCATAGCTAACTAAGGCTTAGTCATACCTACCTTAATGAACTAAGACTTAGTGCAACCCTAAACCCATATGCCTATTCTCCCTCTAACCACATTCACACTCATTAAAACGTAATGCTATATTTTTGATCCTCGAGAATAGACTGCGATTGCCAAAAAATATTGCCAAGATCTAGCATTGTTAGTAAAACCTACAATTTCCTGTCTTAACCGACATCGGTCAACCATAAACTGACACCAGTCACCCTGAACCACCATCAGTTACCTTGTATTTTTTTTTGGTAACCTTTTTTGAGAGGTTGACCACATTCTTGATTTTTGTAACGAATGAGATCTGCATGTAAGCAAGAAGCAGAGCCCTTTCACATGTTCAGACAGCCATAGCTAGCACCAAGACTGATCAGGAAGTATTTACATTCACAGTAGCATTTTGGGAAGCACTATTGTGAGCACTGACCACCATTCCACAGATCGACCGTCACTAGCATCTTCAATCACCTCTTCACCACTACAAGCATTTAAAATCCTTCTGAAATCCAAGTAATTTGGTTTCTCCTCTATCACTTTCAGTTGTATTCTCTATTTGCCTTCATATATTCATTATTCTTACTTAGATCTATCCCTCAGCTTTCTCTCTATCAACCACTCCCTCACACCCCACTTAAACTTCACAAAAACCTATCCCAAAACCGCATCCCTCACGTAGACCTTACAAACACCCTCCAAACTTTTTGTTCACTCACAAAGAGGACCCTAAACTCATTCTATAGCATCTTCCAGTTCCCCACATTCATCGACACCGATTAACCCTAACTGTGGTCGGTCCGTCATATACCGACATCAGTCTCCTTAATCGATATTGGTGACTGTGACTGTCAACCCAACCTAACAACTCAACCCTTAGCCTACCCCACACCTCACTCAAAACCTTACCACACCTATTTTGGACCTGTCACCCTCACCCTCCCCTACGTAGACCTTTCCCACTCTCTATTCCAAGATAGAAGAGAGCCCAAATACCCTCCACCCTGACTTCCTACCACTTTCCACATTAACTAGTATCAGTCATACCTAAACCGACATCATTCACCCTAACCAAACGTTAGTATCTATGTCTAATAATATTGTTCTAGACCAGTAACCTAATTACCTATGCTAAAACAACCCAAAATCTCACCCAACCTTACCAAGACTCTTTTTGTGACCTGCAGACCACTTGCGCTACCTACAACCCAACTCAAGATCTTTACCTGCATAGAATTTTAGTATTTAATTAGATCAATGTTGATAGTAATTTGGGTCACCCAAATCAGAACGCTAGCACTCGATTATTTTATTTACATGTTTAAGTTAGTTTATATTGATTTATAAACAGTGGATTGATGGCCTTATAGGAAGTATCACACTTCCCAGATCTAACATACATTAGGCATTCCAATGTCATATGCTATTTAATTATCTTTTGTGGTCTTGTTTTGTCTTTCAAGTAGTTCCTCCTAGCCAAAAAGGAAGCTCTCACAGTCAACATTGGATCAAGAAGTCAGGATGCCAACAATGACCTTTAAATCGACCATCACAACAGGTATTCCTCCTTAGCCCATACCCTTATCTATTTTGTCTAAATCCTTAAAGAAAATGGAGAAAACTTTTGGCACACCTGGTGGGACCCATCAAGGGTTCTTTTGCATTTTATTCATTCTTAGCTGAATTTTTTTGTGTTTTTTTCCCTTTTGAAAAGCTTACACAGTAATTTTCTTCTCTAGAATCTTCCCCTCTTTCTATTTTCTAAAATCAATCGTGTTTTTGGTGCTATAAAAAAGAATGCTTCTTTTCTTTCATTAGTATTACATTAGTGAAAGAGTATTCCTCTTCCTACTCATTACTTGTTACATCAAATATCATATTTTGATTTCCATTTAAAACACTTACATAGAATTCTGATTTATTGCATTATAGCTCACATTAAAAATGAGGGCAACCTATATGATGGAAGTCATGCCCAGCTGATGGTTGACACAATTAAATCGTAGAAATCACTTGCTTCTCTCTCTCTCTCTCTTTCCCAAACTGCACAAATTTGAAATTTATACATCTTAAAAAACATCCCACCTGTAAGAAGCTTATCAACAATCACACGAACAAATGATTGACAATGGGCACCCAATTGGTTATCTTTGTCTAGTACCCCATCAGAGGATGCCCCGCCCCTACCATAATAATAACTTGAAACCTCACCTTTAGAATTTCCTTCTTTGTAGGAAGCCTTCCAAACCGAAAAATCTACTCTAAATTCACAAGTTAGTATTTTAAATAGCATAAGCTAAACACACTAAATTCACTTGTTGGATTATGTATTTTTCTTAGCTTTGTGCTTGACTTGCATTTTGAGGTGTGAGGATATGATTCTTCATTTTTCTTTTTTCTTTTCACACTCTGCCATCATAGTTGGAGTATTTTCACTTTCTCAGAGTGTATCAGGACCTCATATTATCATCCCCAGACTTCTAGGTCGATTATAGATCCCATATAAATTCACAAAAAATTATTTTTCTTCATTCTTTAGATTTCACAGGTAACTGATTGATCAGGGGATATTTTTTTAGTGTCAAAAGTTCCCTAAAGTTCCCTAGATCATGCCAATGTGGTAGAGCCTTCAGATATCTTTCTAATGACTATAAGAATGTGGAAAATAGACACTCTAAGCTCAAGTTATGTCCGGTCAAAGTTAAGTCAACATGGAAGTCAACTTTGGTCAACAGGTCAACAAGTGGACCAATGGCAAGGTGACACGTGGCAATTGGTGACAAGGAAAAGTTGATGGTCTTGTAATTTTTTAAAAATCAGTTCCATGGTATAGATCTCGTCGCAAGCTTTCTGACGCATTTTGAACGGTCCGAATATGAGTTCATATACGAAAGATATGCATAGTCAAAGTTGTGGTCAAATGATGATGTGGACAAATGGCATATTATGGGCGTGACACTTGGCAGGTTTTTAGTGGATTTAGATTTAAAATAATAATAATAATATTTTATTTCATTCATTCCACTGGAATAACCCTAATCTTATGGGATAAGGAGGATTTTGTGGACAAAAAGCTATTTAAAGGCTTATCCTATCCTTTTCCCACCAAATGTGGGGTCAATGGCTAAATTGGGTGCCTAAACATATGGAAGGGGGATTTGAACCCAGCACCTCATCTAAAAAAATAAGAGGCCTTACCAACCTGCCACCCTCTTGTAAGTGGTATAAGAAAACCTCACTTGTATTTGTAATGGACAAGTGCCAGGTCTTGTGTCAAGGGAATAAGGAGGCAGTTTTGGAAAAGTGTGATTTTGAGGCACTTCTGCTTACTTCCAGATCTCAAGTTATATATGAAAGTTGCTCATAATTTTGAGATGATCACAATTATATGATAATTTATCTTATTTGGAGCTTTTGTGATAGATTTATATTCTACTAAATTCACACGAAGGCATAGAACCAAAGGGAGACATTTCTGCAAGTGGATCAGGAAGGTGAAGGAAAAACGCTGAGCTCCATAACATCCTTCGAAGGTATGAAACATAGTTTTTTTAGGTTTTTTGATTCATTGTTGGTTGATATAAATGTTATTTTATTTACATTTTTTAACATTATTAATGGATCAGTTCATCACAAACCTAGGGACGTAGGAATTCCAAACCCCGTAAACAATCTGGTGTTGTGTTCTAATTTTTTTTTTTAGTTTCTGATTATTTGCAATAATTGAATTTCATTAAAATAATGTGGATGCAATGGTAATTAGTATTTGACAACTTTAGAAAATCGATTAAAATCAAGAAACGGTGATTTTTGGGGCTTCAATCAAACAGTGAAATTTTTAGTAAAATTACAAACTTAATTTCAGTTTGAATTCAGTCTTAAATCAATATTTAATCAATTTTTGGAATACAAAAGACTTCAAGTTGATTAAAAAAAAAGCAATCCTTGAAAATGTTTAAAAGTGGAAAAAATAAAACACCCGTTTTTTAGATCAAGTTTGGTATCAGAGCAGTTAGATTGTCAGATTGGGTTCTAATTGTGTTTGCAAATTTGGCTTCAGTTTCAGTATTGATCTCAGTTTTCAGTGTGTAAAAATTTTGGGGCTTGTTAATCTTCATTTACAAGTGTGTAGTTTTGGAAGTACATGTTGTGTTTGTAGGAACAAGGAATCATGGGCAAGTCATCCAAACAGGAGCAACTGGATGAGCTTGAAGCCATTAACCACCAACTCCAGGAAGAAAACTCTTTCCTAAGAGCTAATTTTTATTCCTTGGAAGAGGAAATAGTGCGGTTAAAATCTGAGCCACAATCCTCTATAACCAAGAAAGAGGAGTATGTCAACAAGATGCTTGTAGAGAGAAAGAAGTTTGATGGGCTTTGTTAAAGAGTTGCAGGAAGAAATATGGACCAAGGATGCCCTCTTGGCAAAGTTGAAACAAGGTGAAAAAAAGAAGGAAATGCCTTCCAAGTCAGATGCAGGTACTATGACAGAATGCACTGTAAGTTGTTCACATTTTAATTCTTCCACTCATTCAATTTCAAATATTCCTTTGAGTCAGTTTGAAAAATACACTAAGGGAATTGGGTCTAAACTAAAGGTTAAAATGGGATATAATGGAAAAGTCCTTGGTAAAAATGGACAAGGTAATGTTAACCCAATATAGGTAGAGGATCAGCCTCGGTTTGTAGGTTTGGGATATTCTAGTGGGAAGATGGAAATTGGAGAAAGTTCCAAAGCAGCTGAAGGAAGACAAGCTTCCAACAGCCAATGATCTACGCCTTTAGAAATGCAGGATTCCTCCATCAAGAGGAATAATGAAAGGTGTAAGAAAATAGGTAAACGAGGTTATGAAATTCCACCTCCTCCCGCTTACACTAAAAATATCACTAAAGGGAAATTAAATCCTAAGACTTCTAAAACTCTCTTTCAGTCTAAACAATATAGCTTTGGTATTACATAAGTATAGTTTTCCTTACACGTTTTTTGAAGGTTCTAATCATTCTGTAGAATATTGTTAGAAGAGGAAAAATATGATAAAGAAGTTAATACCTTTTGTGAATGATAAGGCAGGTGCAAAAGACCAATCTCACTCTAGTAAGGTGAGAAATGGAAAAAAGGTTACCTCCTCTAAACAGAGGAATCATTCTCCTAAACAGATTTTAGGGAATGGAAAAATGGGTAAGACTCCTAAAAATAAGGAAGTTAAATTTTGTTCCCATTGTAAAAGGAATGTTCATGATGTTAAGATGTGTTGGTATGTTCCTTCAGTGCAACATTGGAAAGTTGTTAAAAAGGAAAATAATTTCAAACCAAAATTTGTTGATCTAACTCATGTAAATGTGCATTCTAGTATTGGGGAAGTAAAACCACCTAAATGGATAAATCCAAGTAATTGGATGGGAAAAACATTCCTCAACTTTATGTTTGTATTACAGTAACTGGTGTTAGTATGCAAACATTTTCAAAGCTATATTTTAGGGATTTTGATCCTATGTTAATATTCAGCTTTGCAATAATTTGGAAGTAGGCATAAAGAATATTTGAGTGATAGGTTCATCATACTTATATTCATCTTCTCACATTGTGGTTGGGTTAATTCCATTTCTGACAACAGTATGCAGGGAAATGGGCATCGTCAAAATGTCTATTTTGAAACTTGCAGTTTTATAGTGTTGTCATTTGTGCAAATATTATGGATGCTTATAAGACCCATTCGGGCATCTGTTTGATATTGTAATAAATATAAAAACTTGTTATATCCACATGTGTTATTTGCACTAATTTATAAGACCCTTATTTTGGGGAAAAATTTGATTTTTCTAACTATCAGACTGTGGTTGTAATTAGGGTGTAAATTTATTACACTAACAAACTAGTTTTCAAAGGTATCAGGTGATCATTTTGTAGATTATGGCAGTTCACCAATTTTGATAAGCATACAGTTTATAGTCTATCCCTTTACAGTTCAGTTTATGGATAGAATATTTTTATATTCATGTTGATTCAGATTTTGACTATAGCAATTTTTGGCATTGATGGTTTAATTGTTCTGGATAGTGAATATTTTCACTTATTATCAGCATAATCACAAAGTGTCAGTTGAACACTAGCTTCCATTATAGATGGGTGTTATTATCTGAATTATTATTTGTGATGGTGATATAATGTTTCTAGTAAATTCACGTGGATTCAGTTGTCGACTATAGCTATTTTTGAGCATTGATAGTCTATTTTATTCTAGATAGTGAATAATTGCAATTTTTACAATTTTAGATGGACAATGGTCACTAGCCTAATTGTGGGTAGTTTAGATGTCTTGTATATTGAACTGTGTTATGGAATTGTAATTTAAGCAATTCGGTCGTATCACAAAGTGATAGTTGAACGCTAGCTTTCTATAATAGAATGGGTGTTATTATCTGGTCAATTATTTGTGATGGCATTATAGTGGGGTATGACAGATCATAGTTTTATGTAGAATTGATAGGTTTGTAGTGTTTTAGTTGAACACTAGCTTAATTGGTTGTTATTATCTGATCGGTTATGTAATTAGCTAATCAACTATTTACATTTTATTAACCTATAATGTTATTTTGGGTTCTTGTATGTTTTTTTACAATGCAAGAAGAGATATCATATTATAGATCTCGTCGCAAGCTTTCTGACGCATTTTGAATGGACCAAATTTGAGTTCGTATGTGAAAGATATACATAGTCAAAGTTGTGGTCAAATGATGACATGGCACACTATGACGTGGACAAATGGCATATTATGGGCGTGACACTTGGCAAGTTTTTAGTGGATTTAGATTTAAAATAATAATAATAATATTTTATTTAATCCATTCCATGGGAATAAGCCCAATCCCATGGGATAAGGAAGATTTTGTGGACAAAAAGTTATTTAAAGGCTTATCCTATCCTTTTCTCACCAAATGTGGGTGTCAATGGCTAAATTTGGCGTCTAAACCTATGGAAGGGGGATTTGAACCCAGCACCTCATCTAAAAAAAATAAGAGGCCTTACCAACCTACCACCCTTTTGTAAATGGTATAAGAAAACCTCACTTGTATTTGTAATGGACAAGTGCCACGTCTGTGTCAAGGGAATAAGGAGGCAATTTTAGAAAAGTGTAATTTTGGGGCACTTCTTCTCACTTCCAAATCTCCAGTTATCTATGAAAGTTGCTCAGAATTTTGAGACAATCACAATTATATGATAATTTATCCAATTTGGAGCTTTTGTGATATATTTATTTTCTTTTAAATTCACACGAAGGCATAGAGCCAAAGGGAGACACTGCTTGCAAGTGGATCAAGAAGGTGAAGGACAGAGGATGTGCTCCATTAACATCCTTCAAAGGTTTGAAACATAGTTTTTAAGGTTTTTGATTCATTATTGGTTAATGTAAATTTTATTGTATTTACATTTTTAACATTATTAATATATCGGCTCATCACGAACTTGGGGATGTAGGAATTCTGAACCTTGTAAACAATCTGGTGTTGTGTTCTAATTTTTATTTTCAGTTTCTGATTATTTGCAATAATTGAATTTCATTAAACTAATGTGCATGAAATGGTAATCATTATTTCGACAACTTTTGAAAATCGATTAAAATCAAGAAACAATGATTTTTGGGGCTTTGATCAAACAGTGAAATTTTGAGTAAAATTGCAAACTTAATTTTAGTTTGAATTCAGTCCTAAATCAATTTTTGATCAATTTTTGGAATACAAAAGACTTCAAGTTGATTAAAAAAAATAACAATCCTTTAAAATATTTAAAAGTGGAAAAAATAAAACACCCGTTTTTGGATCACTGACATCGGTCTCAACGACCGGCGTCAGTTTGAATATGACCATCATTGGTTTACATAACCGGTGTCGGTTCCTTGTTCTTTTGGTTAGTTTACCCAAAGGACACTTATCTCATCTTCTCTTCTATTTAGAGTCTTTGTGTGTCATTGTACTCTCTGTACTCTGGTACCATTCAATAAATACATATTTCTTGTCTGACAGTCATTAGTTTGTGCCTCATTTGCTGAAACTGGTGTTTTCTCATAGTAATCGGTATTAGTTCCTATAACCATCACCGATCACCCTTGACTGCCATCAGTCACTCATTAGCCATCATCGGTTAGTAGGACCAGCATCGGTCACTCTATTTTGATTTTAATCAAAACATTTACAAACTTTCCCTTTCAGAATTTGTTTTTTCCCCATCTCTATTATTCCTTGTGTCATTTATAGAGTACATTTCACCTGACATATGTTGATTCACATGGTGTTGAGTCATAGCCAAACTAACACCCTCGTATTTCATGTCATCCATTATCCACTCCCATCTAGTCCATCACCACCATCCATCCTGTCACCTATGGATCCGACTCAACTCATCCCCATCACTACCGGTAACGAGGAGTTTGTGAGACTCCTCGACCAAAATCCCATTTCCCTCCATTACTACCTTACTCATTCTTCCCCCTAAGATTCCTCAGGATAGTTAATAGATGACATGCTAGTATCTATCCCTCCTACTCTCACCCCCACCTCTGTGTCAACTAGCACCATCTCGATGTTACCTTCATCCACTTTACCACTTGTGGTGTCTCATCTAGATCCCACTTCCATTATAACTACATCATCTACATCATCTACCGTACCCACGACATCACTTGTCCCTCGAACAACCACGTTAAATATAGCCCCATCTACACCTATTACTTCACATATACCCATTGCATCACAACCACCTCCGGTGTTGGCAGCTTACACCCCTTTTCAAAACCTCTTCCTTTCTATCTCATAGTCCTTACCCCCCAATCACCACTAGAGTTGTTACGACTACCCCAGCCCACTTATAGATACCACCAATAACCCTCGACCTCATCTATTACTTATTCTGGCTATGTACCACATGCATCTATTCTTCTTGTGTATTTCTCATACTCAGTGCCACCATACACTGACATACCACCCGCTTCATACATTTACCATCAACCCCCTTTTTTTGTAGGGGGCACCCATTCATCCCAAACTACTAATGACCTCATTAAAATGATGATGGAAAATATGTAGACCTTAGAAGCATCTATTTCTGGCTCCCATAATTCTTTAACTTATGATGAAATCTGTAACAAGCTTATCCATCCATCTATTCCCATTCGTCCCTAGCCTGTACATTGGGAAATGCCTAAATTCAATCACTTCAACAGTAAACAAGACCTGCAGCAACACTTGCGGTCGTTCAAACGTGGGTGCTACCTAATCACCCATGATGAAACTTTTCCCCTAAGAACTTTCCCATTATCCTTGATAGGACCAGCATTAGATTGGTATAGTGGACTACCTCGACATTCCATTTATTCCTTTAATCAAGTAGCCCAAGCTTTCTTAGACAATTTTTTAATCAATGTTACCAAGAAAGTTGCCATGACTGATCTCTATTCAAACCAGCAATATGAAGACGAATCTATCATAGATTTTGCTTACCGTTGGAAGATTCTTATTAACCAATTGATATTCCAACTACCTCAGATGGAATTTATTGAGTTATTCACCAGAGCTTGTGCTAAACACATCTCACCAAATCTGTAATTCCAAACCTTTCGAACCTTTGATGAAGTGTTTACCATGGCACAAAAACTAGAAAATTCACACCATTAAAGATTAGAAAATCCAATTACAAAACAAGAACACCCCGTTCAAGTCAAACAACTCTTCTTCATCTTCAAAAACCCAAAATGACTATTCAAAGCCAAAAGGATCTGCCAACACGATAGTCCTCAAGGTAGGACCACCTCATCCTCTAATCAAGCCCCAACCTTCTTCCAATCTTTCTCTCATCCAGTACTTTCAACTTTGGTGGGAGTAGCGGAAGTACACCTTGATTGGACAGTCCTATTCTTTAGTCTTGGAAAATCTTCTTTAATTTGGAGCCATTACAATTCCTCCCATAAAACCTCATACAGGGTTCGATCCTACTCGTCCTATGCCTACATGGTATAAAGAACATGACTAATGTAATTACCATCACATTAAAGGACATAGTGACGATAACTACATAAATTTTAAAAACATTGTCCAAGAGATGATAGATAATGGAGACCTTGTCATGGACAACCCGAACGTGCCAGCAAATCAAAATTTACACATATTTAAAAATTCATTCCCTAATCATAAACCATCATCTAATCAAAATAGTGAACCTTCATCCAACAACAACAATGTCTGTGAGTTCCACATAGTTTTTTATGTCATACCAATCATTCCTCAAAACCTACCTACTTCATCTATTGAGGAAATTTTGGCACAAATTCAACATACCGCTTCTACTCCTTCATCTACAGAGGAGTCCCCTTCATCTCCCCCTACTCTCATGGAGGAACCCACACCTTCTACCTCACAGCCTACCGAACAGTAAACACTTTTAATTCTCACATCCATAGGAGAATCATCATCACCTTCTCCTCCACCAAGGATGAAGTCTACATCAACCCACCTATTATTTCTCCTACCCATGGGAGACTTGTCAGACATGCCACTTACCTGTTAGGCGCAATTCCCCCTCAGCATCCCAGAACCCCATAGACATGATCTTATATATTATAGCTACAGTTTCCAAGGCTAGCCAATTCCTTGTCTCATAGACATGTTTCAAAGGGATTTCCTCCAAACCAACTCCATATTCTTCTTATAGAGTCATGTTTTCATGATTGACCAATCACCTAGATTACGTTGACCATTTCATGCTCTAGGGATGTCTTCAGCTCCCCTTTTTGACTCAAATGTAAATGTTTCCTGAAGATACTTCCATGATCTACCCAAATATATTTTCAGCAACCAAATCAACATTGACCATGCCAATTGGAACAGATTATTCTTCATAATCTCTACCTACATCCAAACCTTTACCCATAACCAAAACAATTTCAAAACCTGAAATCCTACTCACACCTATCCCCTCACCCATACCTAGACCCATCACTACTTTGGGTGTCATACCGACATCAAGCATTACTCACCTACCTATCAGATTAGACTTAGCCGCATCTTCCCAAGCCCGCACCAACATTATCCTACCACCTAACATGAAAATCTAACCTTCTAGGCCACATACACTGGTCTCACCTACCACACTTTTATCACCTTCCCCCCTTCCGTCCATCCTGGGGCCCCATCCATCAACCTTGACCAAAAAGTCTCCTACCCAAGGCCATTTAAATGCTAATAAGCCTATTGCTTCATCACGAGCCTTCATTACACCTCATTCACCCAAAAACCAAACTCCCTCACCCTCACCCATGTACTTATTTCCACCTAAACCTCTTCCAGTTACTATAACCCCAACCTTGCCTATACAACTTCAACCAATGTCCTCTACCCAACCTCCACCAAAAACTTCCACCAAAACTTGGTTTCCCTCGTGGGTAACATGTCCTCTTCCACCATCTACTTTCCCTTCTATATCCCTTACTCGTGTGTCACTTTTACGCAAGAAGGTACAACCCAAAGATAAGAACCCACTACCCTCCAATAAGGTCGTTAAACCAACCAAACCTTCCATCGCCATCTCTTCTAGCCCACCTTTACCCAAGAAGATGCCAGTAAAACCTAAGACCACTCCACGTACCAAACTAGTGGACCAACCCATTCCCCCTCCTATAAATCCTCTTTCCTCACAATCATTCACATCTATACCTGAACTCACACTCACCTCCCTTTGTGATCCATTGGCGGGGTCTTATGCCAACATTTTAACTAATCTTTTAGAGACTTATGTCATCACATTACCACCGCTTTGACCTTATGATCCTTTCAAACCCAAACCAAAAGCATTTGATGAAATAAATATTTGTGTCTCTCATCGTGTGCCATGACATGATGTCAAAAATTTTTAAGGCTCTGAAGACCATTCTTCTCCAACTTTGTCCTCCTAAATTGAAGAGAACCATGTTCCACCTTCACCTGTTACCACACATCATCATCCTTTAACCATTCAGCAGTCAATATCTCCACCCCCACAACCATTTTTCCCATCTCCAAAATTTGAGATCAACATGGTCTGTATTAGAGAGTTGACCAAATCACCACCCAAATGTTAGTGCACCTTACTCATTTCACAAGGCTCTTATTCACCGTTGTGGTTTTTTCCCTCATGTCGTTACACCTTTCATGGCACACCCTCTCTATCCACCTCCCCTTAGATTAACATGGTTCACATTATCCAACCACGTGCTCAGAAAAGATAAAGGAAAAGAAAAAGAAACTATCCTATCAACCAAACATTGTGCCCAATATACCATATGCACCCGCACCCAAAATAACCATCCACGTAGACCTACATACCCTATCATCTGACAGGGTTCACCCATCACATAAATGATAAAACAATTACATCAGTCTCATCTAAAGATGTCTTTGTATGATCTCGTTCTAAATTTCTGAATCCCGTTAGATACAAGCTCTTATTGAGGTCTTACAATCCATTGAAGTTTTACCCAGTGACCCCACACAAGTGGCCTCCATTATTACCCCTCACCACACACCCTTCACTTACCAAATCATCTCCTTCTTCTACCCCCATGCCAAATCCTGAAGTTTTTTACCTCAGCTTCTCTGATGAGGAGATTGTACCTCTCAAGTCAGATGACCCCGATCCCACCATTTTCATTTCCATCTATATCGATAACATACGCGTACAACACGTCATGATCGATGGTGGTGATAGCATTAACATAATCTCCTCCCATGCATACAATCAAATGTGTATCCCTTCTAAATATATGCATAATAACCTAGTTATGTTGTGCTCCTTCAACGATGCCATCACCTCTACCCTGGGCACCATTATTCCTGCATGTTTCCGTAGGCCCTCACACTATCCCATAACTATTCTATGTTTTAGAGGAAGAGTTCTAGTAAAACCTATTGCTTGGCAGACCTTGGATTCACATCATGGGTTGTGTCCCTTCAAATTTGCACTTTTGTGTAAAATTTTAACATGAAGAACACAACTATACCATCCCTGCACTGATCCGTCACCATTCAAAACTTGTAACATGTTGTACTGACACAACGATGTACTTATACCAATCGAGGCATCTTCCACTACCCCCACTTATCCTTCACCCATAATCCCATCCATCAATGCTACTGCCACCTCTCCCACATATAATTATTCTACTGCTACAGCTTCCACATCCAACCACTCTACTTCTCAACTAATCGATACCCCTCTTTTCTAATCATCTAGTGAATCGTGTATCTCCGCTACCACATATCTACTATTGATCCCTTAGAAGTTATTTTTCAATGCCACACTCTAGGGGAGTACCATCTATACAATATCAACACATTCCCCACTCTATAAGATTAAGGAAACCTGTGTCAGCACCCTCCTTATGACTACCACATAGGAAAGGTTTTCCCTTATGGTCTGCCCCACCTTCGCACTAACCTAATGTATGGGGGACTTGACACAACAACCTATTCACCCAAACCTCCATCCCAAACACAACCATTTTCATTTGACCTTCAATCCCTTACTAACCTCCACTTTGCCCACACTTTCCTTCACCATTGTGCATGGAAAGGCTTTGTCTTTGGTTTTTACAAACAAGGCCGACATATTGTCAATTCATGTACCACCCTTAAACACAACAACCATAGTGGCATTGGCTTTGCCACACCACCTTCCAAGAAGATCTGGGTTGACCTCATTGAGGAAAAAAAACCTTCTTCACCCCATTCAATAACATCACCACCTTCACCAAAGGATTCCATAGATCCCGAGTCTATCCCTCCTAACATTTTTTTTCGTAAACACAATTTCCCTAGGACCTATGAATTATCAACATGATTGTGAGGCTCCCTATTCTATTCCCTTCATGTATCCTGACATGATTGATGATGATACACCTTTTATTAATGTCGTTTAATGTTAGGACGATGAGTCCATCCTCACCTACCTTGGTGCAGAAGATTCTTATATTCACCAGTCATTACCCTCTGAGATGCAAACCATGTTGAATGAATTGATTATCGAAATCAACATTAATACTCAGGACGACTTGCACATTCTAAAGATAGGTCAGTATTTAGATGTTACTGAATAGGAAGCTTTTACCTCTTTCCTCTGAGACCATAGCAACACATTTGCTTGGTCCTATGCTGATATGCCCGGTATTGACCCAAAAATTGTGGTACACAATATCGTAACCATTCTTGATGCCAAACCCATGAAATAAAAGCTGTAGAAAATGCATCCTCGCATTGCTATTCTTGTCAAAGAATAACTTTAGTGCCTTCTCTTGGTTTCCTTCATCTTTCTCATTGACTATCCCTAATGGATTTTTAACATCATTCCTATCACAAAAGCAATAGAGGGACTCCGCATTTGCATATACTTCTGTGATCTCAACCTATCATGTCCCAAAGAATATTTTCCTCTATCAGGCATTAACCAACTAGTTGATCTCACCACTGGCCATGAGATGCTCTCACTCATGAATGGTTTCTTGGGTTATAATCAAATATTACTTGCTCCATAAGATCAACACAAAACTTCCTTCATCACTCCTTGGGGAACCTTCTACTATAGAGTCATGCCTTTTGGCCTTAAAAACGTAGGTGCTACATATCAGCGGGCCATGACTTATATATTCCATGACACCATGCATCGCATATTGGAATATTATTTACATGACCTTCTATCCAAATCCAAACATTGGGTTGAGCACCTGAAAGTCCTTAAGGTCATCTTTGACCGCTTCATCAAGTATTTTATTCACCTTCAACTGAAGAAGTGTGTCTTTTTGGTACTTTCAAGAAAACTCCTTGGTTTCATCCTTTCTTTACGTGGCATAAAATTCAATCCATGCTAAACTAAAGGCTATTCTAGAAATTCCTCCACCTACTAATCTTTGACAACTTAGAAGCTTGCAAGGTAAGTTGCAATCAATTCATCATTTTATCTCGTAACTTTCTGATCATTATCAACTATTTCATCATCTCCTCAAGAAGGATGTCTCATTCAAATGGGATGATGAATGTTGTAAATCCTTTGACGCCTTAAAACAATACCTTCTTCAACCACCAGTGCTCGTCTCTCCTAAGGATGACCAACTCTTTTACCTATACATCTCTACCACTGACCATTCTGTAGGTGCCATTCTCTCTCATTATGACAAGCAACATAGAGAGCAAGTGGTTTATTACATAATTTGTACCCTTTTGGACTATGAAAACTAGATACACCCACACCGAAAAAAAAAAATTAGCATTATTTTTTGTCGCCACCAAGCTTCGTCATTACCTACTCAACCACAAAACCTTTTTCATCACCAATACCGACCCCTTACATTACATGTACGCTAAACCCTATCAACATCAGTACGTTGCGTGTTGGCTAATGCTTCTCGCAGACCTCAACCTCAAATTCATTCATCAAAAATCCATCAAAGGCCAAACCATTTCTGACTAACTAGCAAAAACACTTATTTCTAGGAATCAACCCTCTAACTTTGATTTCTCAAATGAATCCATAGCTACCCTCTCCTTGGATGATACCACTTACCAAATGACACTCTTCTTAAAATTGTCTCTGTTATGTCATCAGGGGTGGTCTTTTTTATAATCATGACTTCAACGGTATTGTCTTACGATGCCTTACAAGTTTTGAAATTACCTACACCATTAAGGAAGTTCACGATGGAATTTTTAGAGGCCACTTTAGTGGTTTAGTTGTCGCTAAATGCATTCTTCACCTTGGCTATTGCTGGCCAACCCTAAACCACAACTATTGTGACTATGTCAAATGTTGTGTGAAATGTCAACAATATGCTAATCTTTAGCACGCACCTATTAATGCTTTACAGGTCACACAAGACCTTTGGCCTTTCTCTCAATGGGGTTTAGATCTTGTCAGAGGGATCAAACCCCATTCTTCACAATGCCATCAATGGATTATAACAACTACTAAATATTACACTAAATGGAATCCCATGGTCTTTTTAAAGATGTAATCCCATGGTCGTTCATTACTTGAAGCCACCTCTTTCATAGTTCACCTCTGTGTGCTATGGTTTTTTCTTCTAAACAAGAAACTAGTATTCCTCTATAGTATTTTCCATGACTTAAAACATCCAAAAACAAAATGGGATTAAACTCCTCGAGTCAAACTTCCAACAAAAAGATGACTCCCTCAAAAGGGGCATCTCTTCTCTCTACTTCTCCACTATAAATAGACTTCTCCCTTGAAGGACAGCTATATAAAGTCATTTTTAAAAATACAATAAAATGTTAAGAAGATTCCCACATCGATCAACTTCACGAAGAAATCAAGAAGATAATATACTCATCCCAAATAGACTTCCCACATTGATCAGACTATTATAAACAAACAAATGAATAAAATGATAAATTTTTCATTATGGACTTGCCTATTTTTGATCCTGGGTTTCTTTCTAGGTAAACATATTGTCATACACTAAGTTACGCTAAACCACCCACTTTCACCTCATTGCCTTTTCACCCTAATTTCTCTCTACTCAAGGGACTCACTACAACTGTAACATTTCATGATCATGTGATTTTCTTCACCCTTATAATAGTCCATTATGTAATGCATTTCAGCGTCTTACGTCCATAAGCCCATCTAGGGTATGGTAGACTCATTAGGGTTCTTATCAATTAAGTGGATCTTTTACCACCTCTTACCATTCACCTTCCTCATTACTTATTGATTATCCTATACAGGACCAGACCATCGACACCTACATGTTCACCACCCAACCATGCCTTTCACCTAAGACTCAATCATGCCTATGACCTACATTCAATAATGCCTAAAATCTACCAACCCATTCCTCTAATTCATCATATTGTTCCCTAGCTTATGGGAGAACTACATCGTCCTGAGGACCCTTTTCATCGGGGCTATGTAGGAAACACTCCTAGGGCATGGGGCCCTTAAAGGCTAGCTCGGCCACTCTTTACCCTACCCTGTTTTCTCCAATTTTCCTATTCGTATTCTATCTTATTTTTCATTTTCTTCAACACTTGGAAATTAATACAAACATACACATCTACCATGATTCACATTATAAAAACATCCAATCAACCATTTGACATTTCCATAATATCAAAATTTTTGGAAATCTACACCATAACATACATATAACTCATCATTTATTTCCCATGTTACCAATAACTTGGACATTAAACCAAAATCATAAACCATGACTCAACCATGCCTATGACCTAACTACATCATGCCTATACCGGACTCCACCATTCCTAACCAACCTAACTCAACCATGCCTAGGAATTGACTCCACCATGTTTAAAACACCTAGTTTCCATCCATATACAAGTAACAATCAATTTGTTTCAACACAAGTACATCATCCACAATCATCAATCTCATTATAAAATTTTGTTTATTTATCCAATATACACCGATACAAAATAATATCAATCCCTCAAAAATCTCATATACATCCTCACCATCTTCGGTACACAGGTCGATATATGATAAAAAAATCTCAAAACTCTCGTATACAACCTCACCATCTTTGGCAAACAGGCCGGTATATGATAAAAAATCACAAAAATATCATATACAACCTCACCCAAAGTTGAACCTGACCTTACACCTCACCCCCATGACCTTATTACTTATCACCCAACCTCACCATCAGGTTGGGCATGTTTATGCCCCTCACGCGGCCTTACCTACAACCTACCCTACCCACACCTACCTACCCAACCACTAATTATGTTGACAATCCAATTCACTTGCTCGTTGCATCTTGCGATGATGATACATGTGTTGTTAAACCTAGTGGCATTACCTTTCCTTAATACCATGATGCTTATCCAAACCAACATTGACCCTTTGACCTTTTGGGGTGTACAGGAACATACCTACACATTCATGCATCTTACCTAGTTGTATGTCTAGACCGTATCCTCTACCCTGGATACTAAACCTCAACAACCCTTGTTTGAATGAACCTAGTGACCTTAGACAACGTAAATTTGTTACGCTGAGAAAACCATGTATCTCATTACATATAAATCATGCCTATGACCTTGACTCACTCATGCCTAATCCACCTAGCTTCCATCACATAAATAATAACATTGAAAATTACACACATAACTTCAACCTCATACCTATATATATTTGGCCATGCTAATATTTCTTTTTCCTACAACCATTAGTGCCAATGCACATTTTATCATTTTGTCCACCCATTGAACCATACCTACAAGCTCAACCTACCCCTACATCTCCTTTATTGTGTCTTAGGAGTTGTTATTTTACCTATATCTTGGCCTTACCTATGCCATGACCTATTTGCCTAAACCCAACCTACTTGTTGTGACCATTGACCTTATGCACTCACTATACCTTGTGATGCTATTACTTATGTTGTTTTATCCTACCAACCATACCTTTCCTATTATTATGTCATTTATCCCTACCAAATCTTTGGTGTATCATAACATACCTAAACATTCTTGCACCTAACCTACATTTTTTTTCCAGACCATATCCTATACCTTGGATACCTGAATCACCTCACCCTTGTTTGGATAAACCTATTGACCTTATATGATGTAGATTTTACAAGCTCTTCAAACTAGTACCATGTTGCAATCTATACGTGTGCGTGCATTTGATTACCATTACCAATGACCCGATTTGGACCCCAGCCTATTACCTCCGAGTTGACCATATTGTCTCATAGTACTCATACCCTTCCCAACCTATCTTCACCAACTACACCTTTATAAAACCACTCACTGATTCCATCTTACACCTCATCATTAATGTTATCCAATTTTGCACACATGGCAAGATTGGACAACGGGGTCCTATCATGTTCAAAATGAAATAATAGTCCCAGGAACCCACCTTCGGTTATTAACGAGATGCAATAATTAAAAATAATTCCTAAATTACATATGAAGAGATCACCTAGCATCGAAAGGCACCCAGTTGATCTCAACTCAGTGAAGAGTTCAGGGTCGAGTTGATAAAGAACCTGGTGTCAAATTGATAATCATCTCAGAAATCATCTCAGTAGAGACTCTCAGTTGTAAGAGCTAGACGATGGTCTTGTTAATGCAAAATATAGCTCATTGAAAATTGATGAATGAAAGGAACTCTATAAGGATCTCGGTAGAGATCGATGCATGCGGAAGTGAAAGCCGAGTCAGGGAGAGTCAAAGTTCGAGCTATCAATAAAGTCTCAATGAATTGGAAAGGTTCAAGCCACAGGCGGAAGCAAAGGCAGAGATAAGGAGTTCGACTTATCTTCGTGACTCGTTCATTTTGGAGATCATGTGGTGAGCTTCTTTTAGGACACATTCTGCAGAGCTAGGGTGATTCAAACGCAAGCCAAGGCATCAAGAGTGCCATAAAATGAATGGAGATCAGTTGCGTAAACAGAGATACGTGATGGAGCCCTATCAATGGGACTCATCGAGCATGATGGATAATTCAAGGCAACTCGTTTCATGTGGATGCATTAAAGATGGTTTCTAGGATACAATTCCAGGGCTCATTGATTAATGCAAAACTGGGAGGCCTACTCGAAATAATTTTATAATGGTAAGCTCGCAGAGGCAGCAAGAATGCCAGGCCAGGGTATTAGTGAATACAGTATATATATTTTTGCTGACGTTGTTCAAACCTTCCTCGGCCGAGCATTTGGTGCACAGGTAGTTGACATGTTGCAGTATAGTAGAAGTTCTTTTGAGCACTTCCAGCAAGCAAGTCGTCCAACTATGTTTTTATCTGTTCAGCATCGAATGCATCCTCAAATTCAGGATTTTCCTTCAAGATATTTTTATGAAAATCGATTAAGTGACAGTGAGAGTGTTACCAGGAGACCTGAGGAAATTTATTACAAAGATTCTCTATCGAGATCTTACTTGTTTTACGATGTAACTCATGGAAGTGGATCTCATAGAGGTGGAACTGTTTCATATCAGAATATTCATGGAGCATAATTTGCTTTGCAATTATATGAGCATCTTCAACGAGTCACTAAGTTGGCGAGCATAAAGGATTCTATCGGAATTATCACACCTTACAAGCTACAGCTGAA
Source organism: Taxus chinensis (assembly GCA_019776745.2). Taxonomy (NCBI): domain Eukaryota; kingdom Viridiplantae; phylum Streptophyta; class Pinopsida; order Cupressales; family Taxaceae; genus Taxus; species Taxus chinensis. The sequence goes on along the minus strand of CM034148.1, from coordinate 872,722,853 downwards.
ATGTTTGCACCGAGAAAATGATGTCTCCTCACGTTGAGCGGAAAAGTGGAAATCGGAGGCCATCTGTCCAAAATGAAATATGGCCAAATGATAACGAAACCCCGCACAACCAATCCCAGGACATGGACGTGGGAAATAAGGTGAGCAATGCCAAGTGGGTTTTCGTGGATGGCAAGACAAAGAAGAAATTCCACGCGGGGGAGATTCAGGCAAGCCTCGCCAAGTGGAAATATTGGATTGGTAAACCATGATCAAACTTCCATGAATGGGAGAAATCAGATCAAACTGCCAAGTGTGGAAATATTACGATGGCTATCCAACATGATACTTCCGCACGGGCCATGTAAACAGAATTCCACGCAGCTTGGAGTGGTCTGAGTCTTTGTGCGAGTCACCAGGAGGATTAATAAGATAGTTGTGAATTGGAGTGGGTCATGGAGAAAACAACGTGACGTGATACCAATTTCAGTGGAGGCTACAGGCCGCTCGTCTCATTATGCAGATATTTGTCAAATGATACCGAGTAACATGGCGAGTGGGGGTCAGCGCTTACAGTTCGAATGCATGGGAAAAGGAGAACATTTCAGAATTTAGCCTGAAGAATCACTCAGTTCACCACTGTGAGGAAAGAAAGTGGCTTCGTATCTCACCCAATGAAGGTGATGCGTTAATGGCTCAGTCGTGGCTCATATGCGAAGAGTTTGACGGGAAAGCAATGCTGAAAACTCCACGACCTTCTCCTCGTCCTCTGTACAATTCTGAACTTGATGTGGTCACGAGACAAGCTCCCACGCACAGGCAGCAGGCATGTTGCAGTACAGTAGAAGCCTTTTGAATGCTTCCAGCAAGCAGGTTGTCCAACTGTGTTGTTATCTGTTCAGTATCGAATGCATGCTTATCCTTATTCTGAACTCAGATCGAATAGTAGCTGCAGGAAACAAATATTCACTGCCGTGTACGATGGATTAGAGTCACACCATTCAAGGCTTCATAAAATTTGCCTGAATCAGGAGATGAAGGTTTATTACGGTGCAGAATGAAACGATTCATATTGCTCAGCACTTCTTCTCCTAGAAACGAATTGAATGTGAAGGTCAACTCTGAAATACCTGGTTGGCCGTTTTGCATGCTACATCCTTGTTACTTGTAAATGGTCTCTTTGAGAAACTCTGTGGGCAGTAGGCAATATTTATACCCTTCCATTATGTACGTCCAATCAGACAATAAAAAGTATTCTTTTACCAGGTTCAGAGAAGCTTGTTTTTTTATAATGGACGATTATACTGTAGTTTCAAGCTAATTTTATCTAGCTTTATTTCTATTAGCTTTGATCCACGACTAAGGAAGAATTCATATGGTTGTTACCTGTACATTTTTCCAAGGTCCTCTTGGTTGCCCCAGTGGTTCAATGTATTTTTTGAAGGGCTCTTTGACCAAAAATCAGTCTTAAGGGTGTCTATCGACATGTTATGGGCATGAACCTGGGTCATCATCATGGCAGCATTAGGTCTTTATTGGTAATGGCATTTTCTCATTTTGTTTGGAAGAAATGTTGGGTTAAGCTCGGTATTCAAGTGAGTTTGAGCCCAGGAAAGGTAAGATCGTTTGCTGGTTGAAGAGCTCGGTGACTTCGCAGGGAGCTCGTGGTGATGTTTCATGAAGTTTGAACGTGGAATGCATAAATGGCCTCGAGTTAACAGAGGAAAATGATAAGAATCGAGTTTGATAGCTCGCCATTCGAAGGACTCAATGCAAAAGAGCCCGATTACCAAGGCAAGGAAAGAGTTAGTGTGGGGTTCAAAAATCGAGTGCAACACCGAGTTAGAGGATTCGAAGCTCATCGAGTTTGGCTATGTGCAGACTCTATCCACATGGACCCCCCTCCTCTTCAAGTCAAACGGGTCAACGGGGGGTCCCGACATTATGTTAATTAAATTAATATTTTTATTTAAATATTTTAATAATAATATTTATTATTATTATTTAAATATTCTTTTAATTAATTAAGAAGACTAGGTCATCAGGCAATTAATGACCCATGATGGAACCTTCTCAAGTGGTTCAACTAACTGTAATAAATACATCATGGGCCTTCATTTTAGGAATGTAATTATGACCATTTCCTCTTCTTTCTCACATATTCTTCTATAAATGTAAGTTGGAAGCTCATTTCAAAGGGTTCCAACAGTTTAGACAAGTTGGACAGTTAGATATCTCAGGCAAGTGTATACTTTTCAAGAATCCTCTCTCTTCTGTAAGTTGTTCTTGTGTGTTGAGAGAACTTTCAAGCCTCCTCTTCAAGACTGTAATGGCAACTATTGCCTCTTCTGAATGTATGATGCATTGTGCATGTTATTGAAGCAATAAAAGTGTGTGTTTTGTGACTAATCTCGGTCCTTTCATCCTTTTGTGCTTCTTTGTGCCTTTCTCATACTTGCAGGTACACTGTGCAAGTTTAAGTTCTATTGCAGGTTCTTGGAGTTCTGTGCTTATCGAGTGGTGAAGTATTGCATGCAGTTGAGTTGTGGTGTCTGTTCACCCTTCTTGAGTTCATCCTTCTTCACTGGGAAACTGGTATATTTCTCGGTCTGATAAAGTTTAACAAAGGGAACGCGTGTCTCTTAGTTTGTGGTATCTTGTACCCTCTCTATGTTGTAGTAGGTGAAGTTGACCTGTGGTGCACACACCCTCTTCAAATTAACCCTTCCTGAGTCTGAAGACACCCTTTATTTGGTGCATCACCATCCCTAGTATAGTTTCATTTCTGTAAATCTCTTTCCCTAAAACCCCATGAAAATGTTAGCATAGGACTAGATAATCATTTTTGTTACACTAGGAGTAGTACAGCAGTTAGTTTAGGAAGAGGAAGCCGGCCTTCTCTGGAGGTTCACCTCGAGCCCAAGTCCCACAGCTTGAGAGGTGATCCCATGTGTCCCAATCACACCGAATGTCCTATTCACATCCTGGCCATTCGGAGGGTGCAGTGATTTGGCGACAACAGTTTTTGGCACGCCCGGTGGGACAGAGTTGGTACTTCTCTTCTCACTTACACAAGTCAAAGTACCTGGCGACTCTATATCTCTGGATTCCAAATCTCAGTGCAGTAACTTATGCGAAGAATTCAGACAAGAGCTTCTTCAAAGATAGGAAAGTATCAGCATATCGAACTTTCCTTGTCTCCTCCAAAGAGAAGTAGAAGAGGCATTTCCACATCCCCAGTTGCAGATTTACCTAGTAGGGGTCATTCAACTCCTCCTTACAGAATATTTCCTCCACCCAGGAACAATCAACCTTTCGTTGCTATGGCGAGGAACCAAGTTTTTCCCCCTTTCAATGCAAGCAGTCCTCTCATGTTGGCTCAATGTGACCCGATACCTGTTGCGGCACTCAAAAGTTTGCCCTTCTACACTGGGGAAACTCACGTTACTCCAGTGGAGCATATCTTTGATGTAGCTAGCATCTGTGCAGTACATAATATCACCGAAGACAACATTGCAGTTAGAATTTTTGCTATCTCTTTCAAGGGAAAAGCACTTCAATGGTTTCGCAGGTTAGGTGTTGGCACTATAACCACTTGGGACGAGTTGGGAGAAAAGCTATGTAAACAATTTGAAGACAAAAGTGATCACCTATCACTTTTGGAACAACTTACTACCATAAAGAGAGCTTCCCAAGAATACATGAGTGATTTCAACTTTCGATTCCACAGGACTTGGAATAGGATTCCGGCACTCGTAAAGCCATCTGCACATAATGCATTCTTGTACTATTTACGAGCCTTGAATAGCGATGTAGCAGTTATGATCCAGTCCATGGGAGGGACTACACTTCCTGATGCTTACGAAGTTGCCATAAGTGCAGAGAATTCTTTGATTCAGGCTGGAAAGATAGCTCCATGACCACCAATGCCCTTTTCTCCAGATCTTACGAATCATCAGCCTATCATTGCTCATATTCCAGTAGACTCCAAGCAACCATATCAATCTTCCCCTTCCTCTTCAAATGACCTATTTGAAGTCAAGTCACTACTGCAAAATTTTGGAAATGAGCTTGTTGCACTCAAAAGGCAACAATTTCAATACAATCATCCGTATCAGCCACAAAATCAGCAGTATCAAGCTAACCGTTCTCCTTTTCAAGGGAACAATCAGCCTTGAAATCAAACTACAAGTCAAGTTGCAAATGTCAGGCCCTTGAACTTTCAGAACCCTCTTGCAGCTGGCTCATCTAGAGCTATAGTACCTGTTCAAAATAATCTGGTTCAAGACTACAAATGGTGTTATCCTTGCTCTCAACCTCACAATCAAAATATTTGTCCCAATGGGGTTCTTAGCCAGGCCCTTATGGTTCAAAGTGTATCTGCCCCTTCAGAGTTAACAAACAATTCATCTACACAAGAAGCAGCAGATCAACCGCAGGCACCTGAAGAATCTGCTTTGCTAAACTGGCAAGTAGAAGATTTTTACGGATTGAATATAGATTCTTCATCAGTGGCAGCAAACACTCGTTCTAAGAAAAGAGAAATGGAGCCTCAACCTCTCGAAGCTGATCTAGCGTCAACTTCTCAACCTGGGTTACAAATGGCAATTGATAAAAATGTGGGAAAGAAATCACCAGAAACACCAGCTAGCCACACCGCAGGGAAAGATGGTTCTCTCAGGCATCACGGTACCCAACAAACATTTTCCAAAGGAGGACCCCAATGCCCAAAAAAGTGTCATCAAAGTTGGAGCAATTCCCTTCAGCATAGTAGAACAAATGAAGAAAACCAATCTAAGCGTTACCATGTGGGACGCACTCTCGATCCCTTCCCAAAGAAACCTGTTGCGAGAAGCTCTGAACAGTTTTAGTACAACCAGCGGATCACCAAGCCATGGAGTGACAAATGCTACAAATTTGTGTCAACCGGAAGGGAAAATAATTCCTACGGCAAACAAACCACCGCCATTCTACATTTCCCTGATCATTGGTGACCACCTGGTACATAATTGCATGATCGATTCTGGTGCCAGTAGCTCTGTCATGCCGAAACAAATTGCAGATGTACTAGGCATACAATATGCGCCAGTTACAAGAGGGGTTGTTCAGCTAGATGGCACAGCTGTTAAGACTGTTGGGGTTATCAAAGGACTTCAACTTACCATTCATGCATGCCCAAGTTTGTCATTCACCCAAGACATATCGGTCATCGATCTCCCTCCCCTCTTTGCCATATGCCTATCACGGGATTTCACTACCAAGATGGGTGGTTACCTATCAGCCGATTGGTCACATATGATTCTCAGAACTCGATACGGAACCAAAGTAACTATAAGGGCAGAACCAATCTGTCATAATCATGTAGAACCCTACACTGCTAGTCCCATAAATGGAAATTACACCATCGGTGATCCAGAAGAGGAAGATGCCGATCATGAACCAACCACCCTTGTTGAAGAAGTTCCTGATACTTTGCTAGATGAAGTAAGTAGAGATCATCAATACGATCCCTACGCTGATGTATTGGCAGAAGAAGAAGCTGGTTTGCTAGTCTTGGAAGAAACAGGATTAGGTACTTACTGTATCCATGAAGAAGATACGATCATACCACAACTTGTCAAAACACCAAGTGATTCTAAAGGACTGTGGCAATTGTTCTTCGATGGCTCAAGAAGTAAGAATGGATCCGGTGCTGGTGTTATGTTAATTTCTCCAGAGGGAGATAAGTACTTCTCATCTTTCCGGTTGCAGTTCAGTTGCACTAACAATGTTGCTGAATACGAGGCTCTTGTGCAAGGAATTCAACTAGCCCAAAGGAAGGGAATCAAGGCCCTGACTATTTTTGGAGATAGTGAGTTAGTTGTTCATCAAGTTTCGGCACGTAGTGCATCCAAAAATGATCTTTTAAGATCATATAAGAATCGAGTCTGGGACCTGATTGAAGATTTTGAAGATTTTGGAATCCATGCAATCCCTAGAGATCAAAATCAAGATGCAGATAGGCTTGCTACAATTGGTTCACAATACAACATACCAGTTGATATCATGAAAGGAGGGCAGCAATTTGTTAAAATGGTGGTTTGACCAGTAGTCCCTGATAATGTGAGTAGTTGGCAAGTGTTTGATAGTGACAAACAAATTGTCCTCTTCCTACAAGAAGAGGCGGAGTTTGCTACAAAGAATCAAGATAAGTTGCAGGAGTCATATGGTGAGAAAATTATCCAATTGAAAAGCAACAAGTTACCAAAAGGTTTAGTCACTTTGGAATCCATTTTCAATTCAGATGACCAAGCCACAAGACAAAGCCCTAACATGGTGGTCAGAGAAGAATATTTTGAGGAAGTTGAAGTATCAAATGAAAAATTTCTTAAGATCAGAAAAGTGTGTACTTCTGAAGAGAAAGAAGCTTTCATCAAACTTTGTCAAGAGTATCATGACATCTTTGCATGGAGCTATAAAGATCTGCGTGGTTTTGATCCAGGTCTAGCACAACATACCATCGAACTGGATCCTAATGCTAAGCCAGTTCATCAGAAACAGAGACCAATTAATCCCAAAATTGAGCCACTAATGAGAAAGGAGCTAACCAAGCTCATCGAGGCCTGTATAATTTTTCCCATCAAGCATTCCTCATGGGTAGCCAATTTGGTGCCCATGAGGAAGAAAAACGGAGAGATCCGGTTATGCGTAGATTTCAGGGATTTGAATCGTGCATCATTAAAAGACCATTATCCTCTTCCATCGATGGAGCAGATCCTTCAAACAGTGGCAGGAGCTCAAAGATTTTATTTTCTCGATGGATATTCAGGTTACAATCAAATCCTAGTCCAAGAATCTGACCAATTCAAAACGGCTTTCACTACCAAGTGGGGCACGTATGCCTACAATAAAATGCCATTCGGATTGTCCAATGCCGGGCTACTTTCCAAAGAGCCATGGACATGGCATTTAAGGGACTAATCAACGATATTATTTTAGTTTACCTTGATGATATAACTGTATACTCTAAGCATGCAGAAGATCACATCACGCATCTAAGGAAAGTTTTCCAAAGGTGTAGGGAATTTGGGGTTTCACTTGACCCCAAGAAATGTATTTTCACAGTGCATGAGGGAAAATTGTTGGGGCATGTGGTTTCAGCAGAAGGATTATCAATCGATCCAGCTAGGATTCATTCAATTATGTCCTTATCTCTCCCAAGTCACAAGAAGGGCCTCCAGAGTTTTCTGGGAACCATAAATTTCGTGCGGAGATTCATCCCTCAATTCGTGACATTGGCTAAACCACTGACAGCCATGCTAAAGAAAAACATGCCATTCTCATGGACAAAGGAAGGACGAGAAAGCTTTGAAGCTATCAAAACAGCCATTTCTCAAGCTCCCACACTTGTGAACCCCAGGTTTGACAAAGATTTTATCCTTTATGCTTTTACAGGTCAAGAGAGCATTTCAGGGATCCTCACCCAACAAAACAACAACCTGATGGAGCAACCAATCACTTTCTTCAGTCAATCCCTCAAATACTACGAGTTCAAATACTCATTCATTGAAAAGCAAGTCTTTGCGGTTATTCGAGCTTTGAAGAAATTCAAGCACATGTTGTCCAACAACAAGATTCATCTGATGGTGTCTCATCCAGGTGTCAAGGAGTTTTTGCTGAACAAAGAAATGAACGAAAAGCGTGCTGGATGGATCACGAAGGTAATGGAGTATGACGTGCACATCAAAGTCACTAAACTTGTCAGAGGTAAGGGTTTATGTCAGCAACTTGCAACAGACATGGAATCAAAAAGTAATGAGGATGTGACACTCCTAAATACTGATGAGAATGTTGATCAAGCTGACTGGTTATCCAAAATGAAGAGTTTCCTCTTCTCAGGAGCATATCCGTAGACATGGATAAAAACCAAAGGTGAACTTTCCATCTTCAATCTATCCCATATGTTTTGGTAGATAGCATTCTCTTTCGAAAAGATTTGAACGGCGTTCTCCTTCGGTGCATAGGACCAGAACAGGTCAGTAAGATACTAGAAGAATTTCATAATGGCCTATCTGGAGGACATTATTCCGCACAAACAACAGCTACCAAGATCATGCGAGCTGGCTACTATTGGCCAGATTTATTCAAGGATGCCCATCTTTGGGTAAGGAAATGTAAGGAATGTGCCTTTTTCACAGGTAAGCAGAAGCTGGCAGCTCTTCCGCTGCATCCAATTCAAGTGGATCAACCCTTTGTTCAATGGGGGTTGGACTTCATCGGAATGATTAATCCTCCATCCAGTGACGGACATAAGTGGGTCCTTACCGCAACAGACTATTTTACTCGATGGACAGAGGTGGTAGCATTAAAAGAGAGCAATGAAAAGGCAGTTCTAGATTTTTTGGAGGGTATAATGACGAGGTTCGGTGTTCCATTTACAGTCATTTCAGACAATGCGCTGGCTTTTCTTGGTATGAAATTGAGTGAATGGGCTGTTAAAAATGGGGTATACCTCAAAACTTCATCCAATTACTATCCTCAAGGAAACGGATTGGCTGAGTCTAGCAACAAAAACCTCATAAGGATTATTAAGCGCACAATGGAGACTAACAAGAGGACTTGGCATACACAGCTTAAGACTGCCTTATGGGCAGATCGGATCACACCTAAAAGGGCCATCGGAAATTCTCCTTTCGTTCTTGTATATGGAAGAGAGGCAAAACTCCCACTCTCATTGGAGTTACCTTCTTTGGAGTTAGCTCATCAACTTGAAGTTATAGAGAGTGATCCTCTGACAGTAAGGTTTGCTGAACTCATGGAGTTAGAGGAAGTATGAGACAAGGCTATGAAAACTTTGGAGCAGCATCAGGCTCAAGTTAAGAAATATTTTGACAAGAAGGCGTCTGAACAGGCATTTTCAAGAGGGAGATTTAGTTCTCAAATGGGATGAAGACAGGGCCAAACCAGGCAGGCATGCCAAGTTTGACGCTCTCTGGAGTGGGCCATACATCATCACAAGTTGCAAAGAGGCAAATTCATTTCATCTATCTAGGCTCAATGGAGAAGAACTACCCATTCATGTGAATGGGATACATCTCAAAGCTTGTTTTTGAGAAGTGTTCCACCCCTTGTACAGTTAAATTAGGTGTTTTCCTCCAAGTGCTTATGCACATTGTTGTGTGTTGTTGTTTTTCTTTCCTTGTTGTTGTGTTTTGTGTTGTTCTGCACATTGTTTCATCATTGGAAGGTGTCAAGGAGAGGAAAGGTTCAAGGTTTCCATAAGAGTTCAAAATTTGCTTCATTCAAATTTTTGCAGTGTTCCATGGATGTCAAGCATTCAACAGATTCAGTATACTTCATGCTTAGCATTCCAGGGAGGTCCAGGATATCGGCAATGCTCAAGGAGATTCTGGGATGTGTCAAAGAAAATCATACTACTATTAGGATTCCAACATAGACTCCATGCCCAATGGATGACTTAAGGCTACTGGAATCATGCTTAGCAGGCAATCATCCCTGAGAGGTCACCAAAAATGTTATCCAATTTTGCACACATGGCAAGATTGGACAACGGGGTCCTATCATGTTCAAAATGAAATAATAGTCCCAGGAACCCACCTTCGGTTATTAACGAGATGCAATAATTAAAAATAATTCCTAAATTGCATATGAAGAGATCACCTAGCATCAAAAGGCACCCAGTTGATCTCAACTCAGTGAAGAGTTCAGGGTCGAGTTGATAAAGAACCCAGTGTCAAATTGATAATCATCTCAGAAATCATCTCAGTAGAGACTCTCAGTTGTAAGAGCTAGACGATGGTCTTGTTAATGCAAAATATAGCTCATTGAAAATTGATGAATGAAAGGAACTCTATAAGGATCTCGGTAGAGATCGATGCATGCGGAAGTGAAGGCCGAGTCAGGGAGAGTCAAAGTTCGAGCTATCAATAAAGTCTCAATGAATTGGAAAGGTTCAAGCCACAGGCGGAAGCAAAGGCAGAGATAAGGAGTTCGACTCATCTTCGTGACTCGTTCATTTTGGAGATCATGTGGTGAGCTTCTTTTAGGACAAATTCTGTAGAGCTAGGGTGATTCAAATGCAAGCCAAGGCATCAAGAGTGCCATAAAATGAATGGAGATCGTTGCGTAAATAGAGATACGTGATGGAGCCCTATCAATGGGACTCATCGAGCATGATGGATAATTCAAGGCAACTCATTTCGTGTGGATGCATTAAAGATGGTTTCTAGGATACAATTCCAGGGCTCATTGATTAATGCAAAACTGGGAGGCCTACTCGAAATAATTTTATAATGGTAAGCTCGCAGAGGCAGCAAGAATGTCGGGCCAGGGTATTAGTGAATACAGTATATATATTTTCGCTGACATTGTTCAGACCTTCCTCGGCCGAGCATTTGGTGCACAGGCAGTTGACATGTTGCAGTATAGCAGAAGTTCTTTTGAGCACTTCCAGCAAGCAAGTCGTCCAACTATGTTTTTATCTGTTCAGCATCGAATGCATCCTCAAATTCAGGATTTTCCTTCAAGATATTTTTATGAAAATCGATTAAGTGACAGTGAGAGTGTTACCAGGAGACCTGATGAAATTTATTACAAAGATTCTCTATCGAGACCTTACTTATTTTATGATGTAACTCATGGAAGTGGATCTCATAGAGGTGGAACTGTTTCATATCAGAATATTCATGGAGCATAATTTGCTTTGCAATTATATGAGCATCTTCAACGAGTCACTAAGTTGGCGAGCATAAAGGTTTCTGTTGAAATTATCACACCTTACAAGCTACAGCTGAAATGTTTGCACCAAGAAAATGATGTCTCCTCACATCTGAGCAGAAAAGTGGAAATCAGTGGCCATCTGTCCAAAATGAAATATGGCCAAATGATAACGAAACCCCGCACTCAAATCCCGGACGTGGGAAATAAGGCTGAGCAATGCCAAGTGGGTTTTCGTGGATGGCAAGCCAAAGAAGAAATTCCATGCAGGGGAGATTCAGGCAAGCACCGCCAAGTGGAAATATTGGATTGGTAAACCATGATCAAACTTCCGTGAATGGGAGAAATCGGATCAAACTGCCAAGTGTGGAAATATTACGATGGCTATCCAACATGATACTTCCGCACGGGCCATGTAAATAGAATTCCGCGCAGCTTGGAGTGGTCCGAGTCTTTGTACGAGTCACCAGGAGGATTAATAAGACAGTTGTGAATTGGAGTGGGTCATGGAGAAAACAACGTGACGTGATACCAATTTCAGCGGAGGCTACAGGCCACTCATCTCATTATGTAGATATTTGTCAAATGATACTGAGTAACATGGCGAGTGGGGGTCAGTGCTTGCAGTTCGAATGCGTGGGAAAAGGAGAACATTTCAGAATTTAGCCTGAAGAATCACTCAGTTCACCACTATGAGGAAAGAAAGTGGCTTCATATCTCACCCAACGAAGGCGATGCGTTAATGGCTCAGTCGTGGCTCATATGCGAAGAGTTTGACGGGAAAGTAATGCTGAAAACTCCACGACCTTCTCCTCATCCTCTGTATAAATCTGAACTTGATGTGGTCGTGAGACAAGCTCCCACGCACAGGCAGCAGGCATGTTGCAGTATAGTAGAAGCCTTTTGAACGCTTCCAGCAAGCAGGTTGTCCAACTGTGTTGTTATCTGTTCAGTATCGAATGCATGCTTATCCTTATTCTGAACTCAGATCGAATAGCAGCTGCAGGAAACAAATATTCACTGCCGTGTATGATGGATTGGAGTCACACCATTCAAGGCTTCATAAAATTTGCTTGAATCAGGAGATGAAGGTTTATTATGGTGCAGAATGAAACGATTCATATTGCTCAACACTTCTTCTCCTAGAAACGAATTGAATGTGAAGGTCAACTCTGAAATACCTGGTTGGCTGTTTTGCATGCTACATCCTTGTTACTTGTAAATGGTCTCTTTGAGAAACTCTGTGGGTAGTAGGCAATATTTATACCCTTCCATTATGTACGTCCAATCAGACAATAAAAGTATTCTTTTACCAAGTTCAGAGAAGCTTGTTTTTTTTATAATGGACGATTATACTGTAGTTTCAAGCTAATTTTATCTAGCTTTATTTCTATTAGCTTTGATCCACGACTAAGGAAGAATTCATATGGTTGTTACCTGTACATTTTTCCAAGGTCCTCTTGGTTGCCCCAGTGGTTCAATGTATTTTTTGAAGGGCTCTTTGACCAAAAATCAGTCTTAAGGGTGTCTATCGACATGTTATGGGCATGAACCTGGGTCATCATCATGGCAGCATTAGGTCTTTATTGGTAATGGCATTTTCTCATCGTTTGGAAGAAATGTTGGGTTAAGCTCGGTATTCAAGTGAGTTTGAGCCCAGGAAAGGTAAGATTGTTTGTTGGATGAAGAGCTCGGTGACTTCACAGGGAGCTCGTGGTGATGTTTCATGAAGTTTGAACATGGAATGCATAAATGGCCTCGAGTTAACAGAGGAAAATGATAAGAATCGAGTTTGATAGCTCGCCATTCAAAGGACTCAATGCAAAAGAGCCCGATTACCAAGGCAAGGAAAGAGTTAGTGTGGGGTCAAAAATTGAGTGCAACACCGAGTTAGAGGATTCGAAGCTCATCGAGTTTGGCTATGTGCAAACTCTATCCACATGGACCCCCCTCCTCTTCAAGTCAAACGGGTCAACGGGGGGGTCCCGACATTATGTTAATTAAATTAATATTTTTATTTAAATATTTTAATAATAATATTTTATTATTATTTAAATATTTTATTTAAATATTCTTTTAATTAATTAAGAAGACTAGGTCATCAGGCAATTAATGACCCATGATGGAACCTTCTCAAGTGGTTCAACTAACTGTAATAAATACATCATGGGCCTTCATTTTAGGAATGTAATTATGACCATTTCCTCTTCTTTCTCACATATTCTTCTATAAATGTAAGTTGGAAGCTCATTTCAAAGGGTTCCAACAGTTCAGACAAGTTGGACAGTTAGATATCTCAGGCAAGTGTATACTTTTCAAGAATCCTCTCTCTTCTGCAAGTTGTTCTTGTGTGTTGAGAGAACTTTCAAGCCTCCTCTTCAAGACTGTAATGGCAACTATTGCCTCTTCTGAATGTATGATGCATTGTGCATGTTATTGAAGCAATAAAAGTGTGTGTTTTGTGACTAATCTCGGTCCTTTCATCCTTCTGTGCTTCTTTGTGCCTTTCTCATACTTGCAGGTACACTGTGCAAGTTTAAGTTCTATTGCAGGTTCTTGGAGTTTTGTGCTTATCGAGTGGTGAAGTATTGCATGCAGTTGAGTTGTGGTTTCTGTTCACCCTTCTTGAGTTCATCCTTCTTCACTGGGAAACTGGTATATTTCTCGGTCTGATAAAGTTTAACAAAGGGAACGCGTGTCTCTTAGTTTGTGGTATCCTGTACCCTCTCTAAGTTGCAGTAGGTGAAGTTGACCTGTGGTGCACACACCCTCTTCAAATTAACCCTTCCTGAGTCTGAAGACACCCTTTATTTGGTGCATCACCATCCCTAGTATAGTTTCATTTCTGTAAATCTCTTTCCCTAAAACCCCATGAAAATGTTAGCATAGGACTAGATAATCATTTTTGTTACACTAGGAGTAGTACAGCAGTTAGTTTAGGAAGAGGAAGCCGGCCTTCTCCGGAGGTTCACCTCGAGCCCAAGTCCCACAGCTTGAGAGGTGATCCCATGTGTCCCAATCACACCAAACGTCCTATTCACATCCTGGCCATTCGGAGGGTGCAGTGATTTAGCAACAACAATTAACTAGTTTGAGGAGTATCATATTCACCCACACATGGGGTAATCACTTCTTGTTTTTGTCAACGTCACTTACCAATACAAGCTATGCAACAAAAAGGTGGAAAAATGTAGACACCAAAATTACATCACACTCCCGTTGGTCCCATTTCAAATAGCCAACGTAAACATATTCACCTAACCATGACTCTTCTACCCCACATTAATATTAATTTAATTATTTACATTTAAATTAATATTCATCCTCACTTCATTCATTATTTAAATACCTTAATTAAAACTAATTTCCACCTCACCTAGACACCTCACCAAAAACTCTATTTTTAGCATATTTCTCCTTTACTAGGACTCAACATTCACTCACCATAACTAACCAAGGCTTAGTCATACCTACCTTAATGAACTAAGAATTACTGCAACCCTAAAACCATATGCTTATTCTCCCTCTATAGTCATACCTACCTTAATGAACTAAGACTTACTGCAACCCTAAAACCATATGCTTATTCTCCCTCTAACCACATTCCCACTTATTAAAACATAACATTCTGTTTTGATCTATGAGAATAGACTGAGCTGGCCCAATAATATTGCCAAGATCTACCATTTTTAATAAACCTAGGATTTCCCACCTTAACCGATGCCAGTCAACCCTAAATTGACGCTGGTCACCCTCAACCACCATCGGTTACCTTATATTATTTTTGGTAACCTTGTTTGATAGGTTGGCCACATTCTCAAGTTTTGGAACAAAGGAGATTTGCATGCAAGAAAGAACCAAATCCCTTTCACACTTCTAGATAGCCATAGCTAGCACTTAACTGATCACGAGGTATTTGGATTCACAGTAGCATTCTGGGAAGCATTATCGTAGCACTGAGCACCATTCCATAGATCAACCATCACTAACATCTTCAATCACCTCTCCACTACTAAATATATTTAGAATCCTTCTGAAATCCAAGTAATTTTGTTTCTCCTTTGTCACTTTCAGTTGTATTCTCTATTTGCCTTCATCTATTCATTGTTCTTACTTAGATCTATCCCTCAGCTTTCTCTCTATCAACCACCCCCTCACACCCCACCTAAACTTCACAAAAACCTATCCCAAAACTGTCTCCCTCACATAGACCTTACAAACACCCTCCAAAATCTTTGTGTAATCACAGAGAGGACCTGAAACTTGTTCTATAACATCTTCTAGTTCCCCATATTCATCAACACTGGTTAACCCTAACCAAGGTTAGTCCTTCATATATTGACATCGGTCTCCTTAATCGATATTGGTCAAAGTGGCTGTCAACCCAACCTAACAACTCAACCCTTATCCTACCCGAAATCTCACTCAAAACCTTACCACACCTATTTTGGACCTGTCACACATCACCCTCCCTGAAAAAGACCTTTCCAAATCTTTGTTCTAAGATAGAAGAGAGCCCGAAAACCCTTCACCTGAGTCCCTACCACTTTCCACATTAACTGGTATCAGTCATACCTAAACCGACATCGGTCATCCTGACTAGTGTCGGTCTATATGTCTGATAATACTGTTCCAGACCAGCAACCTAATTACCTCACCTAAAACAACCCAAAATCTCACCCAACCTTACCAAGACTTTGTATGTGACATGCAGACCACCTGCGCTACTTGTAACCCAACCCAAGACCTTTACCTGTATAGCATTTAAGTATTTAATTGTATCAATTCTGATAGTAATCGGAGGCACCCAAATCATAACACTATCACTAGATTCTTTTATTTACATGTTTGAGTTATTTTATATTGATTTATAAACAATGGATTGATGGCCTTCTAGGAAGAATCACACTTCCTGGATCTAGCATACTCTAGGTATTCCACCGTCATATGTTATTTAACTCTCTTTTGTGGTCTTGTTTTGTCTTTCAGGTAGTTCTTCCTAGCCAAAAGGAAGCTCTCACAATCAACATTGGATTAGGAAGTTAGAAAGCGCATAATGACCTTTAAAATGACCATCACAATAGGTATTCCTCCTTGGCCCATACCCTTATCTATTTCATCTAAATCCTTAAAGAAAACGATGAAACACTTGCATTGATATATTACATTCTAAGACTTACCTTCGTTGATCATTGCTGCACAAGACTTGGCCACTCCTTTTACCATTTTTTATTACTTTTAGCTCACCTTTTATCGAGCTTTGTGCTTACTTATGCTTGTTTATTGGTGATTCTCATTACTTGTGCTCAAAAAATTTCATGCCCCATAACTCTAAGTCATCTAATTTACCACTTTACATTGTAATTACTCAACTCGGGATTTGACTTGACTCCCTCCTTTGTGTCAACATTTTTATTTTCTCCTACTCACCTTAGCAGATGAGCCGCTTGCCGAGACTTATCCCTTCATTTTTCCCCTCAACTCCTGTAATCTCTACCCATACATTGTCGGCTCTTTTACATTACTTTTACTTGTGTTGAACCCAAGTTATTTTACTTACCAAGTCAGATCCCCTCCATTTGCCACTTTGAACTTCTAACTCACCCTCCTTATTGCATTGATTCGACATTTCTTTACTTTGCTTAGTGGTTCACCTAAGGAAAAACTTAGCTTCTCTATTCATGCTTTACATTAATGACTTTCCCAACTCAAGCTCTTACATGACTCCCTCTTATCGGAGATTTCATTTATCTTTTCTTGCATCAATATGGGGGTGCATTACTTAAGTAATGCACCCCGTAAACACCGCTCCTCTCAACTGCCCTCACGTTGACTACCTCTGTCATGATTCATTCACCCACGAATTGGCTGAGTCAACCCTAGCTTTCAAACTGAGCTTATTTCTTCCATGGCCGACCTACACACCGAACACCATACAAGCTCACCCCGCAGCCTTCACCCTTCATTCTACCGTGCTTCCACTTTGACCTAATCCCCTTCTTCGTTCACCTAGCCGCTTCACCATTTCCTCCATCTTGTTGTCTCTAACTTGGCTTCAAATCACTCGGGGCTCCTTTCCCATGGCACATTTTGCTTCGCCAACCGATGCCTCCACATGGTTGAGCTTGAAGATCTCATCCCTAACTCCTTGCTCTTTATCTTTTGACATTTCCCCAGTTTAAATCTTTGGCCCAGCCTCTACAACTCCATCTTGCCACTATGGTGAGAAAATTTCCTTCTTCCTTTGTAGCCCAAATGTGTCGGGATTGTCCCATTTATACTAAGTCTTTACAATCTCAACCATCGATTTTATCCCGTCAAGATCATACCTCACGGGCTACTTTCTACCTAAACCACTTAGATTTCATCTTGCTTGGCTCTATTGTCGATAACTCACCTCACCGAGCTCACTCGCCAAGCTCGGTTCTTCATTCATTCACTCCTCCTTGGCTTGATGGTGTTCCTAGTGCCATGACTCAGCTCGACCCTGTACTTCTCCCTTCACTGTTTTTCTCAACTTAGTGAGCTAGATCAGTTTGGACTTACTTTTCCAACTCAACCTTTACCTCTACTCATTGAGCTAACCTCATGTTGCATGGGTTCCACGTGCCCAACTCCTATGGCATCATATAGCTCACCAAGTTCGCTGGGCCTTGGGCTAAATTTTGACTCTTTAACCAAGTCTCTTTTAATTCTTTGCATTTTTTGGGAAATTTTAGACTTGGAGGGCTATAACAATGACATTTTACCACCCAAGAGCTATTTTTTAGCCTTCTCCCATTTTTACTTGTCTTAGCTTCCTGTGGGGCCTGCTTGGGCTTCTTTTCTTCTTTCCAGCTAAGTTCTTAAGGCTCAAAACCTAGAAGAGGGAAAAATCCTTTTACAATTTTGACACCTCCAAAAATAAGAAATTATTCCCAAAATGATAGTAAACTACACTAGTGGCCCAACAAGTTCTCTACTCAAGGCCTCGTTATTGTCCATTTTCAGCCTGGGTGAAAATGAATAATAATTTGGCGACTCATGGGGCCATCTTCCTACTAGATGGAGTAGACCAACTGTCTTGAAGCATCCATGAGGCATGGATTCCTTTGTAGCAATCGTGACCCTATCTGAAAACCTTCAAACTCCTTTCCTAGAACCTTGTTGCACCTATGTTGGTTTGATTACGCTTGCATTTCCCATTTTTCATAAGAAAATATTAAGATTTGCATGAGTGGAAAAAAAAATTGATCATGAAAATTTAATTTTCTTCATTTCTGACAAATCGGCCCATGGAATGAAAGGTGATACTATCTTCACCTATCCTGAAATCTGATCTTGCCAACATGAAGCACAACAAATTGATTTCTTGACAAGATAAAGCACTGCAGGACTTGTAGGCATATACTAGTTTGGGATGCAAAATGGGATTGCTATAAACTAGATTCTTTTCCTTCCAAGGTTGCTTAGAACACTACTAAAATATTGGAGCTATCGAAAACATCTAAGGCATCATGGGACTGCCACCTATCACAACACCATAAGTTTTCCCTTAACTACTTTTCTGATTTTTGGAGAGGCATGAGGAACTCAGCTACTAATATGTAGAGATAAGAAGAATAAGAATACTAAGAACTACCTCTCAATCTTATTTTAGTTGCTCTGTATTTGAATTTTCTTAAGGATTGTAACTTCTTCATGTAACTATGATCTTCTTGCTACAACTACTTCTAGGAGGCGTGATGTACTTCACTGCTTGGAGTGACAATGAACAAAAAAAAATATATACAAAAGACAAATCATACATTCCTCAAGTAGGACATATAGAGTGTTCATAAGCACTTCTTCTACTGAAAAGAAACCTACTCCTACCCTACTCTAACCAGAGAAATGAGAAACTCGAACAAACCCTGACACTGGTAAATCAAAGTAGCTTCCCTTTCTCACAACTTGCATCCATGTAGATAATTTTATAATGACAAAACTATGATTAAGAGTGAAAAACTGATTTGGAAGCAACATTCCACCCATCTAGTGAAGGTATCAACATTGAAAAAATAAAATACCTCCTCCATCTACTCATTGTTTGGATCTTGGAGGATTTGGTCATGACCTTTGGCACTTTGTGGCTCATCCTCATGCTTGGAAGTAAGCATGACAAGTTGTGGCTCCTCCTTTAGCTCTAATGAATCCAAATACCTGATTGGGCAAGGTCTGATCCACTAAATTTTCCTGCTTCTTTGATTTCCAAATTCAACAAGGAAGTCTTCTTGGAAGCCTTCCTGGAAAGGGTGATTTTCTGCGAGCTGATCTTCTCTTCTTATTTCTCATCTACAAACAACTGATCTTATGTACTTGATGACTATTACGAAATGATTGTTCATCCTTGCATTTCTCTTTCTCCTCGTTCCAATGTGAAACTTGGAAGATTCAACTCCTCCAAGATTGACTTCAAGAGGACCTTTTGAAGAATTAATGTTACTCTTGAATGTTCTTCCTCCATGACAACATGCTCTTGTTGTTGAAGGATGAATGATAGAACATCGAAGGTTGTGATATCCATAGGATCCTCTCTCATTCAAAGCACTCCTCCAGGTTGGATAAGGAATCAATCTCATCGTTGTTCTGATTGTGCCAAGGCTTCTTCCTCTTTCATGATGACCTATCAAATGTGTAACTGTGTTCATCATGTGAAGCTTCATCCTCAAACATAAATCTTGTTGAGGTCAAACTCATCCAAAAAATCAGATTTTTTGGAGAGATTAAGTGGGAGAGTTATATGTAATATCTTGTGTAAACCTATATCATTGGCTTGGGACCTCTGAATATGTCTCGGTTCTACCTCCATGACATGAATCTCCTTGTGATTGGTTGCAAATGCTTGATGATGAACTTATGGTGGGTTACTGCAACCTTTTAGAAGTGCTGCTACAAGATCTTGACATGCAATGCAATGAGGGTAATTGCATTTAATTGAAATCACCTTGCACATTTGGAAGATTTTCTTCACTTACTTTTACTTGATTCTTTTCTTCCTAGGCCAGATCTGAATTTTCTCTCTTCCTCTTACTGATTCAGCAGCTTGGTGGATGATCAAAATCATCTACAAGGATGGTGTCTATTATGCACACTGCTATTCTATGAGAACATTGATTGTCTGATCTTCAATTTCAACTTGCTCTTGATCTTGTTCTGCTACAACATCAACTTCAAAATCAGCCTTAGCCACCACTGGTTCTTTAACTTTGACATCCTCTGAAGGCTTGACCATCAAGGGAATTCTTTAAATTTTGAATCTCAAATCTTACATTCTTCTCAATATTTCTAATCATTTCTTCTCTGTACTGGGACTCTTTTTCTTGTTGTCATTGGCTGGTTTTATGATTTTCATCCTCCTAAGATGGATTTGGGAGTGCAAGAGGAGGGGTGGGTTGGGGCATATGGTAATTTTTGCATTACTTGTGGTAGTGGAATGGGGTGCAAATTCCTATTTTCTATAGGAGGGGATATTTGGATCTTGGGAGGGAAAAGGGAAGAACATTCAAGATGGGATGAGAGACTAGAAGATGGATAAGGGAATTCCATAATAGGGGCAGCTGCTAGAAAGTTAGGAAAATGGGGGAAACATTTAGAAAGTTAAGGGAATGGGGTTCGGGTATGAGATGGCATGGATAGAGGTATAGGAAGGCTGCGTTATGGTAATGTAATGGCTTCCCTTTGATAGGATTGATCAACATTAGACTCATAAGCCTCCCTCTTTTTTTATCCATTCCCCAACTTAGGTCAATGTCTTAATTATGAATTGAAGATCTTTTGTTAGGGACTAAGCTTAGTTAGTAAAGAACCAATTCCATGGATATGGGATATTGAAACCAATACTGGGTTTCCCTCTTTGTCTCCTTAGTACTTGATTAATACCATCCTAAGATCCAACTCCTTTACCTTTCTTTGCAAATAAACACCTCTAAGAGTGTATGATAATTTCTAGGATCCACATATTGCTGCTCTTAAACGACTGCATACTTTGGTAGATAACAAAAATAATTTGTTTCTTGTTCATAGTGAATATTTATATTTCTTATTTTCATCATAACACAGGCCTGGAGGTGGTTGATAATCATCTGAGAATGAATCTTGCAATATTCTCGAGGTCAAGACCTTTATGTTGATATGTAACACGTGCCTTGGATAAGTGATTTCCATGGTGCGAATGAATTCATGATTCTCAACTTGAAGAGTGTTAGATTAGGTGCATAGACCTAATAGTTGGTGCTTGCCAAATAGAAATGGATGTATATTGAAGATGGATAGGAATATATTTTTTTAGAGCATGAATTGTTTGGAGTCTATAGAGTTGTTCAAATAGAGTTTTGGTGTATATTGAAGATGGATTCTCCAATCTATTTTTTTACAACATGAAGTATGGAGTCTATAGGTTGTTTTTGAAGTAATCAGCTTGAAGTAATGATTGAGTTATTGTTGGAGTTGCTCTTATGTCTTTGATATTCATTATTGTGACCATTAGAGTAATGACTATTGTTTTGAGGCCTGATTATTGAGAATTATTTATGTGTGTCATCAGGGTTATGCCGAACCTAAATGATTCCCCTTGAAATGTAATTTGTAAGAAGTAATGTAATTTGTATTTATGTCTGTCTTATGACTGTAAATTGTATGGTCATATGGTATTTTTAAGACTTAAGTATTGGTTTTTTGGCAGTAAGTGCATGTATAAAAGGAAGTTGTAACTACTTAAGTCATTTGAGATAATGAAGTAGAGTGGAGAGGATGGAGTTGTGAGTGAGCAAGAGGAAGTGTGTGAAGAGGTTTGCAGATGGAGTAGTGAAACTAGATCAGATAAAACTTAAGAGGCATTGCATAATGTGTGAAGAGAATAGGAACAAAACTTAAAGTTCATATGACCTAATCAGTACATTTTGGTGCATTACATAAGTGAAGAAGGGGGAGAGAGAAGTTGTATTAGAGGGTTTTAAGTGAAGAGAGTACCTGAAAACATGATCACAATCAGCTAGTTGAGAAACTAATTACATTAAGTGATCTTCTATCACGTGGCTGAGTGGGTACTTGGTCATTATTGGGGGGCTGTATCCTCCTTGTAGATTCGGTGCTCTACTAAACTAGGGGTTGGGTGATTGTCCCACCCCACGTAGGGTTGGTACTCTACTAAACAATAGAGGTTAGTTCTCCTTGTACAGTTAGTGATTTAATAAACTAGGGGTTTGTGCTTTGACTTGTGGGGTTGGTGCCTCACCAAATAATATTTCTTTTATTGTGTAATATATACAGTAGATTCCCGAGATGTTGAGTAATATATATGCATAGGTTCTAGTGGGTTTTCTTTCCCTTGAGGGTTTCCCACTCTAAAGCTATGGTGTTTTATGTGCTTTATTTTGTTTCATGGAACTTATGAAGAATGGTCGGATTCCTATTCCTAAATCTACTGGTACAACTAGTCCTAATGATACATCTGATACACCTACTCTATATATTCCATAGGATGACATGTTGAGATGGTTAAACACAATGCATAATAAAGGGAAATCCTACACTGACTGATTCACCCCCCCTCTCAGTCATTTTTCTTCCAACATATAATTTTATAGAGATGTATCCTACTTAAGAGGGATGGCATGGTGCATCTATTAGGTTCTAAAGGAATTCAAAGCTACATAATATCATCCCTAAATATATTTAGATTTCTTGAAAAGATTTATAAAATCCTTTTTTACTGAAGGTAATAACACTTTCCGATTATCATCATTCTTAGATGTTATTTCATACCTCTATTCACCTATTGTATTCTTCAAAGGGATTCGAACTCATCTCTACACATCCCTTTGATGAAGCAATCATGTTTATCATACATTTCCTCTAGAGATACTAAGACTTTTGGGATCTTATTCCCTTTCTATTTCTCAATGCCAACAGTTCTCACATCCTTCTATGAATTTGAAGTAGATTCACATAAATTAGAGTCACTTCACTCAAAATACAATTCACTGAAATTATCAAATTTATCTACAAAAGGTTTTTTTTTGACAACCTTTCACTTCTAGGAGTTATATGAAACACTTGGTAAAAATATCACCTCAATTATGTATTTTTCCTCCTTGAACTTGGGATGAGGAATAAGTAAATATAATAATACTAACCAATGCATTAGATTTATCATTTCAATCATGTAGTATGGAATCAATAAATAAGGAATCAAATGCTTTAATGTAGTACCAAACCTAATTTTCATTGCATCTTATATGATCATCCTTGACTTAAAATATATTTTTCACTTGTTCAAAAATTTTTTGGTATCACCTTAAGCTCTAAGGTTATTTATTCTCTTTTATTATTTGAATTTCATACCCAACAGTAGAGCTCAAGGTAAAATTCACTAATATTTTCATCTTTCTCTAGAAAAGGTATGATTTGATGATCATAATTGAAAACCTACTACTTCTTGGAGTTATATGAAACACTTGAGCAAAGGATCACCTCAATTGTGTATTTTTCCTCCTTGAACTCAAGATAAGGAATAATTAAAGATATTAATACTTCCAATGTATTATATTTCTTGTTTCAATCTCTTAGTACTACATATATATAAGGCATCAAATTCCTCTATATAGTACCAAACCTAATTTGTGTAATGCTTTAGATGATAATTCTTGACTTGTTTTAAAATTATTTTTGCATCACCTCATATATATATAAGGTTCTTTATTCACTAAAATTCAATAAAATATCAAGGTACAATTCACTAAAATTATGAGGTTTCTCTAGAAAATATATGATCTAATGATAATAATGGAAAACCTTTAAAATCTTGGAGTTTTATGAAACACTCAGGAAATAGATCACCTCAATTGTGTATTTTTCCTCCTTAAAATCAAGATGTGGAAAAAATAAATATATTGATATTGTTGATGCATTAGATTTTTCATTTCAATATATTAGTACTATATTTATAAATAAGGCATCCAATTCCTCTATGTAGTACCATACCTAATTTTTGTAATGTCTTAGATAATCATTCTTGAATTAAAATAAAATTTTCAGTTGTTTCACAATTTGTAGTCATGAAATCAATCGTAATCTATTTACACTAGGAATATATGTATGGCATTATATGCATGATTCCTAAGCACAACTATGTATTTATCATTATATCCTTCGAGCATCCTAGACAATGTCTCCCATTAGGGATAGGAGCACCTAGGAATTATTGTCCCCTCTAGGAACTTTTTTCCTTTTTCCTAATTTTAAAATGCCACATCATTTGGTACCTTTTCTAAAATATTTCTTATTACTTTGGTTCAGATTTTATTATTGTTAATGAGAAATTAAAACAAGGTAATCATAAATATACATGAATTATTATCATTAGGGATTGGACAATTTGGGGCTAATACTTACTATCTACTACTTGGGTAGAGAGAAACATTCAAGGATTGCATTTAGGCTATATCATTCACTACACATGAGGTTATATTTCTAAATTCCATCTCACACATTCATCTTGGGTGGAAAATAGTTTTATCCCGCTATCTTAATGTGACTAGCACAAGTTCAGCATAACTTCAAGGGACACAATTCAAATCACACACACACACAAGAAATACATAAAGTCTTAAATGTAGTGCATCGCTTGGTAACAATCACATTGGGGTGACCATTGAGGTCACTCCAACTCAATTATATGCATTATTTATTCCATCTAATGTTTTGTTGAGCTTTGTGCAGATAAATAGGGGTTTTTTTGCAGGTATATATGTGACACACGAACCCTATAATGAAGTGGATGTGAAAAACAGTGAAAATAAGAAGCTAATTTTAGACCCAAAAAATATTAAAAGTATATCACTTGTCAGGACACTAGCATCTAGTTTAGACACCAGCCCCTGAGTGGTCCTATCCACATTTGGGTCCTGTCATCCGAAGAGGTTCTAAATTCCATTTTTTATATAGAGATTTCATAGTCTAGATCCAACCTTCTCAGTGTATTTCCCATCCTAGGATCAATATAGATCACTTGATACAAGCTATGTCTCTCATATATCATATATTACACACTTGTTTATACCTTTCATGCTAGATCATGTTTATTAATACTATATGTGTTTAATATTTTTCCTCTTATGAATATTTAAATTTCTTTAAATCATTTGGTGAAGCTCCACTGTGATCATGCACTAGATCCTTTTTCTTTCTTCTCCCTCTTTTGAGATTACGGATAATTATTCCTCTTTCATCCCTACTCGTTTCTATTCCCAAGAGGCCATCTAAAATGAGTATATCCCAATCATTACTAAACATCCACTTCACTTCACAACTAACTTTATAGACCCCACTTTCAATGTTATCGCCACTCATCAAAATAAATAACCTTTGGAGATCCCTACTTATCCCCCTCCTCCTCTTAGTGCACCACTCCCTCAACCTGTCGCTTCATCCAAAGAGTATGATATCATTGAGAAATTAAATAATACTACCACTAAGATATCTCTCTTTGATCTCTTTCGTGAGGCCTCTGATTTTTATTGCACTCTTGAAACTGCATTATGAGTTATTTAAATACAAAGTTATGACCATCCCATTGAATTTTTCAATCTCATGGAATCTTTTAAATACATTAGAAATTATATTACATTTACTAATGAGGATATCTCACATGAGTCATCTACTAATTCTTCTCCTCTCCTTATCATGGCTCGTATCGAAGGTTTCCAAATTAAGCGTGTATTCATTGATAATGGTTCTGTATTGCTGATCTGAAAACCAAATTTAACTAGCAATTGTGTACACACATTTTCTTGCTTTGTATTGATTTTCGATGTAAAAATTGTGCATTATTTCTTTTTGTATTTTTAATAAAAGAAAAAAAACTGCAAGTACTGTGCAAATACTAAAAGAAATGAAGAGGAATTCACCAGCAACGTGACGCAAGAATTGATAATGGAGTCGGCGCTTGAGGCCTACGTCTTCGGGTCCAGTTGAATGGGACCGATCTATTAGAATCTTGAAAATAATCCTTTACAAATAATTCTACAAAATTCTGACCTTCTCACAGTCTTCCTCTGTCGAAAATAACAGGGGTTACTTTTTACATCTCCTTCAAACTCCACTCCTAGCTCAAGATATGAGCATTACAATATTAGTACACAGTCCCGAATGCATTACATATAGAATATCACCCTTCTTATATTGTTTGTGCGCCTCCTAGCATGCCGGCTAGGCACTTATCTTTTTACTCGGCCCACCCGAGTTCCATTCTCCTCCTTTGTTTTTAGTTTATCCTTTTGGGATTATAATCCCACATTAGGCACATGAAAACTAGGTCAACACTTTATATACTTAGTGGGTGCGGTTGTTGAGTGGCTTAAAAGCCGCCTAAGCCTATGTGGAGGGCGCTTTGGATAGGATGCATTACATTGGGGTTGGTGCATGGTTTAGTTTTGGGCACCAACAATCCCACCATATGCGCATGGTACAGTGGACAGTTTACAATATGCATGGAACATGGAATATAGGTAATGCGTTGAATAGTTTGAGAAATATGCATGGAAAATTGCAAAGTGGGTAATTTAAATAATACAAACCCAATGTCCCACATGCATGGCATAAAAGGAAATATAGAGGTTTATATACACAAGTTGGTTGAATGGTTGAATGAGAAGGAGGCCAAGGCACCCCTCCATAATCGAGTGTGTCGAACCTGGCTGAGGGCCCCCAGCCAGTAAATAGCGGGGTCCATTTTTCCGAGAACGAGTGTCCAAGACCGGCGTTCTAAAACCCATTTGTTTAATACGTCACACAATTCGTCCACGTGTCGCAATATGATCGCAACACTTGGCGAGTGTGCACATGTCCAACCTGCACAAAACTCCAAATTTCGCCAGTTGCCCAAAAATTTCAGCGGGCTATAACTTTGCAAACAAGCTCCGTTTCCTGCAAACAAACTGTCATCGGAGTCGTATAATTTTTCTCCACGCTTTAAAAATGACTGCAACAATTTCTAAGAAGATCTTAGATCGGTGTTTCTCAGTGAGGATCCTCTGGATCATTTCTCCCCACTAAGAAACTTTTGGACCCCAAAAATCAACCTAATTGGTGAATAGGCGAGGGTATTTCTCCCTCACTTTTCCGGTTTCCATCCATTTTTGCTTGTTCGGATGCATGCCTCTGAACCCAACACGAAGATATTCAATATCACCCCTTCGCGAAGTTCTTACTTTCCTGTCCAAAATGATGTCTTCCTGCAACTCATCAAGATACTCAGGAGAAAAATCATCAATGGAAGGAATAATGTTAGAATCATCATGATCAACAATCATAGGCGGTTCATACAATCTTAAATTCTCAGCATTTACAACTGAGTAGATTTGCATATATGGAGGTAAATCTAACCGGAAAGCGTTGTTACCAATTTTTTCCAATATTTGGAATGGACCATACCGTATAGGTTTCAATTTTTTACCTTCACCTGTCAGTCTTTCCTTGCTGATGTGAAGCCAAACTGAATCGCCAACTTTGAACTTATGATCAGTTCTATGTTTATCATGCCTAGCTTTGTACTTAGCCTGGCTTTTCTCTAATTGTTCATGGACATACTGATGAACCTGTTGTATTCTCTGCACAAATCTTTTAGCCTTGTCAGAATCACTTGCACCATTAACAACAGTTTCATGTTCATAATATATATCTAATGGAGAATTAGGCAGATATCCATAACAAGTCTCAAATGGAGACTTCAAAGTAGAAGAATGTAAGGCACGATTATAAGCATGTTGCACATAATAAAGATGTTCATCCCACAATTTAGGATGTTTGTTACTATAGACCCTAAGTAATTGTACCACTGTGTGATTTACAACCTCTATTTGACCATCAATCTGTGGATGAAAAGCAGTGCTCTTTTTCAGTTTTGTGTCCATTAACCCCCACAATGTTGACCAAAATTCCCCAAGAAATCTAGAATCCTGATCAGATATGATTGAAGTAGGTAAACCAAAATGACCCAAACAAACTGAAAGAATAAATGTGCAGTTCCCTCACCAGTTATTTGTTTAGTACATGGAACCAACACACACATTTTGCTAAATCTGTCCACTACCACATATAAGTAATCATGTTTTCTCCATATCATGGGCAAGCCTCCCACAAACTCCATGGAAACACTTTCCCAAGGCCGTGTTGGAACAGGAAGAGGAGTGTAAAGTCCTAATTTCCTGTTACTTGGCTTGCTTGTGGCACAAAGAACACATCCTTTAATATATCATGTTTACATGTTCATGCATTCTAGGCCAATAGCAATATTTTTGTAAATGTGCAACTGTCTTACTTACACAAAAATGCTCTGAAATAAGAGAAGTATGTGCTTCCCTAATCATATGCACACACTCATTTTCTGGAATACAAAGTTTTCCTAGAATGATATAACAATCCTTCATGCAAATGATAATCTTTTTCTCCTACTTGTTTCCCACTTACTAAATCCTCATACACTTCTCTAAAATCAACATCATTAACATATTGTTCCTTGTAACTAACATGAGCCAAATAACTATGTTGTAAGAGAATATATGGTACTACCACTGGTGGTCTAGATAACATGTCAGCAACCTTGTTTTGAATACCTTTTTTATACCTGATTACAAGATGAAATTGTTGCAAAAATCCCATCCACTTGAAATGTCTAGATTGCTACAATTTGGTTTGTGTTTGTAAGTGCTGAAGCGGTTGATGGTCCATATGTATAATTTTTTCTTTTCCCATTAAATAATGCTTCCACTTTGTAACACTTTGAAACAAAGCATACAACTCTTTTTCATAAGTTGGATCATTTCTTACCGCACTTGTAAAGGTTTCTGAATGGTAACACACCGGTCATTTGTTCTGCATCAAAACTGCCCCCATTGCATAATCACTAGCATCTGTCTCAATCTCAAATGAATTCTTCAAATCTAGAAGTGCCAAGATCAGAGTGGTAGTTATCTTCTCTTTCCCTATATCAAAGGCTTTTTGTTGTTTTCCTCCCCATTGAAATACTTGTTTAATACTTTTCAAAGCATGCAAAGGAGATGCAATATATGAGAAGTTAGCAATAAATTTTCTCCAGTACTGAACTGCACCTAGAAAAATCCTAACTTCCATCACATTAGTGGGTCTAGGCCATTTCACAATAACCTCTATTTTTGTAGGATCAATTCTCAATTCTCCATTTCCTACAATATAACCCAAGCAAATTAAAGATTTTTTTCCAAATTCGCATTTTTACATCTTCAAGTATAGTTTCTCTCTCCTTAATACATCGAAGACTTTTTTGATGTGTTTAAAATGTTCATCCCATGACTTACTGAAAACAAGAATAACATCTAAGTAAACAATAATGAAATTATCAATGAATGGTCTAAAGATATCGTTCATAACTCTCATGAATGTTTCTGGTGCATTGCACAATCCAAAAGGAATCACTAACCATTCAAACAATCCCTGTTTCATTTTAAAAGCATTTTTCCAAACATCACCTTCTGTAATTCTTACTTGGTGATAACCACTTCTTAAGTCTAACTTAGTGAAATACATTGCATTCTTTAATTGATCTAGTAAATCATCTATTCTAGGAAGAGGGTAACAATTCTTTATAGTAATCTTGTTTAAAGCACGGAAATCAACACACATTCACCAAGTGCCATCCTTCTTAGGAACCAAAATAATTTTTGAACCACATGGGGATGTACTTGAACGAATTATAACTTGAGCCAAAAGTTCCATTTCCTGTCTCTTGATTTTCTCATTCTCTACTACTGACAACTTGTACATTCCGATATTGGGAAGAGGTGCATCTTGAAGCAACTGTATCTCATGGTGAACCCCTGTTTTGGGAGATAGACCTTGTGGATCCTAAAAAACATCATCAAAATGAGAAAAAAAAATTACCAATTCATCCTTATGTTTCATATCAAAATTCTCAAAAGCCATCTCATGTTCTTTCTCTTTGGCTTTGACCACCGTGAGCACAAAACTTTTACTTGAGTTTACAATCATTTTCATTTGACATGCAGTTACCAAGGATATGTTATTATTTTCACAGTGAGCTCTAACAATAAACTCAATTCCATCCTTTACAAGAAAATATTTATTTTCTTCCCTATAGAAGATTTCTTTACGATCATAAAAATAAGGACTTCCCAAAACCACCCCACAAATACCCAAAGGAACTACATCCAATTCAACCTCATCTATAAACTTGTCTGTAATGGAAAATCTAACAGTATAAGTTTTAGTTACCTGTAGTTTCACATCATCATAAACACAGCCCAAAGGATAATGCTTAGGATGTGGTTTAGTTTTGAGTCCTAGTTTCTTAACAACCTCCTCAAAAATTAGATTAGCTTGGGATCCACTATCAAAAAGAGTATCAATTTTTGTATGCTTTGAAATTACTTTAATGTGGAAAAGCTCATTCCTTTTCGTATCATCATGTATAGTTTGTTTACTAGAAGAAGATGCAACATTTGTAGTACTATTGTTGGAAATTGAAAGTTTTGATTTACCTTGAAAACTCAAAGTTGTGATCTTGGTTTCATCACCTGAATCTGACCCAAGATCATGAACTGTAGTGTTTGTTTTCTTTTCCTTTCCTTTATTAACCATCCATTTAGGTTTCATTTTAGGATGTACTTTCCAACATTTAGAATCATCATGGTTCTTTTTACAGTGATTACAAAATGGTTTTTCATATTCCTTCTTAACAATAAAGTTTGTCTTATGCTTACCCTTTCCTTTTCCTTGTTCTTTCGAACCTTTTCCTTTAGATTGCTTGTTATTTTGTTTAAAAGAAGAGAAAGAGGAATCCTTTGTCATTTTCCCTCGTGCTTCTAAACGGGTTGCTTGAACACATACTGTATCAAGATTAGTAGGACCTAAAACAAGTATCATATGCCTTAGATAACTATGTAATCCATCAATATATTTAAGCAGTGTTTCTTCTGTGTTTAGGAAAATTCCCATAATTAGAGCCCTTTTCCTAAATTCCTGTGTGTATTCTTGAACACTTTTTCCCTTACTTTGTCTTAATGTTTTCCAATCCATCATAGTGTGTTGCTTATAACCAAGAGGATAAAATTTTTGCCTAAGATTTGAAACAAATTCAGACCAAGAAGTGATTGCTATACCTTTGGTTTCTTCCACTTCTTGAAGCTTACTCTCCCACCAAATGAGTGTTGTGTCACCCATCCGAAGAGTTGTCAAATGAATATTTACTTCATCATCAACAATTATATGTACCGTGTAATATACTTCTATCTGCTTGACCCAGTTATCCAACTTCTCTGCATTTAGCTCTCTAGTATACATAGGCAATTCAAACTTGATATCTAACTTTAATGAAGGAAAATCAGATTTTAAAGGGTCTCTTTTAGGAATATCAAAACTAGAGCTATCTTCTTTTTTACCTTCTCTATTTCCCTTTTCCCTTTGTCTATCTTGGTACATTTCCTCCACCATTTCCTTCATCTGTAGGAATGATTGACGAATTTTTTCCTCCTCTCGATCTGTCATTATAAGACTTCAAGACCATCTGGTACCAATTTTGGGATCCCCTTATAGTAGGTCTCCTTTACCCTTCTTAGATAGAGACCTTGTTAACATCCAACACACAACTTGCAATCTAAAAACTATTAATCTAAACCAAAATAAGTCAAAACCAGCTCTGATACCAGTGATCTGAATGTCAAATTTAACTAACAATTGTTCACACCACAAAATTTACTTTGTATTGATTTTTGATTTAAAAATTAAGTGATTATGACCTTTTTATATTTTTAATAAAAGATTAAAAGATGCAAGTACTATGCAAAAATACAGAGAAATGAAGAGAATTCACTTGCAATTTGACACAAAGCGTGATAACGGAGTTCGGCGCTTGAGGCCTATGTCTCCGGGTCCGGTTGAATGGGACTGATCTATTAAAATATCTAAAATTCTTTACAAATAATTCTAAAAAATTATGACCTTCTCACAGTATTACTCTATCAAAAATAATAGGGGTTACTTTTTACTTCTCCTCAAAATTCCACTCCTAGCTCAAGTTATGAGCATTTCAATAATTTACACAGTCTCGAATGCCCCTTTAAATACAATAAAGCTCCTTTTATAATGTTTCTTAGTGGTTGGATCAATGGTTGGGTGCCTATTATTCTACATGGGAGGATAGAGGTTCAAATCCCCCTACCTCCACTTCCTTCTCCTTCTCCTTCTCCTTCTCCTTAGGCGGCATTGAAGAGTTTTATCCCACATTGTGAGTGCGCAAATGGAGGAAGGCATTTAATAATGCAAAGGGGGCAATTTCTTATTGGCTTTTGAGCTGCTTTATGCTATGTAGATTGGTTTGATTGGCCAATGTATGGTGCATGGATATGAATTTACCTTGTTAAGTGGATTTTAGGTGCCTTATTCAATAATGTTTGTTTAAAATTTGGACTTGGAATATGGCGTATATCTTGGGATAAATATGGAGGAGGTTTAGCAAATAAATGTGTGGAATATGGAAAATAGTTATGTAATGTGTGGCATTTGGAATTGGTCTTGGTTTAATATGAACTTACCAATTAGTCCCACATGCATAGTAAAAATTCAATTAGAGGCATATATATACACAAGTTGGTATAATGATAATTATGAGAAGGCAGCCAAGACACCCCTCCATAATCAAGTGTGTCGAACCTAGCTGAGGGCCCCCAACGAATAAATAGTGGGGTCCATTTTTCCATGAACGAGTGTCCTAGACCGGTGTTCCAAAACCCACTTTTAGTCCATCACACAAATTGTCCATGTGTCAAAATATGATTGAAACTCTTGGTGAGCGTGCACACGTCCCAACCTGCACAAAATCCCAAATTTTGCTAATTGCCCAAAAAATTCAGTGGGCTATAACTTTTGCAAACAAGCTTCATTTCCTATAAATAATATATCAACAGAATCATCTAATTTTTATCCACACTTTCAAACTGACTACAAATTATTCTAATAAGATCTTATATCAGTGTTTCTCAGTGAGGATCGCCTAGATAATTTACTATGGAAGAATCCAAATTATCTCACCTTGAGTCTTCCACCTCTCAAAAGGCATTATTTGAATCTAATCCTAAGGGAAAGGGAAAACCAAATAGTAAAACCAAATCCACACTTTCTCCATCTCAAAATTCTCCTAACCCCAAAGAAAACAACTCAAAACTCAAGGATTCTTCTAAATCTAAGAATAAGTCTAGTCGTTCATGCTCTTTTTGTGGGGGTAGTAATCATGAAGAACATAGGTGTTATAAGGAAATCAACAAAATTTCTATCTCCATGTCACCTCCTTCTAATTAGTATGGCAAAGC
This sequence comes from Taxus chinensis, assembly GCA_019776745.2. NCBI lineage: Eukaryota > Viridiplantae > Streptophyta > Pinopsida > Cupressales > Taxaceae > Taxus > Taxus chinensis. The sequence continues at coordinate 872,689,779 of CM034148.1, read as the reverse complement.
ACTTAATGTTTTTGGGAGATCTCAGTCACCACTTGCAGACAGTTGGGTTATAGATTTTGGTGCTTCTCATCACATGACTTCTTTAAAGGAGTCTTTTGTTTCTCTAGGTTTGAGTTCTACTTCCAAAAATTGAGGTTGGAGATTCTTCCTTTCTTTCTGTTAAAGGAAAAGGTGATATACAACTTGATGGTAGCAGTATCCAACATGCACTATATGTTCCTAGCATCACTACCAAATTTTCTTTTTGTATATCAAATTTTCCATTCTGATAAAAGAAAAATAGTGACTTTTACACCACATGGAGTAGAAGTACAAACTTTGTTGGAGCCTCATTCACTTGTTTTTCAGGGTATTGTTGATCATAGTTGTAGACTATATCACTTTGAGGGTTTTGATGACACTTCTTCTATAGGGACATGGTTGGTTTCTCATACGGATTCAGAGAGTAAGCTTTAGCATGAAATATGTGGACATCTCAATTACAGATATTTGAAGGAGTTGAGCACTCATGGTATGGTAGATGGCTTTCCTAGAATTTCCTTTCTTGAGGGAGTTTGTCATGGTTATGCATTAGGGAAACAACACCAAGATCCTTTTCCTAAGAATTTGTCTAAGAGAGCTTCTTCACCACTTGAGCTTGTGCATAGTGACTTGATGGTTTTTCCTACCCCATCTTTCAATGGAGCTAAGTATGCACTTACGTTTATTGATAATTTCTCGAGGCGTACTTGGGTTTATTTTCTCAAGTACAAAAGTGATATTTTTTCACACTTCAAATTCTTCAAATATTTGGTCGAGAAACAATCTTCTAGTAGTATAAAGAACCTTTGTACTGATAATGGGGGGGAGTACTTTAGCAATGAGTTTTCTGAATTTTTGGAAACTCAAGGCATTATTCACTGGAATTTTGTTCCCCATACTCCACAATAGAATGGCTTAGCAAAAAGGACTAATAGAACTTTGACGGAAATGGCTAACTGTATGATGCATTCTAGAGATTTACCTCCTATCTACTGGGTAAAATCAGTAAATTGTGCTAACTACATTTAGAATCACACACCCCACAGATTACTTGAGAATTTGACTCCGAGGAAGCTTGGTCCAAAACTGAGACAAATGTCTCATTTTTTCATGTCTTTGGGAGCCATGATTGGGCCTTTGTGCTGAAGAAGAAAAGGAAATATTTTGATAAGAAGAGAAAACCCTTGATCTTTGTAGGGTATTGTGAGGACGTGAGAGCTTATCAAATTTTGGATTCTAATACTCATGACGTTATTTTTCGAACACATGTTCAGTTTAATGAGCTCTTCACTCCTCATGATTATTCATCTTCTTCCATGCCTCCTTCTTCTTCTCATCTTGAGGATAATTTCTTTGAGGAGGTTGATGAGGAGGTTATAGATGTCGTTGAGGATCTTATTCCCACTTATGTTGTCATTATGCCTAAGTGGGATCATACTATAGTTTCTAAGGAAACGTCTTTCATAGAGGATCTTACACCCACTAGGCATCATCATGCACATTCTATAGGTTTTGGAATTTTGTGTGAGGAAGTTTTTAAGGATCCATAGTATTTTTAAAAGGCTCATGGGATACAGGAGTGAGATGATGTAATGATAGCTGAATATTCTTCTTTGATGAAGAATCATACTTGGGATTTGGTATCTCTTCCTAAAGGAAGAAAGATGGTTAGGTGTAAGTGGGTATACCAAACCAATTATATAGCTGATGGGTCCATTGACAAGTATAAGGATCGTCTTGTTATAAATATTTTTCATAAGTTGAAGGTATTGATTACTCTGAGAATTTTGCACCCATTGCCAAGATGGATTATGTACACCTTGTACTTGCTCTTACTACATCACAGGGGCGGCCCATATACCAGATGGATGTGCAGAGTGCATTATTACATAGAGATCTACAAGAGGAAATATACATGGAGCAGACGGCTGGATTTTTTCAGGATTCTTCTCTTGTTTGTAAGCTCTGAAGGTCTCTCTACGGTCTCAAAAAAGCCCCTCAGGGTTGGTATGAGAAGATGGATTCTTTTCTTCTATCTACTGGTTTTTTTGTTGCCACTCTGATCATACAATGTATCTCCAACATGTTGGTAAGAATATTGTGATACTTGTCTTATATGTTGATGATCTATTACTTACTGGAAGCTCTTCTTCCCACATTCAGAGTATTCAGATGGCTCTTTCTACATGGTTTGACATGACAGATCTTGGGCTATTGCATTATTTCTTTGATTTGTAGATTTCTCAAACAGATTCAGGGATTCATTTGAGTTAGAAAAAGTACACCCATGATCTTCTTAGGCACTTTGATATGGCTAAGTGAAAGCCAAGTCCATCTCCTTTTTATTCTATAGTTACTCTTACTTCCACATGTAGCACACCACTTTTTGATATTTCATTTGCAGTAAGGCTTGTATCTCGGTTTGCACATTCTCCTCATAGTATTCACTGGTAGGATACTAAAAGGATTTTGCACTATTTACAAGGAACTTCCCACTTTGGCCTACACTACACTAGGGGTTCTACTCATTTGGTTGGGTATACAGATTCAGATTGGGCAGGTTCTATTAATGATAGGAATTCCACTTCTGGCTATCTTTTTTGTCTTGGTTCTTCTCCAATTTCTTGGGCGTGCAAAAATCAATAGGTTATTGCACTTTCATCTTCAGAGGTAGAGTATAGGGAAGTAGTTACAGCAAGTTAGTATATTCTTTGGCTTCACCATTTATTTACAGAGTTTGGATTCCCACAGGATTCACTGAATGTACTTTGGTGTGACAACCAAAGTGCAATTCATATTTCTCACAACCCAGTTGAGCACCAGTAGACCAAGCATATTGAGATACACAACCACTTCATTCGGTAACACTCAAGAAGGAGTTCTTTGCTTGGAGTACCTTCTGACTCAGCAACAGGTTACAGACATCTTTATGAAGACTTTTGCATCACCTCACTACCTTGCTTTGTGTGGAATGCTTGGGGTTTTGGAAGTTGTTCTTGGGGGTGTTCATGAGAACATATTCCTTCTTCTTCTTCTTTCTCTTTCCTTATAGTAGGATTCTTTCATTCTTTTGGTTCGATATTTCTTCATGGATATATTATACATGAGTACCTCATCAAGCCTAGTTTCTGGGACTCATGTTGTGGACATGCCACTTCTATTTTTTCCCCTAGCTTCACTTGAGGGGGGGTATTAGAGTAGATATTTACCTTAGCTCATGTTCACCTAGGTACTTTATATACATTTATTGTATTTATCCTCACCCACTTATGTGTGTGGATATTTCCTTTTATTTATTTAGATATTAGGGGGATATTATCTAGTTATTAGGTATAGTTCTTTCCTTGATATATGGTATTTACTAGTTCTTTCCTTGCTGTCTAGTTCTCTCATAAATCTATGGACTTAACTAGTTCTTTGATGACTAGTTATTTTCATGATTTATGGCTTGATCTACGACCTTGACTGGTTCTTAGATTGTTATTCCTTGCCTATATAAGCAAGGCCCATTCTCATTGTATTTCATTGAGTTCCATAATAATATAAGATATTTTTGCTCATTTGTTTGCAAAGGTTTATGTAAATTTATTCTAGTGAATTTCTTTCATCTTATTGATCGTGATGTTTGATTAGCATCTATGTTCTTGGCTTGGTACGATCTGGTATTTGTTCCTTTTACTTGATCACTGATATACAAGACTTGTCCACTCCTTTACGATTTTCCATTACTTTTATCTTGCCTTTTATTGGGATTGTTAATTACCTATGCTTGTTTATCGATAATTCTCACTATTTTTTCTCAAAAAACTGTGTCGCCCCATAAGTCTTAATCGTCCAATTTACCACTTTTCATTGTAAAATCCCAACTCGGGCTTTGACTCAATTACCTCCTTTGTGTTGGCACTTACATTTGCTCCTACTCACCTTAGCGAATGATCCCCTCACCGTTACTTAGACCTTAATTTTTCCGCTCAACTCATGCATGCTCTACCCATACATTACATCCCATTTGCATTACATTACTTACGTTGAACCTCGGTGCCTTTACTTGCCAAGTCGAAGCCCCTCCATTTTCTGCTTTGAATTACCAACTCAGTCTCCTTATTACATTGATTTGACATTACGTTACTTGCCTTGGTAGCTCACCTAAGCAAAGACTTACCTTCTCTATTTGTCATTTTGCATTGATAGATTTCCCAACTTGAGATCTTCCATTAATCCCTCTTAATGTGATTTCATTTAGCTTTTCTTGCATTGAAATGGGGGTGCATTACTTAAGTGATACACCCTATGAACTTCGCTCCTCTCAACCTCCATTGCATCAACTGCCTCTCCCATAAGTTGTTCGCCCATGACTCTACCAAGTTGGCCCTAGCAAACTGACTGAGCTTCTTTCTTCCATGGCTAACCTGCATGCCAAACACTATATAAGCTTTCCCCATGAAATTCCCCCTTTGTTCTACCATACTTCCACTTTGAGCTAAGACCTTCATTTTTCACCAGCTCACTTCCCCATTTACTCCAACTCATTAGTGCTAACTCAGCTTCAACTCGCTCGAGAATCCTTTCCCTTTTCTTGTTATTCATCACCCACTGATTCCTCCATATGGCTGATCTCGAGGAGCTTGACCCTAACTCCTCGTTCTTCACCTTTCAACATTTCCTCGGGTCAAACACTTTGTCCTAGCCTCTACAACTCCATCTCAAAAAATGGTGAGTTTCCACCTTCCCCCATGAGTCCCACTATGGTGAGAAAATTTCCTTCTTCCTTCGTAGCCTTAACATGGTGGGATTGTCCCATTTCTATTGAGTCTTTACGAGATCAACCCTTCATTTTCTCTTGTCGAGCTCGTTCCTCCCAAGCTACTTTCCACCTAAACCACTCGGCTGTCATCTTGCTCAGCTCCATTTCCAATAACGCTCCTCACTATCCTCACTGGCGGAGCATGACTCTTCATTTGTTCCCTCCAGCATGGATCGATTATGTCCCTTTGTTCCATGACTTGGCTTGAACCCTTCACTTCTCCCTTCACTAAATTTATTGACCTAGCGAGCCAAAAAAAATTATACTTTCCTGGACAACTTGACCTTTGCCTCCACTTTTTGAGCTAACCTCCTGCCACATGGGTTCCACATGCCCAACTCCTGCAACATCCACCTTGGCTCGAGGCCTCTCCATTTTTCTTGCATGATCTCAATTCACCCCAAATCTGTAGACATTCACCAGAGCTTACGGAGCTACGTGGCGATTTCTCTTACAATGCATAACTCTCATCTTGGCTCAATTTGACCTCCTATAGATCACCCTCCATCTCACTGAGCTAGCCCGCCCATGGGCTAAATTTTGACTCTACAACCAGATCTCTTTTAATTCCTTGCATTTTTTAGGAAAATTTATACTTTGAGAGTTATAACAATGACATTGTACTACCTGGGATCTATTTTTTAGCCTGGCCCATTTTTACTTGTCTTAGCTTCATGTAGGGCCTAGATGAGACTCTTTATTCTTTCCAACTGAGATCTTAAGGCTCAAAACACAAAAGAGGAAAAAATCCTTTTACAATTATCACACCTCCAAAACACTGAAATTGTTCCCAAAATGATAGTAAACTACCTAAAATCTAGGAAAATTCACTAGTTTCCCAAAAAGTGCTCAACTCAAGGCCTCCTTGTTGTTCATTTTCACCCTAGGGTGAAAATGGATAATAGCTTCATCATGCTTATGATGTGTTTTGTCAATTCACCAAAATACTAGACAATGGGATAAAGGAAGTTTACCTTGCTGAAGAAAGAATGGAATCCTTTCTTTCTCATGGGAAAGGAGAGTGCTTGAATTTCCTTTATCCTCTCAGGATCAATTTTGAATCCTTCCTTTTTCACAATGTTTCCAATGATTTCCCCTTCAGTAACATCAAAGATGCACTTTTTAGGTATTAAATAAGTCTCGTGATGTCGGCACCTAATCAACACTTGTTCCAGATGTCTCAAGTGATCTCCCCACATTTTGGAGAATACCTTGAGGTCATCAGGTTAAATGACAATGAAATGTTTAATATCTTTGAAGGCAAGATCCATTTCCCTTTAAAATGTTGTTCCAACATTGATTAGGCCAAACAACATTCTGTTATAGGGAAAAGTGGCCAATGGAGTTGTGAAATCCATTTTGTGTCTATCTTCTTTTGCTACCTCAATTTTTTTATATCTAAAGAATCCATCAAGCAATAAAATAACCTTAGATCATGTGAGTGCATGTAAGATATGATCCATGATAGGTAGTGAGTAGTTGTCTTTTAGTGAATCCTGGTTCAAATTTCATAAATTGACACAAATCCTTATTTTATCATTCTTCATCTGCACTGAAACAATATTGACCACCCATGTGGAGTGATTAATAGGGAAGATGATTCTTACATTCAACATTTTCAAGACCTCTTCTTTGATCATATAAATAATATTAGGATTATACAGTCATTTTTTATTCCTGAAAGGCTTAGATTTGGGCTTGAGTGGGATTGAGTGGTGTATCTCCTTTAGCTTGAAGGATTTGAGATCATCATATGAATATTTCAATACATCTGAGTGTATTCTAAATAGTGAGAAAAAACTCCTCTCTTTTGGTGAACAACACTATCCAATATTTACCATTCTCGGCTACTCTAGGGTACCAATGTTCTCCTTCTGAAACTCAAGAGTGCACCAAGAGGACTATTTTTCTCTCATTAACAAACCTATCATTTCTATCAAAAAGGTCTTCAAGAGACACAAGGCCTTTGGGAATCGTATTTCCCTTCAGTCTGATGACCCCTTCTAAGTTAACTTCGTCTATCTCTCCTTTTTCTTCATATGTAACTGACTCACAATTTGGATTATCACTTCCTTTGTAGAAGAGATTGTTGAATCTTTATATTTAATCCAAGAAAGAGAGAAGATTACTATTGACATTGAACACCAACCAGTGATTGACATTATGTGGGACACTTGTCTTGAACACCATCTCAAAAATTACATTTTTTCCTTGTTGAAGGATGGGTGTGGGGTCATAAGAGAGGTTGATACTATAAGAGAATAAGCTTTCTTGTTTTTCTCATGGGAAATATATTGAATTTAGAAATAATTAAAAGACTTGATGCAATCCCATACTTTATTTCAATAATAATTGAGCCTTGGGTTCTTGACTTGATATTTATCTATAACATGTTTTATAATCACTTTATCATCTCCAAGACATTATAACTTCTTGATACCCATAGATTCAACTACTTCCATATTGAGAAGAAGGTCTTCATACTCCATGGTATTATTAGTGTTCTTAAATTGTAATTTATAGGCAAAAGGAAGTATCTCACCCAAAGGAGAAGATAGAACAATATCTGCTCTAGAGCGGACACTGTAATGGCTTCCATCAAAATCCATTTTCTGTATCTTATTTTTATCACCCTTTGTGAGAAAATGCAAGCTATCATCTCTTTTAGAAGTCAAGAAGTAGTTACCAAGTCCATTGTCTTGAAAAAATATATCATCCTTCAGATCCTCTAATTTTTGTACAATGTATTTCATCTTTCTTATGGGTAACGACTTCTCCATCTCCCCTCTTATTGTAATGGTTTTTGAGGAAAAATCCATTTGTATCTCACCTCCTAATTATTTACATAAACTTCTACTCAATAACATGCCAAAACATGTCGGGATGTATGCTACCAAGATGGTCAATAGAACCTTCTTGTTATGGAATTTGACAATATATACTTGTGCATCTTTGATTCTTCCTACCAGAGGAACTTTTTTAGACTCTATCGAATAGAAGGAGATAGTATCTCATGTATAGGTCAGTCAAATACCATTAGAAAATTTTATCGGCATTACATTATCTAAGGCACATGGTTTTATTATGCAATTGTTCAATTGGTGTCCTTTGATTATAAGGAAAAGGTAAAATGGCTCCACTTTGTGAGTCTTGGATGCACTTAAGGAAAACATGTTCTATGATGGAGGGGTAGGTGGTGTTGGTAGTAGGCATTTGGAATTTGAGATTGTAGTATTAGACTTTGAACTACCACCCTTGATGTATCTTACAAGTATTTTGAACTTATCTGGATGGGTTTGCAAGAAATTATATTCAGAAATTTGAACCTTGGAATTGTTCACGTGCTCAATGATGTCTAACGAAGAAAAAATAGATAAGGTGGATACTCCGAAGGCATTAGATGCTTTGGTAGATGGAGGGGTATTAATTTAGAAGCTTGTGAAGTTTTAGAAAATGGAGTAGCAGGTTGAGAAGAATTGGCTGATTTTGTATGAACATTTGAATTTTTGGAAGAATTGGATTTTGTAGAAGTAGAATTAGAATTAGGAGAAACATTGTGTGATTTACTTGAGACATTAGATCGCTTCTTTCTCACCATGAGGTTAGGTTTCTATTTACATATTCCATAGAAGGATAAAGTGGAGATCCTCTATTAATTATCTTGTTTTGTAGAGTCTCCACCTTAGGATAATCATTCTTCTTCTTTTTTGTAGCAGCAGAGGAAGAAGCTCCCTTTTGAGACTAAGAGCGGGTGAATACCACACACAAGAAACTTTGTGCATATTTGTCATCATCATCTTCTCCTAGAGGAATACTCAAGGAAATTGATTTTTTCATCACCTTCTACTTCTTCAATATTAAGGATGTTACCGTCCTCATTTTATTTTTCCATCTCTTCAATTTGTTCTTCTTACTCTTCTGCATTACAAGTTACATTTATTAGAGGTGCTTCAAGAGAAATTCTTCTGGGTGACAGAAAAAATATTTATTTATTAGGAAATTTCCTCTTAGGAGAATCTCTTTTTATGGAAGCTTGAGCCAACTGCTTCTTGAGGGAGAGAACATCGTTAGCCAACTTTTGAACTTATGATTCCATTGTTCTAGAACTAAAACTTTAACCTTTCTCCTTACTCGGACCCTTTTTTATTTACCCTAAAACTATCAAGTCATCTTTAACTTCAACAACAAGCCTTTTTTCCTCATTCATATTAGTCGGTTTAGTTCTTATCAGCATGAAACTTACCTCACAAAGTTGAGAATTTGTGAATAATATCAATTTTTTGTCCTCTGTAGGTGTCAAAGCTTCAAGGATCTTACAAAAAATTCTGTTAAATTTGGAAATGAACTCCCTCATGGGCTCATATGGCTCCTTCTTAAGTTGAGACCATTTTTCAAGAAGGGCACGGGAATCCTTGATAGGTTTGAACCTGGCTTCAAACTTTGTCTTTATGTCAGTCTGGTTAGTGATGGACCTCCTTAGTAGGTGGTAAAACCATTTCACAGTTTCATCTTACAAATATATTGATTGATACATCCTCATAGACAACTCCTATCACTCTACAAGCAGTGATGAAAGATGTAATGTGGTCGTCTGGGTGTTTCTTCCCATCACCATATAACTTTGTAAATTTCTTTCATGACCCTCTAGGAAAATCATGCAAATGCGGGTTGAGTGCTAATGGACTTGTTTTTTTCTTCTAGGGAAATGGTGCTAGATGAGCCATTAGTGGCTCCTCTTCTTTGGATTATTCTTCTTCTTTGATTCTTTTAACCACAACTTCCTCTTATTGAGGGATGTAGTTCAATAGTTCAACTCCAAATTCGTCAACATAGTACTTAGGAGACAAGGTAGGATCAAATTCTTTGAAGTACTATTGACCTCTTCTTCTCACAATCTGACTAATAGGTGTTTTGAAATCAGCTTGTAATTTTTATTCAAACTTAGGATCAGTCACACCACTAGCTTCTGAGGATCTTGTATACCGTCTTTCTTCCAACTTGAATGCATAATTTAAATATAGTTCTTAAAGTCTCTCCTCTTTTGTTTTTGAGCTTGTATCACACGTTGTAGGATTTATGCATGTTCATCTTCAAGGTATAAGATTCTTGAAGTAGCATGGTAATGATTAAATATTTCTCTATTATGTCATATACAGTTCTTTAGGTCAGCTGAAAAGTATTCTTTTATATCTTCAAAGAACAAGATATTATGTGCAACACTAGAGGATTTTCAAGAATAGCCATGAAGAGAAAAAATCTAAGCATATGTGAGGACTCTTATGTCTTTTCAAAAACTATTTTTTTTAATTCTGCAACCATTTAATTTTTAGGGATTTTATGGCTTTGGTGTGGTGCGGAGACAGAACAACATTCCCCATGGTGGGCTCTAAAAATTGTTGGTGAAATAATTTATCGCTAGGAAAAAATAGTTTATTTTCAACAACACTCTAGAACTAAGTCCCTTCTTATTAGAAAATATGAGGCTTCCTTTATTTTATGTGATTTAATCCCCTAGGTGATTTATGAAATTCTATTAATTCCTGCTAGGTGATTTTAGGGAGTTCTAAAAAGATGCTATCTACAGGCAGTTGTGGGAAGGGCTATCACTAGCCTTCCCAAGACTGGATCAACCCCTTGGAGTGGAACGGGAGGGAAAAATTCAACATGGAGGTGAATTGAAGACCTTAAAACATCAGGGAAATTATTTTGGAAGTTTTAGAGAATTTTTGAAATACTTGGAGCAGTTTGAGTAAAAACAGGGTTCATAAGCCTAGGCAGTACACAGGCCTAAAACAGTAGTTGGGCTTCAAAAGAAGATTTTGGGAGCTCCAGATGGAGTTAGAAGTAAAAGAAAACATATATAGAAATAGGATTCCAATACCTACATTATGGTGAAATACTATTTTTCACAACACCTTGGTGCATAGGATTTTCAGGCAGTTTTTATCAAGCACAAGTCAAGTTTTAAATCACAAATCCACTTTTTCAAGGATAAGATTAATGAATAAAGAAACTATACCCCCACAATTGGGTTTAAAATTCCATTTTTAGTCAAGATCATATATAATTTCATAAAGAAATTCCACCGAGAGCTCCAGTTATCACCGTTCCAAGTTACCCTCTCAAAGGCAGTTCAAGACTTAGTCATTTTTCAGGACACGTGTCACCCCCAGGAGCCTAGTGGAATTTCATGTCCCCGACATCCCTGAGGTCAAGTACACCAACCCTTAAAAAAATCACTTATCCCCTCCATGTGAATTTCTTTGAAAATTTAAATCTGGCACTTAGTCGTTTCTTCCCCCTCATTTCTCCTTCATAGCTTCATACCTTGCCATGGCTCTATGCATGATTGTCCAGACACTCGATCCACCATTGTTGCTCAGAACCAACTCCGACATGGCCACATAAACACCTATTCCATGAAAATACATGTATTTTAGGGGAAGTAATGATCAAAAGTGCTGAAAAGACGAAGAACGGGAAGAAAATGATGATTTTTTGCCAAATAACCATGAAGCCACCTAATCAAAAACTCCTCATATCTTCCAAAGTACAAGTTGGATTGACATTTCATATTTTTAAGAATTTCACATTTTTCAATACAATCAAGATGCAACAAATAAGAGGTCAAATGGTGCCTAGAATCATTTTCTCCAACAAAATCCTCACTTCATGTACCAGCTCACATTCATCGGATTTCCCATCACTCTAGAAATGAAAACGAGCTAAAAACATGCATATGGGATCCAAATAAAAAACATATTGCAATGGATTTTTTTTCATCACAAATGAAAACAAAAAAACCACACCTGCAAATTTCAAGCTCCATTAATGGCCGCCATGGTAGCTCCATGCTCAAAGCCACTACCAGGTCAAACTTTCAAAATTTATTTCTAATCATTCTAGTTCGCAAAACTATGTGAAATTCAGAGGGTGTGATCATAATGATAATACAATTCCAAAAACGTATGTTCTATTACAAATCAAGCACTAGAAATACAATTTCTAAAAATAGTAATTTTTCCTATATAAACTTGTTATGTTTGAAAATTCATCATCAAAAGAAGCTGAGACAAAGGCAACAGGAATTGAAGATCACAAGGAAGTTAAAATGAGTTTTCAGAGTACAAAACATTGAAATTGACCACTTACTAAAAATAGTAATTCCCTTATATGGGTGCTAACTAAAAATAGTAAGTCACCCCAAAGAAGCGGCTGAGGCAAGGGTAGGGTGTGCAATATTGAATGAGGGAGTTCATCACAACACGATGGTCGAGAAGAGGAAAAAATAAACTATCACTAAAAAAGTATATCATATGAGCTGATTTGAAGGATATTCACAGTGTGCAAGGGATTCGAAGATTTAGAGTTTCACTGCATTTCGAGCTTTCCATCAACAAGGATCAACGGACTTCATCGGAAATGACATCTCCGCTTCTTCTCTCTCCTCTTCCCCCAAATTTCTCTCAATTTCCAATATTATAATTTTGCGTTGGGATTGTACTTTTTCATATTTCCTATGTTCCTAATGTAATAATTCACCTTTATGTTATAAAAAGGGACTTAGAAGTTTCCTAGGAATTTGAAAAGTTTTAATTTGTATGAGAACATATGAAAAGGCATTGGGAGTAGATGAAGAGTCATATTCTATTGTATAAATTGTAACACCATTCTAAACTCAATATTATATTTTACTTTGAAATAACAAAGGAGAGATCCATTTTCTTCCTTCTCCCCCCCCCCCCCCCCTCTCAATTTCCTCCATTTCTCCACTATGTACAATTTTGTTTGAGAAATTAATACAAGGAGTTTATAGCTTTCTTTGACTAAGATATTTCTTGATACTTTGTGTTCATCAAATTTTATTTGGTCATAATGATGCTTACAAATTTATTTCTCATAAATACATGTGATGATACTTCTAACTAGTGTGTGAAGGAATCTATTTTCCTACCTGCATCATTAGCTCTCCTACCTCTTTTCTCACTCCCCTTTCTCGCTCTTTAGACAAAGTTCTCTCTTGCAGGTATGTAAGCTTTTCTGTAGGGTCATTGGAGTGTCCCTGTTAGATCCTCAGTCAAAATACCACCACAGAAACCCACCTTTTCATGTGCATGCATATACGGAAGATGCACTAGTTAAATAGAGGGACTTAGATTCCAAGAGCATTAACAAGAAATCCACAAGTTTATCCACCTAAAAAATTTCTCACCAACAATTTTTGGCACCCACCTTGGGGAAAATTTAGCAACATCTACACCTGAATACGACCGTAAGGTCCCAAAATATTAAAAAAAAAATGAAATATTGAAAAAAAAGAGTTCATGAAAATCCATTGCTAAAAGACACATTACTAATTTCTACACGTGTCTTTTCACATTCCACATTGTCTTTTTATATTCCCATTACAAATTTTTGCAGTGCCGGAATTTGAAAAAGGATTTATCAAAGAAAGAGATGAAGAAAAAGCTGAAATGAAAATGGAAGATGAAGAAGAAATACCTCAACCCATTGTTCCATGGGGAAGGAATACAATCCCACTTGCTCTTGAACCCCCTCTTCACAATCTACCAATGGGTTCCCATAAGAACTTTCCAAAGTTCAAAGGTGACAACACACAACATCCTAAAGAACTTATCACTTCTTTCATGACATCATGTGGAATTCTTGGTGTCAACATGAAGACATTTCTGTGAGATTGTTCATGGAGTCCCCCCAAGAAAAAGTAGCAGAATGGTTCTACCTCATGCCCGCCCAATCCATCACTGGTTAGGGTGACATCAAGGCTGCCTTCGAGGAAATATTTAAATCAACTGAAGACTGTCAAGACCTCTTGGTGCAGCTGGCTCAAATGAGGAAAGGAAAAAGAGAAACCATGAGAGACTTCGTGTCTCATTTCAAATGGTTACTTTGTAGAATACCTAAAGAGGATTTACCATCTTGAAATAATGTCAAAATATTCTTCATCAATGCTCAATCATCAAAAGTAGGATTTTTTTTTCTGTGAAGAGCCCAACCAAGGAACATTATAGCAGCACAAAGGATGGCCATTGAACTTGATGATGATCTTATCCTCTTTAGAAAGATCAAGAATGCATCAAAGGGCAAGGCCCAACATCCTGGAGATGAGAGAACCAATCCATCACTACAAAAGTTGGAAAATGAGATGGCATCTTTGAAGAGGGAATTATTTGAACAAGTATCTTCTCAAAGAAGCAACAGAAATCAAAATGTAGGAATACCCCAATGGCTCACCTTAGAGTCCACACCCGTCAACACAAGTTACAGAATCCAAGAAAGTGAAGCATATTTTGAACAAGAAAGTGAAGGTGGTGGTTTCCTAGAAAGTGATGAGTTTGATAATGATTCAAAAATCAGATTCTATGAGTATTCTAGAGGTTACGAAGAAGACCAAGAAGATGTACCCAGTTTCTCATGCGTGGTATTCACTCATTTTTAGTCTGATAAAAGAGCATCCCCCTCCACCACTGTAAAGGAAAAGAAGGTTGATGATCCTCCTGTGGTGACTCTGTAAAACAAAATAATCAGTCGAGGATCCCCACTTCCATCTTCCATGAATTCTGTATTGTTAAATCCTGACTTTGTAACAAGTAAGAAGACTCTCGCAATCACAAGTAAGTCTTTTGATGTCTCTTCCAAGTCTAAATTGAAATCATCTTCTAGTGTGCCGTTCAAAATACCTTCCATTCCTCAAACATCAAATATTGATCCTAAGCCTACCTAGACTCCAAAATCAGTCCTTTTACCCCCTTGTCTGCATCTTCTCCTTTTGATTTCATAGAATATGTGAACAAAGCCAAAGTCCAAATTACTAAAACTGAGTATTTGGAGACTCATCCTGAACAATTTGAGAGGTTCATCTAATATATCAAGAGTGGTAGTCTAACACCCAATGCTATAACTTCTAGTTCCAAAGGCATGCTACCAAACCCACCTACACCTTGCTCATAGAACATGCTTTCTCTGAGTGCATCAAATATTGATAAAGTTAAACCTTTCTACATCTCCCTTCTTTAGAGAATATGTACTGAACAATTTCATAATAGATTATGGTTCCTCAGACAATGTGATGCCTTTGAGGGTTTCCAAGGCTCTCAAACTTACCATAACTCCACCCAATGGATCTTGTTACTCCTTAGAGTCGAAAAAAGGTCCCACTCGTAGGGAATGTCAAATATGCATATGTTTCTCTCACCAAATTTCTAGATAAGAAAATTTTTAGCAATGATTTTGGTAGTCAATGTCCTAGCCTCATTCAAAATGTTACTAAGTAGAATTTTCTGCCAAGACTTGGGATGGAAAATTCAAATGAATTGGTCATCCACAACCATACCAGTGAAGGGAGACATGGGAGAAATTACTTCCAAAAAAGAATATGAGGTACACTGTGCAAATTTCTGGAAGCCCAGAAGCTAACATTTTGTAACAGGGTAGTAGGTGGATGAATCAATTTGTGGCAACCAATGAGGAAGAGGATATCCCCATATTGATAGGTCTAGACATGCCTTCCAGAATATATTTGGATTTTGAAGAAGCATTGAGGAGATTCAAGTTACAAGAGGACAACTCTAGATTTTAAGACGATGCAAACTGTGAAGAAGAGGAATGGTTCTTGGTTATTTTCAAGTAGAAAAATCAGCATATGTGCATATTTGTGATGAGGAGATATTCTCATTCCTATTTGAAGACAAATACTCCCTAGATCATGTTACCCAGGAAGATATCAAGTCGGTATACAATGAGCCCTTGAACAATGGGAAAGAACCGTCTGTACAAGAACTACTAAGAGTCATGGAAGAAACAAAGGACCCTAAGCTTAGTCTCAAACTCCTCATGCAAGCCATGAATATGCAAGACAAAAATGAAGTTGACTTGGAAGCCTCAACTAGTGTGAAGGTTGGCTATGTTAAAACAAAGCAAGATGTGAAATATGATGTCCCTCTCGAACCAATGGTTGATGGATACAATGACAAAATCGAGGTGTTTTATTTCCCATTCGAAGAGGAAGAACCTTTCCATGATAAAGAAACTAAAGAAAAGAGTTTTAATACCTCTAAAGATGAAGCTATTTTTGATGAAGGACTGGTAGAGTGCATTGATTCCCAAAATGATGAGGTAATCCCTCCTAGATAGTTGCCTTGAGCAGTAAGATAAAGATTCTTCAAAGGCATACAAAGAGGAGCTGCATGAAACAACAAAGCATAAATTTGTGCAATAAATCTTGGATGCAGTAGAAGTTGCAGAAGACCCCAAGCTGATTCTTGACCTCTTCTCTCATGTCATGGAAATACAAGATAAGTATGAGGTCACATCCAATCCTCCCGTTAGTACTCAAATGCCTCACAGTGGAGTAGAGATAAAGGATGAATCAAATGTTTCTCATGGAGAAGATGTCAATGAGCATAGACCTAAGAAATAAAGTAACTCATAATATCCAAAGAATTGGAATGAAAATCAGCTTTGGCATAGTGATGAGATGCTTGATGGAGAATTATCTATATTGATAAACATGGAGGGCAACTGGCACTATGAAACCGACTTCAAAGAACATAAAGGCAGTGGAATTTCCAAGCAAGGACTTGGGCATCAAGAAGCTCACATAGACTCACTCCTATAAACTAAAAGTAAAATTATGGAAGAACTTGGATTTCATAAACAATTGAGGAGGGGAGGGTACTTTCCGTAACCCATCAATGGCTTTGTAGAACATCATCACTCAGTGTTTCCTACTCAGGAGTAACTTTTGAGAAACGGAAAGTTCTTAAATGAAAGTGGGTTGTCCCCCACCCTATACCATAGGTAATTTATTAGGTGTGTTTCCCCTTATATTGGTGTGTGTTTCCCTTCTTGTTGTGTGTCATGTGTTTCCTTTGCATTATTTTGTGTGTATGTGTGTATCCTTCTTCTCTCTCTTTCTCTCTTATTATAGGTTGTACATGACTCCGCAGGGGCCCAAAGGTTAAGGCACTGGTCAAAGAATTATATGGTTTGAAATTGAGATTCTATATTCACATGTCATGTCTTCCCTGTACTTAGTCCATGCCATGTCTCCAAGCTATATCCATTTTTTATCGTGCGAATGTGCAACAGGGAAATTAACAATTTCTGAGCACAACTATACCCCTATGCCAAAATTTTCATGTTTTTATCATTCCCAG
Source organism: Taxus chinensis (assembly GCA_019776745.2). Classification (NCBI taxonomy): domain Eukaryota; kingdom Viridiplantae; phylum Streptophyta; class Pinopsida; order Cupressales; family Taxaceae; genus Taxus; species Taxus chinensis. Next base: position 872,672,775 of record CM034148.1, on the reverse strand, counting down.
GCACCCCAAGTCAAATCCATCAGTCTAGTCACCGTCTATTTGATTTCAAATTGGTCCCCTAGGTGATTTACAAAACTCTATTCATTCCCCCTAGGTGATTTTAGGGAGTTCTGAAAAGGACATTATCTACGAGTCAGTTGTGGAAAGGGCTATCACTGCCCTTCCCAAGATTGAATCAACCCCCCTGGAGCAGAACAAAAGATCAAAATTCAACATGGAGGTGAATTTAAGACCTTATAGCATCAAGGAAATTATTTTTGAAGGTTTGGAGAATTTTTGAAAGACTTGGAGCACTTTGAGTAAAAACAGGCTTCATAAGACTAGGTCATACATAGGCTTAAAACAATTGTTGACCTTCAAAAGAAGATTCTGGGAGCTCTAGATGGAGTTTAGCAGTAAAAGAAAACATCTCTATAAAGAGGATTATAATACCTATATGATGGTGAAATAATATTTTTCACAACACCTTGGCGCATAAGATTTTTAGGTAGTTTGTATCAGGCATGAGTGGAGTCTCAAATCAAAAATCCACTTTTTTAGGGATTAGATTAATTAATAAAGACACTAGAGTCCCCACCATTGGATTTAAACTACCATTTAAATTCAGGATAATATAAAATTTCAACAATAAATTCCACCAAGAGCTCAAGTTATCATCATTATTCCAAGTTACCCTCTCAAAGGCAGTTCAGGACTTAGTCATTATTTGGGAGGACACGTGTCAGCACTAGGATCCTGGTGGGATTTCATGTCCCCGATGTCCATGAGGTTTGGTACACCAACCCTTCAAAAATGTTCCCAGCCCCCTCCATGTGAATTTCTTTGAAAATTTAAATCCGGCACTCTCCCCACAAGAAATCTCATTCCTCTAGAGGGAAATAATTTCCAATCACAGAGAACTGTTGTTTTTGTGGTTCTGGAACTTCATGTGGTGGTTCTGGAACTAAATGTTGTGGTTCTGGAACTAAATTCGCAGGTTTTGGAACTATAGTTTTAGGTTCTAGAACTATATCTGATTTCTTTTAAAGACAGTCGGTGCTCATCCAATGGTGGATTAATCATCTCTTCTACTTCTCTTACATGATCGTGTAATGTGATCATAGCCAAAGAAGACAAATTTTTCTTATTAGTATCTAGAGAATCAACTCACAACTGTTCATGATTGTCAGTAAAAGGTTATGTAGAAGGATATAAGGAAATTTTCTTAGAGTTCTTACCATTCGAGATTGTCATATCACCTGACCTGCAATCAATTAAGGCAGCAACTGTAGCTAACCATGGTCTACCCAAAATAATGGGATAACCTAATGTTTTACCTTTTGGCTGTAGTATAAGGAAGTCAACTGGATATTCACATGACTCCACCATACCTTCCACGTCTTCAATAAACCCTTTTGGTTTTGCAACAAACTGATCTGTCATCTGCAATATGGTATTAGTAGGTTGTATACCCGTTAATGGTAATGTTTTCAGAGTATCCATTGTCATTACATTGATAGACGCTCCCAAATCTACCAAAAAATTATGTATATCCTTATTCCCTATAGAGATAGAAATAACAGGACTTCCAGGATCTCCATATTTGGGAAGTAAAAAATTTCTTGCTAATAAATCAACAAGTTTCCCATCTACTTTGATAGTCTCAGGATACTGTTTCTTCCTTCCAGGATTTTTCAAACATAACATTTTGATTAATTTGTTTCAATTTGGGAATGTCCTTAATTTCTTGTAACAGTGGTATTTCAATATTCAATTTCCTTAGTTCCTGTACTAATTCAGACTCCTTGGTTTCTATAGCTTCTATAAATCTCTCTGGAAATGGAGTTTCAGTAGTGTCGTTATCTGGCTCTTTTTCTTTCCTTTCTATATCCTCTTTTGGAACCTACTAGGGATTTCATTTTCTTCTTTCATTTTAGTGATTATAATAGGTGGAATGCTAATGATTTTTCCAGATCTAGTTTGAATATCCTTACAATCCATGGCATGTAAATCAACTGATTTTTCTAGTTCTGTTCCATAAACAAGAGTTTTTTGTTTATTTCTTGGGTTTGCTACTGGTTGTGCTGGTGTATTTTTTTGTACTACATTTTCAGTTTGTGAATTTTGTACAAGGGATCCCATGATGGCCTGTTGATTCTAATTTGTATATGTTCTTCCTTGAGCATAATTACTAGGGTTCCATCTAGGTTGTGACCAAGCATAAGGATTTCCTTGACCATCCCATGGTTTGTTGATGTCCCTTGATTATACCAAGCTTGACTTTCCCAATCTTGAGGGTTCTAAGTTAGTTGAGGTACCCAAGGTGGATGTCCCCAATTTTGTGGTACTAAACTGAGCAGCCCATGGCATCATCCAAGGATTAAGGACTAATCTTGGCATAAACTGCCCTCTAGTTAGGTTGTCTCTAAACAAAATTCAATTCTTCTGTTGTGGATGATGTACTAGTTTGTTTAAGCTGATTCTTTATGACTAGACAGTAGAGAACAAGAATCAGTATCATGTTCTTTAGACTCATAGATAAGACACATTTCTATTTTATCCAAAGGACAGTCTCTTATTGCATGTTTCTTCCTACATCTAGGATAATACATAGCCAATGGTTTAGTTTTGGAATTTTCTTTAGCTTGTAATCCATCCATATTAGAGGTTAATTGAACTAAAATGTCTGTTTTAAAATTTGCTAATTCATCCATTAGTTTTTTCATATATGGATTCAGAATTTTCACTGATTTTCCTTTTCTAGGTCCACCCCTTGTTCTGGAATAGCTTCTACAAATCTCCTTAATTTCATTCTTTCTTAACTAATCAATGTCTCCATCTCCTATCAAGTTAAGGGATTCCCTAGATTCATCATATAAACCTTTAAGAAAAATGGTTTTACTTAACTCCTCTTGAAGTACAAATCCACATATTTTGCTCACAAAGAGGAATCTTTCTAAATAGTCTTCTATATTTTCATCTTCCTCCTGCTTGATTTTGAATAATTATTCCTTCTTATTTCTCCCTCTATAATAATCTTGGTATTTTTCTAGGAAGATAGCCTCCATTTGTGCCCAAGTGCTAATAGAGTTGGATGGTAATCCCATGAACCACCTCATTATTGCATCCTTCAAAGTGGATGGAAACAACTTGAGTTTTTTATTATCTATTTTATAGTCATAGGTCTGACATAGTACCTTAAACTCAAATAGAAATTGGTCAGGGTCTTCAGATGACATCACTCTAAATTTGGGTAAATGTGTAGGTGAGATTTTTTTCATTGATGTATCATCATCTCCCAATTGGATTGGATAAGTAAAGGTCCTATCAAGTACTCTTTCAGCTTCTCGTGCCATTTTTAAAATATTTTCTGAATTTCCTTCCAATCAATGTGGTATGTGGTATGCCTTGGGGAAGGTGAAAAAAGTGGGAGTAGGAGGTTGACTACTCAATTGAGAATCAAAACTCACCCTAAATGGATCCTGAGTAATAAGCCTTTTCCTAAAAATTCCACTTCTTTCAGGTGATTGATATAAGAATTCCAAAGGTGGAAATTTTGTTTCTTGTTTGACAGGGGATGATGGTGCCTCCAATTCTTGAGAAATTTCCCTATTTGGATTAGAGGATGTCGTGAATTCTTGTGAAGATGTTCTTGGGAGGAATCTAACATTTGAGTCTCTTGGTCTACTCATATATTTTATGATATATTAGGGAAGATCCTTCAACTACTAGATGTATGATTGTTACTCTTGCTAACACTTAATTATAAAGTTCTGAATAGTGTGTCCCCAGAAATAGGCACCAAAAATGATGGGTTTCATTATTCCCTTCATTTAATAAACTTCTTGTTGATGTCATATCAAACCAAGGGTGTGTCCTAAAGCTATATGCAACAAGAGTAATCTTATTGATCTAGTAGTTGATTGTAGTTGTTTTTGTATTTTCTGGGCGATCTTTTCAATGTCTTAAGGACTTCTTGGTAAAATCTTATTTAAATCATACTATGAAAAATTTTCTGAAAGGAAACATACTTTGCAGAATGGAAATAAACACACTTGCTGGAACAAACACACATGCTTTGGAAATAAACACACTTGCTTATAAAATTCAGCATAGTCGCTTTTGGAAATAAACACACTGCAACTTAGAATGCTAAAAAATGATTACAAGGAAGAATAAGAATCTATCTAGACACCTTCAGGAAAAAGTATACAATAGAGTTTAAGTGGAAAAAACTAAAGCAATGCAGAGTTAATAGATCTAAACTATTTTCTTAGGAAATATAAATACCAATTAAATGAATATCTTGGTCCTTGGGGGAGTGGTCCCTTACTCGTCCTTGAATCAGGATTTAACAACTCAGAATTCTCTCAAACAGGAATGGTTATTTTATTGATAAAAACATTTAGTATTACAAAACGTATTGGATCTATGTTACTTGGTCTCTTTTTTGTTCTATATCTATTTCTCTATATTTCTATCTACTGCAGGTCTGCTATTATATATATATATATATATATAGTATATATATATATATATATCATACTAGATAGTTTGGTATATATATACATATTATATATATATATATTAACAATCATAGCTTGTATCTTACGATCATGATGAAATCGAATCGTAACCAGAATAGATGCTGAGGTCGGATTGTGGATGATCAGACAGTTGTAAGATAACTATCCCTGGATCTGTGTTTTAGAAATATTCTCATACTTTCCTAATTGAAAGGTTTGTTGATGCAAAATCTATGGATGTGGTTAGAATAGATAAACTTCCATCAACTCCGGAACTTCAGAGAAGTTCCAGAACCATGGGAAATTATTAAGGATAAAAACCGTGAGAGTTCCGAAGCTATTCCTAGGAGTTCTAGAACTAAGTCCAAAAATTGCATAGAACTAAATAATAGAGTTCTGGAATTAAGTCCAAAAGTTCCGGAACTAGATGATGACTATGTAATGGAGTTCTGAGAACTAGCTTAGAAGTTCCACAACTAAGCTGTGTTGGAACATATGCTACCAAAAACATACTGAATGCTACATACTTAATTATCTTTGACTGATTAGACCTGCTTTATAACGAAACTAGATTTCAAACACACACTTCGTGTCAGGAATTTTAGAGCTTGTTAAACATTAGAATCAAAATCAATCAAAATACAGAAAATTACATCCTAACTCATATCAGATCAAATAAAAGTCACAAAATTCAATCAAACTTAACAAAAAGGAGAGTAAGATAAGAACATATACTATACATTAATTATGGCATATTCTGGCATCATCATGATGATATCCTCCACCAGTGTAACAAATGGAAAGGATTTGGTTTCAAATTTTACTTCTAATAAGGAATGCTCATACTTAAATCTTTAAATAATTCAATATACCTCTCAACCTAAACACTAAAGTAACTATGAGTGGCTTATTCTAGTGATTTGATGCATCCAATGTCTCCTCCAAGTTTCAAGGTCGCTCACATAATATGAGCTCTAGTTGAGCCAGGTGACAAAGGAAATCTTTCCCGTCTCAAGATCATCCACATTACCATAGTTCACTTTATAGTAGTCCATAGGTAACTTGAATCTGATTCCTCTTAAAAAAACATTCGTAAACACCTAGTTATCCTTGTTTGGACCACTGACCTATCAACGTGATCCGAGCGAGGCATACCTCTTCAAAAAATCTCCCAATTTCCTACATCCTGACATAATACGAATGACAATACTGCCATTATTATTAACATCGTTCAGATGAAGAAGATGTCATGAATCACACGTCAATCAAGAAATGGTGAATCAACTTGAGTGCAGAAGAAATCAACATATTATATTTATAAATAAAGGATCATTACCTTCTAAAATGCAAACTATGCTTAACGAATCCTACCATCGAGATCCAAATTAATGACTCAAGACGACCCGCACATTCTAAATCACTTAGCCAATCCTTAGACACTACTTTCAACATAAATCCTTCAATTTCACTTCGGGACCATGGACAATGCATTTTCCTGGTCCTATGCTGAGGGATGCCTGTGTAACCATCGCTCTGGAAAATCATGGCTCATAATATTGTAACCATTCACAGAATTGAAAGGTAGAAAATCCATCAGAACAATTAATTTGCTACGGAAAAAGTGAACCCTCACATTGATCTTCTGAGTCAAAGGTTGAATTGAGCTTCAACGCCTTCTGCTTGGTTTAGAAAGAGGTATTTTGGACCTCATTCACTATCCCTAGAAGGAGTTTCTAACATCGTTCCTATCACAAAGGAATGATTCAGGGTTGCACCTCTGCAATTTATGGGTGAACTTCCAACTGACCTCAGAAGCCATCGTCTATCCCAAAGATGATTTCCCCCTACCAGGCATTGACCAAAAGCTGGTTGATCTTGAACGAGCTAGCCATGAAATGATATCACTCATGGACAATTTCTTAAGCTACAATTGAAGGTATTATCATCCCCCGAGGATCAACACAAGACTACCTTTCATCACCCCTTGGGGGACTCTCTGCTATCGAGTCATGCCTTTTAGCCTAAAAAATGCTAGTGGTACATATCAGTGAGCCATGCCTTACACTCTTCCATGACATCCTGCATCGCATAAATGGAATGTATTATCCATTTAGATGCATTTGGCTTAACCTTGACATCAAAACATCAGAAATCCAGCACCTACCATAATCCTTGGGAAGATTCATATTCAACCGTGCTCATCAACCCTATTGTGAAATGCATATTTAACCAAGTTGAGAGATGTGTCTTTGCAAAATACTTTCCAGAAAGTTTCCTAGGTTTCATCGTGAGAATCTTTGTGAAGGCATCCCAGACATTTTGATTCTTCTAAATGGGCAAGTCAATTCTTGAAATTCCTCCACCCACTAAATCTCCATCAACTTCGTAGCCCACCAAGGAAAGGGGCTTAGTAAACCATTAAGAGATTTTATCTTGCAGCTCTATCCGACCACATAGTGATAACCAGGTGGGATCAGGGGTCTTCTCGGATTGCAAAAGGACATTTCATTCAAATGGGATGATGAAATCACCATATAACCTATCGACTTCCTTTGAAACAATACCTCCTTCAACCACCATTTCTCAGGTCATCCTTAGGATTTCCTATAACACTTAGTTTTTTTCTACTATATTCTCCACCTAAAGTTAACCATTAAACATCTAGGAAATCCATGGCTTGATATATATCGATCTCATGATTCAAACACCGAGTGAAAAGAATTGTTAGAAAAAATTTCATTAGCATAAGTTGTACCCTATCTTGACTTAGGAATAACTAGATATACCCACACTAAAAAAATCTACCTATCCTTAGTTTTCATTGCCACCAGAGACTATGCCATTACCTACTCAAAGGCTACAGAAACCTAAAGTCATAGACACAATGGACCGACCCATTACAATATATTTATACCAAACCCTAAATCAACAAATTGTTTAGAGACGATGTCATTGATAGAGTTGTACTTATGAATCATCTGGCTGAAATCATTTGACCTCAAGATTAAGTCATTGAAATTAGGCCCTAATCCTAAGGCCTGCAGCTATGACCAAAATGAAGTGTCATTCAATTCAACAATACCTATTTTTTGGAAGTCAACCATCTAAATTCAAGGCCTTCTATTGAGAATGATGAACCTATAGCTATTCCTTTCCATGCTAGAATGATACCCGCTTACCATAATGAAACTTTTCTTTGAATGGCTTTAAGTATCGGTGTGGGGGTAGGGCAATTGTAGTTATCCTCATTCCACTTGATGGTGAAGCACTATGGCCTTTGTATTTATAACTTGATTTTGATTGTAACAAATCAATATTGTTGAGTACAAATTCCACTCGCAAATAAGCTTGGGGTCTCCTAGCTTGGTTATGCCTTAGATGTTGAAATGGTCAATCAACATCTTTTATGATTCTCATCAGGTCATAAACCATAGTTTCAATGGTACTATGGACCACTGTCGTAACTGAAATACTTCCCATAGAGTTTATAAAACATCACATAGTAATCCATACTTGGTTGGGGACCACCTTTTGACCATTATCACACTTCAGAGACCAACCTCATACAAATCATACCATATAAATTTGTGGATCACCATGGAACCTTTTAAGCTTGAGAGCGCTCTACAAGGGACCTACTTCGCAATGTATTGACTCTAACCACCATTTGTCACAATAGGGGAAGAGGATATAATCACCCTCTTGATTTACCTCATGAGGTTAATACTGGTGGACAGAACCATTGCCCCTAACCCACTTGGTACCTTTAGTATAAGAAATATGTTGACTATCTTTCACTTTCCATGGCTACTTACCAATCTCACTCATAATGGATAACGAGTGCTTTGGCTTTGAGAAGTGTCTAAAAAAACTATTATGGACATCATGGGTGGTCTTACTTTACAAAAAGTGGATTTTGAAAAAATTCTCTTGTGATGCCTATTACAAGTTTTGAGCATTCCCTACACCATTAAGGAGGTCTTTCCTAATGATGGACCACCTATCTTTGCAGAGGATCACTTTAGTGGTGTTTTCTCTAGAGAGGTTACATGAGTGGTGCATTCTCAGACCTAGTGATATTATTTTCCAACCCTTAAACTATGATTGTTGTGCAAGTTGATGTCCAAATTTTGTGTGAAATGATAGCAACATACTAATCTCCATCACATACCTAGTCATTCCTTACAGGTCACACGAGATCCTTTGTCCTTTCTCTCCAGTGGGGTTTTGATATTGTTGGTGAGATCCAACCCCACATTCATATGGTACAAAGCCAGGCCAATGTTGATCAGTAGATCGCTACCGAATATTATACTAAATGGGTAGAAGACATTTCCCTCAATTTCTGGGCCAAATCCGAGAAGATATGCGAATTCAATCCAACCATCACATGGGAAAGTTTTTCATTTTGAAAAATCCAGCATCCGCATTATCATTGATAACAGAAAACAATAACATAAAACAAATGAAAAAATAAAAAAAATGAATTTGAGGAAAGCATGACATGATGTATCCACTTAAAAAATCTATCAGATCCTTGGTATAAATTATAATAAGTATGCCATATAACTAAGTCTAGTGGACGTCTTGAATTGGGGGTCATAAAACCTAAATTTATTGTACATGTACATCCAGGGTACATTTTTTCCAGTTATCCAACACATGAGTGGGTGACTAATCTTATTGATTACTAACTCAACCATATTGAACCCACCACACATTACCTAATGTTCGGAAGGTATCTCATCAACAATCCAATTCTAGAGAATTGAATTTTCAGTCACATCATTAGATGCTACAAACATTAACAACCCCCAAAAATTGGTTGTCAATGTTGAATAACACCCAAAGGATGTGATGGGTCATGTCACATCCATGAATAATGTGATTAGGTAACCTTTAAGAGTGACAAAAGTGAACATTCCTTTAAAGTGAGCTCATGATTGCTAGTCAAAGATAAACTATTTCACCATATAAATTTGGTGACAGTGGATAGCAAAAAAAATGCCACCTTAACTTCTTGTAAAGAAATAATGTTGATATCAAGAAAATTCTTCTAAAATTATCCCACTGTGTATTTGTAAGTGGGGTTATTAATAATATTAATATTCCATGAGATGAAATTAATGGGGAACCTACACCAAGGGACACATCCTTTGACTTCAATCATTTGATAGATTCGTAAATATTCTGCAAAACCATTATTGATTAGAATGAATTAAATCATTACGTTTAAATTTTATTCTAGCCTCTAGAAGAATCTTGCCTTTCTTGAGCTAGTGATGATGGTTGCGATAATGTCGATAACATGATTTATGAGGAGAAACTAAACAAACATTTAATGAAGCAGTAATAGAATTAATATTTAAGTCAGGATGAGAACTAGTGATAACATATACGTATGGGGTTGGATTAAGACATTGAATTAGAAAAAGGTCCCTTGAAGTAGAGGTAAAAAATTGAGTTTGCATAGGTAGGACTACCACCAAGGGCTTACCAAAGCTTTGTAAAGTGGGGGAAGGACCAACTTATGGATTAAAATTATTAAAAACACCAATGGAGGTCTGGTAGTGGTGGCTTTGTTACAGTTTTTTTTACGATGCACAATGGTCCAACGATCTTCACCATTTGTCTTAGGGATATCAACAAGGGGATTTCAAAATAATTTGTTACACTCGGATAAAAGTAGAAAATCCTAAATATAGTGTTCAAATGATTGACATACGAAGCAAGTGTTCAACAAGTTGATATATACCACCCTCTGAATATAACATAAATAATTCACTTGGATGACAAAAAATTCCTTAAGGTCTTAATAAAGGTCCACTTCTACACAAACTCACCTTTGAAGTCTTGTAGAGTAGAACATAGCAGGTTCCACAATTATGACACATCTAATAGAGTATGTTATGAGGTCGAGAAAATTCCAACACGACATGGGAAGGCTAAGAAACTCAACCCATAATGGGATCTTGAGTGCAATATGTTCTAAAACCAATAATTTTCATGTCAATGGGGATACAAAAAGAAATTTTATACATACCAGGTCAAGGATTTCTAAAAAAATCATTGCAGCCTACATTAAAAACCTTTGGTTGTATTTTGGACCATGTTTAACTTTATTCCATATTGGGTCCAAAAATATTGAACCCATGTTTAGAGCATGATTTCAAAGGAAAACCTTCAAACAAAATAACTTATCAAACAAAAATCCATTTACAAGTAGTATCAAATTTCTCAATAGGAAAAAACATCATGTGAAGTGGTATTACCTCATAGAATACCTTTGAACAAACTTGTTTGATTGCTTCATTGGAGGTGTTGTCACAATCTATCATAGTTTCAATAACTGGAATTTGATTGTGGGTAGCCATATAAAAACATTTCTTGAGGGAAGGATATCTAGAAGTATTCAATAAATGAAAGACATGCAAAAAATCTTCCTGAGGTAAAAGTGGTATAACACGAAGGCCCAACACCAAACAAATCCAATCGTAAAAAAAACTCTAGTAAAGCACGTTCTCGTCATTGTCCAATCACCTATCAAATAAAAATTCATCAAGTACTAACTTTAGAATCACCATGAAAAGAAACAAAAATATATATATTTAAAAAAGGAACACCATTTTGTGGTGAAAAATTAGATCCTCGTACAATACCCTTTTAGAATTTTCTCAAATATTTGTTTTTTCCCTACAATTTGATCCGTGAGATTAAAAAACATTAGTCTCGCAAATCCCTTATGTATCAATTATCGTATTTGAAAGATCAACATATTCATTATGCATTTTACAAAGATCACTAGTATAATATTTAAGATTTCTTTCCTTTTTCATTTTAATCAACTTCTATGAAATGAAATTACATCTTCGTAACACTCGCAATGTGTTTTTGTATTAACTCTATCAAATGGCTAACAATAGATAATTGAAAATTTAGAACATTTTACATCTTTAAAAAGCAATTTAATGTACGTAAATGATGCACGAGCATCTTGTAAATAAGAAATTTTGGTTTTCCTAGGCATTTATGGATGTCTAGAGTCTACCTGGGATGGTCATAGCTTGGACTAGTTCATTTGGACTCTATAAGCAAGAATGAGGAGTTCCCCTCCAAATGTATAATTTGAATTTTTGAAAGTAGTGATAGGATGCTAATAGAGCTAGGTTCTGGTACAGGAGTCTAATTTAATCAAGGTTATAAGTGATATACATCATCTTTTCTAGACTTCCTCACTCTACCTAGGCTTTAAATCAGCTTAGTTTGTTTAATCATAGTTGAGGAGGGTTGAGTTAAAACCCTAACTACCTTCATTTTCTACATTGGGAAGGAGAAATTTGAATAGATGATGATGTATGAGTTGTAGGAAAGGAATAGTAGGGGAAATACTCTATAATAGAGCCTATTGGCTCATGAAGCCCTTGTAAAATCCATGGTTTATCAAGAAAATATCTTCTTTTGGTTACAAAACTGTAGATGATGATATATTATGATCTTTTGCATACTCAAAGGCACTTTTTCTTAAGCAATAATCATTCCTAATACCAATTTTAGCTTGCATACATTACTAAACCTGATGGTACATCTCAACAATGTTCAATCATTCAATAAATTGGAATCAAAACAACAAGAATCAATAATTACCTCTCTTTTTGACAAAGCTGCCCTTCATTGCTTTTAAGGAACTCAGCTCAAGAATGTAACTATTGGAATTTCTCAAGCATGAATTTTAAAACTGACATCATACCTTTTAATAAATTCCTTCTCCTGACCTTGTTCATCTATTCAATACTCTTCATCAATCCAAGAACCTCTATACCTCTATTTCTAGTTTAAGTCTACCATGTTTAGTTCAATTTGGCTCTTTTCTCTCAAATAAGAAGCTTAAAAACTAGAAAATTTTGAGGCCTTTCCTCTTACTGAGCTACTCTAGTCACTTCATCATACTCTCAGATCCCCAAACAAGTTATCTCACCCATATAGTTTCTCATGATCCCTCAAAAATCACATCTCACTCGTCTTAACTAATATTATCTGATTAACTAAAATGTGGTGAAAATATGATATTCTATCTATAATTTAAGTTAATCTAAACTAGTAACAAGAATAGAATAACTAATAGAAACTGAAATGTAAATGCTAAATGATTTTATTTGATATTTAAATGAAATGAAATAATGGAAATAGGAGTGATAGGGTACTAACCTGAAACTGACTTACCTCGCTGTGTATTAGGACCAAACAGAATGGTGTGCAGAAAAGGGATAATGTGGTGGAACAACCCAGAAAATTACAGCATGAGCTGATTTTCCTATATTGGGGTGCCTAGAGGAGGACTGAGGTGCCTTTGGGCACCACGGTCTGTAATATGGGCACTCTGGTCTATAGAAAATCTTAGGATCTAAATCTAACAATGTCATTATATCTTCACAATATCTGTAAATTTTTCACATGGTTGTCGTAGTACTTTCGCTTATGTCAATGTAAACCTGTGATGAAGATCTATCTATAAAACCCTATATAAAGCATCAAATCCCTAAAAAATAAAGATGCATATGAAGGGATCAGTCTGACCTTAGTTCTTATAATGATGGACTTACAACTAAACACTACACTACATTTAGGACCTAATGTAGTTATGTGTGCTTGTGTGTGTAATTATGTGCCTAGGGTGCCCTAGTGCTAGTCACATAAATATAGGGGGCAATAAATAGATGTAAAATGTAAATGGTGGATGGAATAGAATGAATAAAACCCTTCATATATAGTATGTATGATGCAATGATGCCCAAATGTAGGTCCTTTCCTTAGTAGATAGCTAACCCTTGATGGTAGACAGTTTTCCCATAAGATAGTAGGTATGTTATGTTTATATAGGGATCTCTTGCTCAAATTTAGACACTAATTACCCCACATGCCGACTAGTACCTAGGGGAATGAGAGGGGAAATGGAAAAGACCGACCCCAAATAGATAAATTAGATCTAAGTGATGTCGACACCACGGAGCCTAAAATTAAGGATCGGGGACCCTAGGCACCCTAGTCAAAGACTAGAGATGACAAATGACCAAATAACAACACTTGAGACTCCCTGGGAGATGACTAGAACTACACAAATAAATGACGACTATGTAAGACAAATGATGACAATGATCAACTAACTGATGATAGGACTAGGGGATAAATCATTAATGAATATGTTTCTTACGTGAGATCTATATATAAAATGACATATTTACTATCTTATGGGTGGACTATCTACCATCAAGGGCTAGCTACCTACTAAGGCAAGGGAACACATTTGGGAATCATTGCATCACACACACTGCATAGGAAGGGTTGTATTCATGCTATTTTAGCCACCATTTTCATTTTACATCTAGTTATTGGCCCCTATCTCTACATCATTGGCGCTAGGACACCCTAGGCACACAATTGCACACACAAGCACACAAAACTACATTGGGTCTGAAATGTAGTCCAGTGCTTAGTTGTAAGTCCACCATTGTGGCAGCTAAGGTCAGTCTTACCCCTTCATATACATCTTTATTTTTTAGGGATATGATGCTTTGTATGGGGTTTGGTAGGTAGATCTTCATCACAGCTCTACAATGACATAAGTGAAAGTACTGTGACAACCATGCAAAAAAGATAAAGATATTGCGAAGATCTAGTGACACTATCATATTTAGATCCTGAGCTTTTCTACAGATTAGAGTACCCAAACTATAGACCAAGGTGCTCACAGGTGCCTTAGTCCTCCTCTAGGAGCCCCAATCTAGGCATATCACCACTTGTTGCAATTTTCAAGGTTGTTTTGTTACACTGTCTTTCATCCACACATCATTCTGTTTGGTCCCGATACACAATGAGGTAATTCATTTTCAGGTTAGTACCATATCACTCCTATTTCCATTATTTATTTTATTTAAATATCAAATAAAATCATTTAAAATTTATATTTCAGTTTATACCAGTTATTATATTATTGTTATTAGTTTAGATTAACTTAAAATATAGATATAATATCATATTTTAGTGAATCACTACCCTATTAGGTGCTCAATACTAATGGATTTAGTCATCCCATGGCTGGAGATACTCAGGCCTACCCAAAATAAATTATATATTCCTCTAAGTACTTCTACGCACCCAAATTTGCACGTGCTACATTTTTGGGAAATGGTTACAAAAGGTCCTCAATGATGATTCATATCTTATCTGAAGGTGTTCAAGTTCCTGAACCTACTTGTAGCTTATATTTGTAGCCTAGATTTCCTTACTTAGACTTTATATGCTTTTTATTAGCTTACCACTTATTTTTCCCTTGTTCTTTTCCTTTAGTGTCAAAACAACCACCCTACCTAAGTGGCAGTTTTGTAACCATTGCCTAGGCAGGGTGATGGTCGTATAACCACCACTTTACATAGGGCAGTGGTCTTGTGCGCATTTTCCAAAATGTTCCAATATGATTTGGGATGCATTTTTTTCAATTAACTTCACTTTGAACGCATGTTTCTTACCCGTTTTGGTTGATTTCAAACTTGACTTCTTTGTGGCATTATCTTCTTCACTTGTAATTTTTGATCAATTGTGATTGAAGGTTCAAACCCCTTCTTCACTATTGATGTGGCACCCCATGGCTACTAAATGGCTTGAATTTTCCCAGTCAACCTTCTATAAATTGTTTGCTTGTTTTCAAGAAAATGGTCAAAGATCATTTTGAGTATTCTTGCAATTGCTAAGTTGCCTCTTTCTTTATGGAAACTACATAACCAATCTCAGTTCCATTGTGTTATCTTTCTTCCACTTGCATTTTTCCTAGATTTCCAATTCAAGCTTCCATTGCTCCAGCACTTTCCCTCTATTGTTGTCATTGCATTCCTAACCTCTTGGACTCACGTGGACACAAAAGACTAAAAAGATAAAAAAAAGGGGACCAAGTACTACACAACTGGATTTCTACTTCTCTGTATTCCAGGTTGGAGTTGTTATTTTTTTCCTTAATTTCTTCAAAAAAAATATTTCTGAATTGTATGCACATTATCAAATAGAGTAGAGAATCATTTCCATAGTTAAAATCATTCAAAGTTGCAACAGATTATTTGTTTCAAACCCAAATATTTCTTAGGAAATATTTCTTCTCTTGCTTATCTCTGTAGGTTTGCAAGGAAGTAAATTTCAAAGAAATATTTTGTGGATTTTATAAGTAAATACAAGCATCAATCCATATATAAAGATCCTTTGTTATTTTTTCGAGGAAGTTGCAGAGAAGAAAAGCTTGCAAGAAGCTCTAATTTCTTCTACTGCCCCTAAGATAGAATATAGGTTAGATTTGCATTCATAGTTAGTGAAGTTTTCATTTAAGATAAAATATATTTCCTCTTTGCATAGATAAACAACCACATCCAGTTGTTTTATTTGTTTTAGGATTTAATTTGTTAGAAGCTTTATTGTTATTTCTTTATTTAAACAGAAAAGGAAAAGATATTTACTTTGTTAGATTAGTAGCTTTGTACTTGTTTATTCCATTAAAGTACTTAAAAATGTAAAAAAACATAGAAGTAGTTTCAATTCAATTAGATTAGTCGTATTTGTTTAATTAGATTAGATATTTTTGATTCATGACCATCAACGGTACTGAATAAGAATGTACTTACAGAAATGATCCATGGATGCCATAATTGAATGTCCCCGAGTTATCCAGGGACAACGATACAGGACTCCATCTTCTTGTCCTTAGAACATTGGCTTGATATGCCGAGAAAATCTAACTATTCAAAATTTTTAATATCACGGCTGATAAGGCCTATGAGTTTTGGACTACCCCTGGTAATAGATTTTGACCATTCACATGACCATATCAGGACCACAACAACCAAGAACATACGGTAGCAATCCTAGAGGCCCAACACCAAATGCGCCAGAATTAATCAAAGACATTGACATAAGTCTGCGCACACTAGCTTTCCGTACATCACTATTACCACTAGATATCATATCACAATTGAACACAATAACAACGAAGCTCACTGAACCCTTGCATTTTGGACCGCTCCCACCAATTAGATCTGATTTCGTGAAGCCAAATTGTTCCATGACCCTGTCTAGACAGATTTATGAGGTTCCCATTGGTTTCCCACGAATTTCACAACCAATAGAAAGGATATCCGTAGAGCTCGATATTGATTGGAGTCTCCATGTTGCCATCCTTTCTGATTCATCCATCTAACCCATACATGTTAGAGAGGCTTTCATCACACTTGATGATCAAATCCCATTATTGTGATTTGAATACATTGTATTGCCTTGATAACCTATCCATACCATTTACGCACAATTTCATCCACTTCCATATTTCGTTATCATCCAGCCATCCATTTTTCCACATCGGGTGCCTCAACACGACCTCAGATGATCTAGAGGTCCATATAGAGGAAATATGTTTCCTAAACTTCCCAGTATCGATACAATGTGGAATTTTATTTCGAGAGCTTTCTGTCGACTATTTGAATGTCGAAAATGGAGTCTGTATGCACATCTGGTGGCTGGTCAAAGTTTGGTCAACAGCTGGTCAACATTGGTCAACCAAAAATGTATGATTTCTAAATTATCTAATGTTAGCACAATTGCGTAGATCTCTCCAAGACCTTTCCAATGCATTTTGAACGGACCAAATTTGAGTCCGTATTTAATAGTTATGATCGGTCAAAGTTTAGTTAATCAGTAGTTAACAACCAGAGGATATGCCAAATGGACAAATGAAATGGTGGCATGTAGCATAGCTGCACAGCTTCATTTGACATGTAGAAAATTTTCATGTGGCCACTTAGATTTATTATTTATACATGTGTCATTAAAGGTGGGTTTATGATTTTTACCCACATAAATGGTTTTATAATCTTTTATAAAAAAAGAGAGAGAGGAAAAGTCCACATGACAATAAATTTTAGTGGATAAAGCCTATTAAAAAGGCTTGCATATAATGTGGGATTTTTCCAAACATAAATCTGCTCCATCCACATGAAGATTGGATATTATTATGGGGTTGAGTTTTTTAAAAAATATGGCTTAAACTTATTTAAAAGCTTAAAAAAGGGAATTAGTCCCTATTAATCCACTCAAAACCTATTAAGGCTATGATATTATTTGAAGCAGATTAAATATTTGGTGGCTAAATTATTTTTATGCCACGGAGAATTTGGCTAAGCCTAATCCGTTGAGGATTATTACGGGATCTTTTTAAAAATAAGTCATGGATATTATCAAATATCCTTATATTTCGAGCTCCTAATCAATATAAATAGGGGACCTGGGTACATTGTAAACACACACAACTCTAAACTATTTTATTAGAGCTCAAAGGAGGGGGAGAATATTTTGGAGAAATATTTATAAGTCCTGTTATTATTATTTTAATAGGAAAATATGGTGGTGTTAATTTGTCGTTTCTTCCCCCTCATTTCTCCTTCATAGCTTCATACCTTTCCATGGCTCCGTGCATGATTGTCCAGACACTCGATCCACCATTGTTGCTCGGAACTAGCTTAAACATGGCCACATAAACACCTAGTCCATGAAAATACATGGATTTTAGGGGAAGTAATGATTAAAAGTGCTGAAAAGATGAAGAACGGGAAGAAAATGATGATTTTTTACTAGATAACTATGAAGCCACCCAATCAAAAACTCCTCATATCTTGTAAAGTAAAATTCGGATCAAGATTCCATCTTTTACAAAATTTCACATTTTCAAGACAATAAAGATACAACAAAAAAGATGTCAAATGGTGACCATAATCATTTTCTCTAAAAAAATCCTCATTTTATGCACCATCTCGCATTCGTTAAATTTCCCATCACTCCAAAAATAGAAATGAACTAAAAACTTTCACATGGGCTCCAAATAAAAAGCATATCACAATGGAGTTGTTGTCATTACAAATGGAGATGAAAAATAGACCTGTAAATTTCAAGCTCCATTAATGGCAGCCATGGTAGTTTCTGTTGGTGTAGGTGGTATTTTTCTTCACTTATTTAGTGTTATTCCACCTCACCAGGTGAGTCATCTCACTTAGGTGGACATGGATCTACATATCATCTTAGTTACGACATATTCTCTTACAGAATCTGTCATATGTGTAAGTGTGTCATAGAAGTTACATTCCCATTTGGGAAAGTAAATCCTCTTCCCCATTATGGAGGAATATTCTCTTACATGGGAGTTACACATTCACTCCCCTATTTTTACTCACCTCCTTTGATCTATGATAAGCCTAAGCCAAGCCAAGCAATTCCATTCTACTCCATTTTTTAATCTTGAGCTCTCATATGCATGCAAATTGCTTATAAAGCTTGTTTGCTTTAATCTCGCAACCCCTACACTTTGGTGAAGTGTAACTATTTGATGCACGTGAATTCCTTCCAGGTCTTTTTCCTTCACTCCTTCATGGTATTAGAGCTCGGGGATCTTAACCATGTTACTCACTTTGGTGGCTTACTACTCACTGCCTTGTAGTTTCATGTGTAAGTTCTCAACTCTACCTTGTGCTCTACTTGCATTTTTCGAGGGTACATGTCATTGGTTTTTGGTCAACTTACATCACTTGAGGCACCGTGATTTGTGTTTGCATACTAACCTCACCTACATCTAGCTCATTCCTCTTTATGGCTTGGTTTTCTCAACTTAGGGTTGCTTTGGTATGCAGTGATCGATTGGCTCATGCATTAGGCCTACACTGCATTACATCCCAGGTTCTGTCTCGAGTTTCACTACTAATGCCTTGGTCTATCCACTCATTGTATCATATTTCTTTTGCATAGTTGAAAATCCTCACTTCGTGTACCATCTCGCATTCATCGGATTTCCCATCACTCCAGAAATGGAAATGAACTAAAAACTTACACATGGGTTCCAAATAAAAAACATATCGCAATGGAGTTGTTTTCATTGCAAATGGAGATTAAAAATAGACCTATAAATTTCAAGCTCCATTAATGGCAGCCATGGTAGTTCCATGCCCAAAGCCACTGCTAGGTCAAAATTTCAAAAATTATTTCCAATCATTCTTAATGACAAGACGAGTCCAAAAAAGTATGTTCCATAGAAAATCGAGCACTAGAAACACACTTTCTAAAAATAGTAAGTTTTCCAATATAAACTTGTTATGTTTGGAAAGTCATCATCAAAAGTAGCTGAGACAAAGGCAACGGGTATTGAAGATCACAAGGAATTCAGAGTGACTATTCAGAGCAAAAAATAGTGAAAATGACCACTTATTAAAAATAGTAAGTCCTTTATATGGGTGTTTACGAAAAATAGTAAGTCACCCCAAAGAAGTGGTTGAGGCAAGGGTAGGGTGCACAGTATCGAATGAGGGAGTTCATCACATCAGGATGGTCAAGAAGAGGCAAAAATCACGTCTCACTAAAAATAGTATATCATAAAAGCTGATTTGAAGGAGATTCATAGGGATTCGAATATTCAGAGTTTCACTGCATTCAGAGCTTTCCATTAATGAGGATCAACGGACTTCATCGGAAATGACATCTCTGCTTCTTCTTCTCTCTCTCTTTCTCTCTCCTCTTCCCCCAACTTTCTCTCACTTTCCAATATTCTAATTTTGCATTGGGATTGTACTTTTTCATATGTCCTAATGTTCCTAATGTAATAAGTCACCTTTATGTTATAAAAAGGGACTTAAAAGTTTCTTAGGAAGTTGAAAAGTTTTAAGTTGTATGAGGACATATGAAAAGGCATTGGGGGCAGATGAAGAGTCATATTCTACTGTATAAATTGTAATGTCATTCTAAACTCAAGATTATATTGTACTTTGAGAGGATAAAGGAGATATCCATTTTCTTCCTTTCCCCCCTTCTCAATTTCCTCCATTTCTCCACTATGTACAATTTTGTTTGAGAAAGTAATGCAAGAAGGAGTTTCTAGCTTTCTTTGACTAAGATGTTTCTTAATACTTTGTGTTCATCAAATTTCATTTGGTCTTAATGATGCTTACAAATTTGTTTCTTCTTATAAATTCATGTGATGATACTTCTAACTAGTGTGTGGAGGAATTTGTTTTCCTACCGGCAACATTATCTCTCATACGTCTTTTCTCACTCCCCTTTCTCTCTCTTCAGACAAAGTTCTCTCTTGCAAATATCTACAATCTTTTCCGCAGGGTCAGTGGAGTGTCCCTGTTGGATCCCCAGTCGAAAGGCCACCATAGAAATCTACCTTTTCATGTGCATGCATATACGGCAGCTGCACCGATTAAGTAGAGGGACTTAGATTCCTAGAGCGTTGGCAAGAAATCCACAAGTTTTTCCACCCAAAAAATTTTCTCACCAACACATAGTATATGCTATTGGTCGACAACATATAGTATTTTTTCGGTCGGTAGCATATAGAATGTTACCATCCGGTAGCATATTTTATGCTACTGGCCGACAATATATAGTATGTTAATGGCTGGTAGCATAGAAAATGCTATCGGCCAACAACATACTATATGTTGTCGGCTGGTAGCATAAAAAATGCTACTGGATGACTATATTCAGGTGAATTTTTCAAATTCCTATTTCGCGAGAACAGTGAATTGATCCCTAAAATTGACTTGCACCTAGAAACGTTTGGTGAACTAGTCCTAACTAGTACCCTAAAAATTTACCAATTTCAAATTTCAAAAACTAGAATATTTGTCAATTAACGAATATTCACCACCAAAATTTTCCCTATAAAATAATAAAACAAGTTCAAATGATTCCTTTAAGATAATGCCTTTCAAGGTGGATCTTCTGGTGGGCTTGGGAATGGCTATCTTAAGCCTTTCTCAAGTGGGTTCATATTCTTTGAAGTTGAGTTAAAATCTGAAATTCATCAAGGAGGTCAATTCATGAGCTAGGATTGTTGTGAAATTAATTTAGGAAGATTTTGGAAATATCCGTAGGTTTAGGAGCAAGATTGGAAAAAGTGGTTTTTTTAGGCTAAAGGAACTTGCACTGCAAAAAGGCACCTGAAATTCAAGAGATGATTTTGGGAGCTTTGGAATGAGTTTAAGGCCAAAAAAAATATCATTAGAAATATGATTCAATTATCTACATGGTAGTAATCTTAAATTTTTCACAACACCTAGACCTTTCTTTCCACAACTCATTATTTGTAGGAAGAACTTGTGTTCTTGATCAAAAATATCGTTTTTAAGAATTTTTAAAGTATAATAAGATATTTATACCACTCCCATCCTTCTCAAAATGTTATTTCTAGTCAAAATTATATATATATATATATATATATATATATATATATATAAGTTCCCAAACATTCACTTGGGAGCTATGGCAATGCCATTTTCAAGTTCTCCAAGGTACAAGCTCAGTCCTTAGCCAATTTTGTTGATGCCACGTGGTAGGATGAGGCTGAGGCACACTTTTAGAGTCCCTCTATCCCTCTCCAAGCATACAAGGGGGGAATAAAAATGTGCTCCCCCACCTTAAGCCTCATAGACCCTCAACATGACTGTGAGGAGCTCTAATAAGCCCTTTCCACCAAATTTCTTTCCCCCACTCCAACTTCCGCATGTGTACCAAGTGTCACCACTAAGATAGGGTACATTTTTGGTGTCCTATGTCCCATTCCAAGGGGAAATTTGGGGTAGAAAATTGCACCCCCCCTTCCATGCTTCCACCAAGTCCCCCATATGACCAAATATTGACCCCAAGAGCTCAAATTAAGCACTTTTCTCATTTTCCCTCACTCATAGATGTGTGCCATGTGTCACCCTAAGGATAAGGAATTTTCTTGATTTCCTCTCTGCGTCTCACACCTATAAATACTCACAATCGTCCATTTTTTTCATTCCCCCCACATTTCTCCATTTTCACCCAGAACTCTGGCAAAACATTTCCAGAATTTATCCGTCACCATTTTCCATTTCCATCCATTGCACACATGTTTCCATGATCTAAAAAGGAGAAATTTCATAAAAAGAAAAAAATAATGTACCCTATAATTCACTGTGAATAACCCAGGCGCATTGTCACATCACTCAACTTGAGCTAAGTGGTCACCCGAAGCATGCAAAGGCACTAGGTCCCTCTTTAGATTTGTTTGTACATAATATTAGCATGATGGTGCGTATAGGTATTCAGATTCATAACTAATAGTAAATAACACACAATGCATAAACCATATATAGTTCTTAGAATATATATAATATGTACTAAACAATGACTATAACAAGATATACCATGTAAGAACAAGATTCATTCATGTTCAAAACCATTATCCAGCCAATTTGAACCATTGTATTAAATATTGGAAAACATAGAAGCTTCTTACATTGCATAAGCATCTCCATGGGTCATGCATGTGACAAAACCAGTAGCATAACTATACCACTTTTCCACACAAAACCATGTAAATCAATACATATATAGGGGGGACTTTCCCTTCACCACCCATGCACTTCTCAAAATAGGTCACATGTTAATAATATACATGTGCCTTTACAAAAGGATGCACAACATGCAAGTGCTCTTAAGAATATACTTCTTATAGTTAACTCTGAGTAGAAATCCTATTATTATTTTAAGCTATGCATGGCACTCAGTTTCCGCTTGTTCCCAAAATACCATTGCGTGGACCGCAAGTCTCATGTCTTTGTGTGCTCACCACGCTATCTCACATAATAGCCCTTATCCACAAAATAGCTAAGTCCTAAATTCAATGTGTTCTGGTGCACTCTTATTCTATTATTCTTCCACGCCCTTAAATATGCCTTGCTATAATGTGCACATCCTTAATATGCCTTCACCTTAGAGCAATATGATATCTACTCAACATTACCTCACACTAAGGTACATTTCTGTCTGGGAAACGGAAATTCCTTCTTATGTCTCAATAAAAAAGAATAAGGAATGAAATAATGAATGAAGAATTGTACAAAAGAATGAAGTTTACTCTGTAGTACCCTCTTCCTTAGGTAGGACTAACTTTAGATATTCATTTTTGAGTTCAGCCTCCAAGGTATACTAGTCACTTAGCATGCTCCATGTCTTTTCCAAAAATTATGTCACTATGGCATCCATTTCATCCTGAGTGATCATTTCCTTTTCATTTTGCATCACTTGGACAACATGTGCCATACTTGAGATTAGTCCTTGCATAGAATCCATTTTCTGTGCTATAATTTTTCCAAGTTCATTGATCTTATCTTTGTGTGGATCTTGGGTTACCGTAAGGGCCTCGTGCTTTTGTTTTACTAGGGATAAAATCTTTACGCACCCAAGTGTTTTGTCCTTCATTGAATTCAACACTTAATTATCCTGTACTATAGTTCTGATTCTTATTATGGCATCTTATGTTGCACACATGTTTAAATCTTGATCTTCTTTCTTCAACTTATCTTTCAATGCTTGGGGCAAGGCCTCAAAACTTGAAATTTTCCTAACAATGGTAGCCCTTTCTCTTATTTTTTCTTCTGTGGGATATTTTGGTGTGGCCATAACAACGGGCTCTTTACTCAAAACTAGATCCACCAAAGTGCATCTACTGTCGATAGAGAGTTACTACTGCAGGAGATAGATCTGAATGAGATAACTATAATCTGGTCTCCATAGGTGTAGCAATAGATCTGCAATCCATCATCCTGAATTTCTCAAGCGTTGTCTTAGTATACTTCAAATAAGAAACAAATATGTGATTCTCTTTCTGTCATACTTCCAATCTAAGCTACTAGTGTATTAGCCTGAGATATTTCATGTCGAATAATCAGTTAAGATCTTTCTTCATTGCATCAATCATCCTCACTAAACTACTAATGATGACTAGATCTTTGAAATAGAAACAACAATAAGAATATACCCCCTTGCTTTTTGAGGTAGATATTGGGATCGTATGGATTTTTAATAAATCCATGTTGTACGAGATGCTCATCTATTTTGATGTACCGAAGAGTAAGACCTTAGCAGGAAAATTTCACAGTACAAGTGTCAGGGATTTTCGAAGTGTAAGACCCCTAGAGGGAAAATGTTACAATCAAGATAAATGAAGAAGTATGGTGGGCCCATAACCCACAAGCCCCATAGATCAAACCAATTACCAGGTTAAAGAAGTAGCAGTTTAAAGACTACGATATTAGTTGTAGAGATTTATTCAGTGACAGAGTTCATGATCCAAGAGAGGAGATATGAGATTTTTAGGAAAACAATCCTTCCCATTGGGGAGACGTGATCTGAAGGACAAGTGGAAAAATAAATATCAGGCAAAGGTGATAAGCATGGGTTGAATTTTCATACCTCTGGTCTTCGACACTCGTAATTATGTGGGATAGCCGTCATTGACAACCGATTGAAAAAATAATACCACGTGGTGGGTCCTTAGGCCAGCATGTGGCCTGCCACCACTTTTCCCCAATTCAACTCAGCTTGGTTATATTTAGCTCAATGAGCTATATACATTAGCAAGTTCAATTTTTTAACTAAGTTATATATCGAGCCATGGGTTGAGATACATTTCTACATTGGACAAGTTTCCATGCAAGAATGAGTTAAATTTATGCGGAAAGTTGATAGTTTAGCTCGGTGATGTGCCTATATTCATCGGTCAACAAAAGAGGAGGACGTGGCCCTAAACCACGATTGATAAGGTTATCCAAGGCTATAAAAAAATATTTACTATCTCCATTTCCCACACATATGGGATAATCCACATCAAAGTGGATAGGTTGTGGTAAAAGACTTGGCCGAATAACTCAGCACTGGCGAACATGGAGGTCGGGCTTATGGTACAACAGTAGTAGACATGGATGGGTTGCAGAGTGAACATGTGGGTAGGCAAGGTCACAACATTTGGGGTTGTTGGACTAACCAACCAAAAAGGAGGTGGGGGAAGTCGAACCCATGACCTCCCCCTTATCTTCAAACTGGCCCAACCAACATGGCCAGCAAGCTGGTTGAGGTATGAGCTGGACAATGGGGATTATAAATAGGATAAGTGGGCCACACTTGGCTATAGAATCTAGCCTCCCTCCATTCAAATAACAAGCTCACTTCGATATCATTAAAATATCTCTCCCAAGCATCTGAGGAGATGAAGGTTTAAGGAGTTTGAAGAAAATTATGCTTTAGAAAAATATAAGGTTGTATTTTGGGATCTTATAATACAAGCTCATTATGAGCCTTCCCTTAAAGGCACACAAGCTCACTTGGAGCTTCACACAGAAGTCTCACTTCAAGACAAGATCATATACACTCATTTTTTAAGCTTCAAAGTAAACAAGATCATTGTGGGCATTGGATTCAATCTCCTCCTGAGCTATGGAGAGCCTCTCTTAGGTGGGCCAAACATAGTATAAAGGAAAGTGATGATATAATGTGGCCTTACTAAAATGTGAAGGCCCACATTTTGGAGGAATAAGACCTATATTTTAATATAGGAATATTTTTTAGCAAATATATAGGAGCCTATTTATAGGCATTGTATAAGTCCAATAGGAAATATTGAAGCTCCGTTCTCTCCGACCATGAAGCAATGCTCCAATCCCAAGCTGAGACCTTAGACGACTAGTGAAGTTCAAAGGCATATTCATGGTGACGTTATTGGAGATAGAAATCCTATTTTATTATTGGAATTATGGAGAGAAATAAGACCTATATCAAATAGGTAATTTCATCATCTTCATTAAGAACCAATTATTACTATCGGCCAGAGTAAGATAAGACCTATTTTAAATAGGAAACATTTATATTGGGAGTTATTCAAACTACCAAATATGCCTTTTTTACCACACTTCATATTGCAGAGCCTAGACTTTATTGCCATAGGACATTCTGTAAAAGAAGATCAGATCTGTTGCATAATCTGGGAAATTGTCACTCGATGTTCGTGGAGGAGGTTTTTGTTCTTCAGGCTTATTAAGCCACAACTTCAGAGTACGTAATCAGGGAACCATGTGACTTTGTAGCTGAATATGAATATTGGATCAAATTTACTTATCATCTAGGATATCTACTTGATGTTTAGGTTCATGTTCCATTTTGTATTTAGTATTATCTAGTTTATATTTTAATTTTGTTTTTCAGTCATTAAGTGGACAATATATCAATTTGATTACGAACTCGAAGAGGTAGGCTATTGCCAAACTTCGTTATCAACGTGGGTTTTTACACTATGACAGTTATTTTGTGTGCTCTATTTCACTAGTTGTATTATTTTAAATGGATTAATTTTTTCAGCAAATATTAATAGCCTATAGGGGTTTGAAGTCAATTAAAAATTTTGACCTAGATTTTTGGATCAATGAGAGCTCAATTACTTGGTTAACACTAATAAGGGGAAGTTTGTTACACAATTTTCATGTGAGTTTGTGTGATGAGACCCTTTTACATGGTAGTGACCAAGTAAATCATGTGCATGTTAATAGAGGGAGGTACAGAGATATTTTGGATGAGGTGAGCAATATTTGTTCCATTGAAGAGCTTGTTTAAGGAACTTATAGCTCAGAATTGGTCAAGGATTGAAGAGATTTATTTGTGCAAAGTTATAACTTAAAAATCATGTACTGGAAACTTAATTATTGTTTAATTTACTTTAAATTATTCCCCTTTATCATTCAATATTGGATAAGACTTCAAGGAGTATCTATAGTCTCCCCTTACCGAACATAGCATCCTAAGAACTTATAACACAATCAAATCAGAGTTGTGTACTAATTGTGGAGTTTTTCAAGAAGGGAGATGTTTTAGGTAACATCTTAAATCATTGATAAAGGTGATTCAAGCTATTTCAAGATTCAACAATGTAATACTTGCTCACAATTTCATAACAGTCTATATAGAAAAGACTAAGACAATTCATAAAACCTAGTCTATGAGTTTGAATCAGGGAGTTTGGAGCCATAGGATGATTTTGGACCATTTAGTGATGGAGTTGATATACTTGGTATTCCTAGAGAATGAGATAATAACTAAGATAGTACAATGAGACCTAAAAGGTTCAAGTGGCTTTGGATAGGTAGACACTCATTTATTGAGGTAAAGAGCCAATTTAAGGCTTAAAAGATAGTTGGAGCCAAGAAATGAGAAGTATTTGAGATTTTTGTTGAAGAAAGTTTTGAACAAGGGATTGGAACTATCAAGATGGTGAATTCATGTAAGGCATGTGAAGGTGTTGAAGTGTTAGACTTGAGAAGATAAAATTTTACATATTATGAACCTTGAGTCCTTAAAGCAACAAAGAGTAGACTTCATAAAGGGTAAGAAAAATTATACTCACACTTGTTAATTACCATTTTAAGTATTGTCATATCATTCATTAGGTAATATTTACTAGAGTATGGGGTGAAAAGAGAGGTTAAGGTGGAAGAATTACTTATATGTGCACTGGAGTCTTAACCTTTTCAAGGAAATTCAAGGAGACTTTCCATAAAGGTAAGAAAACTTGTATTGTCCTTATTAATGCTCATTTTGAAATGATGTCATAGCATGCACTAGAGTTGATTGAACAAGGTTACTAGATAGAAAGGAAGGGGTTAAGATTCGATACCAAATTTTGAGCATACTAACTTAAGAATAGAGTTGGTTTGGGTAATCTAGAAGTTGAAATAATCTTGTTTTTAGCTATGAGTGTACTAAATGCATGAAAGTGAATAATGCTCTGCGTCATTATTGGTATCATATTAGAGGAAAAGAGATTGAATAAGTTGAGATAATGTTTTTTATAGTTTATAAGAGGAGATAGAAGATTTTAACAAGAAGATGAGTGAAAAGAAGAGCTTAGAACCAATCATAGGGCATTGTTATGTGGTGCCAAAATGGATGAAGAAACTAGGTATAAAGAGTGATGAGATGAAGTAAAATCAAGTGTATGAGAGGATAAGAGAACAAGAAGAATAGAGAGTATTGGAAAGAATGATGTTAGAAAGAAAACACTTAATGGAAAAAAGGAAAATGTACAGAGATAGAGAGTTGAATGTTATTAGGCCTTAAGAACCAAATGTAACAGATGAATATGATGAAGGAGAACCAGCAACAAACATGCTTAGGGTATTTTTATAATTATGAGTCAAAGTAAGAGATAGCAAGAGAAGAGAGAGAGGGGGGGAGAGAGAGAGAGAGAGAGAAGTTAGAGAAAGAGAAAGAGTTTTGGTTTCATAATAATATCATAGAGCTGAAACAAGAGGTAAATCATTTGATAATATTGATGGAGAAAGAAAGAGAAAAACAAGGACAAAAGACAAGGTTAGTGGTTAGAAATAAATCCAAGTGGCCAGTTAGGCAACTTGTAGAGAAAAGGAAAAAAAATAAGCTAAGGACAAGGATAAAACAAGAAGAAAGAATATTGAGACATGAAAAACAAAATGAGTAAGCAATAAAAGGAAGTGATTAAAGAGATGGTATTGATGGAGGATCAGAGTGATGAAGAAGAAGTAATAAAAGAATTTTTGGCTTCTCTTGAGATGGATGGACATGATGAGATTAGTTGGTATGTAGAGATAAAGGAAATAGAGTTCAAGAGAGAGAGAAATGAAGTGATGGAAAGAAAGGAAGAACCTACGGGAGCATCAAAGCCTCAAGTTTTTCAAACTAACAATGTATGCAAATGTGTACTTATAGATATGAAGAGTGAACAAGAGAATGTTTTTGTTTTTGAAATTCTATAATAGTTCGAAATAGAGGTAGTGACCTTGAAACATACTTTATAAAAAGATGAATCATGTGGAAAAAGAGACAGAAATCAGTTCCAAGATAAAGAAAGAGAAGCAGCAGCAAGACCAAGAGGAAAATGTGATGATGGAAGAAGAGGAAAAAGATTATGAAGTAAAAGAACTTATTCGTGAAGATGTATAGAAGAATGAAGACTAGGAAAATCACAAGATGAAAGTAATGTAGATAGAGGAAGATGAGGGTAAAGATCGTATCAGAGCAAGGATGAAGACACAAAAAAATTTGGAAAAACAAGAAGAAAATCAAATGGTGGACCTAAAATTTATTACCCCTAGAGTATGATGCAACAGCATCAACTCCATATTTTTAAATAAGTAAAAATGTCATCAAATTTTGGTATGTAGTTGTGTTAAAGGTTTAGTGAGTATATGTGATTCATCTTGGTGTGTTAGATTGAGTCTTGTCCTTTCAAAATTTAAATTGTACACTTTCCCTCCAAATGTGTAAGATGATTCCTCGAGGCCATTTTTGGCTTGTTATAGTTATTTTAATGGATTCTTGAATTGTAAAGACTTGTAAGAGGATTGAAAAAAGGTACAATTAAGTGTATTAGGTCCTCATATGATCTAGAAATCATAACATGAGTCAAGAAGTCTAGGACTTGGTCTTTGAGCTAAGAAAATTGGTGCTAAGTAAAAGGTCACTCATATGACCAATGAGTTAAGGGTGTGCATCCACTTAGGAACTAATGGAAAACATATAAATGTGAAAATGTAACTAACTCGCCTCATTCCATTCGAATGAGAATCAAGAACTAAAGTTTCAAGAAGAGAAAAAACTGGTTGCAAATATTTTTAAGCTTGTTTTCGATTTGTTTAAGGCATTGAGCTTATTCTTGAACCACATACATGCATTTGTAGATTGATTAAGAATAATAAAGGCATTTTCATGTGTATTTATGTTATGTATGTGTCTTCTTTGCTTGAGAGAGAGAGAGAGAGAGAATTTGTTTTTAAGGAGGTTATGTAATTGTAGTAGGGTATTGAAGTTGTTGCGTGTAAGGAGCATAATCTTGTATGTGCATTTATAGCAAGGACTTATGACTGATCAGAGATTTGTGTGGAGCAATTGTATTAATTTTTCATTGTTATTGGTTATTCCATGTATGAAATTGTTTTGCACACCTATGACAGAGGTGCATGCTCCTTAAATAAGCAAATATTTATAAAAGGGTAGACAATGTTTATAAGTGTAGAGGATAAAAATGAACAATATGAGGTCATTTGTTGTGTGATTATCGAGCATATCATGAGAGTTCAATTTATTAGGAAACAATAATAAGGGGAAGTCTGTTAGATAAGTTGCATGTGATTTTGTGTGATAAGACCCTTGTGTATGGTAGTGAATAAGTAAATTTTGTGCATGTTAGTATATGGAGGTAAAGATAAACTTTGGATGGGGTGAGAAAGATTCCTTCCATTGAAGAACTTGTTTAAGCAACCTATAGCTCAGAATTAGTCTGAGATTAGAGAGATTTCTCTATGTACTGCTAGAAATTCAAAAGGGTGTATTGGTAACTTAATTGTTTTTTATTTCCTTTAACTTATTGACATTTATCATTAAATATTGGATAAGACTTAAAGGATGGTCTACTATCTCCCCTAATTGAACATAGTATCCTAAGAACTTGTAACACTGTCAAATTAAAGTTGTGCACTAATTGTGGAGTTGTTCAAGAAGGTAAAGGTGTTTAGGGAGTTCTTATAGGTTATCACCAACCTCTCAAAGATTTTATTTTAAAAACATATTGGTTAATGGGAAAGAAACATCAAAAACTAGGTTCTCAGGTGCATACAAATTGGTAAACCCTCCAACTAGGGTTTAGAAGAGGAATCCCACTTATCTAGAGATTGAACTGCCCAAATTATTTAAGAATTTGAAGGAGACTCTGTATGGGGGTCATATAGATGTTGGAAAAATAATCACATGAAATAATTCAATCTGCTTCGATTTATATTTGATAGTTGGCTAAGCACAATGTGAACGGTCTTTTGAAGTCTGAGATTGGTGAACAAATTGACATTTGGAGTGCTAAAGGAGGAATTAGGCTATAAATTTTGGAACTTAAGAGATTTAATTCCACCATTCCCTTTTCTTGAATATTTTAAGGTTCAATTATTCCTATATTGGGAAAAGTGCATAACAGTATGATTTGTTAGGACTATGTTGGACAATATTATAAGGAAATAAGAAAAACATAGATAATTGAATGAGTAAGAAGAAGAGTGTATACTTGGGAAGGGTTGTATAACATATTGAATCATTGAGAAAGGTGATTCAAGCCATTTCAAGATTCAACAGTGTAACACTTGGTCACAATTTCATATCAGCCTATATAGAAAAGACTAAGATAGTTCATAAAACCTATTCTATGAGTTTGAATTAGGGAGTTTAGAGCCATAGGATGATTTTAGACCATTTAGTGATGGATTTGATATACTTGGGATTCCTATAGAATGAGGTAATAACTAAACTAATATAGTGAGATCTAAAAGGTTCAAGTGTCTTTGGATAGGTAGACACTCAGTTATTGAGGTAAAGAGCCAATTTAAGGATTAAAAGACAGTTGGAGCCAAGAAATGAGCAGTATTTGATATTTTTGGTTGAAGAAAGCATTAAATAAGATATTGGAACTATCAAGATAGGGAATTCATGCAGTGCATGTGAAGGTGTTGAATGGTTATACTTGAGAAGATCAACTTTTATATATTATGAGCCTTGATTCCTTAAAGCAACATAGAGTAGACTTCATAAAGGGTAAGAACACATACACCCACATTTTTTAATGAACCTTTTTAGTATTGTCATAGCCTTCTTATGGTAGATTTACCAGACTACAGGATGAAAAGAGAGGTTAAGGTGAAATAATTACTTGTATGTGCACTGGAGTCTTAACCTTTTCAAGGAAATGTAGGGCATTTTTCCACAAAGGTAAGAAAACCTATATTAGCCCTATTAATTCTCATTTTGAGATGATGGCATAGTATGTACTAGAGGCAATTGAACAAGGTTACTGGATAGAAAGGAAGGGGTTAAGATTCGGAACCAAATTTTGAGTATACTAACTTAAGAAAAGAGTTCTTTTGGGTAATCTAGAAGTTGAGTTGAGTTTGTTTTTATTAATGAGTGTATTGAATGCATGAAAGTAAATAATTCTCTACATCATAAAATGATTCCTTCACCATGTTCATCATCATCAAAATGGAGGGGAACCTTCATTTGAGTATGTTGCCATAAGAAACTTCTCTTATCAAGAAATATGGATCATACTTCACACAATTCTCCACCTTCTCATACATTCATGTTTCTAGTTAAGATCTTACCCCACTCAAACTCCCTTAGTACCTCAGTGATAATATCATGTTGTTTTATCTTTGTAGGTAATTGGCACATGTTTATAGAAAGCTCGAGAATCAAAAAATAAAGAATGTATCATTTCCCATCTCACTTGGAATCTTCACCTGTATGAGTGTTAAATATGCATCTCACCTATAAGTTGCCTTTGTACCAATCAGCTTATATTCATATACATCGATGGAAAACTTTGACATCGGAGGTGATCCAAACACTTTATTTCTCCCATAATCATATCATGTCCCACAAGTGGAATATTATTGGGTAAATTGCATAGATGAATTTGATGTAAGGAAAAGAGACTATATGCGGATGACAGTTAGACAAATGAGGAGATTCAAATTTGACCAGTATGAGGACAAAATTCAGGATGATGGAACAAAATTGTATGATCCATGATATAAAATAATGAAGGATTCACCTTTTCCATAAGTAACATGGAGTGTCTGTGAGATAGGGGATATAATCGAGTGGACTGAAGTTTTAATTAGAAGATCAAAAGAATGGTTCATCAAAGGTTCATGATACGATTCCATACCCTTTAGAGACAGGAATTGTATCACTCTTCATCAAAGGTTGCAAAGAATACTTTGGGATCATTCCATTCCAGAGGTAGTTTGAAGTGTAAAACAATAGAGATATAGGCCCCTTACTACAGGAGATTGCATAAGAATTTCAAATCAACAAAGGATCTTGTATTAATGATCCAATTCAGCTCTCAACTTCTCAGCAACCCTAGGGTTTCTCAGATCTTACTGTCACTCCTACCCCCTGAGAAAAATTTACCATACCCCCATGAGTAGGAGATAGTAACCACGTCAGTTTCCGAATCCGAATCAGATGAGATGTTTCCATGGATGAAGGAAATGACCACAAAATAATCTCGTACAGTTCATCAGGTAATGGTCCTTGATTTTTCATTAATAACAGCATTGGCCAATGGGAATAAGAAACTTTTTGTAGAAGCGTCTTCATGCTTCTTCATTGGTGCCACAGGAAATCAGTGTGTAGCAGTAGTCAGATTGAAATTAATCAATCCTATCAAAGAGATGAAATCAGCTGAATATGTAATGAGCATCATTCCTTTGGTCCAACCACTCATGAAGGAGATGTGCACATGTTCATGGATTATTCCACTTGCCTCCTCACAAGAAATTAGGAGTATAAGGTGAAAATTGATCAGTTGGAATACCAAGTGTAGACTCTATCTTCATATGTGTAACACTTCATAAACCTGAATGCTTCATCATCGCTCTCAATTGAATAAGCTACCGTAATCCGTAGCTTCAACCCAGAGTCCATAAAAATGACATATAAAATTATAAATGGATGAGAATGATCATACAAAAAGGAAAAGCATTAATTCCAAAGTTGATCTCACTATACAAGTACATGTGTGTCAACGTTGAAAAATCCTAGATGACAAGGGAAGGTTTGTAAATGTAAAAGTAACATTGGGACCAAGTTCATCCACTTGTGATGGAGATGGGAGATTCTCACTCCCATGTGTTGTTGATTGGGAAAGTATTCAATTCTCCATTGGAGGACATGTCACGAGTGTGGGTGAGAACCATTGCATCTCGGTATGAAATGTTAAATCATGGCATTGATGAACTGGATTCAAATGAGGATCATGCCTTCAAGCTTCAAGATAACATCAAAAGAAAGATACAAAACCTTGTAGTGTTAGTCATCAATGAGAAAACCACCACATATTATTTGATAAATTCCTTTAATTAATATGTCTAGAAGAATTCTAAGGACCCCTTCTTAATCAGTGAGACCACATCAGATTCTTTATCTGAGATCAGAGCCACAATCTTGAGCCTTGTAGAGAAACATTCATCGTGGTTCGTAAAGAGAAATAACATCAATGATGTCTCAAATGATTAACTTAAGTCCCTGAGCTATGTCTACATTCCTCAAGTGGATAAGGTGGCACTTATGGCATCCTGATACAGTAAATATTTCGAGAGAGTGAAAATTTTTCCAATGGATCTCAATAAGGATCAATCGAGCAGCAAGGCAGAATCAATAGAAGAAGCATCTTCATTGGCATATTTTTATCTTCTCTCTCTTTATCTCTCATCTCTTCCCCCCCTTTTCCCCCCTCCTTCATGTTATATTATCTCATTAAGGTTTTGCACTTCTTCATTTCGTCTTATTCCTAATTCATCTTATTCATTAAAATGTGACTTTAGTTTATAATCTAATATGTCACCCTTAATTAATAAAAGGGGACTTGATCCAACACATAGGAATATGAAAAGTCACATGTTGTAAAGGGATAAACAAAAATTCATGTGGGGGGTAGGAAAAGAGTCATTCTCAAGTCTATAAATTTTGATGCCACCCTCATTAATTAGGGGTTTTCAATTTTATATGCTCATGAGATATTACTAATTGTTCTTCTATTTCACTATGCACAATTTTACCAAAGCATCAATGAAGAAGAAAGGAGTTTCATGCATTTTTTAATGAGAAGATTACTAAAACTTTGTGTTCTTAATCTTATTTTTTTCGTGTTTTCAAGTGTAAAGTTTTTTTTTCTTGTGTGTGTGTGTGTGTGTGTGTGTGTGTGTGTGTGTGTGTGTGTGTGTGTGTGTGTGTGTGTGTGTGTGTGTGTGTGTGTGTGTGTGTGTGTGTTTGTGTGTTTGTGTGTTGAAGCAATCTGATTAATGGTTGTAGGCATCTAATTTTCTACCTAAAATATTAATCCCCATCTCATTTTTCACACTCCCTTTCCTACATTCTCTGCGAATTCCTCCCTTGTAAGTAATTACAATATTTTACAACAGGTACAATGGAGTGTCCTTGTTAGATCCCCGGTCGTAAGGCTGCCATAGAATTTAATTTTATGCACACATAGTAAATGGAGATACATCATTCAAGTATAGGGACCTAGATTTTGAGTGCGTTGAAAGATACTCACCAATTTTTCCACCTGGAAATTTTCTCGCAAATAAACATGAAAGAAGAGGGGAAGGCATGGGGAAGAGAGAAAGGAGAGCAAGTAGTTACTCAAATGAAGATGGTGCACTTGTCAATGTTGATTCAAATTTTGATGGAATTTTGGAGAGTTCATCTAGGAATATATTGATCCCTTTAAATTCCTTACTATACCAAGCCACTATGGGTGCCACCTTCTTAGCCTAGGGAATGTGTACAAAACTCAAATATTTGAGCCAATTAGCTAAGGCAGCATTGATATTCTTATCTTTCATGAACCATGCATGATGCTCCTTTATGGTGTTGGATATGACAGCTATTATCCAAGTAAGATACTCCAGCGTGTCTTCAATGAAATAAAATGGATCTCTAAACTCTTTCTTGATAAGATATTTAAATGGTTTTAGTATATCATCCTTTGAATTTTTTTCATTCACATCAGGTACTATAAGTTTTTGTACTTCCACGTTGACATCATATTGCATCTTTGAAGTACACCCCTCATACGAGTCCAATTCATCAAGAGCACAGTTTATCATCTCATATCGAGAGACAAGATTTATAGCCCACACTTAAGAAAAATATTCAAATGCAGAGCTAAATACATTTCTACTCACCAGTATGGAGGAGTTGATTTTGCCCATTTTGGCCACCAATGGAAACACCTAATTTTGTGCTTCTTCTCTTTTTCAATTTCATCTCTAGTCATCCTTACCTTTGTGGAAGTTAATCTCATGTACATAAAAAAATGAGAGAATCTTAGGAAGCAATATCTTACCCTTTTCAATAATATTTCTCACCCACTTATCATTTTTCATACCCTACATCGTGAAGCCTTACGTATTTCTAATGGGTTCCAGATTGAAGCTACTAATGGGAGTAACTTCCTCATATGGAAGACATGGAACGACATTTGAATCCATGAAGGTTTTAAGATGTGAGGTGAGGGTTTTTACGTGGTTTTTGGAATTATTTCTTGATGTTGTCATTGATGGAAAAGGGTTATGGTGTGAAGTGAGTGTTCTAGTCTTATTCCTATTCTATAACATGGTGTTTGGTATGGTGGCATGAGTTCTGAAGATGATCACTATTTTTTAAGCATGGTTGTAGAATGTTAATACTTCAAATGAGGTGTATTATTAATTTTAGGTCAGTTTTAAGAGGTTTGGTGGTGTTTAATGGCCCTTGGGAAGCAAGAAGGTGAAGACAAGCTAGGTAGACAAAGGTAATTCACTATGGATAGAGTGTTTCAGAAATATTTGAGAAATATGGTGATTTTTTTTAGTTAAAGGATGTTTTCATGATGCTTCATAAAAAGTTTCAAATCAAATTAAAGAATATATTGCAAGGTATGTCATTTTTAGTAAAAATGGTCTTTGTAGAAGTAAGATCCAGCTCGAATTGGCAACTTTTTTTGCTCACCTACTCTCAGATACTTTACATGGGACCTAGATGTTTTTGGGTATGATTTTACATGTAACTAAGAAGGTTTAACAAAAATAATGAGGTGGATTAATCTCTAGGTGTTTATGAACAATCGTTAAGAAGGTAAGTTGCTTTGAAACCCTAGCAAAACCCTCCTCCTAGAGTGACTTGAGAGATTTGAATTTTATGGTATCTATAATGTCTTCGAAATAAAACTTGATGCATTAGGGTTGAAGAGGATTCCTAAGAGCTCATTTTGGTGGTGATTTTGTCTTTCAGTTGTTTTGGGAAGAAAGAGGAAAACCCTAATTTTGTGAGTTTTTTGGTAGATTTTATACACATACATGAAATTTTTTATTTAGGTACAGTGGATAAAATTGAATACACATGTACTCAAACTGACCTTACCATT
This sequence comes from Taxus chinensis, assembly GCA_019776745.2. Taxonomy (NCBI): domain Eukaryota; kingdom Viridiplantae; phylum Streptophyta; class Pinopsida; order Cupressales; family Taxaceae; genus Taxus; species Taxus chinensis. The sequence goes on along the minus strand of CM034148.1, from coordinate 872,635,404 downwards.
TTTGGCCTTAAAGACTAAAATGCTAGTCTTGTGGTTTGAGATGAGTTTGATCATTTTTTATGTTGTAGTTGTTTTTTATCATGGATAAAATGTAGGCACATGATATTATGTGATCATGTTTTGTTTTTTATGTGGTGAATTGATTTTTCAGTTGAATTCCTATTGGCCTGCATATCCCTAGTTGGCTTGTTTGAGAAGGTGATAGAAACAGGTGTGTTGGGTAATATTTCTCCAAATGAGCTATGCATGTTAGTACTTGTACATGTTGGTAAAAGTTTTCTTGACTTTTTCTAGGTAGTATCTGATCTCAAAAGTTTATTTGGTTGTATTTTGTATATTTATCTCAAGATTAGTTCTTGAGTATTAGAAGCCTAAAAGTGCAGTTTTAGAGATTGGATTGGTTGAAAGAATTCCACTATGAGTTGGAAGGAAATGTAAGATTTTATGGAAACTAGATTTAGATACATTTCCAATGGTATATATTTTTTATATTTATGATTTTTTTGATAGGTTAACCAACTCAATTTTGAAGACTTGGTTTTGGAGTCTTGGGGCCAGTTTAGAGTAGTTGCAAAGATTGAATGGTTTGGAAGTCTTCCACTTGGAGTTGGAAGAAAATGTGAGTTATTCTAGAAATTAGACTTATATATATATTTCAAATGGTATATTAGTTGACCATTTATGATGATTTTTCATATATGAACTCATTCATTCTTCAAGATGAAAATTCTAGGAATTGAAAACCTAGTGGGGTTTGCATGATTTTTGGTGGGTTTCATGGTGGTGATGGATGTTTTGATGCTTACTAAGATTTTTTATGATGTTGAGGATATATATATGACTTGTTTTGAGCTTATGGGTCCTTGAAAAAAAAAATGAAGACCTTTGAGATGATTGGAGGATTCGTTATTGCTTGAAAAGCTCATTTTGAGCTTATGTGTGTCTTGGAGCTTGTTCATGATGTTTTGACCACTGCCAACCCTTGTGATCCTTTTTAGTTCCTTTATATGATGTCATTAATATATTTTTGTATTGGGGTGTGACCTACCTACTTGGTCATGGTTGACTGAGGAGTGTTTTACAGTTGAGATGGGTATAAGCATGTTTTATGAGTCATTTGTGACTATTTAAGCTAATGAGGCAAAGTGTGACCTAGAGGGGATTGAAGAGGATTGTTAATGGGTTATGGATAGATATTAGAATATTTATGAATGTTTTATATAGTTTTAATATTAGATGTGTAAGGAAAATTTACATATTCATTCCATGAGAGGTTAAAGAAGAGCTTGTTTTGATGAGGGTTTAGTGTGTTTTAATAATTTTTGAGCTAAACTTGGTATTATCAACAAAAAATAGCACCCTCTGATTTTTCATAAATTATTAAATGAGCATCTAATGTTTTTTTTGGTAACATAGGATTGTCTCAAGGTGTGGGACCCTACTATTGAGAAAAACCTCCAGACAAGGTCGTTTCCTCTACCTAATCCTAATGTTAAGTTACTCCTAAGTAAGGGAATGAAATTATCTACTCCTAATATAACAATCCAAGGGATGAAGGATAGAGGGAAATACATGAAAATGGGAAATCCTATACTAAGAGAGGTGATATCACCAAGAAAAGAGTAGAAGAAACACTCTCAAATAAGGGATAGTGGAAGCAAATGATGAAGGAGAGGGTAAACATAATTACCATAGTTGAAAAAAAAATAAAGACACTAAATCCATGAAACACAAAAAATGTCATCATTGAAAGGAGAATAAAATATGCACAAAATACTTGTAAATTTAATGAAAGGCAAGAGATTGTAATAGAACATGAGCTAGGGCTGATGATAGCCACAAAACAAGTACCTTATTGCTTTAGAAGGATCCACAATACTTTACAATGAAGGATAAAGGAAATTTTCACCATTAATAAGCTCAAATATGACGTCTCTAACCTATAAATGCATGTACAACACTTGAAATAAACCACACCAGCACTACAAGAATGTCTAACCCTTACAAAAGAGTCTTTCTTTATAATATATAGAAAAATGGGGAAGGGAGAAGAGGGAAAATGGGGGGAAAACCTTGAATTCTAACCTTCATCTACCTAAAGGATGCATTAAAACTCTAGGAACAATGATGGGTACCCTTTCAAGCCCATTCGCCATGTCATCTTGCTTGTTGATGAATCCAAGGCACAATATCTCACCAAATCTGGTTGTTGAGCTACTAAGAGTTGCATATTTAATGCCAAAGACATTTTCCTCCTTTTATCCCATCGGATGACATCAATTTCTGATTCTTATTATACCAATTTGAAGGTATCAAGGAGATATTTCCAAAAATACCAATTTTGTCCAATTTGGAGCAGGGAATCAAAAGATATGAGTTTTTGAAGTTTTGCATGTCAGGATGAGTGAGAAAATGAAAAGTGGCAGCATTTGATTTTCTCAGAGGATTGATTTTTCTTACATGTCATGTACTTTGACCTTTTTCCACACATTCACCTCTACTTGGCTCATGGGATCGGGCTTCACTTCCTTTCTTTTCTTTCTCTTTATTCACCGACCATCCGAGCCTGAGATGCTTTTATCAAATTCTTCTTACTTCACGGACTTGAGGTCTGTTGGAGTTCATCTCCCTAAATATTTCCAGAATGCCATCACATTCCCTACTTTGACCTTTGATCCTAAAACACATGGTTTCATTTGATTGGTAAGGGGACTTATTGGGTTGGTATGGAGGCTGATAGGGTCTGAAACTTTGTGTTTGTTGCCTCTTAATGAATACTAACTCATTCCTAAAATTTTGAAATAGTTTCATTACTTCTTGTAATCCAGTTGAGTCACTTCAATAAGTGGATGCTTTAGTAGAATTTTATTTTTTTGGGTATGGATAGGGGCTAACTCATGTGTTTGATCAGAATTTGGGTTCTCAATCTCAAGGAAAATAGGCATTGGAGGTCTAGGAGCAAGTTTCTCATCCTGGGTAGTTGGTAATGTTCTACCCCCCCATGGATTGAATCATGACTGAAACATCACTATTCAAATCCTTTAGATAATAAATAAATGCATGTTGAGGTATAGGACTTACCACTTGAGGGATTCGTCCCCAAATATTTTGGAATTTATTGTTAAAATCAGTCATCTACTCATTAAGTGTTGTCTTCGTTGTTGTCAATTGCCTTACTGAAGACAGGTGATCTGAATTCTCCTCAAAATAATTACACAAGGCTATGCCAAGATCATCCTAACTGGGAATGGATTTAGGCCACAAGCTTCTATACCACTAAAGTGCCTTACCCTTAAATGAATATGTTAGCAGCCTAACTCCTACATCATCATGTGTAACTAGATGGATAGAGCATACATTTCAGTTGTCCTGAATGTTCTTGGTAGGGGTAACTTGAATTTCACTAATGAATTATGTGATAATTTTGAGTACATCCATTGGTATGTCATTTTTTTCATAAAGAACAAGAGGGCTTCCACCTGTTAATTTGAAAACTTGTAAATTACTTTGTGGTACTTCCATAATTATGGGTCTCATAGCTCTATTAGACTACAAGAAATGCATACCAGGAGGCGGAGTAGAAAGAGTCATATTTGGTGGTGAGGGTAACCTCTGAACTACTATGCACTTTCTTCTCCTCCTAGGTGATAACTGCAAGTATTCAAAAGCTCCTTCCTATGTTGTTCTAGACCTTGTTTAAATTCTTCTCATGAAACTTAGGCACTAAATTGCTAATTAGTTGGTAGAATTCTTAGAGTCCAAAGGTTGAAACTTAGGCACTAAATTGTTTAAATTCTTCTCATAAAGCCTCCAAAGGTTGAAATTTACCAAGACATGCACCAAAACTTGGAAAAATGAAAAAATTAACTTCTTTTGGTCCCACCGAGCGTGTCATAATTTTTGTCACCAAAAAACATCACCCTTTGATTTTTCATGAATTAGTGAATGAGAACCCAGTGTTTTTGGGTAACATGGCATTGTCTTGAGGTGTGGGTCCCACATCTTGAGACAATCCCTTGTTACTTAAAAAGCACTAGCTTTTCATTCAATAATTCATGACAAATCAAATGGTTTTGTTTTTTGATGATAACATTTGGATCACTATCAATTGTGTGCATCATTTTATCATTGATCACTCATTTACAGGTAGTTGAGTTAGTGCTTGATCATCTTAGGGGGTTGGAGCCTCCTTGTGGGGTTAGAACCTCCTTGTGGGGTTGGTGCCTCACTAAACTAGGATTTTTTACTCCTTGTAGAGTTAGTACTCCTTGTGAAGTTGGTGCTTCACTAAATCTCTTTACTTTGAGAAATATAAGAATATTTTCAGTGGTTTTTCTTCCCTTTGACGGTTTCCCACTTAAATTTTGTGTTCTTATGTAATCTCTTATTTCTTTATCTTATGTGTGGTTGATTTAATATTAAGTAAGCACACATATTATTAATGTATGGATGAATGGTTTTATGAATGATAATTAATGATGAATGAAATGGAATAAAGTTTTAATGGACTAATTCACCCCCCTAATCCCTTGTGCTTCCAACAATCGGTATCAGAGTTGGTCTTTGTGATACAAGTTTAATCACTTGAAGGATATCCTAAATTCACAAATAATGGGTAAATCTTCAGATGTTGAGGCTTCTTTATGAAATAAGTATGAATTTTTAGATTATTTAATTCATAGTTTACAAGATCATATCAGTTGAATGGAGTCAGATCATGGTCAAGCTATCAAAAAATTAGAATCACAAATTGAGAGGGTGATTAAATCCCTAAATGATAAAGAACTATCGTGTTCCAAGAATGAAGAAAAGTTAAAATCCCTATAATCTGATTTATAAGGTTTATCTAGAAGGTTGAAGATGTATGAGAGATTGGAGAAGAGTTTTGAAGCTCTTGATGTGATCTTGGATATTCAAAGAGCAGTTAGTGACAAGATAATACTAAGCTTCAAAGAAAGCAAGTAGAAAATGATGAGAAAGTTGGACGAAGTTCTCAAGAATTCATGAAGGAGACAAAGAGGACTGATTTAATAAGTTATAACCTTGTTTGAAAACCTAATGTTATGATTTATGGTGATTCTTTCAATGGATATTGTTATTCTTGTAATGATTTTGGTCATAGAGATATAAATTGCAAAAGGTTGTCTGGGAATGATAAAATCTTCTTGAAGGGTGAATGTTACTCATGTTGTGAGTATGGTCATAAGGCTAAGGATTTTGGCTAGAATATAAGTACATATTAGTCAATAAGAAATAAGAATGGTGTTGTATGTTTCAATTATCATAACAAGGTCAAAATTATAGGTTCTATTATCAAAATGAGTTTCTAGGATATAACAATAGGTTTCAAGCTCTGTAAAGGAAATATAAGAAGGTCTTCAAGAGTATGATCAGTCCTCAAAATGAATATAAGACCATGTTGATTAAGAAGTAGTTCAATGAAAATTCCTTGGGCATCAAGGTTAACCCTAAGAATAAGGAAAAGAAAGAAGATCCTAAGACTTATTCCAAGGTAAAAGAGAATGAAATCAAAAGAATGAATGTTAATAATTCAAAGGAATATGATGTAAAGAAGAAAGAGTCATCAAGGATGGTGGAAGGAGAGCCAAGTCAAGTAAAAAGGATGAGCACTGCAAAAAAGACAGAGAACTAATAGGTCAATCTTAAATATGTTCAAAGATCAAGACTAAAGGGTATGATTTCTTTTATTGAAAGACCAAGGATTGAGGAAAAACCATTTTTTTCTTGACTACAATTCAGTCACCTATGCTTAAGAAGTTGAGAGGTTTATATATTCCTTGGGATACATCAAAATTTGTAACCTATATGTACTACGGTTCATGATATTTGAGTCCAATTATTAGGAATTCATGTAGCTAGTAAGGTGTATAAGTTTGTGAGCATGATTCTTTCATCATTGTCTTATGAAGATGAAAAGTTTTTGTTGTGATATGTATAATATTTCTACTACTTTGTGATGATTTTTTATCATTCATAAGTCCTTTAATATGTCAAAGGAATATGTGTCTCAATTTGGGTTCTATATCATCCATCAAAATGTATGAGTTGGTATTACTAGTTCAAAGGAAGTATGAGTGTGTGTATTTCAATATTGATCTCAAGAAGTTGTGTGTGATCAAAGTATTTTTTAGTCTTAATATCCATCGTAGATTATGTGTTATCATGGAGTATTGATCTAAGTGGTTCTAAGGTTTGAGGTTGTCTTCCAAGGTTGAGATAGATATGTATTGCTACATATTCAATTTCTACAGGACCTGAACTTGATAAAAGTACTCCATGATAGTCTATGCTACCCCAAGAAGATCTGCAAGTTTACCCTGATCTAAAAGTGTCTTTATAATGGTGGCTCAGTCATAAATGTTGTTGAATTTTTTGAGTTTGATTTCATTGTACTATTCAATGGGATTTTTTAGCATGGCATGTCTTGAGAGTGATCCTTGGATATAATCAACAAGTCATATTAAATATGCTGATGTCATGAGGAGGTATGTATGTGTAAAATTTGAGTCTGTAATATAAAAAAGAAGTTTGAATGCATGTTTCAATATTAGAGATAATGTATATGATTTAAAAGGTCATATGGTTCTAAGGAAGTTAAGCAAGAATATTGTCACATGCTTGATGGGTTATTTCTCTTCTGAGAAAGAAAAGAAAATTTGAATTATATGTGGTTCATGCATATTGATATGATCTCCTTGAAGATAAGGCTCATAGGAAAAGGATTTATGATTTTGAAGACTGAATTCAAGGATAACTTTGTAATCTTATGAAAAATCATGAGACTTTGTACCATATGATAACATCAAGGTTGAAGATTAAGGTATTTTTTTATTTTCATGTAATAAGAAAATATATGTATCATGGAGTCTTGGTGTAGGTCAAATCCTGAAGTGTGAAGAAGGATAAAGAAAGTTCTTGAATGCATGCATCCTTGATTAAGGAAATTGTACAAGTACATAAAACATAAGGTATGTTGAATCATAATTCTATCAAACAAGAATGTAGTCTTGAGTATCAAGAAGGGCATATCAGAGCTATGGTTTTCTTTTATTGCTTTATATCAAATTATGACAGAGGTCTCTGTACATTTTTTTATGAACATAAAATTTATGTGAGTATGAATCATCAGTAGAGCTTGAGGTTGTTTTTCTATTCTAAGATGGCTTGAGTTTCTCTAAGAAGGTGTCAAGATGCTAAGAAGGTCTATGAAGGATATTGTTAAGCATAAACAGGGTGCTTTGAGTCTATGTCCTGTGAACAGAGATGTTTCTTGACAGATGTGTGGGATGATTTGATCATATAAAAGGTCATAACATGATGTCTATAAGATATAATACTACTGTGTGAGTTCATATTGTCCATTGTTGTCCATTGTGTCTTGATGTTTTCATTGACATCAGGTCTATTGATGGAAAATGGTGTGTAGGTGTCATATGATTCTCCTTGAGGTGTAATTCATTGTCAAACATGAAGGTTGATTGGAAGTGACCTGATTTGGTGAAGTCCTATCTAGTTCTAGAGCATGGTCTAGTGTGCATGGTCATAGTTGGAGCTCTCCAAAGTTAGTTGAAGGTTTTTATGAGGTTCTTAATGGTTGGTATGATGTTTCAAGAGTTTCCAAGTGTCTGTATGTGGTCATCAAGGTTAATTTATGAAGATTTATGGTGTGAATTGGTCATTATATGATTATTCCTAGTCCTAGAACATGGTGTTTGGTATGGTGGCATGATTTTTTGAGTTGATTAGTCTTGTTGAAGCATGGTTGTAGCATGGTGATACTTCATATGAGATATATGATGAGTTTCAAGTCAATTTTCAGAGGTTTGGTGGTCTTTCATGGTCCTTGGGAAGTAAGAAGGTGAAGACATGCTAGGTAGACACAGGTAAGTCATTTTGGCTAGAGAGTTTTAGACCTGTTTGAGCAAGGTGATGATGATCAGCTATCAGATGTGATTTAACAAAAATATAATTTATGTTAAACCCTAATTACAGAGTAATAGATGTAAACTATGATAAAAAAAACTTCTAGATACAAGATGACATAAGAAAATAATCAATGAAACCCTAGGTGCAAGAGAGAGAGAGAGAGAGAGAGTAAAGGACTTAGCTATTATGTACCTAATGTCGGGAATGCAGACTAGAGAAACTAAAAAATAGGAAGGGTAGATTGTCACAACTATTCATGATAAATTTTGGAGTTTTCAGATATGCTTGGACTAGGTCAAGGGTTCCTAAGCACTAGAGTCTATTATTGGGTGCCCATGAATACAAAAATGGCTGGAACCTGAATCTTCTAGTGTTGCAAGGTTGTCGCTAATAGCATATGTTGTTTTTTATATGTTGTTGGATGATCACTGAGAGTACTTGTAACCTATAGAGAGAAGTTCACCTACAAAACCCTCAAACTAAATCAAATCTAAAAAATAAAATATGTAAAATGGGGAGTCAAACTAACCCATGTGGTTACCCGACTGAGTGAACTTATGGCCAAGCATTTTACTACATCTCAGACTCCATGTATTTCTTGTGCATGTGGGAAAGAATCCTTCCCTAGGAATCCCTTGTGCAAGAACACATGATAATGGACGCTAGCTAGATGTACCAATGTAAATAGATGCGTGGATGGAAAAATGAACTTTCCCTTCCTATGAAGTTTATGTAGAAAATGTAATCTCTTTTCCCTTGAATGAGATCTAGATGGATGTCATTAATGCTCTTAAAATGGCATTTGGATGAAACCTAAGGTCATTATAATAAATGCTTAGAGATTGGTCCTTTATTTTGGTCACATAGCATTTTATTTATATGAGTCCTTTGGTTTAATTTCATAATTTACAACTAGAAGTCTGACCCATAAGAAAATAAGATGCCCAAAAGATAAAAGAAGCCTAAAAAGAGTGAGTAAAGTAGAAAGAGGTCGGGGGCACCCAGAAGGACAAGGCAACTTGGGCATTGGTGCTCTATGTAGGTGTTGGCATCCAGATTTATGTAAGATAAAGAAATAAAGTTCATACTAGATTTTAGGGTGTGTAAGACCAAAGAGAAAGCAAGAAAGACGGAAAAGAGGCCCAAGTCAGTAGTTAATTACTAGTTTTCTCGCTTAGGAATCATATGAATGCAAGTATTCTTGTATGACCTATAAATGTACCCAAGTGCATGATTTTGTGTCTACGTGATGTTTTCATGATGCTTCATGACACCTTTCAAGTCAAAGTGAAGAAGATATTGCAAGATATGTCACTTTTGGTAAAATCTATCTTTGTAGAAGTAAAATCCAGCTTGAATTGGCAACTTGTGTTGCTCACCTACTCTCATACACTTTGCATGGGACCTATAGGTTTTGGGGTATGATTTTAAATAGACACAAGAAGGTTTAACAAAAATAATGAGGTAGATCGATTTTCATGTTTATATTAACGATCGTTAAGAAGATAAGTTACTTTGAAGCCCTATCAAAACCCTCCTCCTAGAGCGACTCAAGAGATTTGAATTTTATGGTATCCATAATGTCTTAGCAAGAAAAATTTATGCATTCAGGTTGAAGAGAATTCCTCAGAGCTAATTTTGGTGGTATTTGGTGTTTCAACTATTTTTGGAATAGAGAGAAAAACCCTAGGTGTGTGGGTTTTTAAAGTTTCAAGACTAAGATGGTGGTTCCAGGATGAAAACCAAATTGTTCATGAATCCTTGGGATATGTTCTACACATCCATGAAAATTTTTAGGTAGGTACAATGTAGAAAATGGAAGCAAAGAAACTTTTAGTGCCTAATATTGTAATTTGAATAAAACTAGGAATTCTGAAATATTAAGTTGGCTATTTTTACGACCATGGCAGTGACCACGTTTCACCAAAAAGTTCCAAAAATAATAAAATTTCTCATGTGAATAGCCAATGTATCTCCAATCACAACATATATTTGTTATTGAATCATCGCATGATAGATGGGTTAGGGTTTTAAAACATTCTTGGATCACCAATAAATCTATGGAACCTTCCTATTCATTTGGTCTCATTTGCTAACATGTTTAGGATTTTTTTGAAATTTGATTAAATTCACCATTTATATGTGTGTTTGTGTGTGATATACACACACACACACACACACACATACATATAGTGTGTGTGTGTGTGTGTGTGTAATATATATACACACACACACACACATACATATAGTGTGTGTGTGTGTGTAATATATACATACATACATACATACATACATACATATATATATATATATATATATATATATATATATATATATATATATATATATATATATATATATTACACATATATATACGTATCTATATATATGTATATATGTATGTATGTATATATATATATATATATATATATTACACATATATATACGTATCTATATATATGTATATATGTATGTATGTATATATGTGTGTGTGTGTGTGTAATATATACATGTGTATATGTGTAATATATACATATGTGTGTGTGTCTAGACATACACACATAGATATAGATTGGAAGTCATCAAACTCTTAGAAGACCCACCAAATTTAAAAGACTTGGCTAACTGCTTGGGAAGTCGTTAATTTTTTTGATAAGCCTCAGAACATGAGGAGTGACCAAGTTTCACTCATTCTCAGAACCTGAGTGTAAAGGTATGTAACAGAAGTCCCAACACCCAGAATTAGATATCGGGAAGACATGTGGCAGGATTCTGGGAATCCTCAAGGAAAAGGCATTCTCTAGACTCCAAGCCCACGGAATGAACCAATTCAATAAATATTTAGGTCCGCAGTTAGGTGAGGGAGAATGAAAGTTAGGGGAACATTTTTTGGACCTCTATTTGGACTTAAAATGTGTTTTGTGGAATAAACATCCTTCATGCCAATGAATTAGCCTTCATTTGCCACTCCATCTACAATTTCCTTCAAAAAAATATTATATCTTAGCAATGCCACGAACAATGATTTTAGATAAGTTTCTAACCCAGTGAATTTGGTTTTGAAAATATTCTCCATGATTTATATATATATTTTTAGTCGTGTTCCTTAAATGTTTCCCTAAATGTAAGATACAAGTGCTCAAAGTGAGCCTACCGATTTTGGCCTTAAGGGATAAAATTGATATGAGTTTGATAATTTTACATTTTGTAGATATTTTTTATGATGGATAACATGTATGAAACTTATATTATGTGATTATGTTTTTTTTTTTGATGTGGTGAAGTGATTTTCAGTCGAAGACCTATTGGCCTAGAAATCCCTAGTTGGTTTTCTTGAGAAGGTGATGGAAACAAGTGTGTTGGGTAAGATTTCTCCACATGAGCTATACATGTTATTACTTTTTCATGTTGGTACAAGTTTCCTTGAATTGTTTCAAGTGGTGGATGATATCATAATTTGATTTGGAGGTATTTGTGCAGATTTCTCTCAAGACTGGTTCTTGAGTCCTAGAAGCCTGAAAGAGCAGTTTCAGAGATTGGATTATTTGAAGGCCTTACACTATGAGTTGGAAGGAAATGTAAGATGTTTTGTAAAAAAGAATGAGATTTATTTATAATTTTATATGGTTTTACCCCTAATTATTTTTTTTATATGTGAACCAACTTAGTTTTGAAGACCTAGTTTTAGAGTCTGTGAGCCAGTTTGTAGCAGTTGCAGAGATTGAGATGTTTGGAAGTATTCCACTTAGAGTTGGATGAAATTGTGAGTGTTTTTGGAAAGTAGACTCGGATATATTTATAATGGTATATTATGTGATCCTTCATGTTTATTTTTGATATATTAACTCATTCTTTCTTCAGGAATGAAATTTTAGGCATTGAAAACCTAGTGGGGTTTGCATGCTTCTTAGTGAGTTTCATAATGGAGATGGATGTTTTGATGCTTCCTAATATTTTTTATGATGTTGAGGACCTGTCTATTACTTTTTTGAAGCTTATGGATCCTTGAAAAACAAAATTAAGACCTTAGAGTTGATTGGAGGATTAACTAGTGCTTGAGAAGCTCATTTTGAGCTTGTGTGTGTGTGTGTGTCTTGGAGGTTGTTCATGATGTTGTGACCCATTTTGATAATTGTCATCATTTTTAGTTACTTATAAGATTTTATTAATCTATTTTTTTTGAGTGACTAAACTAATTTTTCATGGCCAACCCAGCAGTGTTTTAGAGTTGAGATGGGTATATAACCATGTTATATGAATCATTTGTGACTAGTTGAGCTAATGAGGAAAAGTGAGACCTAGAGGGGATTGAAGAGGAGTGTTAAGGTGTTATGGAAAAATCTTATAAGATGTATGAATATTTGAGAAATTTTTAAGATCATATGTTTAAGGAAAAATTATATATTTATCCCATGAGAGGACAGATTTGAGCGAGTTAAAGAAGAGTTTGTTTTGATGAGGGTTTAGTGTGTTTGAAGAAGTTGTGAGATGAAATTGGATCACTATCATTTTTGTGAGTATAATTTCATCAGTGATCACCCATTTCTAGGTGGTTGAGTTGGTGTTTGATCACCTTAGGGGGTTATACCCTCTTTTTGGGGTTGGTGCCTCACTAAACTAGGGCTTGGTGCTCCTTATAGGGTAGGTGCTATACTAAACTAGGGGTTAGTGCTCCTTGTGAATTTGGTGCTTCACTAAATATCTTATATTTGAGTAATATAATTATATTTTCAGTTGTTTTTCTTCCCCTTGATGCTTTCCCACTTAAATTTAGTTTTCTTTTGTACTCTCTTGTATCTTACTCTTATGTGTGGTTGATTTAATGTTAAGTAAGCAAACATAATTTTTATGTATGGATAAATGGTTGTATGAATGATAATGAATGATGAATGGAATGGAATAAATTTTTAATGGACTGATTCACTCCCCCTCTCAGTCCTTCGTGCTTTTAAAAATGGTCTTCCAGTTGTTCAATTTTCTCTTTATAGTCCTCATTTCTTGGAAGAAGGTGAGTGGATGATTCCTTTAACAAGTGGGAATATTCATCATGTGTTGTTGGTCTTAGAGGAATGGTGATTGTTTTATTTGGATGGATTCATCTCACCAACAAGATTGATTGTGTTCAGCTAGACTACCTCCACGTACTGATTTCTTGAAACTCCACTGAAGAAATGGGAAGAAACTTGGGCTAGCTTTCCTTTCTTCATTTTCACCATCATGGAGATGGATTTAAAATATGTAACTTTCACTTGTTCGACTGTGTGATACTATCCTCCAATAATATATTTCAGCCATAAGAACATCTCATTTTTTTCAGGCTCAACATTGCACATGATTGTTTATTTCAGATCTAAGTTAGATGACACATCTTGCACTACTAGAGTTGGTGTAGCTGCAAAGGAAGAGATATTTTGAGATCACTAAGGGATTTATGGATGAGTTAGATCAATTTATCCATGTTCTAAAACTTTTATAGGATCTCACGTTGATATTTCTTTTTTATGTAGTCTCTTATAGTGTGGGGTTTTGGCTTCCTTTGAATTCTTTTTTGAGTGATCTCTTGATTGAGCATATCTAAATTTTTCTCAGTAGCTTTTGAATAGGAAAGATGGGATGATTTTATTTTGAGAATCAGGAAACCTCCTGATTTTATGAGGGTAACTTTCTTATTTTTTAACTATTCCCTTGATCTTCGGATTACTGCTTTGGTTCACTCATTTTTTCCCCTTGATATGAATGCTCTAAGATATTTGAGGGAGGGGTGAGGATTTCATAAATGATACTCATAAATATACATTTTGGTACCATCATCTTTAATCCCATCCTTTTACCAATAAAAAATGAATTTCATAATCTTTCCAACTGTCATTTTCATATGATCATGTTCCCTAACTTCAAACTTATCTCCACAATTCAACCAATAATCCTCTACTTGTGGAACATTGTGCAAATTAGGAAGGTGGAATGTTTCCATTTTTCTCTGAATGTTGAAGTCCTCCCTTAGTGTGTATGAGTAGAGGTTTTGTTGATCAGGAACATGTTAAGGATTGAAGAGAGGATAATTCTTCAAAGGAGTGCAAGTGTAGGAAATTGGAGCATCCCACAAAGGGTTGCGCGCAGGGAAGAGACAGGGTGGCATACACACAAACATCAAGGATGAGGACTTATCCATTTTTCGAGGACATGATAAAAATAGACATAAAGTGTTGATCACACAAGGGATAAAAGTAGGATGAATTGGCAGTCAAGTAATGGCTATAATGGGAAAAATCACATACACATATTAGATTATATCATACGCATGGAGAGGGATAATAATAGGATTAAATTAAAGTCTTATTAATAGGAAAATATATTATTAGTTATTTTGTTAAATCATGCAAGAATTGTACGCATGGCTAATTTTAGGAAAGAAATTATGTAGGCTATTTTTGTGAGCGCACCTATTTTTAGGAGAGTGTATGGGTGGTGAAGGGAAATTCCCTACCCCTATATATACCTAATGTAGGTAATTATTTTTAGTAGTTCTCTTATCCTTAGTAGAGTTATAATGTTCTGATACAGATGCAAGGTTTGATACTTGTGTGCATGTTCCAACGCACTAGTACATTTATTGTTATGTATTCAACTTACACTGTGTAATGATTTTTGGTTAGAATGGATAATTGTGGATGGATTCTTGTTGTGGATATGTCCAAGTATGGATATCTAATGGTTCAATTAATCTTGGTTATTGTTTTAAACTATTAGTTCTCTTTATTAGATGTGTTTCCAAAGTGACTTGAATGCAATGGTTGTATGTATTTTAATGGTTTCATGGTTAAATATGATTATAAACATGCATGCTAACTTCCTGTCAAGCATCTCAAAGGAGAAAAATAGTAGTTATGTGCGCTTTGGGTGAGTGTTCAGACAATTTCAATGAAGTGTCAGAACACATAGCCTTTAAAGTGAAACTAAGGACTACATTTTGGTTATGTTGTTGGAACCTCTTTTCAAGTTGTCTGTCAGGATGTTACATGTAAATGGCATATCAACTATCTTTGGAAAGCATTGAAATTTGGGTAGAAGACAACCAAAATAATTTTACACAAAGGTATAACATTGTACTTGATTTCAATACATGGAAGTGGGTAGAGGATAATATTTATCATGAACTATATGAGACATTATTCATATTTTTCCCAGTAGAAATATACCAATGGTTGGCAGTGTACACATTGAACAAAACTTATTGTCTTAGAATGAGGATTCATACTTAGGAATATTACTAGAATCTCTTTGATGCAGATGAGGAGTGGACCAAAGATGTAGATCACTGGTGGACAGGTGTGTTATAGAATTATACGTTGGAGTACGTAATTACCACGTATTGTTGTCTAGAAGAAGATGAGTTTAAGTTTTTGTGTGATCCTAGAGGGTCTTACTTACGTGTGGTACCCTTAGTGATCAATATCTTGATGGTAGAACTAGATTTAGAGAGATTTCCTATGGATAGTTAAATCCCCACCACACACAGGGGCAGAGAAAGTGTGGAGAAGAATGGTGGCCCTGGCGGAAGATAGATACATAGAAGAAAGACACCTCAAGTATAATGAATCTCGAGAGAGGGAAATGGAGACAACATTGCAGTTGAGAAGAATGATGGCTCGAGAAGGTTTTAAAGCTCTCATGGAAGATGAGGGGCCACAACATCATGTCCTCCTGATGTTGGGAAATTGCAATAGAGATTCCCCATCGACTTTGGATGAGAGTGTGTCAGAAGAGAAAATTACAACTGTAGGCTTGCATCTGACTTAGCCTGGCTACCTAGCCCTTGCGGTATGTGTTCCAAATCCAAAGGTAGTTGAAGGACAGAGTAGTGAAGATAGTAAAGAAGATACAGGTAGATATCACTTTTTATTAAATCAGGAAGTGCATCAGACTAGTAACGTACTATGGAAGCACAACAGACACCAGTGTTAGGGAGTACTCTTGTAGGATTATTTTTAGGAGCATCAACATGGAAAAGTATTGGCATGTAGACTATTAGAAGTAGTTCTATAGGTGTTGTGATAGCACAGATAGTGGGTGTCCAGTTCAGTACTATAACTAGGAAACAAGGGAGTTTGTCGAAAGTACCGCAGGCCATAGCAAGGGTTTGTGGCAGGATGAGGAGGGTCAGGGAAACCAGCCACATGGAGGGAATCATTAGAGGATGATCTGGATTCTAGGTCCTAATCCCTACTCTAGTAAAGGTCCTCCACTACAATATCAACCTCATCGATATCCCAGCCTCTAAAACCACTTCGGTAGAAACCTCGAGTCTATTTGAATATATCACTCTTCACTTACCACATTGTAGAGGCATAGTAGGATGTAGCAAAGCACATGCATACAGTGCTGAATTAATATTTCACGCTGAAAGGAATTATATCCTCATATAAGAAGGCAATGCCAATTTTACACTACACTCCAAGGGAGTCACACATAGTTAGTACAGAAATTATGATGCACACCAAATTGTCGGTGGATTATGATGCTCTGTCACACTAGAATTTTTGGAAGAGTTCCACATCCTAGAGTTTGAGCAGCATATCATTAATGTGCACTCAAGGATATCAATAGAAGGATTTATCTAGAAAGTGTGAGAGAGTTTGATGCATGTTACAAAACCCTATTTGTACTAAATTTTCTAATGAGATTCATCCAAGTCATCACGCACAGTGGTTTTTTTGAGAATTTTTGCTAACACCATTTCAAAGCGAATTGATCTCATAATACATATGTAGATCACACGTGATGCCTTTGAAGAATCTTTACATGTGTGTAACAGCATGGTTGGAATTTATAATACTAGAGTGAGCCCATTTTTGGACGGTGGAAATAGTATAAATGGATAAATAAGTTGGAGAATATTATCTGCCAATTTGGCACATGAGATGTCACAGTGGTATATGGTGTACTTGATTGTGAGGTTGAGGGACATACTAAGGATAGCTACCCACACAAGATAAGTACATATATTTATTACAATATTTTGAGACTTTACCACAAGGACCATAATGTCTGGAATTTTCCTTTCTTAAAGCGGACGACTACGAAGAATGTATCAATTTACTGTAAGATCTGTGACACGCACACTCATAATAGGAAATATTATTGGTTGATAGATCAAATTCGTGAGGCATGTGAGACTGGGCTACAACATACCACAGTGGTAATTAGTTCCTCAGGTACATAATTACTCAACCTTCTTAATAATGTAACACTAGAGGAGGTGGATTTTTTGGAGGATATATGAGAATAAATCATGGTGGTGAGAGCAGAATTAGGTTTCTATGTGGGACATGTTGTACTTATAGTTCCCTTGATAATTACCAACATGATTATCCCCAGAATATAATATGCTGCCTATTGTGGAAAGCAACATAAAATTGAGGACTATCCTTGACCTTTATGAGTACATGTGTAAGAATAAGAAGAGGGAAAAGGGTTGTAGGGTATGATCAAGGTACAACGTGGGAAGTCTGGTCTTTAGATGCCTAATAATAGGTGTCCTAATCCTGAGTTACAACCTTATATTGGTTACTACACTTGTTAAGGAAGCATGTACGCACGCATGAGCCTCTGAAAGCTAAGTCCACTCATCATAGAGAGAATAAGTAATACATGCCACAGTAATCAAGATGCTACACACCAGAAAGAATTTTATCAATAGACTATGGGAATCATAATAGATATCTACAAGGTGAAATTTAGTTCTTGCATGATTAGGCACAAGAGAGAGAAAACTTGTAAAGAATGATGAGATACTACATAATGATGTCGATGATGTGAAGGAGATATGCAAGTTATGTCATGATAGGAAAATACCATACCACTACTAGTGGAATGGTCTACGTGAGAAGGTACCGCACACTGGAGTTGAGTGAAAATGCATCAAATAATACATTCAAACTTTCCACCACAAAATCATGAATACGATAAAGAAATCACACTTGATGTGATGATTGATGGGTGGTTGGTAAGAAATATTTTGAGAGATATATGTGTTGAGGTGAATGTGTTGACTCTGGATGCATGTAATCAAATGTGGAAACCAACATTATATCCATTTTTGAATGTGCTATATATGGGGAAAAAATGATGGATATGCCTATTGAGGTGTTGAAGGATGCTTCCATTATAATTCAAGGAGCCAAGTTTACTATAGACTTTTAGGTATTGAAAATTTTTGAAGCAGACAACTTTCTGGCATTACTTTGATGTCCCTAGTGTTATGAAAACAATGTTGACATGCACTTCAATAAAGGATACATCAGCTTCAAGAATAAGGATGAGCACGTGATTATACATCTAGACGAGGCAAGAGCTACACCTTATGTCAAGCCCTTGAGTGAAGAATATTTTAATAGGATTTATGTGTGCAATGTGTGAGATCCTGAGAATGTGGAACCATCCAAGGAAGGCATACTTCAGTAGGAATACACATAGTCGTTCAATAACACCACAGGTATTTCTTATGATAATTGGCCCATGGATCATATGAAATGATCGGGTGTGAGATGAAAGGGAGAGTAACTAGAATGATCAGACCCAAACATGGTTAGGTGCATGGAAAGAATTTAGTTACCTAGGTATACTGGTGAGGAAAATCCCAAGTCTTTCTTGAGTGCCATGGAAGAACACTGGAAGAATTAAGGTGATCAAAGGAGCATGTATGTTTATACTTTACACAGAACAATAGTGCGTTGGTGGGTGACACACAGAGATAACTTATTGGGCTAGTAAGAAGTGAGAATTACCTTTTCAACAAGGTTAACTCATAGAAATGCACCTACACTTATCTATGAGTATGATGGGAAGACTCCTTCTTTGGTACACATTCATAACTATGAGATACAATGGACGCAAGGCCCGAAGGCTTTACCAATATTTATATGGGTGCATAAGTTTTATTCCACTCTACGTGGTTGTGTGCAAGCATGGTATGTACATGTTGAGCTCAAGCAAGAGACTACAAGATGGGAAGATATGACAATAGGTATGGTACATACATTTCATTATTTTATAATAAACCTCCAATCCATGAATATTTATAGATCATGAAGCACATCACATTGGGGGATAGTGTGAAAGCAGAGTAGCTCATGCTCAAGTTTCTTGGTGAACCTAATTTTGAGGCATGCTTGGATACTGAAGAAACATAGGAGATATATATGGGATGCACCTAGAAGGAGGAAGAAAAGGTTAAAATGGTGTATCTCATCGATGATGAAGAGGTAGATAATTTAGAGATTAGTCATACAGAAGGTACACACAAAGTAATGTACATAGAATATGAAAAGGATCACAAGTACCATGCACCCATGAAGATAAAAAAGGTAAAAATTGGTACTAAGGATGTGCCTAAGGAGGCCATTATTGGTGATTATTGGTTAGAACAGGAGGTATAAAATATCATTGAGCGCTTGGGTGACTTTCAATATTTTTTCCCACAAGTTTAACATGATTTGAAAGGAGTGCACCCCTAATTTGGATAAATGAAGATTAAGCTAAAAGAAGGCATGTATGTGGTTTAGATGAGGCCTTATAGGATTAATCCAAACTTGCATGTGTGGGGTCAAGGAAGAAATAGATAAAAATCTTAATTTTGGGACCATTGAACTAGTTAAGGAATTTGATTGGGTTAGCCCCATGCTAATTAGTATCAAGAAAGATGGGAAGATTAGGATCTACATAGATTATCAGGATCTTAACACATCATGTGTTATAAATATTTTTCCTACACCATTCACAGAAGAGATCCTCAAAGGATTTGTGGGGCGTAAAATATATTCTTTAATAGATGGGTTCTCTGGTTATCATCAGGTGCAGCATTATGTGTGAAGACCAGAAAAATACTACCTTCACCACTGAATGGGGAATTTTTTATGTACATTGTTATGCCTTTTGGGTTAAAGAATGCTGTCAGCTGTATTCTCAAAAATTTTGATACAGAGTTTCCATGACTCCATTCACAAGTTTTTATAGGTATACTTGGATTACTGGACTAATTATGGGTTGGTCAGGGATCACTGTGATAGTATGATGCTCATGTTTGAGAGGTGTAGACAGTTAAGCATATTTCTTAACATTTAAAACATGTATTTTTGCTACACCCTTTGGAACTCTACTTGGGTACATCATTTACAATGAAGGATTATTGGTAGATCCAGCCAAGATAGCTGTGATATTGGGTTTAGAAGAGCATACACATCAAAGTGAAGTGTGCAAATCTTTCAGGGCATACATGTTACTACATAAAATTTATAAAAGGATATATGAAGATTGTTGCACCACTTGAAGAACTACTCAAAGCTAAAGAAAAAATTCATTGGGGGTAACACACAACAGCAGGCATTTGAGACACTGAAGGATAATCTTACCACTGCACAAATTTTTACGCTTCCTTTCATGGAACAAACCCTTTCATGTACATGTTGATGCCTCTGACATGATGATTGGTGCATTCTTGGCACAACCTGGAGAAGGAAATTTGGATCATCCCATATGCTTTGTAAGAAATAAGTTGACACCAGCAAAGAATAATCATACCACAACTGAGCATGAGGAATTGTCTATGATATATGTGCTTCATAAATTTAGACAATACTTGTTGTCCACACCATTTATTTTCTATATAGATCATACGTGGCATTGAAATATTTCATGAATAATCCTATTTTTCAAGGGCGCATCTACAGATGGATAATTATTTCTTAGGATTTGATTTTATAGTTGTTGTAAAGTTAGGAAAGAGAAATTTAGGGCTATGATTATTTATCAAGGATCAATTCTGGAAAGGACACGCAGAGTATTGAGGAAACTATGCCATATGCACAGTTATTCAGGTTGAATTGCATGCCCACAGATTTGGAAAGATATAGCAGTATTTTTACACACTAGACTGGTTCCAGAGGGTATGAAGATGTTAGAGAAAAGGTTTCTTACTATTTCGAGTAGTACCCTGTCAACTCATTAGAGGAGACTTGTATAATATGGGCCATGATGAAGTCTTGCATAGATGTGTTATTGAACATGAACGTGAAGCCATTATGGAGGAGGCCCATTGAGGGATTACAGGAGGAAACTATGCATCAGATGCAAATGTGTGCAATATTCTTCTAGTTGGCTTATGGTGGGAGAATTTGTAGAAGGATACCAAGGGTTTTTCTGAAAGCGTATGATCATTGTCAACACATTGGGAAGCCTGAACATATAGATGAGATGTTGTTACGTAACCAATTTCGAGTGTGGAACCTTTTGAGAAGTGGACTATTGACTTTGTAGGCCATATTGCATCACCCACACATAGGACTGGAACACACTATATCATTACATGTATAGAATATTTTACCAGGTGAGTAGAGCATGCGCCTACAAAGGATTGAATTATAGTCACAATAGCAAGGTTCTTTTAGGAAAATATTATTGGCAAGTATGACTATCCATTACCCTTAACCAATATAGAGGAACTCATTTCTTGAATGAGACAATCAGAATTTAGTTGGCAGAGTTTATGGTGGCACACCATAAAACTACTCCTTATCAATCCTCAAGCTAATGGTACTGTAGAAGCCTTAAAAAATATTTTGGGACAAACTCTTACGAATATTTGTGATGTTGGGGAGAAAGGATTAGGAAAATAAAGTATCAACTCTACTTTGAGCTTATATGACCATGCATAAAAAGGTTGAACAATTCCACACCCTTTCAATTGGTGTTTGGCACAAAGGTGGTACTACCTGTGGAGTTATTGCTACCATCCCTTTGTATTACACGTGCATGAGGTTTGTCTGATGAAAAGGCTATGAAAGAAAACATTGACAAAATAATTCAAGTAGATGATTAGTGCACTATTATGCATTGGAGCCAGAAAAATGAGAAGGCGTGACAGAAAGCTTGACATGATAGGCATATCAGGTGTAATTCAATTGAAGTTGGGAAGATGGTCCTTCTCTATTGACTCCAAGTTTGTGTGCCACCTAGGGAAGTTGAAGGTGCAATGGTTGGGACCTTTTGTAGTAACCAAGATATTTGAATCACGCACATGTCAATTACAGGCCTTGGATGGCACCATGTTTCCTGGTTACTTCAATGGGAGTAGGTTGAATCCCTACTATAAATAAGCTTCTTCATTTTTTTAATAAGGTGATATTGCCATTTATATTAGGTTTCCCTTTCATGTTTTGTCTATTTTAATTTTCTTGTTTTTTTAATAAGAACACTTGCACACAAAAAGATGATTACTATCTATTAAAGTTCATGTGCAGATTACTAAACATACTTTTAGTGTGGCATGAACCTAGGTGTAAATATGTGAGAAAGTTTAAGCAGATGTACAAGCAACATTTGAAAGGTGGGATTTTGTTGGAAAGGTGCACGAAAGCAAAGGAAAGAGGGCATAGGTGCTGAGAATGATGTTTTCTCATGAAAAATTACTCAGATTGGAGACCATGTGAGGAAGAGGTCATGCAGTGTAACATGAGGTAGGCGAGCAGTAGGAATGGACTACTTAGTATAAAGCACATAGGTAATATATGTTGTAGAATACGGAAGTGCATGCAAGGATATCACCTAAAAATCCAAGTCCGAAGAATAATACACACATGAAGATGAAATCCAAGGTGGTTTCGAGCAAGGAGACTAAGAGGAAGAGGTATGGTGAGGAGATGCCCCATTTATCTTTGTTAATCCACATTTTGGTGGATTCAGACGAGGAAGAGCACAACACAAATGATGAGAAGATCCTAGAGATGAATGAATAAGAAGAAGGTCTGGAGAATAAGGATGAAGAAGGCCATGGTGAGCCCCATATAGAATTTGCAGGAGGAGAGCATGAAGAATAGGAGTGTGATGTTGAGTGCAATGTTGAGTGGGAAATTGAGCATGAGGAGGAAGAAATAGTTAAGGGTTCCCTGATTGAAGAAGACATGGGTTCCGGTGAAGCAAGTGGTGTGCTCCACTCCATTGTTTAGGATTTACCCAAGAGATGGAGAGGAAAGGGGATGAAGTGCAAGAACCTTCGCCAAGGTCCCCTCATGTAATACAATGATGATCCCTCCAAAGTACTACATGCATGATATCATAGTATGGTGGCCACCAAAGATCTCTTCTGTTCATCATTCTTTGAAAAGAATGAGGCCCTTCTACGAACTAAAAATATGATCTCTTAGTCATACCAATCACACATGGAAGAGTTACATTTTGATGTCGGTGTGTAGGCTTTATCTGAAACTCAGATTAAATCGGTCCCATGAGAGGCTTACCCCGTGATCGATGTGTAACTTCTTACAGACAAGCACGCATGCAATGGCGCTGAACAAGGTTATCATCTAAAGTAGGAATCCAAATTTTTGATAATAATTGTATGATAAAGAGACTACGCAAGTAGATCAAGGAGAAGGATGAAATTATTACGTAGCTAAAGTAGGATTTGAGAGAAGAAAAGGGGCGGATGTGCCTAACTTTATAAAAAATGGAAACCATTGAAGATGAAGAAAGTTCGACGTACCCTAGCCTCACTAAAATGCCAAGGAAGAATATGAGATGACCTTATATTATCTGGAGGATATGGTATGGATTCTCTCACATGAGCAAAGAAAGATAAGGGGGACCAACTACTGAGGAGTTAGTTGTGTAGAAGAAAACAGACAAGGATCGGATTGAGGATCATCTTGCGCAATACAAGGTGCTTGCTATAGAGGCTAAAGAGGCTATGCAGAAGTAATAATATTTTTTTACCAATTCCAGGATTTTTACCAAGTTGTGAGCATGTTGGCAGAAAATGATGAGGAGGAATTGAAGGAAATATAGGTCAGAATGAGGAATAATATGGCCAAGAAGGAAAATTTGCTGGCGGAGGTAGAACAGAAGAGGGATTATATATCACTTCTGAATACTGTGATCAAGGATATATTGAAATAAATTTTTCCCCATATGACACACAGGATGGATGTACTGGATGATGCAGCTAAGAAACTAGAAAAATTGGTTGTTGAATTGAAGGGGAAAGCTGACATACTCACTCTTGCAGAGGTGATAGACATTGTTGATGGTGTGTTGGTTAAAGAAACTAAAGAATTGGAAGGCTGGATGGAATTAGAGACAATATTAGTTAAGTAGTTTCCAGTACTCCTTCCGATCCAAGAAAACTTGATTCTTTGATTCTTTGGTGCAAGCCATATTCTTTCATTTGTTTATTGATTAACGACATCATTCAATAATATGTTCTTGATGGGATATTGTTTGATCTTGTGTTGCCTTGGAAAGACAACATGCCTAGTGTGGGGTAATTTTGATCAAGAAAATGCTAAGGATTACAGAGTGGCAGACTACGTGTAGGAGGCGGCGGCGTGTATGAAATTGGAGCATCATGCGAAGGGTTGTGCACAAGGAAGAGACAAGGAAGTGCATGCACAGACAAAAAGGATGAGGACTTAGCCATTTTCTGAGGATGGGCTAAAAATAGACTTGGAGTGTTGGTCATTGCAAGGGATAAAATCAAGATGACTTGGCGGTCAAGCAATGGCTATTTTAGGGAAAAATTACATGCATATCTTGGATTAAATCATACACATGGAGAGGGATAATATTAGGATTAAATCAAGTCTTATTTATAGGAAAATATATTATTAGCTATTTTGTAAAATCATGTAAGAGTTGTACAAATGGATAATTTTAGGAAAGAAAGCATGCAAACTATTTTTGTGAGCATGCCTATTTTTAAGAGAGTGCATGTTGTTCTAATATAGATCTAGGGTTTAATGTATATGGTCTAGCGCACTAGTACATTGACTGTTATGTTTTTCAGCTTCTACTATGTAATGATTTTTTGTGTACAATAGATAATTGTGGATGGATTATGGTTATGGATATGTTCAAGTATGGAGATCTAATGGTTCAGTTAATCTTTTTTATTATTTAAAATCTTAGTTCTCTTTATTTATATGTGCTTCCAAAGTGACTTGAATGCAATTTTTGTGTGTATTTTAATGGTTTCATGGTTAAATATGATTATAAAATATGCATGCTAACTTCTTGTCAAGCATCTCAAAGGAGGGCACATGGTAACTACGC
Organism: Taxus chinensis; assembly: GCA_019776745.2. NCBI lineage: Eukaryota > Viridiplantae > Streptophyta > Pinopsida > Cupressales > Taxaceae > Taxus > Taxus chinensis. The sequence continues at coordinate 872,610,354 of CM034148.1, read as the reverse complement.
GTGATTCGAGTGAGCCTTGATACCATTCTGAATGAATTTTTTTAATGTGCATAGCCTTTAAAGTGAAAATAAGGACTACATGTTCAAAGGAGTGAAGGTGAATTCCAATTTTACGGAATCATAAGCATTTTTACAGGAGAAGATCTCGAGGAAGATAGGGAATGCAACACTTTTATTCTTTTGATTCTTGAGCTTATCATTGATGTGAACAAGTTTCCTACACATCTTGAACATCACCATCTTTTCATTGAGATACCTTAGCATCTTACGCAAAGTGAGATCAAACCCAAATACTCTAATGTATGAAAACATTGAGAATTGTGCAAAGAAAGACCCATACCTCTTTATCAAAGTAACATATTGTGAAGACAACCTTGATTCAAGATTTCCCTCCAGTAGTCATATGAAAAACATAGTGAAAGCATCATTCACTCTTGAAATATGGTGGTTTCTCTCCTTCAAGGTAAATTGTGGAAACTTCTCATAAGTGGGAGGCTTTTGAGAAATATTTTTAGTGAGTTTCAATCCTCTTAGCGGTCTTGTGCTCATGAGAGCGTAGACCAAGTAGGATGTCATTGAAAAATTCTTTGTAGCTGGTAACTGTAATGTCTTTCATTATTGTATTACATTTTTATTAAGTTGATTTATTTTTCAGGGTAAAATAAGAATCAAGATAATCTTCCTATAGGGATCCATTGGTTGAGTTTTTTTTGACCAGTTTACAGATCAATCTCACATGCCGAAAGCCCTATCTCATAATGAGTTTCATGAAGGATTTTTTGGATGTAATCATCATACTGAGCTGGTTGATAGGAGAAGATGTATGAGGGATTTCCAAGATTGTATGGCATGGTTCATCCTTGTGGTCATTAAGGGTAAGCAGATGATTGACTTGGGGTAGATAATTAATGACAAAATCCATCAAATTAATGAAGTTCAACAAATGCCTTTGTCTTCAGGTTCACTAATAGCTGAACTAATTCATTTTTAAAAATATGACTGAAAGTACAATATAGGAACTTATAATACTATAATGAATGTGTTGGTACAACACAAACCTAGTGCCAGTTGATCCAACAAAATCTAGACTAGTCTTAGAAGCTTGCTCAGTGTCCCATCATAACTTCATGGCATTATACCTCCTATTGAATTCTCCTCTATTACATGACCTCTAGCCTCTACACAGAGATAAGTCAGAATGTGCCTAGTGTCGACAAGTTCCACCCTCTTGTTGAACTTTCCTCTATTACATGACTATCAGTCTCTACATAGACCTAAGTCAGATTTGGTTTCATCGACGAGATTCATACTACGATCCTCTTTTGCATCTTCCAAATACTGCCAACTCCTCTAATAGGGCTTCTTACAATATCTGGTTTTTATAATATGCTCGGCAAAAAATAACCCAAGCTCTAAAATTATCTCCAATGCTAGACGCTCTCCCTCTACTCCACAATTAAGTCTCAAGGCTCCTACATGATAATAAGGATTCAATTAGCCTTTTATAATAATATTATTTAAGTTAATAATAATTAACTCAAAAATGCCTAAAATAAGGTCTTTATTCCTTTAAAATCCTCCTAAGGCTCCTTTACTGTCTCCTCCCTTCATATTTTGGCTTGTGGATTAAGCTTCAAGATTCGTGATTTGGCATATGGGGTTCACCCCCTTTTATACCCAACTCGGCCCCGAATTTATAGTACAAGAGCCTTATCACCCAACTTGTTCCATGCCTACTGAGCTAGGCAAGATGGTTAAGGCTTGCTAGTTGGGAGGTGGATTACGGGCTTGACTCCCCTCTAGAATGTTTTTCCTCGTTATTTTTTTCCTTGATGGCTGTTAGCATAATTTAGCATAGGCATATTTATTGCATTGTCTTTTATTTAATAATGTGCAACATGTGCACTCTAGTCTAGTGACTTACATTCAATATTGTTATGTTGGATAACATTCAATATTGGTATTAGTAGTAATTACATGTGCATGTGAGATGGGTCTTATCATCTCGTAGTTGGTGTCTGCTAGGGTGTCATGTCTATCCATATGAGGCTTTCTAATATCTATAAATATTACAGCTCTTGCATTGTTATGTAATCTGATTTCATGATCAATAATATTTGTGAGGCTTCCGTCCCTCTTTGGTCATTGCAATCTTATTCTATTCTATCATTTGGTATCTAGAGCTATACCATTATTATCATTTGGCATCATAGAGCAGGTTCTATCCAAGCAAGGTTGAAGAGGAGCACTATTGGAGAGGATCCATTGGAGAAGAAGATCTACATCAAAGGAGAGCCATTGAAGCATCCCGCAGCCTCCATTCCTTCCAAGAATCCCTCAACTAAAATTTGACCTATCCACTTATTTGGAAGGTAAATTTTTTTTTTGATTAGTCATTGGTATAGCCAATTGATCTAACATATTGGCGGAATATTTCAGATTTGGAGATCTTTAAAAAAAAAAAGGAGAAAGATCTTGAAAAAAATTACAGATCTAAAAAAAAAAAAAAAATTGTGAAAAAAAAAAAGAGATCTTAAAAAAAAAAAAGGAGAGATATCTTGAAAAAAAAATTTCAGATCTAAAGAAAAAAAAAATATCAGATCTAAAAAAAAAAAATCAGATCTGAAAGTGGAGGTGTGAAGAATTCGGGATTAAAGGTTGAAGCAGTCCCGTCAACAAAATTCCAGTAGATAGCTCTTAGAAAAAAAGACAAATTTTTCATACAGTGTCAGATTGATGTGCCATGGTTTCTTTTTTGGAAAGATAAGAATGGTGCGCACAACTTTTTAGTTTACATCATCTTCAGATTCGGCCTCTACATATGACGAAAAGTCAGTACAAGTCGGATCATTTTTTTCTGAAAAAAAATCAGATGTAGCTGGTAATTTGGTAAGATATCAAAAAATAAGATTTTCGATTCTTTTGAAATTTTGTGGGTTTTAAGAAAAATATTGTATGATGCTTCTTTCAAAATTTTAGAAAAACCCAGATCACGGTTTGTGATAAAAGGTGAAAACAATATTTAGATTGTTTGTTTGGATCTTGGGAACAAACAGGTCAGCGGTTCAATTCCCACTCTCTCCATATTTTTTATTAAATTATTTTTTTTGGAAAATTTGGAGAAATTACTAAATTTTGGGAGATTTCCAAATTTAGAAGCTCACCAAACACATTTAGAGCCACCGCTAAATTTAGCGGAAAAACACCTATTGGGGGGGTAAAAAATATTTTTGGCCTAAATTGTGTATTTTGTGATTCTAGACCCTTTTTTGTAAAGAGGGGGGAACACAAAAACTTCATTTTGATGTACTTTTGGAGCATTTTGTACTAATCTTGGTGCATAAAGTGAAAAAAAAAGTACAATTTTTTTATTTTATGTTTAGTTCTATCACACGAGATCTTTGATCTCATAGCAACGTTCGGTATATAAGGTGCCTATGGGGAGCACTTACGGGTGATGCCATTGCGACTACTACTGCACTTAACGCCTAACACAGCTGCCTAAACATCGTCTGGGCATCGACCCTATAAAATCGACGGGGAGTAATAAGGACACAATACACACACATTTGAGCCCTCCCATCCGTTTGTGCTTGCACAAACCCCTCTCCGTACTGTCTAAGTACCACATACTAAATTATTTTATGTGCGTTAACACCTCTTTCTGTACTGACGGGTATATTGAAAGGGTGATATTCTTCCACGTACCGACGGGTATATCGGAAGGGAGCATATATAGAAAGGTTTTTGTATATCGGCCTAACGGTATATTGAGAGGGAGACCATAAACCTAGAGTGATAAGAGCCTTACCCTTTGTCAGAAATTCAGAGTTTCAGAAATTCAGATTGCAGAAATGGGTGCACAAGCACCAAAGTTCTTCTTGCCAGATTCACAACTGCTTAGAGGAGACAACTATGATGCATGGAAATCGAAGATCAAGGTGTTACTTGAGTTTGAAGACCTATGGACAGTTTTAGATGGACAAACAACAAGATCACTTGATGATGGAAGACAACAAGTTCAATTTGATAGGGAAAATCAAAAGGCCAAGTTGATCATCTTGTTTAGCGTAACAGATGATGTGCAACCCCACATTAGAGATGCCACATCGGCCAAGGATGCATGGGATAAGTTGAGCACAGTCTATGAGGCAAAGAACAAGAATTCCATCCTCAACCTACTATCAAAACTACATACTCTCAAGTTCAAGCACAATGAAAAGGTTGAAGTTTTTTTGAGATGAGTTGCTACTTTGAGGGCATCTCTATTGGCATTGGGAAAAGAGATAAGTGATGAAGACCTCATACCAATTTTTTTGTGAGCACTTCCTCCTTCCTACAGAATCAATTTGTGACAACTATCACACAAGATATCTGAGTGATGTTGACACAATCACCTTGACTGAGAAGTGATTGGTCACATCTACTCCAATAAGAAGAGGCAATGAACAATAAAGATCAGGAAGATGAGAAACATTTCACTATCTTCCAATCATAAAAGAAATGGTCCTGGGTTGAAAAAATTATCAGTCAACAAGTCACAACTTGAAGTTGGAACAAAATGAACCCTGTCCAGAAAAAGTGTGACATAAGAGATAAGGGAACAAATTTGGTAGCAACCTATCAATGTGCGGGCCCATGTGTCCAAGTTGATTCTAGATGTCCAATGAGCTTTAGTGGTACATGACACACAATCTGCAAGAAAGATGTGGATCGCAGATATGGTCTACAAGAGTTGGTTGGCATCTCCAAAGGGCAACATGGTGAAATGGGATTGCCTACAAGATCAAAACACTCCACTCACTTGAACAAGTGTCACAACTTGCCTAGCTGGAAAGCAACACAAGTACCCTTCCAGAAGAACACATATAGAGCTGAGAGAAAGCTTGAATTTGGTGCACTATCATTGGGGCCCATGGTGCGATTGTCATTCTGGATGTGAATACTTCATGCTTTGTGTTGATGACTACTCAAGACATTTGTGGATATATTGTCTAAGAAACAAGAGTCAAGCCTTTGAGTCATATTTAGAAGTTCAAAGCACTTGTTGAGAATGAAGTTGGTCACAAGATCAAAACTCTCTGCTCAGATTGAGGAGTGGAATTCACAAGCAATGAGTTCAAGACTTACCTGGAAGCTCATGGGATTCATCGAAAAATTCCATCCTATTCACACACCATAGTAGAATGGTATAGTTGAGAGAAGGAATCGTACTATCATGGAAATGGTGCGATGTATGCATTGATGACTCAGGTTTAACAAAGACATTTTGGGAAGAAGCTGCAAGAACTACAGTCTATTTGTTGAACAAGTGCCCATATGAAAGCTCTTGAAGGAGTGACACCTCAAGAAGCATGGTCAAATCAAACCATCAGTTGCACACCTAAGAGTATTTGGGTGTAAAGCTAGCATGCACATACCCAAGAAGAACACTTGGATATGAAAGCTGAGAAACTGATATTCATTGGATACAGTGAAGAAGCACTTGGGTATAGATAATGGGATCTGAAAGAAAGAAAGTATACACAAGTAGGGATGTTGAGTTCTTTGAGAAGAAACAAGCAGATGCTCCACTCAACGACTCAACAAACATGCAGAATACACCTCTTGTGAAGACAAAATTTGATGTTCCCACTAAAGATGACAGTGATGAATTGGATGATGGTGAAAACTTGGATCCACCACAAGCCAATGGAATAGCTAAGAAGTTACCTAAATGGTATACTCAATTAATAAGAGATGCAAATTTGGATGAAGCACCTAGCACATCATCTAATCCTGGACCTAGAACTCACAGTCAAGCTTGTGAAGAGGTCAATTATGCCCTAATGAGCAGAGTTGTTGAAATAGTTGAGCCATCTATAGTTCAGGAAGCCCTACAATCAAAAGCTTGGAAAGATGCCATGGATTCAGAGTATCAGTCAGTGATGAAGAACAACACATGGCAACTTGTCGACCTTCCACTAGGGAAGAAACCCATTGGATGCAGATGGATATTCAAGACTAAGTACAAATCAGATGGGACTATTGACAAGTATAAAGCAAGGCTTGTAGTAAAGGGGTATGCACAACAAGAAGGCATTGATTATGAGGAGACATTTTGCTCCCACAGCCAAGATCAAGACAATCAGGATGATCTTTGCTCTAGCTGCACAATTTGGTTGGAAAGTCCACCAAATGGATGTGAAAAGTGCCTTTCTTAATGGAGATTTGCAAGAAGAAGTCTATATGACTCAGCCAGAGGGTTATGTAATACCAGGAAAAGAGATGATGGTATGCAGACTCATAAAATCTCTATATGGCCTTAAACAGGCACCCCGGGCATGGTACATCAAAATTGATGAGCATCTCATAAGTCATGGATTCGAAAGGAATCCTTATGACCCCAATCTCTACCTCAAAAAGAAAGGGGGGGAGATTGTCATTGTGGTTGTTTATGTCGACGATCTAGTCATTACAGGAAGTTCTGTGAAGATGATCGATGCAACAAAGAAGGATTTTAATCGATCGTTCGACATGACAGATCTCAGGCTCATGCACTATTGTCTTGGGTTGGAAGTATGGCAAAAAGAGAATCATATCTTTGTGTCGCAGTTGAAATACACCAAGACAATGCTCGATAAATTCAGGATGATGGACTGCACTCCTATTGCTACACCTATGGAAGTGAGACTTCAGTTATCTCATTCCGATCCATCACCACCGGTGAATGCAACTCTCTATCGGCAGTTGATCGGGAGTCTCATTTACCTGACATATACTAGACCAGATATCAGCTTTGTAGTCAGCTATTTATCACGCTTCATGCAAGAACCGAAAATATGTCATTGGAAAGCAGCAAAGAGAATACTAAGATATCTAAAGGGTACAGTTGACCTTGGTCTAGAGTACAAGAAGAACGACAACTTCTTCTTGACAGGATATTCATATTCAAATCATGCAGGAAACATGGATGATAGGAAGTCAACATCAGGCTTCGTCTTCTTTATGGGATCTGGACCGATATCATGGGGAAGCAAGAAACAGAACTTTGTTTCTCACTCTTCTACAGAAGCAGAGTATCGAGCTGCAGGTGAAGCTGTTTGTGAAGCAATATGGCTACGCCGAATACTGGAAGGAATTGGTCTACCACAACAGAAATCTACTCCAGTATATGTTGATAATGAAGGAGTTCTGAAGCTTTTTCACAATCCAGTATTTCATGAGAGAACCAAGCATATTGAAGTACAGGTTCATTTCATACGTGAGCATGTCTTGAAGCACAACATACAACTCCAGTTCTGTCCTACAGCTGAACAGAAGGCAGATGTTTTCACTAAGTCACTTGCACGTGACAAATTCACACTGTTCAGAGAGTTCCTCTCCACTTCATTGGAAACTATGCAAAATTAAGGGGGGGAATGTTAGCATAATTTAGCATAGGCATATTTATTGCATTTTATTGCATTGTCTTTTATTTAATAATGTGCAACATGTGCACTCTAGTCTAGTGACTTGCATTCAATATTGTTATGTTGGATAACATTCAATATTGGTATTAGTAGTAATTACATGTGCATGTGAGATGGGTCTTATCATCTCGTAGTTGGTGTCTGCTAGGGTGTCATGTCTATCCATATGAGGCTGTCTAATATCTATAAATATTATAGCTCTTGCATTGTTATGTAATCTGATTTCATGATCAATAATATTTGTGAGGCTTCCATCCCTCTTTGGTCATTGCAATCTTATTCTATTCTATCATTTGGTATCAGAGTTATACCATTATTATCAATGGCCACATGTCCCATGTTGTTTCCACCGCACTTCCACGTTACCCACTTCATTGTTTTTTCACTACATCTATCTTGTTTTACCTAATCTCATCATGCATACCTCGGTCGTCTCACCCATAGTTTTGTTGACTCACCCACCTGAGTTAGGTACATGGGGTTAATCCCACAAATTAGGATATGATAGGGGTGTGTCTTAAAATATCTTGAACCACCCCATGGTATAAAATCATGAATTGCATCTATGGTCATTCAAATCAAACATATTTAGCTCACAAATAATGTTAATGAGACATACAACAAAATTTGGTGTAGTGCGGAGCTACAAAATAGAGGGACATACAACAAATAGATTTTACATGAGCACATTGTCAAACTCAATGTTTATAACTTGTGAGATGATGCTGGGGATGGGCATGGTGTTAGATGCCAATTCATGTTGTTGCAAATGCACGATCTCAAACAAAATGTTTAATGGATCTGTCAAGATTTGTTACACACATTACCCACAACACTGAAGACTCGCTCACATGATTATCCATATACATGAGGCATAATCATTAGAGGTACTACAGGAAAATAGAAATATGCGAATATTAATGAAGAGAACCCCAGTTTTGAAATACATGAGGGGGGAGGTCACTATCAAGAGGTAAAGAGGCTCAGGAACACTCTCTTTTTTACTCTGTGATGCTATGATGACCCATTTGATTTTTCAAGGAATTGTTACATGTGACTAGTCATAAGAATTCCACGTCACATTTCGTATATTGTAGATATTTTCAAAAGCGAGCACCATAGGTAGAACAGACTATATCTTGATCTTATGCACAACCATTTTGTGTATTCCAATAAGCAGTGAGAAGGTTGTAGGAATGATCAAGATTCATGTATCATATTGTAATGGAGGATGCGCTAAATGTTACCCAAGGACAAAAAATCATAAATTGAGTACTATAGGAGCTATAACACCCCTCTACAAGGATTTTGTTCCACCAGAATCAGAAACATTCACTTTCTTGGAACTCAGCATTGTTCAACGTGAAAATGCCGCAAATAGGAAAGGGCTCCTCTACAGCCTATGAAAATGATACTCAAAAGGAGGTCCTACAAGAGACTAAAGGGATCTTGTGCATGAATTACATGGAGAAATGTGATTTTTTACAGAGAAGAAGAGCATCACACATAAATGAATCAGTTTAGAGGGTACTTAAATTTCCCCATCAATGTGAGACTAGTCTGAATGATTTTTGGTGAAGTATGCAAACTGAATTTTGTGCTGCACCAGGTTATTTCTTTCCCTATATGTGAAGCCAGTGGTTCTTCATCATCAAATAAATCCCATATGGCACTCTGGAAAGAAATCCTATGATAAATACAAAATTTTGTAAGTTAAGTTGCCTACTTCGAAAAGATAGAATATGATCATTAGAAAATATTTTTAACTTCTATATAGATGAGTGGAACAATCAAGCATGATATATTGTCGTGAGACATCTCTATCGGGCACTCCACAAGTATAATATCTTGATAGGAAATGCTTGGAATAAGTTGAGGGGACCCGCAATTCAATCCTATCCACCACAGGTGATTTTTTCATCATCCCATGTCAAAATAAGACGTGTATTGTGCCAATTAGATATTTGAAGCATGTCATGGATTAGATCATAATGGGGGTGAATTATCATTTAGATTTTTAAGTGATTAACTTGGTAGAGACAGACCAACTTTTCCAGTGTTACCATTGGACACACCTATGGCTTGCTGGACAAAAACAAGCATCAAAATCTCAACTTTGTGGCCACATAAGATTTGACACATGAGTACGTAACATGTGATACTTGTCCAATGGATCTTCTAAGATGAGGCATTACTGTTTCCATTTAAAACTCTTCAAAGAACATAAATATTTAGGGCTTTCATATATAATGCCTAAGTTCTAAAGGATTAGAAAAATTTGAGCCATCATCAGGATGGAGTTCTCTTCCAACAAATGGCAATGACATGCATGCTTATCTCGGATACAAAAGTGTAGCATGTGACAAGCATGGGTGCATGGATCGTATGAATATGATTGAGAAATTTTGTGGCATGGTGAAAATCAATTGCAAAATCAGACAGTATCAAAAAATTACACTATTGTCTCAATGTGGAGTTATGCTGGGGAAATGTAAACAATGAAAACATGGAATCTCATAAGGCCAAGTCTACCAAGGTGAGGGAAGTATCCAGGAGTATTTGTAAACTGTATGTGATGACATGTTCATCTTCCCATAGAAAAATTATGCATAAATGTGCTAGTGGTATAGTCACAATTTTGTTGGAAGTTTGTCAATCCTTCAATGATGACGTGGAACTCACTCTAGCAAACCACACTTAAAGACATGCGACTAAGCAAGTAAGGCTATGCACATCAATTTTGAAAAAGGGAATTATAGGCAAAGGCTTCTTAGCTACAATGGAGTAAAAAATTCCAGAGGACCATTTCTTAAAAAGGCCTTTTCCATCAAAGTTCATGTGTTAGAAGTAATCAAATTCAAGCCAATACCTATGGACTCATGCTTTCTCGACAATCACCTTGTGAATTTGGGTGCATGCATGGTATGTAAATTGATGAGAGCGCATATGGGAACATCTAGCTGGGAGGAACTTAAATTGCTAATTTTGTGCACATCATTTTCTTTTACATCAAAGGTGTCCAAGTTAAATCCTTCTTATTATTCAGGCAATTAGAGTAATGTTGCTACAATTTCTACATAATGAAGCTCATAATTGGTAAGAGCAAATGATAAGACTTTCATAAAGATAATATAATGGTACTACCTCAAAATGTTTACAAAAGTGAAACAATGATAATGATTCCAATGAAGAAGATGACTCTCATACCTGGATAACAAGATAATTGGGAAGGTAAAGGTAAACAAAATATGGTTTTCCCAAATTGAAGTTTGAAATAAATGTTAACCATCTTTGATTTGTAAACATGTTCAATAATGGACTGATACCAGACTGTAACATTTGGACAAATAAAATTATGGAAAGCACACCAACTATAATACTATAACTTGTAATCTATAGAATTGATAAATATTGGGACATCAAGAAGCGGACTCCTTATTGGATACTATCTGGATACTGATTGGTATGAGGCCAAAATCACTAAGTCATTTTAAGAATTTTGCATTTGAAATAATGAAAGACTTATTGCCCAAGGATCTGACAATGAAATTTGAAAGAATTACTATGTGTCATTGGAAAAAATGCACATAAAAATTGAACTGATTCATTATAAGACCATAGTGACTGGACACCCAAAAATTTAGTGCTAAGGTCAAGGAAGACTATAAATGAGTGATTTTGGTACAAACATGAAGTTATTGTCAATCTATCTGAGTGGTTAAGTCTAGACTGGTAATAAAGCATTAATAAATATCCCGGGAACATAAGGGTCCTGGCATCAATTACAATTCATTGAATGTTGTATGTGTAGTAGATTTGTTCCCAACGACCTCTAGCCTCTACATAGAGCTAGATTCTGGAAGGTTCCTGGCAAGAAGACAAATGCTATCACATCTTATAGAATTCTCCTTTTTGCAGGTACCATCAAGTAAATATAACTAAATTGGACCTCACAAAAAAAAACCATTGGTGTAGACACTAAGATTCACACTACTTTGGGTATCCTCTTCTAGTGGCCTAGTCACATACTTGCTAACTCCTTCAATATGATTCTTGTTATCTCTAAATCACAACACTCTAATGGTTTGCACAAGTGTGTATGCTTGAGCTCATGGTGTGACTAGATAACATAGGTACTATATCCAAGTTGTGGGACTTGCTACTTGAGATAGACCTCTAGAGAAAGCTGGTTCTTGCTCCTAAACTACCTGCCACAATCCACTCTAATGCAGGAAAAACTAACTTGTCCTAATCTAACCTTCCAAGGGACCAGGGAGAGAGAGTGCATGAAAATGAAATCCTACACTAAAGTCGGTGATACACCAAAAAAGGAGGGGTGTGAGAGATAACCTTCCAATGTGTGAAAAATATAGGCAAAGTACATACTAGAAGGGGTGATAACAATTCTCCACAGCCTAGCAAATGCATTCACAACAACATCTCATACACACACAATGATAATGAATCCCTTGCAAGAGCATAAAAATAGACATAATATATCTTGCAATGAAGATTGAAAGGGCAAGAAGAGTGCAAACAAACACAAACAGGGAAAGATGATATCCAAAAACTTGTATCTATTGCTTTCATGAATATGCACAGTTCAATCTGTTATAGAATTAAGGGCCTGGATCACCATGCAAGGAGTCTACTACAAGGGTCTGCAACACATTGGCTTCACAAAGACAATTTTTACAGAGTTTTGCTACAACAAAATCTATCTCTCCCTTTACAATGAGCCCAACACTCCAATTTATAGAATTTTGAGAGGAGAGAGAGAGATGGAAAAATAGAAATCCTAAAATTTTTCCTCCCACCACTTGCAAGATGTCATTAAATGGAGTGAAATGATTGTATATTTCTTGAAAAAGGCTCCCCATGTTGTCCCACGTGCTACAGCAGAGAAAGAATTATGACTATGCCTCTTAATTTGCGCTCCCCAACTACCAATTAAATCATTGTTCTAAACCCAGACACGTTTTCTACAAAATTTCTATTGATCCTTTATCAAATCCCTAATTTCTTTGATTTTTTTACATTGGGATTGAAAACACGATTCTAATGGTACCAATTTTCATGCGATTTTGTTGAGAAATCTAAAATTATGACCTTCTGAGTGCGGCAGCTATTTTGGGTCTACCAGGAATTTTTTGTCATTTGACGAGACTGAGTATTTGATTTACCAGAGCTAGATATGTTTCTTTTAATTTTAATATATCTCATTCCAGAAAGTCTAATTTTATGAAAATCAGAGCTTGGAGTCAAAAGTTATGGCCGTTTGAAGTTCGGGGAGGCCAAACATTGACTTTTTCTCTTCATTGCGGCTATTTCGGCAAAATCAGGTCCGCGTGCTCTAGATGTCTTAGACAAAAATCTCCACATCACCCAATTCGGGCTTCCTTGTTCCCGCACATCTGTCATTGACCAAGCCGTGAGGGCCATTGACTTCCACATTTGTCGCATCCCATTTAGTTTGGCTCCTTGTGCAACAATTTCACTTTTTTGCGTCCCGTGCGTACTTTTGTCCCAATTTTCCCGCGGATCGTGTGGACCAAAAAGTTTCGACTTCACCGATTTCCCTTTGACTTTGGCATTTTCAGCAATGTGCGTCCCTGTTGAACTTGTGCAGTGGGACACAGAAATATGACTTAGCCAATTCCTTTGTATTTCGGCTCCAAACCTGGTATGACAAACCTTGGTATGATCCGCATTGGTACGATCTGTAGCCTCCAGACCCACAATGCGTTTAAAACAAGCCCGTGACTTCATTTTTTGGAATTTGTTCATTTTTTTCTAACTTGTTAGATTTTTTCCTTAGATGGGGAAGTTAGAGAGAAACCAAAGGGACCCCCAAAACATGATTTTGGGCCTTGAATCAATTCTACTTGCTCAGGACTAAAGAATTTGATGCATGTTATCAAAATTATCTCAAGGGGTGATTTTTGGATAACAAGAGCTTCTTACAATATTTGGCTTTATAATATGGCCAACGAAAAAGAACCCAAGCTCCAAGATGTTATCCAGTGCTTGATGATCTCCCTTTGCTCCGCAATTGAGTCTCTGAGCTCCCACATGAGAATAAGGCTTCAATTTGCCTTTTTACAATAATATTATTTGAGTTAATAATAATTAACTCAAAAGTTCCTTCAATAAGGTATTTATTCCTGTAAAATCCTCCTAAAGCTCCTTTAGTGTCTCCTCCCTTCGTATTTTGGCTTGAGGATTAAGCTTCAAGCTTCGTGGTTTGGTATATGGGCCTCACCCACTTTTAAACCCAACTTAGCCCCAAATTTCTTGTATAAGAGCCTTATGACCCAGCTCGTTGCATGCCCGCTGAGCTGGGCAAGTTGGTTAAGGTTTTTTATTGAGGAGGGGGAGGTTACATGTTCGAATTCCCCACCGAATACTTCTCCTCGCCATTTATTTCTCCGTTGGCTATGTTTCCCTCGTTGTTGCTGCCACGCAACCACGTTACCCACGTCATTGTTATTGTTGCCATGTCTGTCCTGTTTGACCCAAGCTTGCCAAGCATACCTTGGTTACCACGCCCATTATGTTTTTGACATGCCCGTCCGAGTCGAGTGCGTGGGATTAATCGCATATCGATTGGGATTTGGTAGGGGTAGGGCTTAAAAATATCCCAAACTACCCCATGGGTTCTCGTGGATTCAACCATGCAGTCTCACCATTTTTTCTCACCCCATTGTTGGGCTCACCAGTCGGTGTGGAGCTCTCCTTGAGCTTTCCAAGCAACTCTTTATGAGATCGATATCCAACTCACCAATGAACTCGTCAATGATCTTGATGGCAACTTGCCTTTCATCTTGATCAATGGCTCTTAGAGTAGCTTGACCATTAGCTCAATCTTCGCTCACTGAGTAGCTCGATGAGATACTTGGAGTACTATCACAGTTGGGTCCCCTTCCGACACAAAAGTGGACCCCACATTTGCAAAAAAATTATCACCCGTCAAAGATCAAAGGTTTGGAAACACTCTATTTTTGCTTCATGACGTTACAACAACTTGTTTTCTTTTGCACCCATGCCTAGTCACCACGTCACCTGTGTTCTAGCATCATCGTTTGAATACCTTGTTCCTACATGGACTACATATGGAGCGTACGGTATTCATTTTGCATGTTCGAATAGGCCCCAAAAATTTCTCAAGGCCATCTACCATACTAGAATGATCCCAGGAGATTTAGGGAAACTTTGTCTGTTGATTTTCTCTACATATCAGAGATGGATTTCTTCCCTATTTCAACCATGACCCTAATGCAAGGCCTTGAAGATATAATTCTATTTTATACCACTCTCTTGATGAAAATTATTTCGTGATGATCACCATGTTGTTCCATGTCGAAATCTACATACACTGAGAAATTCCTTTAGGAGCAAGTACTTCTAGAATTGAGTTATCATCTATCCTTATGATTCTTTCCTTTGGCTCTTCATGATGAGCACATTCAAGTACCAATTCCATGCTCTAAACAGATATAGGATGACCACACATTTCATATAAACCATTTGTGAACACTTTTTCCTCCACTAGTTCTCTAGGACCATCGAGCATTCGATTCTTAAGATCTTCCAAGTCCATATGAGTAACATCATTGTCACCCACACCTGGGTATTCCAATAATAGGGCAGAAATGGGTTAAAGACCATTAAATTTTAACTCCATACTTGCGAAAATCAACAAGATGAACAAAAATGAAGAAGACAACAACTTTATGCAACTGAATCAAACACTTTATATTTTTAGTAATTAGGGTTCGTAAGCTACTATTTTGGGAAAAAGTATTTTTTTTCTTGCATTCACTTTTCTGAAACCCTTAACATGTTTGGAATACATTCACTGATGTTTCTTATTGATTTTGATAGTTTCTATTTTGGAAAGTTATTTTTTGCTTTTATGCTTTTTTGGAAAAATTTGTGTAGTTTGTCATTTTCATTGTTCTCTGAGTGCTCTGATATGAGAGGACTTTCTATTTTTGGTAATTTTCTATTATTAGTAAGTGAGGGTACCAAATACTTACTATTTTTGAAATAGCACTTATCCACCTCTGATTACAACAACAATTCTTTGATTGGATTTGGCTTGCTTCTGGTACCTCGTGCTTAAAATTTTATCTCTATCTTCCCACCGGAATGCTTGGAAACTAAAAATGCATCATCTAGGGAATGAAACTAGGGTTTTCTACCGTTAAAACATCAAGGAAACATTTTATTTGTTGTTACAGTATTCTTGTAAGCACTTGGGATGAGGAACAACTGTGAAAATTTCGAGGATATTCCTTGTTTTGGTGCATATGGCAACCATGGAGAAAGTTTGACAGATTTTGTGGATAATTTTTAGGTTCTTGGATGTTTTTTCTCAACAACAATGGAGTTATGGTGAAAAATGAGATGAGGATAGGTTCTTTCAATTTTTTATAACTCACGACAGTGTTTTTGGTATAAGGGAGAGGTAGAAGCAAGAAAAAAGACTTAGTTAAATTTTAGGTTTTTAACCTTCTTGGCATGGTTCTCATCCTTTAATTTTTATTGCAACTCCCTAAAATTTCTCCTTTTTCTTCGGGATAGTAGGGTATGTTTGCACAATTTGAGTTGTCCTGGGAGATACTTGAGTCTTGTGAAAGATTTGAAAATTCCATCATGTAGAGAATTATCCTATCTTTCCAATGACTACTTGTTTGACTCATAGATCCTTATGGAGCTCTCAAAATGATTTGATGAAGCTTAGGTACCATTTTAGAATGCAAGCTCCTTCATCCTAAAAACCCGATTCCACTGCAACTGTCCCTAAAACTTTGAAACTTCCCTACATTTTCCTAAATCAGTTCCATCACTCTCCAAACTCTTCAACAACACTCCTAGATGGTTTAGGGATTTCAAATTTATCCTAGAGGATGAACACCTGTCTCGGAAAGATAAAAAATAGCCTTTAGAGGCCTACTGAAGAATTCACCTTTAGAAGCACTTCACTGAAAGACCTAATCACAATGTTTCAAACACTTAGGGAAGGTTTGTATGACACATATGAGGACTTGCAAAATTAGGATGGGCATGACACAGAGGGAAGATTGATCCAAAGAGGTGCTTATTCAAGCAAACTTTTCGACACTAGGGTTAAGTTGTCATTTTTCAAGTTTGAATTTTCCCTTGCAAAAATAGATGACAACACATTGCTAGTACAATTTGAACAAAACAATACGCAATTAGCCTTTGAGAGTATTTTCGTGTATTGTTTATAGTATTCATTGTGCAATTTGTATATTCATATAGGCTTTCAAGCACCCTTTTCAATAATATGAGTGTTGTACTTTTGAAGTCGTGCATTGGTAGTTGAATTTAGTTGGTCCTTGGGGGTATTTTAGGAGTTAATAATAAGCCAATAACTTGAGGTATAAAAAATTGTTACATACGATGCTAGCTCCATCCAAGTCAAGAATAAAATTTAAGGGATGAACATTTCCAAATACGAAAACAACTAGCTCTCTTCAACAGTAATCGATTGTGATATCCAGTTCTCAATTGCTTTCACACTAGGTTCAACTCTCACGTCATAGGATTTTAATAATTTGTAACCATCCAAGCTAAAACTAATATTTCGTCATAATTCGAGCTTCTTTTATTAGGCTTTACATGAGTTCTTTGTTTTCCATTAGGAATTAACGACTATTTTCAATTCAATTTGTAGATAGGTTCAATATGCCAATATGATGCTTTTGAATCAACCCAAAGGTAAACGCCGAAGCTTTTGCTTCCAAGGATGATCAAAGAGAATGGGTTACTTGTCAAATAGTCCTTATCTAGATTCACATGTGCAGCGAGAGTGAGGTGTGAAGTGACTATCCTCGTTTTCCAATTTATTCTCTTTTTTCAATCAATTTCCCCATGATATTAAACCTCAATGTGTTTCGTTTTCCTCTTACCCAGTTTCCTGTGCTTGTGACAATTTGATGCTTGAATTATCATTCATTTTTCAAAAAGGTTTCTTATGTAACACACCAATAATAGAATTTCATATTAAGAGGTTGAAATTCTTAATTGAAATCAGTCAATTGATACTAACAATTGGAAAACAACATACTACACATTGCGTCAGATTTCATGTCCTTTTTGAATTCAAGACTCGAACATAAATATTCATTGCACTCTTTTGATGCAATTGCCAATTGCCACTATATTTATAATTTATAATTTAGATATTAATATCCACTAATCTAGAAAATATTAGACTATAGTGAGTCTCACTTCCCCATATTGTGAGGAGAGTGACCAAAACATGGTCATACATTTTTGTTTAGGATGTCGGGCATAATTTATTTACAAAACATGAACCCGTAGAATTATGTCATTTATGGTACTAAGTACGTTTGAAGCAAAGGACAAACGTGGTTTGACGGCGATTCGATTTGATTCTCTTCACGTGTGTGATGTCTAAACTTCAAAATAAAAAATGGTTATTAGCATTAAAAGCACCGCCCAAAAATCCAATAAAATCATTCGCATCCAAATAAGTCTTAATTCAGTGCAGCATTAATTTATTAAATTGCAAGCACAATGGTCCAAAACACTGCTAATTCTCTCTGATAATTCCCTCGCTGATAAAGGAGTTTATGGTCTACATCTTTGCCATCTGAAAGCATTTTTATATATTCCGTGCAAGAAATAGCCCGCCTTTCCACATATTATATGGATATGTTGAGAATGAGACCCACTTACTCAAATGCCTCCCCTTTCACAGTATAATCCAAAAAATAGTCCCCCCTGCAACTTGTAGCGAAGAATATAATATTAAGAGCCGTTTTGAGTATACTGTAACAAAATTGTATGGGGATAATGAGTGAATCATATTTCATCCTTCCTTGTCATCCTTTTTTAACATCAACATTTTGCAAAATAATGTTAAAAAGACTTTGTATTCAAGGTTTTATATCAATTAGACTTGGATTGAGGAAAAAATCTTGAAATCAACATTTAATACAAGTTAGAAAATAATATGGGATATGCAAGTATCCCAACCCTTATTTTTTCAAATAAATCATACTAATATATAATGAATAGGGAAATTCGAACAAAAATATATATATATATATAACTTGAGGCATGTAAGTCTTGGGTTAAAGAGGTTCACAAAATGGATCCATAATTGTGAGAATTCAATATTGTTTTAGCATACTAAAACCACAATATTGCATTTTTACACCAAAAAATAGGTAAGCAATGTTTTTAACATTGTGTGTGTGTGTTTAAAGTCTTACCAAAACACAAGAACAGTGATTTTGTAGGGTTTTGGGTCTTGTAAGTTGATTGGTGACCTATTCAAAGGTGCAATATTTAAGAAGAAAGTGAGATTGCAAAGACAGAAGGAAACATGGTCACACAAAGAAAGATGGAGAATTGACAAATGAATTATATAATTAATTACTTATTTAATTGATCCATTAATTATATATAATCAATGTTACGTATTTAAGTAATTACATTCCCTCTCCATTGCAGCTGACTTCTACACCTTATTGCCCATCACAATCATATTTATGATTTTGAGGTTTCTCTTCTTTTATGAAGCGTTGGATTCACTCTTCAACCCCCTTGATGATGGATCTAACAGAAAAATCTGAAATGTCCTACTCAAAATCTCTCACACAATGATTTCCAAAAGAAACTTATTCATCATGTACCTATAAAAATATAAACCTAAATACAACAAAAAAGAAATATGCCAAAAATCAGACTATATAAAAAAGCATGCACTAACAAAAATATAATTTAAATCAATAACTCACATAAATATAAACAGTAACACCCTAACAATAAATAATCCTGTACAGAAATTAGTTCAAAATTACGAACATTGTTTCAAATTCGTTCAATTTATTTGTGTGGAAAACACTACAATGCTATGGTAAATCGTGAATTTTATTATTAATTATGCTATTAACCAAAAAATTACAAATTTCATCAATTTATCCCACGTGATAGACCCTAACAAAAAATAAAAATATAAAAGAAATAATTTATAGGGATAAATACATAGATAAATGGGGGTGTGTTTATTTTTTATTTTTTAAACATTAGATGTTAGTTTCTTCTAGAGTTCATTCCAAAGTGAAATAATATATTCATTCATGTAGTGGAGGCTTGTATAAAGAGGATCTCTCATAATATAAAGTATAGTTATTATTTAAAGGGAGAAAAGTTTATAAAGTATAGTTATTATTTAAAGGGAAAAAAGTTTGTAGTGAAGAATAAGAAGAAACATAGCAATTCAATGAATGGATAGAAAGTTATCTCACCGCAAGACAAAACAAATGGTCTGGAATACAAGAAATATAAAGTGATAATTACATTCAAATACTATGCATATGTTTATAAGGGATTGAAATTTTTATAATGAGTTTTCAATTCTTTATTTTAGACAATTCCAATGTCAATGTAAGACATCTGAAAGGTTTCAAACATCTATTTTACTTTTTGCAGAAAAGATTGTGAAAGACAACACCCATTCAAAAAAGAAAGGCCTAAAAAACAATGTTGGGATTGCAATCATGCCAACACAAATTTCAAAAATACATAATTTCTAATGATAAAAAACAATATCAAATACAAAGATAAATGAGGGTGTTAAAGTATGAAATAATGGTGTTTATTTTATATTTTTTAAACATTAGATGTTGGTTTCTTCTTAGCCAAATAATATATTCATTCTTGTGGTGGAGGCTTTTATAAAGAGGATATCTCATTAAATAAAGTATAGTTATTATTTAAAAGGGAAAAAAGTTTGTAATGAAGAACCAAAAGAAACATTGCATTTCAATGAATGGATAGAGAGGTATCTCACCTCAAGACAAAAGCAAATGGTCTGGAATACAAGAAATATAAAGCCACAATTACATTCAAATATGATGTATATGTGTATAAGGGATTCAAATTTTTAATAATGAGTTTTCAATTCTTTATTTTAGACAATTCCAATGTCAATTTACGATTTCAAAAAGTTTCAAACATTCATTTTACTTTCCGCAGAAAAGATTGAGAAAGACAACATCCATTTGAAAAAGAAAGGACTAAAAAAACAATGTTGAGATTGCAATCATGCCAACACATATTTCAAAAAAAAAAAATGAAAAAGTAGTGCAAAGTAAGAAGAAAATGTTAACTTTATTTATAAGTTGGAACTTTGATGGTTCCCATGTTATGTTAGTTTTTCCTTTGAGTATTATTTGTTTCCTTTTGTAATAGCAGGCACATTTTGCTTTGAATGCACTTTTATTGTAAGTATTGTATTGTGTAGTGTTTTGGAAGGGAAGATTGGAAAGCGTAGACCCTTGCAACTTACGTAAACTTTTTAAGACACTCCGCTTCCTAAAATAGCGTGACATCAATTCCACATTAAAAAATTATCTAATAGAGTTGGCTCCTTTTTCTGATAATGGTCTTTTGGCTTTTTGTAGTGATTTTGGGCCCACTCTCTAACTTTGTGAATGGTATTTTAGAGCAATGATTTATTTGCGTTGAAGAATTGGTTGGCTTTGTTTCTAAATCAAATTTGTTCCTATCGTCTCATCGATATTGTTTGTAACTGATTCTCTTAGTAAAGAGGTGGGTCATACTCCTTATGACAAAACTTTTTGATCCGCACTCCGCGGCTATGTCCACGTGTTAACTTTGAATTATGCACTTATCCATCTTCTCGAGTGTCTGATATTTATTGCGAAGGAGCCGTGAACACATAGAACTAGTGCATGACATTGTAGAAATTAGGAATACGGTGATATGCTAGCGCATAATTGTACAAATTATGAAAACTGTGATGTAAATGTGTGGTATGTGTGGAACTATAAGAAGCAATGCACCTAAGTACGGCGAGAGCTACCTTCACCCAAAATGTACCATGCATTTAAGTACGGTGAGAGTTATCTTTCACTTAAAATGTACCGATGTATGTATGAAATACCCATGTGAATCCATGATGTCATGATGTGCCACATGTCATTCGGTTTCATACTTGGTTTTTTTGGGGTGGTTGAAAAACACAATGTGTTTTTTACTCACGCGCAAGGAGGTGCAGTCGAAATCGAACTCGTGCCCTACTTGGTTGCGCACAGTCCCCACCAATCCAGCGACTACTTGTTGGCTGCTTGAACATGATTTGATTTCATTTTGTTGAAAAACACAACATACCATTGATGTGACCGCCGGCGTGCGAGACTCACTAGGGCATGTACATGCATGGTATCATGTGTTTTGATGGGTCGCGCACCCATCCATAGGTGCATTTTGGGTGAAGATTATACACGGGTCCTAAGTATTACGAGACTAAGCAAATGGTGCAAAGTGTTGGATTAGTTGTCAGACTTTATAGAGTTACACAATAAGATATGAGGATTTCAAAGATAATTTTAATAATTAAACCTTAAAATTTTCTATAATATCCTAAAGAATCCTAGGAAAAAACCATAATACTATTGACTAGTCTTCAGAAAATATTCAAGTATGTGAAAATTAATTGCCTATTCAATTGGATCTTCATTGAAAAATACTTAATGAATTAAATGTAATATGAAATGAAAGATATAATGATAACCCCATCTTTTTTGGGCCATTTCTTCTCAAAGAGATATCTCATCCCTTGCTAGCTCTTTAAAACTTTATCTTCAACTCATTTTTATGGTAAAATAAAAGTGTTTCATGGCCAAAACAAAAAACAAACGTTTTGAATTGGTGTAATCATTTTGAAATTTTAAATGATTCCCAAATATGTAAGTTGTTGGTTAGTTTGATGAAATTGATTAAAATGAGACCTACATTAAACACCTTAGGATTGACAACATATAATATATGTGGTCAAACCTCTACAATTGTTGAAAACCTTCATGATGCATATCACACTATTGGTGTCAAGAGACGCACTAGGGATAGTAATATTGTGCATTGTGTACTTGTTACTAGTGTTGTAAGTGAATCAATAAAAAAACAACGTTTGATTACGCAAACAAGTTGAATGTTGCAAGTTAATCGAAAAACTCTAACGAAAGCAATTGAAAGACGTAATATCCTTCAATCATTCAATAATGCCGATTTTTGGGCATTTTTTGCTAGAGCACCGCGTAAGGACAAAAATAATTCAGATGCTATAAGAGAAGTTGTTATTAAATTTTGGCATGATAACACTAGAGTTTCATCTAATACAAGAGATGTTATAAAACAGAGAGTTGGTTCTACTAATCGCGAGCTACATCCAAAGCATTTCTTAAATATGACTCAAACTCATTTTTTTTGTAAGTTTGAACAAGAGAATCTAGAAATTAAAATTAGTCAACGTTTTATTGAAATGTTGAAACCATTCTATATGAAAATCAACCATGCTCGCACCACTTGTTGTTGTAGGCAACATGTTCAATTTGCGATGCATTATGCTAAATTTTTACGTATTCGTTCTACTTTTCATTCTGAAACTATGTTATCGGAATATGGTGTTCAAGTTCCACCAATATCTTCCAGGGATTTCATTCCTACTATATTTTGTGAAAAAGAAGTTGGACAATTATTTTATAGTCAGGATTGTTTAGATGGAAGTTGTAGTACATGCGGCGGATTACCTAAATTGGAAAGTTACATCCATGAGCAAATTGAAGGTACAATAGGACATAATTTAGTTGAGTTTGATAAATATAAATCAATTGCATACTAGTTGAAAGATGGAAAAGAGTTGAAACAGTGTGAGCTAGTTACAAAACAAATGCCCATTTTTCAATTTATGAGAAAATTTAAGGATGAAATTGTTTATGAGTATGCGAGGCATACACATAGAGCTCAATGGTTGGATGAACAATTCAAGCTATGCAAAGACACATTTCCTATTGGTACTATTGTTTTAGTGTTCGATTTTGCAGAGAATTACACATTGCAACCACAAATGGAGGTTCAATCGCAATATTACAACTCAGTACAAGTTGCCATTTTTGTGCATATAGCATTTCTACATTATCCTAACAGTACAAAGAATGATCAATTTTTTTAAGAGAGTACCACTTGTATATCAGTGATGATCGGTACTCATTCTACTGAATTTGTGCAAGGGTGTTTCCAGTTATTTTATGGAAACTTGTTTGATAGGGACATCCACTTCAAACAACATTATATATGGTCAGATAATTACACGTCTTAGTTTAAGAATGCACGAATATTTTATTGGATGAGCAGAATGCACATCAAGATAGGTGTGCAACATATTTGGAGTTTCATTGATGTTGGACATGGAAAATGAGAGCATGACGGTGCAGGGGCATGTGTGAAAAGAGCTCTTGCAAAAGAAGAGTTGAAGTACAAAGATGGTGCTAAATTAAAAGATGCAAAGAGCATAGTGGAATGGTGTACTGACAACATGGCCCGAGGTTCTCAAGAAAATTCCACAGTTCGCAGATATTTTTGGTTGATAGAGGAACACCATATTGCTAACTACGAGGATTGTATGACACTCACTGGGTCCAGTGATATGCACTCATTTTGTAGCTCAGACGCTACTTCGTGGGCCGTATGGACAAGAAAGTTGACATGTTTTTGTGCATCTTGTATCGAATTTGTCACTATTGAGTGTGATTCACAAGAATGGGTGGAAGGATGGATTTTTAGGCCTCTAACTCCGCTTCCTAGTTATCAACCTCCACAAGCATTACGACTTGTTTCTGCAGATGAAGTTACAACATCCAAGGACTTTGATGAAATTTCGATTTTGGTGCGACAAGGTGTTTATGGTTATTTATTTAATTTTTCTATTGAGTTATGTCCATTGAAATTTTAATATGTAATTTAAATTTGAGTTGTTCAACCTTGGTTAATTTTTTGTAGGACATGTGTTTGCAGTAATTACGACAGAAGACAATGAAGAAGGAACAGACTATTTCTTATGTCGTTGCATCGAGAAAAGAAATAAGTTGACTTCTCCTATTATAGATGGCGAAGATATTGAGTATCCTACAGGGTCAGTGGTAGTTACTGGAACTTGGCTTCGACGGTATCCATTAAAAAACTCCTCTATTTGGGTGTTTGAAGACTTTGAGACACACAGGAAAATACTATTATATTCACATCTAGTTCTAGCGACAAATATTCAGCTGTATAGATATCGAGGAAGGCTTAATAACAAGATTCTTTGGAAGGTTCGAGAGTCAGATCATGAAGCAATCTTGTCTGCTATTCAGAGTAGATCCGATCCTGATGGTTCATTGGAATGAATTTACAATGCTCATGTCTGGTATATATAATTTCTTTTCAATATATATAAATTTTTTAGTATCTTCTTTCACTTTTATAGTTTCCAAAGATCGTGATTTTTTAAAACCAATTTTAAGTATTCTAAACTCCACAAATTGATTAAATTATGATTATTATGCATCCATAGAAGTGCGGAAATCTTGTGTAGCAAATAAATAATTAGAAAATTGAAAACATTCAGATAACAAACAAGATTGTTTACGGGGTTCGGAAATTCCTACGTCCCCGGGTTCAGATTGAACCGATCCATTAATAATATTGAAATGCAAGTACAATAACTCTTACAAACAACCAATAATGAATCACAACTTGCAAATGAGCTGATCAATGTCCCAAGAACTCTGAAAAATAGCAGAAACTATCCCAAGAACGATCCGTGGCTCCTACAGTGTTTTCACAATGTGATCTCCCTGCAACTGTGTTAGAAAAACACCTAAAAATGGAGATTTAAAAATATTCTATGAAAACAAATCATATATCTGAGATCAGATCTGAATTCTAAACACTTTTCATGTTTACACCAAGTCACAATTCGGACCAGAAGTGCATTGAAATTCGTGTTTTCCAACTAGCTGTCTTGAAGATCCCTGTTAAAATCTGCATTCAAAGCTTCCAAAAATAGGTTAAAACTCAACAAAAAATATCAAATCTTACATCGTTGGAATATTCTCAGAATTTCCTTCATTTCATATCTGTACTCTGAATGCCCAATCTGAGTGCAAGGCCTTCAAAAATGGCATTTTCTGAAACTACCTCCTTATGTTGCTTGCACAGATTTGTCTCCCCAGTATAAGTTGAAGCGCCCCATTTTATAATCCGCCCAAGCCTCTAGGCGAGTTGATCAGCAGATTAGTCTTGGAGTGGTGAGGTCAGGGGATCAAATCCCAGCGGCCATCATTTTGGCGGAGTTTGTTTTGCATGGCGAATAAGAATCCCACATTCCCGCAAAAAGGAAGGATTTGTGGTTTAAATTTGGCATGCTGACCCATATAATACGTGGCTAAGGTCACGTCCTACCCCATTTTACTCGCGTTGTGCATTCTTCTCCCACTGAGTCATGTGGGTTTTGTTTGATGATTGTGTCAGCCACTCCATGTGGCGAGCTAGATAGTTATTCGCCCATTGAATCGGGCTTTGCTTTGGTTTGTTTAACCACCAAGTCATTCGAGGGGATATTGTAAATCCCAAAACATGTGGGATATATTCCAAACCCATCCGTGAGGCTTCAACCAATCCCGAGTAATATGGGATATAAAAACGAACATACGTGTCATGTGGAAATATGATCAACTCGACCATGGAGAATAATATAAGCCTCGAACATTACCAAGAATAACATGGTGAATAATTACGAGGTAATATAAATTTCGACACAAGCAATATAATAACATTCCAAATGAAATATGGCAATAAATACCACTTGTCGACCCTCGATAGGTAAATCAAGCGAATTCAACGAGTGGTGGCAAGCCACGTGGTGGCTTGTGGACCCACCACGTTGGCGATAATACCATAGTCCACACGGCGGCCGGGCTCCCCTCCGTAATAAAAGTTGAGCCTCTTGTTCCTGTGCACCATTTTTACGCTCATCGAAGACTGGTGATCGAAAACCAACAAACAAATCCCTTTTGCCTTTTCGCCACGTGTCGCAGTGCGATTGGTCCATTATTGACTAGTTGACTAGAGTTGACTTTCCCGTTGACCGAACTTTGACTGGACATAACTAGAGCTCCCGATGTCCGTTTGTCGCGTTCTCACAGTCGTTGGAAAGCTCTCGAGATGATCTTCTGCAATGATAGCATTTAGGGATGTTTTAGGGAAATTTTTCAAAAATTATCCCCTGATCACACCTCCCCACTGAGAAAGGCTTTTTGTCCACAAAAAGTTGTGTATCAACCCACAAAAACATGCTATCTCTTCCTACATTGCACAAACACATACAAGAACCCAAAATAACATTATAGGTTAAATAAATGCAAATAGTTGATTAGATAGTCACATAATCGATTAGATAATAACACCCAATTAAGCTAGTGTTCAACTGAAACGCTGCAACTCTGTCAACTCTACACACAACTGTGAACTGTCATACCCCACTGTAATGCCATCACAAATAACTAACTAGATAATAACACCCATTCTATTACGAAAAGCTAGTGTTCAACTGTCACTTTGTGATACGACCGATTACCCAAAAATTACAATTCCATAACATAGATCAGTATACAAGACATCTAAACTGCCCACAATTAGGCTAGTGCCCACTGCCCATCTGAAACTATAACAACTGCAAGTATTCATTATCAGAATATAATAGACTATCAACACCCAAAAATATCTATAGTCAACAACTGAATCAACATGAATATGCCCAAAACACTGTATCGCCATCACAAATAATAAGTCAGATAATAACACCCATCTATAACAGAAGCTAGTGTTCAACTGACACTTCATGATTATGTTGATTACAATTGCAAGTTTCAAATTTAGACATGCTACTGATGCCTATCCCTGCATAGTGTTTTCAACAATGGAACTACCAACCAATCTGAGAAAACAAAACATGAGTATGATGAACCTATCACTCAAATCTTCTCTTTAGTTGTTTCCATTCATTTTCAAAGCTTAAATATCAACTTAGGAACAAATCCTTATCAATCAACAGGAATCCCTAAAATATAGCTCTGAAAAACATTTTGCTTGCATACTATCAACAATTTACTGTAGTGCAAATATAAAGTTGAGGAGTGTTTTTCCAAACCAATCACTTGGGTTTTTCCGTTTTGGTTGTTTTACCTTCTCCGTACCAAAATGAGTTTTAGTTAGGTTTAGCACTGTTGGTTTTACAATATTGTTCTTTTTAACAACTTTCCAATTTTGTTGTTTAGAAACAAACCAACAAACCTTAACATCATGACCATTCCTATTACAATGGGAACAATATTTAACTTCCCTGTTTTTAGGAGTCTTACCCATTTTACCATTCTCAGAACTCTGTCTATAAGAATGATTCCCCTGTTTAGGAGAGGTAACATTATTGCCATTTCTCGCCTTTCCTTGGTGAGATTGGTCTTTAGCACCTGCCTTATCATTCACAAAAGGCATTAACTTCTTAATCAAATTTTTCCTCTTCCAACAATATGCAACAGAATGATTAGTACCTTCACAAAATGTGCAAGGGAAAGCATATTTCTACCTACCAAAGCTATATTGTTCCAACTGAAAGAGTGTATTAGAAGTTTTAGGATTTGATTTTCCCTTAGTGCTATTTTTAGTGTAAGTAGAAGGAGGTGGAATCTGATTACCTCTTTTACCTGTTTTCTTACACCTTTCATTATTTCTCCTGATGGTGAAATCCTGTAATTCTAGTGGCATAGATCCTTGGCTGTTGGAAGCTTGTCTTCCTTCAGCTGCTTTAGAACTTTCTCCAATTTTCATTTTCCCACTAGAATAACCCAAACCTGCAAACCGAGGCTGATCCTCTACCTATATTGGGTTAGCATCACCTTGTCCATTTTTACTAAGGCCCGTTTCGTTAAATCCCATCTTAACCATTAGCTTAGACCCAATTCCCTTAGTGTGTTTTTCAAACTGACCCAAAGGAATATCTGAAACTGAATGAGAGGAAGAATTAAAATGTGAACAACTTACAGTGCATTCTTCTGTCATAGTACCCGCATCTGCTTTGGAAGGCATTTCCTTCTTATGTTCATCTTGTTGTAGCTTTTCCAAGAGGGCATCCTTGGTCCGTATTAGTACTTACAGTGCATTCTTCTGTCATAGTACCTCCACAGTCTGCATATATGGAGGAGTCTCTCTAGCAGTCATAAGCTATACAAAAAACATGTACAAATCAATATTAAAATCTACATGACTGTGCACCACATAACAGAGGTCAAAAGCATGCAATCCATGTGAACTTCTAGTAATTAGAAAAAAAGTGTAAAGAGATTTTACTAACCTGCGTAAAACTCATGTGAGGCTTTCCGGTAGCCTTAGTTCCTTGAGTAGATGATGACCCGCCAGGCTCCTATGTATAAAAGAGAAAAATATTAATACATGTACAACATACACGTGAAACATTATAATAATAATCTAGTGCAATCAAATGAAATTAAAAATGTAAGTTTGTACAAGTTGAAACTTACGTTTGAAACACGCCTAGGTGCAGTAGCTAGCATGTCGACACCAGATGTTTCCTTCACTGGCTCTTGCTATTTAAAATAAAATAAAAAATTAGTTTTTTACATGTATGTACATGACGTACAATCAAATATATATATCAAACATGTGAATTAAACTATTGTATATATATATATATATTACTTAAATTTATTTGAAATTTAGCTGTGAAAGACCAATATCAGTGGCACCAGTTCCAAAAACATTCCCCAGGATCTTATCTATAGAAAATAAATCATGTGAACCAACAAATGATGTCTCTCCTGCAGTGCATACGGCACCACATGATCCACAGTGGTGTGGTGCGCTAGAAATGGCGCCTCCACCAACATCACCAGATGTAATTTGGTCACTATGCTGGGTGAGAGTGTCAGTGAGCTCCCTCAATGCATGCAATGTATCAATATCCATAACCTCCTTCACTATAAGAGGGATAACTGAAGGCAGTGGGGGTTTTGGGGCATGGGGGATCCTAGGTTAACCTACGCGTACACCAGGTATGTTCTGTGCAGAGCCACCTCCTCGACCAAAAAATTCAGAAAAGTCAAAATAATTCGGGACCTCATTGAGCACAAACTCGCAATATAATTTCTTCAAAAAATAAAGAGGAACCTCATTGTTGTTGCACGATGGATAATCAAAAACCATCCACCATCGGTCCCAAAAATTGTTTTTGATTCTGTCATTGTGGCACCAATGGATTGGGAACCATTTGCAAGTAACTACAGGGGGGCATTGGTTCTAGGGTTGGTAAATAATGCATAAATGAGGTCTTTTCCAATTTTTTTGTCTTTGACGGCCGCATGGGATAGTTTATCCGCATACCACCAACTACAATCACTTCTAAAGGTGTTCCATCTATGTATTTGGTCGGTTGCAGACTCAACTTCACCAATCAATGTTTGCAATGTATTGGCTAAAGTCATGCGAGATGGATTTGTAGCATGATTTTGTCTTATAGTTTGAATTAGGTTCTCAATGAAAATTTTATTTTCTCAGATTCTTCCAATGATATTATCTTGCGTTCTTGGTGGCTCAGTGGGGACATGAGGAACCACAGGAGGCGGATCTATGTTTGGAGGAGGGTTTTGAGTAATGTTCAGAGGGTTTTGAGGAATGTTCAATGGGTTTTGAGGAATGTTTTGACGGTTTACATGATTTCAAGCTTTCCAACCAACTGATAAAACAAAAAAATTGTATACATAAATAAACATTTCAAAAAACCCATGAAAATGCAAAAAAACCTAAAATGCAAAAAAAATGATTACAATCGGGGACTTACCTCCTCATCTTGGCAGCATGGTTGAATCTATCATTATCCAGAAGTCTGATGAGCAATTTTGAGGTGGTATTCAAAGTGCAAGTGAATTTTTTTTAGGAAAAATCGTGGTTTGAAATGAAAAATGAGGAAAATAAGGAGTCGCGGGACTGCTAATTTTTGTCTCAGAGTTCCACGATCACGGTTTTAGGTTTGGTAATTACCGAACCTAGAATTAAAGAACCATGATCGCGGTTTAAAAATTGTGATCACTGTATGTAAACCACGATCGCAGTTCCTTTATTTTAGGTTTTTATGTCCATAGAATTGTCCACCAACTTCGTGCACTTACTCATCCGTATGACACAAACAACAAGACAAACGAAGTTATGAAGCTCAAGATATGAGTGAAACTATGCAATAAGTATTAGTTGGAAAAGTAGATACAAATAGTGACTATAATATATGGTAAATAGCAATTAATATATATAGTAATAGTGATGAGGGAATCGCATTCTCATTTATACCATGATCGAGTGAGATTTAGAGCTCTAAGCTATTAGGATGTCGTGTGTGATAGTGGTGAGTTTTATGATATTTGAGAGAGTAGCGATGACCGTGGCTTTGCAGATGACCGATGAGTTGGTATGCATGATTATTTTGGAAAAATATTGTCGAATATGCCCGTTGTCAATTTTTGTAGAATTTGTGTTTATGTATTTTTTGGCATTTTTGACCTGGGCCAGGTGGCCTATGTCGGGGTGCCTGTGACCTGCTCCTGGGTGCTGGCATCCCAAAGTAGAGTTTTGGCACTGTGTTGTGAAATGTTGATATTTTGATCAGTTTGATGATATGATGAGTGATGTTTGTAGTATGTATAATGTGCTAATAAGAGAATTGTGTTGTTTTTTGTGTTGTGTAGAGGGGTATACACTCGAGAGATTTTTGGGCAAGCCATCATTTGAGTACTTTGCTTACTTTAGGATTATTAGACGTAGAGTGGAATATATTAGACCGTGACGACCTATGCCAAAATGCTAGATTGGGGGAAGTACCCCATAATATACCTATGTTGACTGCTTTGTGTAATAGATGGTGTGCAGATACATGTACATTTTGTTTGCCTATTGGTGAGATGCCAATGACCCTAGAGGATGTGTATCGGATACTATGGTTGTCTATTGTAGGAGAGAGGGTACATGTGATGACTATGGTGGATTCTTGTAGTCAGATGAAGGAAACAAGGAGGTATTTCAAAAGCACATGAGTACAGGAAGAGACTCATACCAATTTAGATGTGATAATGAGATCCAACATTCTGTAGTTGAGGAATTTTATTGCATTGATTCCAACTTTTTTGGTGGCAATGGAGGGTGGATGAGTTAGGATATTGTATAAGATGCATGATATTTGTTGCAGGATAGAGGAGCATGGGATTAGATATGTATGGGAACAGTGTGTATTTGGCCCATTTGTACAAGGACATGTATAGATTCACTCAGGAGGATCATGGAGGAGGACTAGGAACTACTACATTATGGCTAGACCCAAGATATTTGCAGCGAGCTAGGTGGGTACTCGTAGTAGGAGAATGGACATAACCACCTACAGGTCGATGCTAGATTGGATGGGTTTTAGGGTCGTTATATGGAGGCCATATATATATATATATATTATGGAGGTTAAGTGGAGGATGGTGTGGAAGATGCGGCACATTCAGTGCACCATGTGGCTAGAGGATCGCTTCCTATGGGTAACAAAGTTATTCCAGGGTGAGCGAGTATTGAGACAGTTTGGAATGGCTTAGGATGTGCCCTCGGAGCCATATATATGGTTGAGATCTACTAGGGTAGTGAGACGAGCAGGGGTGAGGCCGGGTTCGACTGGAGCACAACTAGTGCATCCAAGTCCATATAAGGTGGATGTGGCTATAGAGCCTATACAAGTTGATGATGCGAGATGCACCCAGACATACAATGAGTGGTGGGTGACACACCGATGGGTGTTGTTATTTCAAGTAGTAGTGGATGTGGCCAATGGACTAGTAGTTGGAGGAGCAAAGGGTCAGGTACCTTCCCTTTATGTAGATGACATAACAATAATACATGTGAGCGTAAGTATTGTTTGTATGTTATTTGTTTAGTGGTGCGTGATTGATATAATGCATGTGTGTAAATATGTGTAATAAATAATGTTGGTTGTGTGATCGCAGGTAATGTGTATTGGTTGTTGATTATGGACACCTCCATACGCACGTTGACTTGCAATGTTCCCTCAGATGTGCTTGTGGGAGGCGGTATGTTGGAGTGGGTTGATGTTATTGCGGGCAAACATGCCCATTGGTTTGAGCCAGTAACTATAAAAGAACCCACATGTACTGTGTTATTGAGCAAGCGTGAGGAGGATCGTGCTGAGGTAGAGAAATCAAGAGAGGTTGTAAGTGGAGGCATAGCTCAGGATATTTTTACACGATATGTGGAGCTATAGGGTCAATATGCGGAGTTGACTATGGATCTTGTGGTGTTATAGAGTCGTCTAGAGAGGCATAGAGGTTGAGATAGATAGTGTAGAGTGAGCGGTGAAGCATCTAATTAAATATAATTACAAAGTAACTAATATGATAAAATATAGTAAATATGCAAATTCTAAGCGCTCAAGTAATGTAAAGTGTAAGTGAATGGGAAAGATAAATGACTTAGTTGGGTCTTGCGCAATCTGGAACTGGTGTGGGCAGTGTAAAGTGCTGAAACAGATTGAAACAATGTCGCAACTACTCCCTGTGAATTATGGGACTTGATAATGATATTGGATATAGGTGCCTGGTGTTAGACAAGAGCCCCTAGGGTGCTGGTGACTATTCTTGGGTGTCAGTGACTGCGCGGAAGCTCAAAATCTAATTTTTTCTATGTCGCTAGGGTTTCTCTTTTACTTTCTGTCAGTCACCTACTACTCACTCTTTAATCACCAAGGCTACATGTAACCTGCAAGACAAACCCTAACTACCTGCACAAGCTCACAAACACATCAAATTGGAATGGAATATGCAGAATGTGAATTTGAAATGACCCCAACCATAACCTAATGAGTGAACTTATGACCAAGTGTTGTACTACATTCTAGACTCCATGTAGTTCTTTGTGCTTGTGTGTGAAATAGTATCCTTAGGTTGCCCTTGCGCCAATGACACCAAGATAGTGAGCTATAGCTAGATAAGATGCAAATGTTTCATATGGAATTCAAAACTTCCCTTTCCTATGTAGTGTATGAAGCCTAAAAATTTATTCCCTTTAATGGTAGTGATAGTATGTAGATGAGATCGTTCCTTAGAATTACCAGCCAAAATAATAGTGTTTATGTTGTCTATATATATGGATCTCTTGTTTGAATTTTGACACTAGTGACACAACATGCTAACTATGAGCTCAGGATAAGGATTAGAAAACTAAAAATGCCAACCACAAATGTCAAAAATGTAAATAAGAAAAAAGAGGATAGAAGCGACCAAAATGGACAAGAGCGCTTGGGCGCTAGTGTCTTGGGATAAATGAAAACATATGTGAAAATACAGATAGACAGGGATCCTTGTGACCTAACCAGAACTAAGTACAAAAATGACAGATGTGAGAGAGAAATACAATAGAAAAAATAAAAGCAAGTGGATGGACAAGGGAGTGTGTCACTAGTGAATACCTTTCTCCTTTAAGATCTATGGATATAACAACATACTTGATGGCATAGTAAAATTGTAGTATTTGAGTGATTTTGTGTCTACATCCATACATTGGACATCATGCCTCCTCCTTCATCTCCCCAAGTTCAATCTGTACTACCACCTACTCCCTTTACATGCACTCTCTTCATCCATGATTCTTATTGGCCTCATATCCCATTCAACCCCCCTTGCTTTGACATTGTTTAAATGCATGATGGCTTAGCCTGGCTAGGATTTACACTTGTTGATCTCCTCCCTCCACCTCATTCCCCTCACCTTTGTCATGGATGTGTCCTCGTTACTACTTCTTATTTCCTCCACGTCTTCTATTTTTTAGTCTTCTTTGCACGTACTCCTCATTTCTCTCCACTCACACTTGGGAAGTCTTGGCTTGACTACATTGGTGGCACTCTAGATCCCAATCATACTGATATCACATTTCCCATGCCTTTTGCCACATCTCTATTTGCAATGATTTATTCCTTGGATATACTAAAAATATCACTCATTGGTATGCACACGATTTTCCACAACCTTATTTTACCGATGAAGAATATGCTATGAGCATGTATAATTTATGATGCACAGGATCTTTATATGATCAACCCAACACTATTGTTTACCAAGTCTCTAACCCAAATCCAATCGACTATGATCTTGAAACTGATGACCTTATAGATGATTTTACTTGATCCTTCTCCACATCACACACTTGGGTGCATCACGCTTTCTTCCCTCGTTCTATTCCTACAAGTTTTCTCTAGTATCTACTATTACACTTCATGCTTCGTGATCCATGCCTAATATTTCTAAGTACTCATGCATACTTTGATACACACATTATATCGCCATTACCCAATGAGACACTCTTGTTTCATGGTTCATGTTTTATTGTTGAGGGTGCAATTCCTCCATGAACCTCACTTTTCGTATCTTGGTTACTCATGCTCCGTGCTTCATGTCTATCTTTACATGTATTTACCATATCTATGGTACGAATACTATACCATTCACTACCCGACGATGCACTCTAGTTCCACTATTCATAATCGACTGCTGAGGGTCTAATTTTTAAATGAACCTCACATCATTCACTCTTCACGCTTTGTACTTCACGATACATATTTCTAGCATCTATTCTCCCACCCATTTTCTGACAACGAACTCTAGTTCCATGGTTCATACTCGTCTGTTGAGGGTCTAATTATGAAATGAACCTCACATCATTCACTCTTCACAATGCTCTATGCTTCATGATACATATTTTTATTATCATCCCACCCATTTCCCGATGACGTACTCTTTTTCTATGGTTAATTATTGACTTTTGAGGGGGCTTCTATAAATGAACCTTATCTCATACACATCCGTTGGGGGCACACTAATCTTATCATCTTCACATCTTACATACCACACCATCACACTAATACACTGCATTTTCATGTCTTAGTTGTATTTACTCTTGTTTTCTTATACTACTTACATGTTGCACTTCGATTATTATGCTTGTCAGATACTCAATATGTCATTATCTTTATCATATACACACTTGCGCGCTCACTTGGTCTTTTGAGGTGAATGCAAATTTCTTACATATTTTCCCATGTTGCATGTTGCTCGACATTGAATCCTTTACCAGTCCGATCGAGGCTCATGGGGGCATATACTTTTCCTATTTTCATACTTCATATATCATAGGTTCTATTTTTACTATCTCTTGGCACTATTACTCTACTTTTCATTGATATATACATGTTTTGACATACTATTTATCTTTCTAACATGTTAATAGGTGTTTCATGTGTAGCATTTTCCTTACAAGACTATATGCCACAATGGTTATCAAATTCATTTTACTTGCCATTTTTTTCTATTGTATGCTATTATTTTTGGGATATGCCCTATGTCTTGTGCGATCATTCAATGTTTTTTGTCGCTTCGACCCTAATTACCTTATGACATTGTGAGTGATGTCCCATGTATGAAACCTATTTTTCAAGTTCTATCTTGTATTACTCTTTGCTTGTTACATTATCTTCTCTTGCATGTTAGATTTTATAGTAAATTTTTTTACCATCCCATCGTGTTTGCATGTGCCTTGGTTTATACCATTCACATCCCCTACCCCCTGTAGGTATCTACTTCAGGTCAACATTAGGTTCGGACTCCTTTAGGATGCATTCTTCTTTTATCGTCACATGCACCCCAAATGAGGGGGGCATACATTGGGTGAATAAATCACCCCTACATCATCTCAGAGCTACAACATAGTTCAATACAATATAAAATCAACACAAACATACAATCACAGAATGGTCCAGAAACAGACTTGGACCTCACACATAGATTAGACAATAGCACCTAGTATCAGATAGTAGCACTTGGGCATCTATGTCCTCCCATGTGTGCTAAGATCCTGGGGGCACAAATAGTCACTTTATCATATCATCACAATTTACAGAAGTCTTCAGAGAAGTTTTATAGCAACATGCACTAGCCTCCAATCACCAAATGCATTTTATCTCCTTCAATTAGAGCAATCAAAACAAATCAGAACTAATTTGGAATGAATCAGGACGTACCATTTGCAGTGGCACTTATGGGGGCATAGTCATGGAAGGAGAGTAAAGATAGACCTCTCTCCCCAACACTTGCTCTTGGCGTGAGATTGCCCCAAAAAACTCGCACTTGACATGAGATCACCCAAAAAACTCGCACTTGAAGTGACATCGCCCAAAAAAATTGGTCTTGGCATAAGATAGGCTAAAAAATGTGCTTTCCACAACATTTTAGGAAATTTTTTTACCCTTTACACTCTTATACATTAGGTGCACACTTTCCTTTATTACCACTTTTACATACTTTACTCAAATTTTTTATATACAAGACTTTGAATAGTCTTTTTCTCTTCTTTTGCAGGTTTGTCCTTATACACAACAAGAAGTAGCCTACATCAGCAAATACAAGAACAAAAATAGTTATAAGCTATACATATGCTTCACCCTAGGGTCACTTTTCTTTCCTAGTCTCCACGCTTCACTTTTCCACTTGACACACTATCAGATACACTCTCTACATGATCATAAGGTATGCATCTTATAACTGCTTTATGTTATCGATTATTCACTCAACAACATAAAGTGGGGTGAAATGTAGACACAAAATCACGCACAAATTTATAGGTCCTAAAAGTATGCTAACATTTACATGATTCCTAAGTAATAAAACAGTGGTTGACAACTATATTTAGCTAGGTCCTAAAAGTATGCTAACATTTACATGATTCCTAAGTAATAAAACTAGTGGTTGACAACTATATTTAGCCTCTTTTCTTTATCTCTTGCTTTCTCTTTGGTCTTACACACCCTACATCCCAGTCAAAAATTTACTTATTTATCTTTTATGGCTTCAGACACTAGCGTCCATCTAGGACAGTAGTGTCCAGGCACTCTTGTCCCTCATGGGCATCACTGACCCTTTCTTACCTTACTCATTCTCTTTGGGTCTCTTTTATCCTTCGGAAATCTTTTTCACTTATGGGTCGGCCTTCCAGTTGTCAATTACAAAATTAAAACAAGGGAATCATACAAATACATAGTTATGTTTTCAAAATCAAATACCAAACACTAAGCATCACTATTATCACCTAAGCTTGTATTCAAAAGGAACAAAGAGCATTACAAGGCATCCAGCTAGCATCCATTCAAGGGACAAGGGCTGAAACTCTACATACACAACATATGAAGGGGAATTTTAATTTATTCCATCTACACATTTGCATCATTAAGAAGATCTATCTCGCTATCAAGTGCAACTTGTACAAGGGCATACTAGGGCATTATTTCGACACACACACACACACACAAGAACTACATGGATTCTGAGATGTAGTGCAACGCTCACTTGTAATTTCACTCTCGGGGTGACTGTCGGGGTCGTTCTGACTCCCCATTATGCATTTTCCTTTTTAGGTTTGATGTTGTTTATGGGCATGTGTAGGTGAACTTATTTCTTGTAGGTTACATGTACCTTTTCCGATCAAGGAGTGAATATCAGGAGACCAACAGGAAACAACAACGAAGCCCTTGCGACACAGAAAAATAAGCCCCGAGCTTCAACACAGTGACCAATTCCCAGATCTAGTCACCAACACCCATGCATCCTTGTTTTAATGTGGGCGCCCCTATCCAACATTGCTTTCGAGTCACATAATTTCTAGAGAGCATTTACGACACTCTTCTTCTAGTATGTTAATCACTTTACCCTAGCTAGATCACTCCTAGATTGTATAAATATCACCTAAGTCTTCTTATCTTCCTCTCTCACTTAGGGTTTTACATTCTATATGTTTGTTTGCTTTTGTCTTGCTATATATTATCATTTGTACATCATTATTTTTGAATACATATACTTAGGCATGAATGCTAACATTTTATATGGTAAACAACAAGATAAATATTTTAGATGTATATATATGAAAGCATGATATCTAAAATCAACATTGATAAAAGTATTTTTATATCTATAATAGAAGTAATATTATATATATAGACACAGATTACCAATAATTCCAATGAATAATTGATAGGATTCAGGATTAATGCTAGAAATTTTTAATAAATTCATATTTGACACAAGGTGGTAAACAAGTTATCTCTAGGAGAACACAAATTATTAAGATTTGTATAATTCCCTAACTTGGATCATAAATATCTAATTAATACTCATTACGATAAATAACTATTACATTTAAATATTAACAGAAATATCTAGTTAATATGAATTATGATAACTTACTGTACATGTAATACATAAATAAATCCTAATTAATTATTTTCAAAACCAAATTGGAGGTGTTCATGTAAGATTAGAGGCACATCTTGAATGATCTAGAGGATTTTTCACTTTATAAATCTTCCCAAAACTTCCCTAAATCTAGACCATGCTTAAGGGCTTCTCGAGACCTTTCCAACAATATGATGAACTTTAGAAATAGAGTACGTATGCAGATTCTATCGCCGGTCAAAGTTAAGGTCTTAAACATGTTAACACTGGTCAACAATCCAATCTAGATGTGAAATGTGGCAAAAGTGGTAAGTGACAAGAAGGAAAAATGAAGGTTGTTCAATATGGTTTCGAGCCTCCGGTCTTCAACTCACATTATGGTAGAAAATAACAAGAGGCTCAACTTTTGTAATGGAGGGGAGCCCAATCGCCGAGAGAGCTATATTCTTGTTTGTCGATGTGGTGGGATCTCAAACCACCACGTGGATGGCAATTTTGAATTCTGAACTTGATTTTGTATTTCGAGTTTGATTTTAGCACTATGAGATGATTTTGCATTGCAGGTTGATAATCAGCTCGACGAGCTATTTTACTAGCTCGGTGGGGTGATCAACTCCCCACTGAGTTGATCATATTTCCACATTGCTCATATGGATCGAGCTTATTCCTACATTGTCGAGTTTATTTCCACATTTTTTTAGGTATAGCTCTACATGGTTAACTATCCACAATACTCGGGATCTATGTTATCCCCTATGATCTTTGTAGGTTTTAATAGCTCGACATATGACTTGGCAATTACCAATAATCCATATAACTCGGAAATGACTCAGCTTATAGCTTGGGATGGATCCCACATAACACACCAAACAATGCTCAGCCCAAAGACTCAGCAAATTAAACCTTCCATCTCACCATGTATCGTGGCCAAACAAAAGGGACAAAGGTGAGACCAAAGTCATGTTTAACATGGGAAGGTGAGCCCAATTTAAACAAAAATCCTCCTATCTATCACGAGAATGTGGGATCATCCCCCCACATAGGTTTTAATAATTCAACATATAACTTGGAAATTACCAACAATCTACATAACTCGGAAATGACTTGGCTTATAGCTTGGGACGAATCCCACATAACATAACAAACAATGCTCAACCTAAAGACTCAGTGAGTCAAACCTTCCAGCTTGCCACGTATTGTGGCCAAACAAAAGGGACAAAAGTGTGACCAGAGTCACATTTAACATGGGAAGGTGAACCCTATTTAAACACAAATCCCCTATCTACCGCGAGAATGTGGGATCACCCCCCACATAGCAAAATCAACGTCGCGTAAAAGATGCACTGCTGAATCTTGAACCCATGACCTTGCCACCCCAAATAAATTGGAAATTACCAACAGTCCACATAACTCAGAAATGACTCGGCTTATAGCTTGGGACGAATCCCACATAACACAACGAACAATGCTTGACCTGAAGAATCAGCGAATCAAACCTTCCAGCTCGCCAAGTATCATGGAAAAACAAAAGGGACAAAAGTGTGACTAGAGTCACATTTACACATGGGAAGGTGAGCCCTATTTAAACACAAATCCCCCTATCTACCACGAGAATGTGGGATCACCCCCCCACATAGCAAAACCAACGCCGCATAAAAGATGCACCGCCGAATCTTGAACCCATGACCTTGTTGCCCCAAATCACTCATGTCAACCAACTCGCCCAGTAGCTCAGTTGGGTAAGATAGTGAGCACACTTCTATTTAAAGACAGTCGTGACAGAGACTGTGAGGAGACCAAACAAGGCAATTTGGAGTCAAACTCAATTTTGAGGCACTTGAGGCAGAATCAAAACTTCGAGTAAAAATAAAAGTTGCTGGAAATTTTGAGACGAAGACAATGGTGGTATTATTTTCTCATGAAGTGATGTATATTTTCCTGTGTAGGTGATTTTCCATTGCAGTTTCATAGAACAGGCATGAGGAACTAGCAGAGATTTGAATTTTCCAAGCACTTCTAGTCCAAACCAGACCATGGAGTAAAAAGGGAAGCTATTTAAAATTTCATAAGCTTTCCATAAATGTAAACCTAATTCATGTAGGTGTTGTACATTTAAATTTGTAGGCATTTTTTAGACGCATTTTCACAGGAAACCAACAGAAGAAGAACTATAGGAGCCACAGATCGTTCTTGGGACAGCTTTTGCTATTTTTCAGAGTTGCTTGGGATATTGATCAACTCATTTGTAGGTATAAATATCTATTAGTCAATATTGAAGGGTTTATTGTATTTCATTGGACGTTGAATAAATTGATTCTCATTTCGAGAATCTAGAGATGTAGCCTTCAGGTGAACTCCATTATCAATTTGGTTTGTGGTTTTTATTTGTAGTTCTTTGGAAGCTTTTGATCAGATAAAACATTTAAATTATTTTGTTTGATTAATTGATAAAGCAAGCACAAAACTGGATTAATTGGATTGAAGTAAATTTCAGTATCCATAACCCACAATCAGTTACTAAATGCACTATTAGATTTTGAAATCAAGAATTCACAATGAGTGCATAGTTTAATTTAGCTTGTGAATTATTTAATGGTTTTGTAATAGAATCAGTAAATTCACTTAAGTTGGAAAAATTATATTAATTGATTGTTTTGGAAGGGTTTAAAAATTGGGCTTCAAGACACCAAAAATTGGATAATTGGACTCATGATCAATGTTGAGTTTGTTAAAATTTGTTCATCTGAAAATTTCCTAAGTACTTCACAAAAATTAAGTACCATTTTCGGATAATTGAATATCCCAAAATTTTGTGGCAGTCATTAATATTATACAGAAAAATACATGCTTAGAAGTGACAATGGACTCACCTATAAATTTACAAGTGTTTGGAGATAATTACACAAAGCATGGGTGGCACTTTAGATAGGTACAACATGTGGGTTGGGATCCTATTAAATGATATACATGCCAAAAAAAAGTTGACATCTACACTTGCTTGGTCTTGATCTTGCGTTCCTTCTTTCTTATCTTTGTAATGTAACAATTATAAATTACAAAATACATGTCCATTGCACCTTACCCTAGAATGATACAAATTAAGAAAACTTAAGAAAAATAATGGATTATTAGGG
This sequence comes from Taxus chinensis, assembly GCA_019776745.2. NCBI lineage: Eukaryota > Viridiplantae > Streptophyta > Pinopsida > Cupressales > Taxaceae > Taxus > Taxus chinensis. The sequence continues at coordinate 872,568,540 of CM034148.1, read as the reverse complement.
CCATGTGATGCGGGTTTGTTGGGTTTTAAACACCATCTACTTATCAGGGTCCTACCCAGTAAATAATATCAAAAATAGAAAATTGCATAATTTAGAACAATTCTAGTGACATACAAACCATAAACCATATGTCAAAAGTGTTTCACCATAAATATTAGCTTCAATAATGATAGATTCTCTTATAATTGTGTGATCTCTCTATAATGCATGTGAATATTTGATGAATCCCTTTATGGAATGTCTAATGTGTTTATTATTAAATGAACTACAATGTCTTTCTATTTGTACATACATTGAATTTAAATTAGGACTATATTCACACTTAAATGGACATGAGATATTTGAAAAATTAGAAAAAAGTAAGATAAGGGAAACGAAAACTCTCTTTAAACAAAGGGGCACATAAGAACTCAAATATATGTAACATTAATTTGAAGAACAAAATTCGTATTCTAAACATAAAGTCCAAAATAAATAAAAGAAATTCTTGGCTAAGAATTAGATATTCCCCGAATCCCCGCCATAAGGGAAGAAGTTGATTAAGTAACTTGGTAAGTTTTTGTAACACCACATAATTGATCAAATATTAGACAAACACCCTAAAATTAGAGAGATAAACATCTAAGTCAACTCTAGTATGGCCGCAAGTGGGGGTATATGCATAGCCGAATCAAAATGTGTCCCGGATGGAAGAACACGTAATTAAGACCTGGCATATATCCCTCGCACGACGTTACATTATGGTCGTACATTCAATTAAATTACATTAAATCCTTGTGACTGTCCGCGGCGATACGCATCGGTGCAGAATACAAAACGATAGATAGAGAGACGATATCATCTGGTTCGCCGCCGGCGACATAGCATACAATATTAAAACGCCATTTGTCGCGCAAGCATTTTATCGTCAAACTCAAAAATAATTATGATTAATGCTATATTATATTCCTTGAGGGAAAATGACAAAACACAAACCACATGGGTCCACACTAATTTTTTTTATATTTCAATGAACTTGTATCTTCCCATGTGATTTCAAAACATTTTTAATCATTGCGTACTTAAATATCAAACGGAGGGTGTTTCACAAGCATTCTTGAGTATAAACATGTTAAATAGGTTTTTTAATGTTTTTTTAAAAATTTACTAAGTATGAACATGTTAAATAGGATTAGAGTTTAAATTAAAAATATTAAATCGGAATTGGGTATAGAGTTTAAATTAAAAATATGGGGGTGGAATGTGGGAATAGGGTGACGTGGAGACATGGATATACAAAATTAATTGAATTTTTAATGTTTTGAAGGAAGACACGTTATATTTGTGTGTATATGTTTTTAAACAAAGTGGTGTACTCAACTTGGGAAAGGAGTCAATGGTGAGTAGAAAAAGATAAACATTTTTATGCGGTAATAGTAAAGTCTACGAAGTGTAGGAGAATCTACTTAAGATGGGGCATAGTTAAAAAGTGTGTTTTATGATACATCAAATGCTCAAGATTGTTTTCCAAAGGAAAATTGCATCTGATATCTCAAGTTTATATATAGTTAGTATTGTAAAGACAGGGATTTTAATGCTTGAGTATGTAAGGATCCAGGGGTTTCTTAAAATTCCAATCATAATATGTTTAAATCAGGTATGACCCTAGCCTCATCTTTGGACTATTTGGTATCTCTTTGGATCCTGTATTTTAGTGGACGACTACATAACATACCTTTTAATACTCAATCATATGCAACATTTAAATGGATTACAAATCAAACATATTTAAAAATTGATAACGTATCTATCATCTTATGTGAGAATATTTCAATGTTTTTATTAATGTTTCCAAAAATTTAAGTGAAGAAAACCCAATGTAGTGAATTAGTTTAAGTGAAGTGACTCTCTCATTATTGACTTTTCAAATCATTTTTAAGTGATTATTATTGATATACACACGATTTCATTACTCATTTTCCTCTTTTAAAGATAGATCACTTAATGGAGGCCAATGTTTGACCAAACAATTTATAGAAAGTTGTATTTTAAAATATAATCTAATTTTATGAAATTATATGCACAAGGTTTCCTTTGCTTGTCGTAAGAATAGGTTTAAATTTCCTACACGGCAATTAATAGATATATTAGGAATATATAAACTTTACTTGTGCATCTTGCACAAGGTTTATTGCGTAGTAGATGGCATTAACAAGGTCCTATTGTCCTAAGCCAGTTGGTATTGTCACATTGTCATCACTCTGGTGCACATTTACAAGATGTTTTGCAACCCACTCGCACATACACAATATTGTCACACATAAAAGCATGTCACAGATGTATATCTATGAACACTCGATACTCATGTGGAATGTTTGGCTTATCGTAATCGGAGGTGTGTGTGTGTGTAAACAATTATAATGGCTTGTGTGCAGTACCAATGCACAATGGAAGTTGCAATTATGGTGTGCTAGAGAGATTCCAATGCTAGAGTGTAATGGCATTATGATTGTCATCACTTGTCAGATGATAGAGGTATAAAATGTGTTGGGAATAAGTAAGTGTTGGTCCAAAAGGAATTTTGGGATTTTGAACACAGTGGTTGAACTTTAACTGTTGAACATGGGAAAACACACATTTTAGAACTACACCACGTTCGAGTAACCTTATCTTTTTATTGCCTCTCTCCAGATGGGTTTGTCTCTTTCTCAACAAGTTAGGATTATTAAAACTTACTTATTTTAGGCATTAACGTGAACCCAATTTATCTGCAATGAAAACAATTCATGTGATCTGCCAGATTTTGACCGATTTGCTTCCAATTTATCATTTGCTTTACAAAGAAAGGCACCCCTTACTTACACGGTTTGGAAATATTATTTTAAATTGTTCCTTTAGGTGAGTAATCACTATCTTAGAAAGGAAAAACGTCACCCTAATTTGACGGTGGAGTTTTATACCATTTGGGTGTGAAACATTCACCAAAATATTTAAACATTTACCATACACTCCTTTATGAATAGTTTATTTTTTTACGAACTATTTGCATAAAAATAATTTTAAGATTTAAATAATTGATAAAGGGGGGGTTTTAAGAATACCATGGTTGAGGTAATTGCCCCTATATACCACTCAATGTCTCAGAAATAAGCTATATAGCAACAATCTAAACTAAAATATCTGAGGCAATTTATAAGCTTAAATTATCATTTTTTTTATTTAAAAAGTAAAAAAACCTTACCCATGGTAGAATTGGGGTTATGATCATGTTGTATTCGAATATCCTAATTTCGGCACTACGAGCCAAAAGGTTTAGTGTTTTTTGAAATTTTGGGAGTCTATTATTATGTTGAAATTGCATTTGAGTTCATTAGAACCCTATTATAATAGTCAAGGTGAGTCTTAAGTTAGATGGTTTAGAAATGTTTTCGAGGTGGATAAGATTCTCCATTGACATATCACGTGTGTTGATGTATTTATTCGAAGATAGAGCCAAGTATAATGCAGTTCAAAGGGAGCAAATCTAGATCGTAGTGACTCTCATGACACGATCATTACCACTTTTGATGTTGGATCTAGGGGAATCCTTCACCTAATATGGATATTAATAGGGTCCTTGGTATAGGGTGATATGCTCATATGTGAAGCCCGAATTAAACGTCTAAAGTTTAGGCAATTTATTTTGGAGGGACGCTTCTTCATCACAATTTTAATCAATATTTTTCCCATTCACCACTTGTCCTATAAGGTATAATTGTGCTACTTCGTCGTCATTTTAGAATATTGTATCAAAATTAGGAACCTATTTAATCGTATAGGCACTCAAAATGCAACACACGATAAAATTTATTATGAAGGATCAAACTTGGAAATCCAAATTTACTGTCAAAGGTCAACACAAAAAAGGATTGTAGAAAATATTACAATCTTTTTAAAAAATTGAAGATACTTATGTATCTGAGATGATTTTGAAAAGAAGTGAGTATTTGGAAATAAAGCCTAGCGATTCCTCCACAAAAGGATAATAGAACAATCAAGGGCCAAAAATATGAATAAGAATTAAATACTTCTTTCTTTCATTATACTCGCCTCTAATAGCTACATCGGAAATGTGTTTTGAAAATACATGAATCCTAATCCAAACCAATAATCGATTAACACTCAAATACATAATAGTGTAAGCTTATACTAGAGAATGGTCTAACAATGCCAAAATTTGGATGTTCGTAAATATATGCCATATTTGTTTTTACTTGAAAAATTATTGTCGTATCTTTATATGTGTATGAGTGAAATTTATTGTTACCATGTAATATCAATAAATGGGTCAATGTACTATTGAATCTTCAAGTAACTCGATTGTTTTAATTGTAAGTTATTAAAATAACCTATAGACAAGTTGCCTCAATCATTTTTATTCAAACACCCCCTGGGAGTTATCAAGGTCAATTCCATAATAATTGCCTAGTTGAAAGCCTAAGGAAAGAATCACCCCTTGATTATACCACTAAAAAATGCATTTTTTTGACCTAGCATCCTAAGATACCCAGTTGAAAAGGACATGCATGCCTTTTTTTATAATGTCTTTGAAATTCAGAAGTCAAAAAAGTCATTATGACATGAGTTCAGATAGTGAAGGGACAAATTGGATGTTGAATTTAATTGAATAAGATTTTTGACTCATTCACCAATCATCTACTTAAACAACTGCTAAAATGCACATTGATATTATAATTAATGACGTTTCTAACTGGGGATCTACTACAATTGTAACATTCAAAGCAATTTTTATTTTGTGTCTAAGATGAATTTGGAATTTTGGATATGTGAAAAATGAACCTGAACCAAGACAAAGAATTGCATTTTCCTGCAGCAGAACATTTGAATTAAAAGAAAAGGTGAATCTGAAAACGGCAAAAGATAAAACTTTTGAATTTAAATTTGGAAAATACATTGCTAGCAATTTTTTAATCATTCTAGGTTGATCACAATGTAATGAATTCACCTAAAGTACAATGTTGAAGGGGGGTATAATCTATACAAATTACACCATCTAAGGGATAAAACCCCCACAATAGTGGATCATACACATCTACTTTTAGGGATATTTTATTTCCATTACTAAATCTGAAGTACTATTTTCACCTTGTATCATTTGGGTCTAATGAATATCATGTATCTTTACATTCTATTCACATGTTCTCACACACCTACTAGGAGGATATAAATACACATGCAACTAAGGATTCTTTAGAGTATTGTAATGTAGGAAAATGTTCAATGTCATTATGGATAATGTGTATATCGGGCCAAGAATGTGTCTCAATGGCTTGCACTCTAAGTATTTTGGTTGTACAAGGGTATTGAGGCAAAAAATAAGAGACACACATGAACCAACATATAGTATGTTGATTTAAAGGGGCTACAATGAGTGCTAAGGTCGCACTGATAAAAAGGGTAGTAATTCCGACACTAGGTCAACCTAGGGTTTCCAAGGCTCACAATCAATATATAGAGGAGAGTACCCTCCTAGGATATCAGTAAATGGATGAGAAGAGGTATAAATCATGAGGGATTAGAAAAACATGTAAAATATGGTGTAGACACAAAATCACACACTTAGGTACATTTCTAGGTCCTAAAAGCATGCTAGCATTTACATGATTCTTAAGCAAGAAAACTAGTGGTTGACAACTATCTTTGGCCTCTTTTCTTTGTCTCTTGTTTTCTATTTGGTCTTACACACCCTACAACCCAGTTGGAACTTTACTTGATTTATCTTTTATGGCTTCAAACACCAACGCCTAACCAATAGAAGTAGCACCCAGGCACTCTTATCCCTCCTTGGCACCCTGACCCTTTCTTACCTTACTTGCTCTTCTTGGGTCTCTTTTATCTTTTGGGCATATTTTTCACTTATGGGTTGACCTTCCAGTTGTCAATTACGAAATTCAAACAAGGGAATCATATAAATACATAGTTATGTGTTCAAAATAAAGGACCAAGCACTAAGCATTACTATCATCACCTAATCTTGCATTCAAAAGGCACTAAAACACTCTAAAGGCATCCATCTAACATCCAATAAAAGGACAAGGGCTACATCAACTCTGCATATATTGCATAGGAAGGGGAAGTCTATTAAATATTCCATCCACACATGTTATACATGTCTACATTCTAGCTACAACCCGCTATCAAGTACAACTTGCACAAGGGCATCCTAGGGAATCATTCTTACACACACACACACACACACACACACACACACACACACAAGAACTACATGGAGTCTTAGATGTAGTGCAATGCTCGGTCATAATTTCACTCTCAGGGTGATCGTTGGGGTCAGTTCGAATCCCCATTATACATTTTCCTTTTTAGGTTTGATGCGGTTTGTGGGCTTGTGTAGGTGAGCTTCTCTTTTGTAGGTTACAGGTATCATCGGTGATCACAATGCAAACAACAAGTGATCAAAAGAGAGAAAATGTGAAACCCTAACAACATAATAGAAACTATATTCCAATCTTCTGCACATTCACCAACACCCATACTTAGTCACCAGCACCCAGACGACCCCGTCCTGCACTGGGCACCCCTATCCGAAATCATTCTTAGGTTCCAGATTTTTACAATGAGCATTTATGAAACTGTTTGCAGCCTATTCACCACTTGCACATGCCTAGATCACTTCTTGTTCACTCAAAAACCAGCTAAGTACTTCTATCTCCCTTCCTTGCTTAGGGTTTTATACTTTATATGCTATATTTCTTGTGTTATATTGTATCTTAGCATTTGTACATCATTACGAGCAATAGTTACTCTACAATATAGATTTAATTCAAATTAATTAAATCATTTGGTGAACCCTACTTGTGATCATACACTTGGATATTTATTTTTCTTCTTTCATGGCTCCTAAAATTCCTCAAATCTTCTTGCATCACTTGCTTCAATTGCACCCACCTTGTAAAGTTATTCTCCAAAAATCCCTAGACACTATGTACCTCCTTCACAATACACCACCTACTCAAGTTAGTTCCATCTCCGATTGTCTCTCTAATGAACCTAGTGATCTTGATATCACACCTAATCAATCCATTTGCAACTCAATTCAATATTTACATGGGTTATTTCAAGACAAATTTCAAGCTATAGAAACCACAATTACATCTCTTAAAGATGAAATCCAACATCTCAAGGATGCTTCTAAGGTCCATGCTAGTTGTTCTTCTACATCACATCCTAATCCTATGTCCTCTACATGTGTTCATGTCAGTGAACCCCAAGTCTTATTGCTATCCACACCTCTCAAGTTTGATCTCAAAGGTAAGCAACATGATATTCTTCCTCATCTCCTCACTCATGAGAATTAATCCATAATCACTAATGTTCCTTCTTTGGTAAGTCAAGATCCACCTATCCAACCCATTCCAACAAAGAAACCATCTCTCAAAATCCATTCTCCATCTCCTCCTCATGTCAAGCAACCACCTCTCAAAATCCCTCCTCCATCTCCCCCTCCTATCAAACAACAACCTCTCAAAATCCATCCTCCATATCCTCATCCTGTCAAGCAACCACATCTCGAAATTGCTCCATCTCCTCCTCCTAAAAAATTGTCATCTCTCCCATCCTCCTCTCAAGTCTTCTATGACGTTACCACTTCAAAATAAGAAATTCATCACTACACAAGACCAACAAATTCTAGATGACCTCTTTAGACTACCTCTTTTCTACCCAAAATCTAACCCTGATTATAATCTTGTTCCTACCTACCATTGTGACGACAATATTATTTCTTATGATACATTTCAAGCCCTGTCACCATTGTAATGTCTTTCTTTCATCGTCACATAACTCTCCATCATCAGCACACTTGGGGGCATCACACTTTCTTTCCCCCTTCCAAACACTATCACTTATTTTAACTAATATTCTTCCACATTTTCACACCCTTTGATACACACAATGTATCATCATTACCCTATGACACATTCTATTTCCACGTGTAGACACCAAATTTGAGTCACACTCTCTTTGGTCCCCTTTCAATTAATTAACATAATGCATTTAACTAACCATGACCCCTTTACCCCATATTAATATTCACCCTCACATTATTGATTAGTTTAATTATTTTGATTAAATTAATTTCACCCTCACACCTCCACCTCATCATGACACCTCACCTTGGACCCATTCCAGGGGCATTTAATCCACAATGATTGAGTCATCACCTTTAACACCGAGTCATTACTCCCAGTGCTGAGTCAGTAACTTGGCCTAACTAATTAAAACTTTTTCCTAAACCTAACTGGACCTCTCCTAAGTTCTTCCAACCTTCTCTCACATGAACTCCAATTTCCTAAGCATACTCAATGAGGGAAAGCATGCCAAATTTGGGAAGATCTACCTATTTTTGGTAAATATGACTATTTCTCCCTAACTGAATCCTATTTTTCCTCGACCGACGTCAGTTACCTAAACCGCCATCAGTTTCTTTATGTACAACTTTACAACCTTTTACCTGGGTTGGTCATTTTGAGTTTTGAGATAGCTATTGCAATCAAACGAAGATCTCAGAACCATTGCTTCATCCAAACGATGTCTACACACCACCAGAGAGTAACACAGGCCAAGGATTCCCTTCTAGATCATTGGAGAATTCACGGGAACACACAGGTTGTACTGTCGTGGCACTGAACCAGCTACCACCTCACCAATCAATCACCAACATCCATCCAGCCACGATATCTTCATAATAAGCAAGTAAGTAACATGATATTAATCATTTGTTCTTACTTTATTACAGATCTCTTTCCACCTTCATTATTTTTAGTTTCTATTGTTATTTGGATATCTCCATCTTCTCACCAATCCACCAAACCAACCAGTTCAACCCCTTTCACCCTTTGTGACCTCTCCCTCTGTATTCCTGAGTCTTCTCAGTTATATTACAAATCTAACCACACCCTCCTCACTCTCTGCGTAATCAAAGAGAAGCCCAAAAACCATTTTTATTAAGTTATTTCCAATTGTCCCTACTCGACGTCAGTTTACCCTACCACTGTCGGTTTCATCCATGAACTGACATCGATCACCTGACCAATATCGGTCTCTGTGTCATTTTTTATTCTCAGACTAGTAAGCTTCCCACTCACCCAAAACCAACCCAGACCTCAACCAATCAGCCCCAGACCCTTACCAGACCTTTAACAGACCTGTTTGACCTGAACAAACCTAAGTTTTAATTAGATTTAGTGTTATTTTGATATCTAGCATAAAATATAGTGTATTGTGTGTATGAGAAACCTAAATAATTACATTGCGATAAGACCTATTTATTTCAGTTTTTTGTTCACATTGAATTTTTATTAAATAGTGGATTGACAACCTCTCTAGGAAGCACCACGCTTCTCAGATCTAGCATATGCTAGGAAGTCCACTGTCATATGATATTTAATACTCTTTTGTGGTCTTGATTTGCATCTATAGGTAGTCCTTCCCAGACAAAAAGGAGTTCTCTACGATCAACTTGGATAACATCAACAACGCTCACATTCTACCTTCCACCTTTGACTCACAGGTATTCCTCCTTAGTCATTTACCTTCTATCTATTTCATCCTAGAAAGCATAAAAATTATTGGTGAAACATTTTAGCATGCACGGTGGGACCCATTTGGGGTTCTTTGCATTATTCATTCTTAGGGAATCATTGTGTGTTTATTTTTTTTGAAATAAAGTTCACATTAAAATATTCTCCCTTGAAAAAATTCTTCTTCTCCTACTGATCTCAGTGAAACTTTTATTTTGGATTAAAAAGAACACTTATTTTTACTCTATATTGCATTAGTGAAAGACATAGTCTTGCATATTCATTATTGTTGTCATCAAATTTCATTTTGGATTTGGGTTTAAAATATTTGCATCTCATTTTTGTATGTTGCATTCTATCTCATCTAAATTGTGGGAAACCTATATGTTGGAAGTCATGCCCAAATGAATTGATAAACTGAACCGTAGTTCAAATTTTGCACACTCTTTATACCAAATCACTGAAAAAAAACTACACATTTCTTAAACAACATATTTCTCGAAAGAAGATGTCCACGATCAGAGGATTGACAGTGGGCTCCAGTTGGTTTTTGGCCAATTATCATATCAGAGAAGTATCCCCATGCCAAAACTTACATGAAACTAGACATAGGTGTCAGTTTCTGTAGCACACCTTTGGTAACCAAAAAATCTACTTTATTCACAAGTCAGTCCTAAATGTCATAAACCACAAGATAAAAATCTACATCATAGGATTTCATGTTTTGCTAGATTTTGCTTGATTTGTGTTTTGAGGTGCAAGTTCGTTCTCTTCATTTTTATCTCCCTACAAACTCCACCATCATAGCTGGTGTATTCTAATTATTTCTGAGTCTGTTAGGGATGATCATTTACATACATAGTCTTTGAGTAGGTCTTGTTATTTGACCTAAATCACCAAAAATTCACTTTTTCCATCTTTCATAGATTTCATAGTAATCGGTCTCGGTCCAGTGACTACCATCAGTTTCATCATCTTACCGCCATCTGATTTAGGTTGCTTTGGTCATTTTTGCCAAAGTAGCATAAAATCTTCATTTCTTTTCTTTCTGTGACTTCCTTGGTCATCTTACTAGTCTCTGAGTCTTTGATATTTCCTTCAAAGTCTAGTTCTATCTCGTTTTCACCATTTATTACCAGAGTTACCAATCTGACATTTTCCCATAGTCGCTGACATCGGTCTATCTGACCGGTGGTGGTTACCCCATCATACCGGTATCAGTTACCCCAACTTATGTCAGTCTCTATGTTCTGATTTTTCAATCAGAACAATGATCAAATCACACATTTTAGACCCATTTTTCTCCATTCCTTATGTGTTTCTACATTATCAGCAAAGCTCAGAATACTTGTTCTATTGTTAGTCACATGGTTTTGACTCGTAGACAAGCTAATGTTCTCATGTTTCATGTTAGCCACCAACCACTCCCCCCTAGCCCATCGATCCCTTCCATCTTATCACCTATGGACCCCAATCAGGGTCTTTCCATACCCACTGGTGATGAGGAGTTCACAAGAACTCCTTGATCACAACCCCGCCGCTCTGCAGTATTATCTTTCTCATTCATCTACCCATGATTCATCAGGGTAACTTGTATATGGCATGCATGTGTTCATTCCTCCTACCCTCGCACCCACTTCTACATCAGCTACTACTAGCTTGCCCTTACCCTCTTCCACCTTACCACATGTGGTTTCCCAGCTTGACCCTACATCATCGATATCTATTGCACCTATGCCATCTGTCACGCTTTTGATGTATGTCACTCCTACGATGTCAACCATGCCTTTATCAACCACCTTGAGTGTAGGTCTATCTACACCACCACCTCTCATATACCTATTACATCTCAGTCACCATTGGTGTCGGAATTCCCATACTCCCTTCCAAAACATCATCCTCTCCATCCCAGCATTCTTTCCTCTGATTTCTATGAGGGTCTTTACATCCATCCCACCTACCTACACCTATCACCAACAACCCCTATTTCATCGAACTCTTATTCAGGGTACTTTCCCTCTACATCTATTCTGGCCCATGGTCCTTCATCACAATTTTTGTACTGTGAACCACCACATACTGGGATGTCATCCATGTCATACCCACCTTATCTACCCCCTTATACTGCATGGGGTGCCTCGTCATCACAACCTACCAATGATATTATCAAAATGATGATGGACAAGATGCAGACATTAGAAGCATCTATCTCTGGCTCACGTAACTCTCTGACATAAAATGAGATTTGTAATGATCCCATTCACCTATCCATTCCGATTCATCCATACCCTCCCCATTGGGAAATTCCTAAATTCAACTGATTCAACATCAAAGAAGACCCACAACAACACTTGTGGTCTTTTAAACATGTGTGTTATCTGATCGCTCATGATGATGCTTTGCTCTTGTAGACATTCCCAATGTCCTTGATAGGACCGAATTTAGATTGGTATAGTGCTCTACCCAGGCATTCCATATTTTCATTTAATCAGGTAGCTCATGATTTTCTAGACCACTTTTCTATCAACATTGTCAAGAAGGTCACCATGACCAACTTGTACATGACATGCCAATATGAAGATGAATCTATCACATATTTTTTCACTCATTGGTGGAGCCTGATCAACCAACTCACATTCCAATTACCTCAAACCAAGTTAATAGAGTTGTTCACCAGAGCTTGTGCTAGACACATCTCACCAACTCTCCAAGCTCAAACCTTCCGCACATTTGATGAGGTGTTCACCATGGCCTAAAAACTTGAAATTCGTGCCATTGAAGAGAAGAAGATACAATTGCATAACAAGAACATTGTGTTTAAATCAAATGATACCTCTTCTTCTTCCAAACCAAAAAATAATTATTCTAAAGAAAAAGGATCTACCAACGTATTAGTTTTGAAAGTCGGCCCATCTCATCCATCCGAACCAATCAAAGCCTTCTTCCAATCTTTCTCCTATTCAGGATTTTCAGTTCAAGTGGAGCAACAAAAATATACTCCCATAGGAGAACCCTACTCTTCAGTTTTAGAAAAACTTCTAAAAGCCAAAGCAGTCACTCTTCCACCCATCAAACCACATACTGGTTTTGACCCCTCTCATCCTGTGCCTACATGGTACAAAGAAAATGATTACTACAACTATCATCGTGTTAGAGGTCATAATGATGATAATTGTATAACTTTCAAAAACATCATCCAAGAAATATTAGATAATGGAGATCTCATCTTGGATAACCCTAACGCATCAGCTAATCAGAACCTTCACATCTTCAAGAAGTCATTCCCAAATCACACCTTGTCGTCTAACCAAACCGGTGAAACCTCGACCAATGACAGTAACGTTCATGAGGTTCATGTTGTTTTCAACATCATACCAGCTCTTCCTGCTTAATTTCCTCCCATTCCATCTATCCAGGAGATTCTTTCATGAGCTCCTTCATCCATGGAGGGACCTGTTTCATCTGCTCCTTTACCTATAGAGGAGTCTCCCTTATCTTCTCCTTCACCCATGGAGGAGTCCACCATATCTGCCGATGCAGTTTCCCCACTCACCTCTCAACCTGATGAACAACCCACATACTTACTCTTCTACCCACAAGAGAGTCATGCTTACCTTATTCTTTACCAAAAGACAAACTTACCTCATCCAACTTGCCATCTCCCTTACCCACAGGGGATCCATTAGCAACGTCCCTTCCTATTGGTGACAATTCTCCATTGGATTTCAAGGATCATGTTGATCTGCTCTCATCTCTTCTACCCATAGAGTCTGAAGCCAACCATTTCCCTGTCTCATAGACATTATTTACAAGGATTACTACCAAATCAACATCATCCCCCTACATCGGTGCAATTCTCACGTTTGGTTGACCGCTTGGATTATGTTGACAATTCCATGCTTTGGGGACGCCTTCAACTGCTATCTCAACTCAAATGCAGATGTTGTCTGCTGACACTTCCATGATCTATCCAAAGGTGTTTCAGAAAACCAAACCCACCATGCCCATGCCAGTTGTAGTGACCCCTTCTTCATCACCCTCACCCACACCTAAACCTTTACCATCAAATGAAATTTTTCCTATGCCTAAAACCTTACCTACATCTATATCTTCCTCCGTATCTAGACCCATTACCACATTAGGAGTCATGCCGACATCAAGCCTAGTCCATCCTCCTATCAAACTAGATTTAGCCATGTCCTCACAAGCTATCATAAAGACTATTCCCCCACCTAAGAAGAAGACCCAACCTCTTGGGCCACATACACCAGCTTCACCCATTACACATCGTCACCTTCACCACTTCCATCTATCCTAGGTCCCCACCCATCAACCTTGGTCAAGTAACCTCCTACCCAAAGTAAACCAAAAACACAACAACCCACCTCCTTGTCACGATCCTCTGTTACACCCAAATTACCTACACAACTTACGCCTTCACCATCACCTACATCCTTTCTACCTCCTATACCTACACCACTTCTTGTATCCTCATCATTACCCATGCCATTCCCTTCTCCTCAACTATTTCCTTCCACATTGCCTCTTACCATAACCTTCATTGCACCGCCATTATCACCTTGGCTAACCCATCCTCTTCCTGCCATCTACCTTCCCTTCTACATCACACACTTCTTCTTCACCTTTACCCAAGAAGGTGCAACCAAATCCCAAAAACCCACTACCCTTCCAAGAGGTAGTTAAACCTACACCACCTTCAACAACTAGTTCACCTGCTACACCTTTACCCAAGAAGGTGTAAACTAAAACCATACTATCTACCAAACAAGTAGTCAAAACTTACTCAACCTCTAATTCCACCTCCAGTGATGCCTCTCCCACCAAATTCACCCACACTTCCATCCAGACCCACACTTACTTCACATTGTGATCCATTGGCAGGGTCTTACGCCAACATCTTAACTAACCTTTTGGAAACCTTTGTCATCACATTGCCACCGCTTAGACCTTATGACCCACTCAAACCTAAACCAGAAGGGTTTGATGATACTAAAATTTAATCTTATCATCGTGTGATAGGGCATGATGTGGAAAACTTTAAGGATCTTAAGACTATTCTTCTCCAACTATGTTCTCTCAAAGAAAACTTTGACAATGATGATCTTTTAGATGAGGACCCTATTCCACCACACATCCTCATCCCTAACCTATTCAATGACCTCCCTCTTCACCTCCACAACCCTTTTATCCTCCTCCAACATTTGAGATCAATATGGTCCATATAAGAGAGCTAGCCAAACCTCCACCAAAATGCCAATGCACCGCATTGCTTTCATAAAACATTATATTCCCACGCCATATTTTCTCCCATCTTGTCATTACACCTTTCATGACTCACCTTCTCCTTCACCATAGATCAATATGGTTCAAGTTGCCACTCGATCCCAGAAGGACAAAGGAAAGGAGAAAACAACCAACTCATATGCTATTCTTTTAACTAATATTCCATCTGTACCTACACCCAAAATCACCATCCATGGACCTACATACCCTATTTCTGACAGGGTTTCCCACCATACAATGATTAAACAGTTACATTGGTATCCTCTCAAAATGTCTTTGTACTACCTCATCCAAACCTCTGAGTCTCATCAACAGGTCATCATTGAGGTTCTGTAATCTATTTTGGTTTTACCTAATGACCCAACTCCCTTGGCATCCATGATCACTCCTCACCATGTGGCATCTCTCACCACTTCATACTTTCATTCCTTGCACCACTCATAAGCATAAAGACTGTAGTGGTATTGTATTTACCAAAGCAAATTCCAAGAAGGCCCAAGTTGAACTCATTGAGGATGATAAACATTCCCCATCCCATTCACCTATCTCACCACCTTCACCTATAAAATCTATGGATCTAGAATCCATTCCTCCTAATTTTTTTTCCTGTGAATGTCATTTCCCTGGGATCTCTGAATTATTAGTGTTGGTGAGGCTCCCTCTTCTCTTACCTTCCTTTATCCTGACATGATCGATGATGATACACCTTCTATTAACGCCATTCAATGTTAGGACGATGAGTCTATTCTCACCTACCTTGGTGATGAAGATTATTATATTCAATGGTTGTTACCTTCTGAAATGTAAACCATGTTGAATGAATTGACCATCAAAATCAACATTTACACTCAGGACAACCCACAAATTCTAAAAATAGGCCAATCTTTAAATGCTACTGAATAAGAAGATTTCACTTTCCTCTAAGATCATAACAACACTTTTTCTTGGTCTTACGCTGATATGCCCGGTATTGACCCAAACATTATGGTCCACAATACCGTAACCATTCCTGATGTTAAACTCGTGAAACCGAAGCTATGAAAAATGCATCCTCGCATTTCCCTTCTTGTCAAAGAATAACTCCAATGACTCCTTTCAGTTTCCTTCATTCTACCCATTGATTATCCCCAATGGATCTTAAACATTGTTCCTGTCACAAAAGTCACAAGGGGACTCCAAATTTACACAGATTTCCATGATCTTAACTTGGCTTTCCCCAAAGATGACTTTCCTCTACCTAGTATTAACCAACTACTTGATCTCACCACTGGTCCATGAGATGTTATCACTCATGTACGTTTTCTTGGGTTATAACCAAATATTACTCACCCCGGAAGATCAACACAAAACGACCTTCATCACTCCTTGGGGGACCTTCTGCTATCATGTCATGCCCTTTGGCCTTAAAAACATTGGTGCTATATATCAACGGGATATGAATTATATCTTTCATGACATCATGCATAACATATTGGAAGATTACGTTGATGATCTTCTTGCCAAATCTAAACATTGGGCCAAACACCTTGCAGTCCTTAAGGTTATCTTTAACTGTCTCATCAAATACTCAATTCACCTTCAACCTAAGAAGTGTGTGTTGTTGTTCTATCAGGAAATATCCTTGGTTTTATCGTTTCTTTGCATGGCATTGAATTTGATCCTACTAAAATCAAGGCTATTATTGAGATGCCTCCACCTATTAACCTTCATCAACTTTGTAGTTTGCAAGGTAAGTTGCAATCTATTCATCACTTTATTTCTCATCTTTCTGACCGCTACCATCCATTTCATCATCTTCTAAAAAAGGATGTCTCCTTCAAATGGGATGATGAATGCCACAAAGCCTTCAATGCCTTAAAACAATACCTCCTCCAACCACCTATGCTCATTCCACATAAGGATGACCAACCATTTTACCTTTACATTTCTACCACTGATCATTCCCTGGGTGTCATGCTCATTCATTGCGATGAGAAACACAAGAGCAAGTAGTTTATTATATAATCTGTAATTTTTTAGACTAAAAAACTAGATATACTCATGTCGAAAAACTTTACCTAGCCTTAGTCTTTATCACCACTAAAATTTTCCATTACCTACTCAACCACAAAACCTTTGTTGTCACCAATACTGACCCTTTACATTACATGTACGCTAAGCCTTACCAACATCAATGTGTTGCACGTTGGCTCATGCTTCTTACAGACATAGATATTTAATTCATCCATCAAAAATATGTCAAAGGACAAACCATTGTTGACCAACTCACAGACGCACCTCTCTTCAGAAACCAATCTTCTAACTTTGATTTCCCTAACAAATCCATTTCTACCCTCTCCCTGGATGATATCATTTACCAGATGACCTTATATTCTTTGATGGTTCCAAATGTTAGTGTGGGGGTGGTGCAGGAGTTATCCTCATTCCTCTTGATGGTGAGTATAAGCCATTACATTTCAAACTAGATTTTGATTGTACTAATAATATCGTCAAATATGGAGCACTCGTGTTAGGTCTTCAAACCACCATAGCCTTAGATGTTAAATCAATTAATATCTTTGACGAATCTCAACTGGTTATGAACCAAGTTAATGGTATATACCATTATCATAATGAGATACTTCAAAAGTAAAAACATCATGTTGACATGCTTTTGACTACCTTTGACCATTATTAACTTCAAACCACCCCACATTCTACTAATAAATTTACAGACACCATGACCTGTCTCGCTTCTCAAATACCCGCTTTGCCCTCTAACTCAAAAATATTTGTCACTATACAAAGGTTGTAATACACCTCTTATCTATTCCAAGATGTTAACTTTTTAGGACAGATTAGAACTGACCCACGTGACCTTTGGTATAAGCAGTTTGCTGACTACCTTTCCCTTTCAATTTTGCCTCCAGATCTTACTTGCAATGGAAAATGAGCCTTTCTCAAAAGTGTCTCTCGTTATGTCATCATGGGTGGTCTTCTCTATAAGCATGGATTTGACGGTATCCTCTTATGATGCATTACAAGTTCTATAATCACATACACTATCAAGGAGGTTCACGATGGGATTTGTGTGGGTCACTTTTGCTAAGCGCATCCTTCACCTTGGCTATTATTGGCCAACCCTAAATTGTGATTGTTGTGACTATGTCAATCGTTGTGTGAAGTGTTAGTGACATGCTAATCTTCACCACACCCCTAGTCATGGCTTACAGGTTGCATGAGACCTTTGGCCTTTCTCTCAATGGGGTTTGGATCTAGTGGGATAAATTAACCCTCATTCTTCCCAACGCCATCAATGGATTATTACCGCTACCGAATATTACAATAAATGGGTGGAAGCCGTACCTATTATTTCTACAAAATCTGAGAAAATATGTGAATTCATCAACCATCACATCATTTTTTTCTTTGGTGTTCCTCACCACATCATCACTGATAATGGAAAACAATTCAAAAAAAAACCCTACAGAAACTCTGTGATGCCTTTGGCATTCAACACAATTTTTCTTCACCTTATTATCCTCAAAAAAATGGCCAACCTGAATCAACTAACAAAACCCTAAACAAAATTATTTATGAAAGTGGTTGACGATACTAGTAAGGATTGGCACATGTACATTCCTTTTTCATTATGGGCTTATCGCACTAGTATTCACACCTCAATTGCTGCCACACCTTTCTCTTTAGTACAGAAGAGGTTTCTTGCCTCTTGAAGTCAAAATTCCATCTCTTCATATCTCACTCAAATATATGATCAACGATGATGATTTTTTCCAAGACCATTTGGCATAGCTTGAGTTATTAGATGAAAGCATCATCTACATGCTCTTGATCACCTTCAAATCTACCAAAAATGTATCAAACGTGCCTACGATAAAAGTGTCCAAGAACAAACCTTTAAGGTTAGGTGACCTTGTCTTGAAGGAAAATCAACATGTAACCAAAGATGAGAAAAGTAAATGGGGAAATTTCACTCCTAATTGGCTTGGACCCTATATTGTTACTCATGCCTATGGATCGGGTGCTTATTGTTTATCTTCACTCAAAGGTAAACCTGAACCTGAGCCCCTCAATGCCTTGCATCTTCGATCATTCTATTGTTTAATCAATTCCTATATCATATTATATCTATTAAACACTCATCCCTTGAGTAACATTCACCTTCCATATACCTCTTTTAAGGACCAACGACTACACCAGAATTGTGTGATTATCTGTCACCTTTCATCCTTATCTTAAATATGAGTACCATGACTCTACTCATGGCATGATTCTCATGGATAATTTTCATCATTTTCATGAAGGAATCCCATGGTTGTTCATCACTTAAAACCTCTCTTTCTTAGTTAACCTCTGTGTGCTATGGTTTTGTCTTCATAAAATAAACCTATACTCCTCTATAGTCTTGTCCATGACCTAAAAGTCCAAAAAATTTAAAAGTAATATACGGGGTTTTCAAATTCAAACTACCTAAGTCAAACTTATTGTAAATAGATGAATTCCTCCAAAAGGACATCTATCTTTCCATCTTGTTTCTATAAATAGACTTTTCCCTTGAAGGAAAACTATAAAAAGCTAGCCCTATTGTACATAGTCTAAAAAAGAAGACTATTTCTATAAAAATAAGATAAAAATATTCTGAAGCTTCCCACATCGACTAGACTCACAAAGACCTCAAGGATATATTCTATTCATCCCACATAGAATTCCCACATCGACGAGTCTATAAAACAAAAGCAAAAATAACAAGATACATTTTTCATCATGGAATTACCTATTTTGGTATTGGGTATCTTGCAGAAAAGGCATGCTATCTCACACCAAGGTTACAATAAAACAACCCATTTCACCTCATCGTCTTTCCTTTCTAATTGTCTACCTACTCAAGGGACGTGCCAAAAATGTGACACTTCGTGATCATGTGAATTTTTTCACCCTTAAAATAGTCAATCATGCAATGCCTTTAAGGTCTTACGTTCATAAGAGAATATTTGGTATGATAGACTCATAATGGTTCTTACCAATTAAAAAGGAATTTTGTCTCCTCTTACCATTCACCTCTTTTCTTACTTATTGATTTTGCTACACATGACCAAACCTTCGACACCTACATTCTGGGAATTCCTCTCCCACCACCCAAATCAACCTAGATGATATGCTTATTTACCTACACTTAACCATGTCTAAATTACCTACACTCAATCATGCCTAAATGACCTAGACTCAATCATTCCTAAAACCTACCAACCCATTCATCTACCTTATCATATTCTTCCCTAGCTTATGGGAGAACTACATTTTCCTAAGGCCCCTTTTCATGGGGCTATGTAGGCAGCACTTAGAGGGCATGGGGCCCTTGGAGGTTAGCTCAGTCAGACACCTTTTAACCTTCTCCATATTTTAACCTTCTACACGTTTTTACCCCTAACTACTTTTCCCCCTTTATGTTCACATTCTACCCTAGTTAGTTTCCATTTACACAAAAACTTGGAAATTAATATATCATAAAAACATACATACCTACCATTTTATCTACCACAACCATATTCTACTTAAATCATTTCATATTTCCATGATATCAATTACTTGGAAATTTAAACACAACATACATACAACACATTATTTCCATAAGATCAGTAGCTTGGAAATTACCTAGACTCCACCATGCCTTTACCTGGACTCCACCTTGCCTTTACCTGACCAAACCATGCATATACCTGACCGAACCATGACCAACGTTGGTTAAAAATAGACCATGACTGGCATTAGGCTTGTTCCCTAGTGCACCATAATCGGTTTCCCTTGACAGACATCCCTTTGCCATAACCGATGTCAGTTAGCCTTTTTGACCCCATTGCACCAAATTGCACCACCTCTGCTTGCTTGAAACCTTTTCAGCCTAACCCAAAGTTGACCCTCATGACCTTATTACCTCTCACCAAACTTCACCATCAGTTGGGGCATGTTTGTACCCCTCACATGGCCCTACTTATGGCCTTACCTAAATTAACCAATCGACACTCACCTTTTTTGACACTCAAATTTGTGTACTCGTTATACCTTATGATGTGCTACTCATGTTATTTAGCGTAATGACCCTACCTTTCCTGATTTCATGTTGTTTATCCTGACCATACCTTTGGTGCCATGGAACAAAACCTATTTCCCATTCCTACACCTAGCCTAGTGGTGTTTCAAGACTATATCCTATACCTTGGATACCTGAACCACTTCAACCTTTTTTGGATAAACCTATCAAACTTTGAGGACATAGAGTTTGTAATCTCTTCACCCTGGTAACTTATCATAATCTATACATATGCATGTGTTAGATTGTCATTACCTATTACCTGACTCGACATTACCCTTACCTACACCTCACATACTATTGCTTTCATAATTTTCCTATTTATCAAACCACTCACCAAATTCATTTCACACTTCCTTATTTTTTGGTTTGAGAGGGATCACCTCCATCCATACTTGTGGCAACATAACCTCCACTCATTCCTGGGGCACCAACTTCCTATTTTTTTCAGGGTTGCTTATCTAATACAAGCTACGCGATAAAAAGGGGAAAACGTAGACACCAAATTTGGGTCACACTCTCTTTGTTCCCCTTTAAATTAATTAATGTAATACATTTAAAAAACCGTGAACCCTTTACCCCATATTAATATTCACCCTCACATTATTAATTAGTTTAATTATTTTAATTAAATTAATTTCACCCTCACACCTCCACCTCATCATGACACCTCACCCTGGACCCATTCCATGGGAATTTAACTCACAGTGACTGAGTTATCACCTTCAACATTGAGTCATCACCTTTAACACTAAGTCATTACTCCTATTGTTGAGTCACTAACTTGACCTAACTAAATAAGACTTCTTCATAAACATAGTTGGATCTCTCCTAAGTTCTTCTTGTCTCCTTCAAATGAACTCCACTTTCCTAAGTAGACTCAATGAGGAAAGCACGTAAAATCTTGGAAGATCTACCTATTTTTGGTAAATAGGACTATTTCACCTTAACCGACGATGGTTTTTCCTCAGTCAACGTCAGTTGCCTAAACCACCTGTTAGTGCAAAATTACAGCACCCCTGGACACTGATCAGATTCTTTTTTTCTTTTTAGGTTGATCACTCTTGCATCCAGTGTAATTGCACAACATGGAAACCTCTCTCCAAGTGTGGGACTTGGAAACTGAGAGAGGAATCTCCAGATTAGAGGCTGGTTCCTCAAAACTCCTCTGATTTAGATCTATATTTTGTAAAACTACAGAGGTTTAGATCCTAATCCTATTCTAACTTGCAAGGAGACAGGGGTAGAAGTGCAAAATTTGAAACTAACTAAAGATGGTGATGCACCAAAAAGGAGTGGTGAAACATATTAGTCCATGTAAATAGACACAGACCAAGGTTCACAACATAAAAACATACACACACTGATAATGTATAATTTAGCATCGGAAATCAAGCAAATAATACAAACAGAGGATTGAAACCCATTCACAGAGCTTGCATCATCAATTTAATATCAAAATACACATTACACCCTCAGAGAGGTAAAGAAAACTGTTACAATCCTTGGAGAGGTCTGATACTTCATCAATCCCTTGAAGAAGGTGAAAGAAGAAGTCTGCTACGCCCAAAAAATGTTCCTTCCTTTGAAATGAGCCCAAAACTGGCTTTTAAAAATGCAAGGGTCGAACCCAGGGAACAGGAGACGTACAAAGGCATGGGAGCCCATTCTTTCTTGACTGCAGGTGTATTAAAACGGCATGGAGGACCTTACAAACCCATACCCTGTCATTTTGACCGGATTGCAGGAGAATGTGACCCATTCTGCATTAACTCTGGTCGCTGGAATGTCATTTCCGGCCATGAATACGTGTCAGAGCCGTTTTCTCGATTTTTCTCCCTCTAGACTGCTCCAAAACACAAGATTGACCCTGGAATCGTGTAGATAATTTCACCAGCTTTCTGTTGATGTAAAGAACGTGCAAATCCGAGCTCTGGATCAAAAGTTATGGCGATCTGAAGATCTAGGGCACAAAACAGGCGAAAACGTGTTTTGAAATCCTTTTCCCGTGCTCTGCCACCTGGACGACATGTGGCACGTGCTGATTAGATGAGAAATTCTCTCTCCTCCATCTTTCGCGGGCTTTCATTTTGAAATTCACTTGTGTCCCCGGCCCTTAACTGGACACGTGGCGCTATTTCATTGGTTGGGGCTGACTCTTTTAAAACTTGCCCTTTGACCTTTTTGACCCTTTTTCCCTGAGACACGTGGCGGCTTCTGATTGGTTCTCGGCCCTGCCGGCTTTTTCACGTACTTCGCCTCCATTTGTCCCGGATGTCCCATTTGATTTTGGGCCCTTTGTGCTCATTTCGGCCGATTCGGCTGGTTCGGGCATTTTTGGCCTGCTTGTCCCACTTTGCTTCGGACTGACTTGACTGATTTCGGCCGGTTCGGCCGGTTCGCGCCTTTTTGGCCCGATTGTCCTGAACTGTCCCTCTTAGCAGTTAGTCGATTTTCTCTCAGTCGAACCAGCATTTCGCGCCCGCCGCGTACTTTCGTCCCATTTGTCCCCATTTTCTTTTGGACTGCCTGTGCTCATTTCGGCCGAACCGGCCGGTTCGGGCCTTTTTGTCCCAAACGTCCCGAGCAACACTTAGCCAATTTTTTCTTCCTCTTTCGGCCTTATCGCGCCCCGCGCGTTGCCCGGCTTTTTGTCCGCCGTGTACTTCTGGCCCGATTGTCCCAAATGCAATCTTGAGCAGGACTTAGCCAATTTTCACTCTTTCCTGGATCAACCTATTTGCATTTCTGCTACTTTTTTTGCATTTCCTCAGAGCTTGCTCCCCTGTTTCTTCGGCCAGGGAGTTAGAAAAATACCTGAAGGGACCCTAGAAACCTGATTTTGCTCTGAATCAATCAATTTGCTTGGGATTTGAATCTTCTGATGCATGTTATCAAAATTTACCCTAGGGGGGTGAATTTTGGATAACAATTTGGTGACTCAGCGGGATCATCCTGCCTGCTAGATGGAAAGACCAGTTGCCTGAAGTAATCCATTGGGCATGGAGTCATCAAATATTCTGTTAGAATCCAAACTGACTCAGAATGTGCAAGGGGCAAGATGGAATGTGACCTGATGAAAGCAAAGACATGCTAAACATCTCCATGGACAGCAAAAGCTTTGCCAAGGCACTTAGGGAAAACAAAACTAACTTACAGCAAAACAATGTGCACAAGCACTTGGAGGAAAGAAAATCTAATCTAATATCTACAGGTGTAGTGAACCTCCCTCTAGAAGCAACGCTTGAGATAGATTCCATTTACTGGAATCTGCAGTTCTTCACCATCAAATGAGGCCAATTGGAAAGCATTGTTGCTCTTGCACTTTGTGACCATGTATGGGCCACTTCAAATGGCATCAAATTTTGAATGCCTTCCTGGTTTTGCTCTGTCCACATCCCATTTCAGCACTAGATCTCCTACTTGAAAAGATATGTCTTTGGCCTTCCTATCAAAGGTCTTTTTGATCAAAGCTTGATCCTTTTCCATTGCTTGGGATGCCTGATCTCTGATCTCTTGCAGCTCCATCAACTCTGCATACCTCACCTCCAGGGGCTCAAACTCTAGTAACTCCAGCTGTTTCATGAGTTCCAACATTGGCAACTCAAGTGACATGGGCAAGATTGCCTCTCTTCCGTAGACAAGCCTAAATGGAGAGTTACCCGTGGATCTTTTGGGAGTTATCCTATCAGCCCATAAGGCTGATTTCAGTTTGGGATGCCAAGCCTTCTGATTCTCATCAAGAGTCCTCCTAATGATCCTCAGCAAGTTTTTGTTTGTAGACTCGGCCTGGCCATTACCTTGAGGGTAATAATTTGATGAAGTGCTCAGGTAAATCCCGTTCTTGACAGCCCACTCAGTCACTTTAGATCCGATGAATGCCAATGCATTATCAGAGACTATTGTAGCAGGTACACCAAATCTGGTAGTTATCCCTTCGTAAAAGTCCAAGATGCTAGACTCATTCGCCTCTTTGAGTGCTACTGCTTCTGTCCATCTGGTGAAGTAGTCTGTGGCTGTCAGAATCCATTTGTGCCCTTGGCTCGAATTGGGATTGATGACTCCAATGAAGTCTAAACCCCACTGTATGAATGGCTGATCTACTGGAATTGGATGCAATGGAAGGGTAGCGAGTCTCTCTTTTCCTGTGAAGAATGCACAATTCTTACACCTCTTGATCCATGCATAGCAATCACTGAAGATTTTAGGCCAATAATAACCAGCCTTCATGATTTTCAGAGCTGTCACTCTTGGTGCAAAATGGCCACCAGCTGGTCCATCATGAAACTCTTTTAATACCCCTTGGATCTGACCTGTGTTAATGCATCTCAGCAGCACTCCATTGACGTCCTTCTTGAACAAAACTCCATCAATGATGGCATATGGAATTGCCTGCAGCCTGAAGTATCTTCTTTTTGCTTTGCTCATTTTTTAGAGGGCACATGCCCATCTGTAGGAAATGTATCATATTCTGAGTCCAACAGGAGTGGACACATCATCATTTTCCTGTTTTTGATCATCTTGTAATAGCAGGACAGCGTCTTCTTCATCTTCTGGGTTGTCTGGTTGTTTGGAAGTGAGCTGCTCACACAAACCTTTGCCTCTTACCAGCTTGGTGATCTTGATCTCAATGTCATACTCCATGACACAGGTGATCCAACCTGCCCTTTTTTCATTCAAATCCTTGTTGAGGAGGAAATCCTTAACCCCAGCATGCGAGACTAGCAACTGTAGCTTGTTGTTTGAGACTAAATGCTTGAATTTCTTCAAGCTTCTGATTACTGCAAGGACATGCTTTTCAATAAAAGAGTACCTCATTTCGCAGTCACCTAGGCTCTGGCTGAAGAAGGCAATCGACTGCTCATCATTATCTTTGTTCTGCTGTACCAGAATGGCAAAAATAGTGTCATCACCTCCAAATGCATAGAGGATGAAATCCTTGGAAAAGTCTGGGTTGATGAGAGTGGGTGCCTGGGAGATGGCTTCTTTGATTGCTTCAAAACTCTCCTTGCCTTCTGCCGTCCATTTGAAAGCCATGCTTTTTCTTAACATTTTAGTGATGGGCTTGACAAGGGCTGCAAAATTTGGGACAAACCTCCGAACAAAGTTTATCCTTCCCAGGAAACTCTGAAGGGCCTTCTTGTGGCTTGGGAATGGTAGAACCCTTATGGCTTCGACCCTCTCTGGATCAATTGCTAATCCATCCTTGGAGACAATAAGGCCAAGGAGATTCCCTTCATGTGCAAGAAAGATGCACTTCTTAGGATTCAAAGACACACCGAACTTTCTACACCTCTGAAACACTTGCCTGAGGTGAAAGAGATGGTCTGCAACATTCTTTGAGAAGACAGTAATATCATCTAAGTATATCAGCACTATCTTGTTGATCAAGCCTTTGAATGCCATATCCATAGCTCACTGGAATGTTGCTCCGGCGTTCGACAGTCCAAATGGCATCTTCTTGTAAGCATATGTGCCCCATTTGGTTGTGAAGGCTGTCTTGAACTGGTCTTCCCCCTTTACCATAATCTGATTGAAACCTGAGTAACCATCAAGTAGTGAAAACCTTTCTGAACCAGCTACGACCTGCAATATTTGCTCCATGGAAGGGAGTGGATAATGGTCCTTGAGAGAGGCTCTATTCAAATCTCTGAAGTCAACACACAGCCTGATCTCTCCACTCTTCTTTCTGACTGGAACTAAGTTGGCAACCCAACTAGAATGCTTGATTGGGAATATGATTGCTTGACTCAATCATCTTGTCCAGTTCTTTCCTCATGAGAGGCTCCATGTGTGGATTGACTGGTCTTTGTTTTTGCCTGATAGGCTTAGTATTTGGGTCCAATTCAATGGTATGCTGAGCTAAGTTGGGATTGAACCCTTTCAAATCTTCATAACTCCAAGCAAACACGTCAGGGAATTCTTGACATAGCTGTATGAACTCATACCTTTCCTGTTCAGTTGTCATCTTTCCAATTTGCAATGGCTTGTTCTCTTCTACCAAGATGGATACCGAATCTTCTCTCTTAACCTGAATGTTTGCTTTCTTCTTTCTAAACTGATCATTGGGGTTAAAAATGGACTCCAAGGTGATAAGTCCCTTGGGCAGCTTGTCAGTTCTCAGCTGTATCACCTGGTCACCATATTGCTGTTCCAACTTCTCTTGATTCTTAGCTGAGAACTCAGCTTCTTCTTGCAAGAAGTGGATGATTTGCTGGTCATTCTCAAATACTTGCCAACTGACATTGTTATCCGGCACTGAAGGCCTCACAATCACATGGCTGTTTGGCTGTACCTTATCTTGTTGAATGTTTTCTATAATGTCAAAGGCTGCCCCTACTGCTGCAAGCCTGTCAGCAGCTTGATTCTCTTTCCTAGGGATGGATTTGATGCCAAAGCCCTCAAAATCTTCCATGAGGTCCCACACCCTGTTCTTGTAGCCTCTGAGTAGATCATTTTTGGCAGCATGTTGTCCCTTGACCTGATTTACAATCAGCTCACTGTCCCTAAAAACTTGCAAGTTCTTTATCTTTCTCTTGATTGCCCAATGCATCCCTTGCACCAAGGCTTCATATTCAGCAGTGTTATTGGAGCATGCAAATTGAAATCTAAAAGCTGAATAATGCTTTATTCCTTGAGGTGAAACAAGCATGGCTCCACCTCCTGCACCTTGTCTACTCCTTGATCCATCGAAAAACAGCTGCCATACTTCATTGTCATCCTTGTGGTTTTGCTTGGTGATGCTAGGAACAGGTTGACTTTCTTCGTGTATGCAATAGACCCCTAGCTCAGATTCTTCTACTTCTTGATAAGGATCAAAAGCATGTACCTTGTTTTCCCATTCATCAAGAGTCAAATCTGGGATGCTTCCAACCTTAGTGTCAACTTCATCAGTGCCAAGGTGATCTTCTTGATCAAATGCTGAGCAATTGGTATTAATATGACATGGAGTATAGGGCTCAATGTGGAAGTCTGCAATAGGTTCTGACCTAATTGTGGCCTTAGTCCCATATCTCGTTCTGAATAGCATGTGAGACCAATCAACGGACAAATATCCCCCAATTTTCGCAGTGAAATCTCTTGACAAATAGAGGGCAAAGAGTGGTGGAAGGTCTATGACTGATATATCTTGTAAGACAACAACATTTGGACATGCATGCAAGGTAAGACTCAAATTTCTAATCACTCCAACTGTTGCTATTGCTGTCCCATCCAGCTGCACTACTCCCTTAGATGTTATTTCATATTGGAGCCCTAACTGATCAGCTATTTGTTTAGGCATAACTGAGCTACTTGCCCCGGAATCTATCATGCAATTATGCACTAGCTGATTTCCAATGATTAACGAAACATAGAAAGGGGGAGGCTTCAGCATTCTACCTTGTTGTGCTCCATGATTTCCTTGAGGGTGGGCAGCATTTGTGAGTACCTTCTCCTTCATTTGGACTTGCTGATTCGAAGTTGGCCAATCCTTTATGGCAGCTTGCAGCAGATTTCTTTGGCCTGGGATGGATAGCGATTCCCACATAGATATATTGACGTTTGTCTTCTTCATCTGATCAATGATACTGAATGGTGATGAAGGATCTCTCTGCTATCCCTTGGTCTGCACATTTGCTCCTTGTATGTGGGCAGCAACAGCTGGCATTTGAGTTGGCCTAGGGGCTGTTCTTGACTGCCCTTGTGCATTTGAAACTGGGTTTTTCTTGCCAATCATTTGTGGAGCTGTGGAAGGTTGTGGATTAGCTGGGGCTAACGGCTGTTCTTCACCCAAATTTCTCCTTTTTGACCTTGTGTTGGCAGCAACACCTTGAGAAACTACCTGATTTTATGCCACAGAAATCCTCTGCTTGCCAATTTACCAATGTGGTGTCATTTGGGGCAGGTTGCTGTTGGAATGTTTCTTGTTGTTGGCTATTTTCTTGACTACTCTCACCCTCCACACCAGTACTTGTTACCATTAAAGCTTGGGTCAAAGCACCATTGAAGCACATGGATTGATTATGAGGCTCATTACATGGAAAACACCAATCATACTCCTGGGTAGTGTTGTTTTGTGCTG
Source organism: Taxus chinensis (assembly GCA_019776745.2). Taxonomy (NCBI): domain Eukaryota; kingdom Viridiplantae; phylum Streptophyta; class Pinopsida; order Cupressales; family Taxaceae; genus Taxus; species Taxus chinensis. The sequence continues at coordinate 872,539,508 of CM034148.1, read as the reverse complement.
GTACTAATGCCTTAGAGGCAGATATGGCATTTGGATTATAGGGCTGGAATGGTTTATTGGTAGGAGGCCTTGTTTGATTCATATTTGCAGCTGGATTGGGTGGCCTTTGAGGCTGATATGGCTGCCTATTAGGTTGAGCTTGAGGCTGATACGAAGGTCTAAAACCTTGAGTTTGCTGTCTCTTAAGTGTAACCAGCTCATTACCTAAATTTTGTAGTTGCTTCATGACTTCTTGAAGCTCATTTGGGGCACTTGGAGATGAAGTGGAAGCTTCATTTGAACTCTGATTCCTAGGAGTGGGAATAGGAGCTAAGACAGGTACTTGACTAGTACTTGGGCTCTCTAAACTTGGATATAATGGCATTGGAGTTCTAGGAGCTAGCTTGCCGGCTTGAATCAGACAATTTTCAGCTCTAATGGCAATACTATAAGCAGCAGGGATAGTTGTGCCTCCCATAGATTGAATCAACACAGAAATATCAGAATTTAAAGCTTTAAGGTAATATAGAAAAGCACCTTCTGCTGTTGGCCTGACTTCCACTGGAATTCTATCCCAAGAGCTTTGAAATCTGAAGTTGAAGTCAGTTAGCTGCTCATTGGAAGCTCTCTTGATGGTTGTTAGCTGCTCCAAAAGAGACAAGTTGTCTCCCTTCTCTCCAAATTGATTGTGAAGTGCAATACACAGCTGATTCCAGTTTGTGATAGAGCCAGCTTCAAGGCTCCTAAACCATTGCAATGCTTTTCACTTGAATGAAGATGCCAGCAATTTGACAGCTACTTGCATCTCATTAATCTCATGGATTGCACAAATGTTAGCAATGTCCTTGACATGATCACCAGGAGTGGTCTGATTTTCCCCAGTAAAGTATGGAATGTTCTTCAGTGCTGCAACTGGGATTGGATTTTGTGCATTGAGAGCAAGTGGGCTGCTGCCTGTGAAGTTGACATAGGGGTTCACTGGTTGCGCCATTCTGATTGGTCTTAAAACCCTTGTATACTGAAAGAAAGGCTGCTCAGGTGGAGGAGTTGAAAGAGTTCTGTTTGGTGGAGATGGAGACCTTCGAATCCTTCTTCCTCTTTGCCTTCTTCTTGGAGATAATTGCAGGTATTCAAACAGCACTTCTTCTTCTCCAACCCTTGACCTTGTGATTCTTCTCATAAGCTTTCAGGCCTGACTGCTGAAATTCTATTGATTCTTCCCCTTGGAGTCGCCAGATATGCAAATAATAGCTCTTTTCAAGCAAGAAACTTGCAGCAGATGCACATCAACTTTGCTGCAATAAAATTGAGACCTCTGGTCCCACCGGGCGTGCCAAAAATGTTAGTGCAAAATTACAGCACCCCTGGACGCTGATCAGATTTCTAGGTTGATCACTCTTGCATCCAGTGTAATTGCACAACATGGAAACCTATCTCCAAGTGTGGGACTTGGAAACTGAGAGAGGAATCTCCAGATTAGAGGTTGGTTCCTCAAACTCCTCTGATTTAGATCTATATTTTACAAAACTACAGAGGTTTAGATCCTAATCCTATTCTAACTTGCAAGGAGACAGGGGTAGAAGTGCAAAATTTGAAACTAACTAAAGATGGTGATGCACCAAAAAGGAGTGGTGAAACATATTAGTCATGCAAATAGACACAGACCAAGGTTCACAACATAAAAACATACACAGACTGATAATGTATAATTTAGCATCTGAAATCAAGCAAATAATACAAACAGAGGATTGAAACCCATTCACAGAGCTTGCATTATCAATTTAATATCAAAATACGCATTACACCCTCAGAGAGGTAAAGAAAACTGTTACAATCCTTGGAGAGGTCTGATACTTCATCAATCCCTTGAAGAAGGTGAAAGAAGAAGTCTGCTATGCCCAAAAATGTTCCTCTCCTTTGAAATGAGCCCAAAACTGGCTTTTAAAAATGCAAGGGTCGAACCCAGGGAACAGGAGACGTACAAAGGCATGGGAGCCCATTCTTTCTTGACTGCAGGTGTATTAAAACGGCATGGAGGACCTTACAAACCCATACCCTGTCATTTTGACCGGATTGCAGGAGAATGCGACCCATTCTGTATTAACTCTGGTCGCTGGAATGTCATTTCCGGCCATGAATACGCGTCAGAGCCATTTCTCGATTTTTCTCCCTCCAGATTGCTCCAAAACGCAAGATTGACCCCGGAATCGTGTAGAGAATTTCACCAGCTTTCCGTTGATGTAAAGAACGTGCAAATCTGAGCTCTGGATCAAAAGATATGGCGATCTGAAGATCTAAGGCACAAAACAGGTGAAAACGTGTTTTGAAATCCTTTCCCGCGCTCTGCCACCTGGACGACACGTGGCACGTGCTGATTGGATGAGAAATTCTCTCTCCTCCATCTTTCGCGGGCTTTCATTTTAAAATTCACTTGTGGGGCCCTTAATTGGACACGTGGCGCTATTCATTGGTTCGGGCTGACTCTTTTAAAACTTGCCCTTTGACCTTTTTGACCCCTTTTCCCTGAGACACGTGGCGGCTTCTGATTGGTTCTTGGCCCTGCCGGATTTTTCGCGTACTTCGCCTCCATTTGTCCCAGATGTCCCATTTGATTTTGGGCCCTTTGTGCTCATTTCGGCCGATTCAGCCGGTTCGGGCATTTTTGGCCCGCTTGTCCCACTTTGCTTCGGACTGACTTGACTGATTTCGGCCGGTTCGGCCGGTTCGCGCCTTTTTGGCCCGATTGTCCCGAACTATCCCTCTCAGCAGTTAGTCAATTTTTCTCTTGGTCGAACCGGCATTTCGTGCCCGCTGCATACTTCTGTCCCTTTTGTCCCATTTTCTTTTGGACTGCCTGTGCTCATTTCGGCCGAACCGGCCGGTTCGGGCCTTTTGTCCCATACGTCCTGAGCAACACTTAGCCAATCTTCTTCCTCTTTCGGCCGGATCGGCTTTTCACGCCTGCCGCGTACTTTTGGCCCGATTGTCCCAGATGCAATTTGGGCCGCCTAGAGGCTTTTCGGCCGATCCGCGCCTTTTTGTCCCACTTGTCCCAAATGCTACCTTGAGTAGGACTTAGCCAATTTTCACACTTTTCTGGATCAACCTATTTGCCTTTCTACTACTTTTTGGATTTCCTCAGAGCTTGCTCCCTGTTTCTTCAGCCAGGGGAGTTAGAAAAATACCTGAAGGGACCCTAGAAACCTGATTTTGCTCTGAATCAATCAATTTGCCTGGGATTTGAATCTTCTGATGCATGTTATCAAAATTTACCCTAGGGGGGTGAATTTTGGATAACACCACCATCGGTTCCTTTATATACAACTTTACAACCTTTTACCCGGGTTGGTCATTTTGAGTTTTAAGAGAGCTATTGTAATTGAGCAAAGATATCAGAGCCATTGCTTCTTCCAAACGATGTCTACACACCACCAGAGAGAAACACATGCCAAGGATTCCCTTCCAAATCATTGGAGCATTCATAGGAACACACAGATTGTACTGCCCTGGCATTGAACCAACTACCACCTCACCAATCAATCACCAGCCTCCATCCACACACGATATATTCATAGCAGCAATTAAGTAATGTGATCTTAATCATTTGTGCTTACTTTATTACATATTTCTTTCCTCCTTTGTTATTTTTAGTTTATCTTGTTATCCAGATATCTCCATCTTCTCACCAATCCACCAACCCAACTAGTTCAACCCCTTTCACCCTTTGTGACCTCTCCCTTTGTATTCCTGAGTCTTCTCAGTTATATTACAAATCTAACCAAACCCTCCTCACTCTCTGTGCAATAAAAAAGAAGCCCAAAAACCATTTCTATTAAGTTATTACCAATTGCCCCTATTGACACTGTTTTACCCTACCGTTCTTAGTTTCATCCCTAAATCGACATCAGTCACCTTACCGATATTGGTCTTTGTGTAATTTTATAATCTCAGACTAGCAAGCTTCCCACTCACCCAAAACCAACCCAGACCTCAACCAATCATCCCCAGAACCTTACCAGACCTTCCTGACTTGAAAAACCTTGGTTCTAATTAGATTTAGTATTATTTTGATCTCTAGCATAAAATCTAGTGTATTGTGTGTATGAGAAACCTAAATCATTACATTTCAATAGGAACTATTTATTAAATTTTATTATTCACATTAAATTGCTATTAAATAGTGGACTGGAAAAGTCTCTAGGAAGCACCACACTTCCTAGATCAAGCATACGCTAGGCAGTCCAATTTCATATGTTATTTAATACTCTTTTGTGGTCTTGTTTTGCATCTATAGGTAGTCCTTCCCAGACAAAAAGAATTTCTCTACAATTAGCTTGGATAACATCAACAATGCACACATTCTACCTTCCACCTTTGCCTCACATGTATTCCTCCTTAACTATTTACCTTCTATCGGTTTCATCCTAGAAAGCGTAAAAATTATTGGTGAAACACCACGGTTCATACTCGAATGATGAGGGTCTAATTATGAATTACAACTCACATCCACTACACATTTCATGTTCAAGGGTTCACGATATATCTTTTTAGATTTTGTCTTCACACCACACATTACCCGATGACACACTGTTGTTTTATGGTTCATTCTTAAATGTTGATGGTTCCTGTAAATGAACATCATCTCATACACATCTGCTCAGGGGAAAAATTTACCCTATCATCTTCACACTTTACATACCATTCCATCATACCAATATATTACATCTACATATCTTGGTTGCATCTACTCTTGTTAGCTTATTTTATTTACATCTTGCACTTTGTCTTCAATGCTAGACGAATTCTTAGTATATTATTATCATTACACACACACACACACACACACACACACACACACACACACACACACACACAAATGCACATTTACTTGGTATTTTCTGGTGAATGCAAATCTCTCACATGTTTTTACATGTTGAAATGATGCTTGGTAATGTACCCTTTACCAATCCCACAAAGACTCATTAGGGCATCTAATTTCGCTACTACCAGATACTACATAGGTTCTATTGTCACATCTTATTACTGTTACTTTAATTTTCACTGATGCATACACACTCTTGACATACTATTTATCTTACTAATATGCTAGCAAGTGCTTCATGTGTAGCATTTACTTTGCACGATTATATGCCACCGTGGTTATCTGATACACTTTGCTTGGAATTGTTTTCCATTATATGTTATTGTTTGTGGGTTATGCCCTATGTCTTATATTGTTTTCCATTGTATTCTTTTGGCCGATTCTGTTAGGAATAAAAATTAGCTTAATTCATCATTAGTTTATATTTGAATAAATGTAATAAGTTAAAGTATTTAATTTAAATAATTTAAACTTATGTCAATAGGTATTAGTTATCCATAGTTTTTAGTTAACTAAGTGATAGTGTTCTCATCCCAATGTTTGTGGGATCATGTTCTATCTTGTATATTTTGTTCTCAGAATTATTTCCATGAGGGGCAATAGGGGCAGTTAGGGGCAATATGCTATTTCTGCATATTTTCTCATATTAGATGATTTGTTTCCATATATTGTGGAGGAGATAGAAGCTGTCCAATATCTATAAATATTGCAGCTCTCTCATTTGTCTGTAATGATTGAATTTTATATTAATAAAATATACAAGCATAGTCTTGTTTCTGTGCAAAGTTTCTATGTCAAATATTGTTTTCAAGTATTCATTGTCAAGATTTGGTATCAGAGCAGCATTCTGATCTAGAGAAAAGTGTAGGAAGTTTTGAGGGAGGAGGAATAAGAAAATTGAGCTAGGAAGAGCCAAAGTTGTCCCCAACCTCTTCATAGGAGCCTCTACCCTACTCCACACACTAGAAAGCATCAAAAGTAAAAGTACAAAAAATTACACAAGAAGTTTTTTTTGGAACTGCAATCATAGGCCAACATACCTGGATGCACCTCCAATATTGGTAACAAAGTGATTGTATCAATTTGTTTTTTAATACTGTTCATTGCATATGAAGTATTTAAACAAAACTATATACAATTATTTCAAAGATATTTTTCTTTTTCTCTAATTTAGAGATCCCATATAGTGTGATTTAATTTAGTGGACCCCCAATTTTGGAGGCACCACTATTCAGGTTTGGTGTGTAGGTTTCATTTAAAAAAACCAAACATCCACCACCGAACTGCAACCTACATGCAACTATGGTATTTGCATATATCTATGGATTCACATTACAGACCTACAGATTCACCTGATAGCTTCACACCTGCCAAAGAAAAAAAATGAGTTGGATACTAATCTACATGTGCATCTTCAATTTGCAATGAAAACCATCATTGGCAAATTAGAGTTTCATTCCTGTGTGGCCCTGCACAACAACTCTTTTAAGGTGAAGGGGCGGCGAAGGAAATAAGGTTGACGGCGTATGACAAGGGTATACACATGCATGTAAACCTTACCTGCATTTTTTTGTTAAAAAATACGGTTTTTCAAAAAAATTCCATTTTTGGATTTCCTAAAAAAAAAGAATTTTTTTTCTCTTTTGGAAAGGGTCCCGGAAAGATATTGAAATCATAACTTAAAAGAGTCATAACTTTCAATTGGTACCTTGGATTGAGGTGCATTTTTTTTGAAAGTGTGTATTTTTGTGATCTCTACATCTTGGTCCAACTTTTAATAAGATTTATTTTGTAAAAATTGAACAAATTATAGATTTTTTGTATTTCAAAAGAGGCCAAAGAGTCCAAAAATTTATTTTTCTTCAAATCAGCCAAGAGAGCCTTTTTTTTTTTGCAAATCGACCATAGAGCCAAATTTGTAACAGGGCCAATAGTGCCAAAAATTCATTGTACATGGCCGAAAAGGATCCCAAAATAAATAAAATAATATTTGGGGGGGGGGGTGTTTTGCTTTAAGGGGGAGGGGGGAAATTGTTCAATTCTTCTTCTTTAATTATTCATTTTTCATAATGGCCACAATTACGGGACCAAAGTTATTTTTTCCAGATTCTCAAATTTTGCATTCTGATAATTATCTAGCATGGAAAACAAAAATTCACGCACAATTTGATTTTGAACATCTATGGGCCGTTGTTTCTGGTACATTAATAAGATCTGCAACAGATGTTACACAAAAAACCACATTTGATTGTGCAAATCAAAAAGTAAAGTTAATACTCTTGTTTAATGTTTTATATGAGGTATAACCTCATATTCGTGAGTCCACAACAACAAAAGAATCTTGGGACAAGTTGAAAATGGTATATGAGTTAAAAAATAAGAACACAATACTTCATCTCTAAAGTCAACTATTAAACTTGAAAATGGAACCAACTGAGAAAGTTGAAATGTTTTTGAGAAGAGTGGCAACTTTGCATGCATCACTTCAATCTTTGGAAGAAGAAGTAACTGACACATCACTCGTGCCTATAGTATTGAGAGCTCTTCCTCTTTATAGGATTTTTGTGACCACGTTAAACATAAATGTTCAAACAACAACTTTTGAAGAGTTCGTGAATATGCTCCAATAAGAGGAAGCTATTCACTCAACTATTGAAACTAAAAAGTAGGCACTTACTTCTAATCAAAAAGGAAAAAAAATAGGCTAAGTCTAGTAAACAACCTCAGAAGCAAGGTAATACTTAACAAGTCCAAAAGGACCAACAAAAATGTCTTATTTGTGGTAAAAAAGGACACGATTTAAAAAATTGTTGGTACAACACATTCTAACAAGGATCATCAAGTGGTAAAAATACTAAATACCAACAAACAAAATCAGGCCAACAATAGAGTAAACATGGAACAAAATTATCAAAAGTGGAAGAAGAAACCAACTCAACAAGTAAATGTAGCCAAACGGGAAGATCAATTTGATGATGATGACTTCAAATGAAGTATCCAATTCTACAATGAAATTTGGTATGTCGACTCGGGTGCAACTCGACACATGATAGGAAAGAAATATTGGTTCTTCACAATGAGTAAAACACCCATGAAAAATCATGTCTCTTTGGGTGATGATACATCATACAATGTTGAAGGCATTGGTTCCATTTCACTACCACTTGGGTAACATAATTGTAAAATTATAAATGTTCTTTATGCCCTTGGTTTAACAAAAAATCTATTATCTATGAGTCAATTATTATATCACAATCTCAAAATTGACTTTGATTATAAAGGCAGTAAAAATATGTGCCTGATTCGAGATAAGTCCCGAAGCTCCAAAATTGTTGCAAAAGCTTCGAATGTGGGAAGAATGTTTCAGTTGGATTTTTTTCAATGAAATGATCAAGCACTTTTAACCAAGGATACATCATCAACTCAACTATGGCATCGAAGACTTAGACATGTAAGTTTTTGGTCTATCTTGACACACTTCATCGATACGACATGGTTAGGGGGTTACCACCTCTAAAAAAGGGTACAAATAAATGTCAGCATTTTTTGGCAGGAAAACAAAATAGAGCACCATTCAAACATAGTATATTTCAGGCTAAGGAAAAACTTGACTTGGTGCATACCGATTTGTGTAGACCAATGAGACCTATCCACTCTGGGTTTCAATATTTCATGCTCTTTGTTGATGATTTTTCAAGAAAAATGTGGATATACTATCTTTCTACAAAAGACCAAGCTTTTGAAACTTTCAAGAAGTTTAAAGTCCTTGTCGAAACATAGTCTGGTAGGAAAATAAAAACACTCCACTTAGATCAAGGGGGAGAATACACCAACAATGAGTTCAATGATTTTTTGAAAATACATGGCATTCATCGTTAAATGGATCCTCCTCACACACCAAAACAAAATGGTGTTGTTGAAAGGTGAAATTGTACTATCATGGATATGGTGTGATGAATGATTGATGATGCAGGTTTATCAAAAACATTTTGGGCTGAAGCAACTAAAACAATAATGTATTTACCAAACAAAGTTCCCACTACAGATCTTGATGGAGTAACACCACAAGAAGCATGGTCAAGGCATAAGCCATCTATTTCACACCTTAGAGTTTTTATATGTAAAACAAGTATGCAATTCCTAAGAAACAAAAAACTAAGCTTGATATGAAATCAAAAAAACTTATCTTCTTGGGATACAGTGATGAAGAACTTGGCTACAGACTTATGGATTCAAAAACAATAAGGGTATACACTAGTCGATATGTTAAGTTATTTGAGAAGAAAGAATTAGATGATGCTTCCATACACTCACATGATGAAAAAATCATCCCTACAATGAAAACAAAGGATGGTAATGACTTTGATGATGATAGTGATGATGAGGAAGATAATGAAATTCAACCTCCCACAGGAACCACAAAAAGTATGCCTAAATGGTATACAAGTATGATTAGAGATGCAAAATTGGATAGTGTCCCCAAAATATCTACCAATGGAATAAGGAATCATAGTATGGCTTGAAATGAGGTCAATTTGGCCTTAATGAGTAAAGTTGTTGAAACTATTGAGCCATCCTCAGTTTCAGAAGCCCTAAAGTATAAACCTTTGAAAGATGCTATGGATGCAGAATATAAGTCACTTATGAAAAATAATACATGGAAACTTACATATCTTCCACAGGTAAAAATATGATTGGATGTAGATGGATATTCAAAACAAAGTACAAAGAAGATGACAAAATTGATAAACATAAGGCTAGACTAGTTACTAAGGGATATGCTAAAAAAGAAGGAATTGATTATGAGGAGACTTTTGCTCCCACAGCTAAGATAAAAACTTTTAGGTTAATATTTTCTCTAGCTGCACAATTTGGTTGGAAAATACACCAAATGGATGTGAAAAGTACCTTTCTTAATTGTGATTTACAAGAAGAAGTTTACATGACTCAACCAGAAGGTTTTGTCATACCGGGTAAAGAGGAAAAGGTATGTAAACTCATGAAATCACTATATGGTCTAAAGCAGTCTCTCAGGGCATGATACATAAAAAATGATGAGCATATCATTCAACATGGATTCAAAAGGATTCCATACGATCCTAATATCTATCTCAAAAAGAAAGGGGGGAGATAGTGATTGTTTTACTATATGTCGATGATCTAGTCATCACTGGAGGATTAGTGAGGATGATTGAGTCAACAAAGAGAGATCTAACACAATCATTTGACATGACTGATCTCGGGCTTCTGCATTATTATATTGGACTTGAAGTTTGGAAAAGATAAAATCATATCTTTGTGTCACAATTGAAATACGCCAAGAAAACACTCGAGAAATTCAATATGATGGATTGTAAGACATTTTCCACACCCATGGAGACAAGAATTCAACTGTCTCGAAAAGATCCATCACCACAAGTAAATGCAACTCTCTATCGACAGTTGATTGGGAGTCTCATCTACTTGACTTACACTAGGCCGGATATCAGCTATGCAGTCATCTAATTTTCACGGTTCATGCAAGAACCAAGGATTTCTCACTAGAAATAAGCAAAGCAGATACTGAAGTACATCAAAGGATCTATGGTCTATGGCCTAGAATATAAGAAGAATAATAACTTCTTCTTGATAGTATATTCAAATTTAGATCATGTAGGAAACATAGGTGATAGGAAATCCACTTCAGGATTTGTATTCTTTTTGGGATCTGGACTGATATCATGGGGGAGTAAGAAGTAAAATTATGTTTCAAGGTCCTCCACAGAATTAAAATATCATGCAACAGGTGGAGCTATCTATGAAGCGATATGGCTACGACGTATACTTGAAGGATTGGGAATACCATAGAAAGATCCAACTATCCTACATGTTGATAACGAAGGAGTAGTAAAACTTGTTCGGAATCCAATTTTTCATGAGTGCACCAAACACATTGAGGTGTAGGTACATTTCATTCACAAACATGTTTAGAACAACAACATCTAGCTCCAATATTGACCAACAGATATGCAATGTGCAGATGTCTTCACAAAGTCACTTGCTCGAGGTAAATTTGAGGGTTTTCGAGAATTTCTCTCCTGTTCACTTGAGACCATTTTGAATTAAGGGGGGGGGGGGAATGTTAGGAATAAAACTTATCTTAATTCATCATTATTTTATATTTGAATAAATGTAATAAGTTAAATTATTTAATTTAAATTCTTTAAACTTATGTCAATAGGTATTAGCTATCCTTAGTTGTTAATTAACTAAGTGATAGTGTTCTCATCCCAATGTTTGTGGGATCATGTTCTATCTTGTATATTTTTTTCCTGGATGATTTCCATGAGGGGAAATAAGGGAAGTTAGGGGAAATATGATATTTCTACATATTTTCTCAGATTAGATTATTTGTTTCCATATATTGTGGATGAGATAGAAGTTGTCTAATATCTATAAATATTGCAGCTCTCTCATTTGTCTGTAATGCTTGAATTTGATATTAATAAAATATATAAGCATCATCCTGTTTCTGTGCAAAGCTTCTGTGTCAAATATTGTTTTCAAGTATTCATTTTCAAGAGCTTCGGCCTTGATTGTCTTGTGACATTGTGAGTGATGTCCCATGTTAAAACCCTCTTTTTCGTGATCTATCTTGTTTGCATACTTGCTTGTTACATTGTCTTATATTGCATGCTTTCTAATTTTCTACTAACATATGTTACTAGCCACTTTGTTTACATGTTCCTTGTTTTCTACCATGCACATCCCCTATCCCCTGTAGGTATACCATTTCAACTCAGCATCATGTCCTCTCCTTTAGACTGTATTCTCCTATCATCATTACATGCACCCCAAATGAGGGGGGAATATGTTGGGTGAAAAAATCACCCCTACAACAACTCGTATCTATAGTACAAATCTGCATTGTACATAATCAACACAAGAAAATAGTCACAGAATGGTCCAGAAACTGACTTGGACCTCAAATGTGGTACAAACACCAATGCCCAGACTCAGACACTAGTGCCTTAGTGCTCTTGACCTATCCTAGGAATTAATGTCCTAGGGGCACATACAATCATCTTCTTAGATCAACACAATTTATAGAAGTCTTTATAACAGTTATACAGTTACATAATGCATTCTATCTCCTTCAATTGGTACAATTAGAACTGATTCGGAACAATTGGGATAAAAGGAACAACATGAATAAATCAGGACACACCATAAGAAATGGTAATTTATTGGGAAAAGTCATGGAAGGAAAGTAAAACTAGACCTCTCTTCCCAACACTTTCTCTTTGGTGTGAGATCACCCAAAAAACTCGCAGTTGGTATGTGATTGCCCCAAAAAAATGTACTTGGCATGAGATCACCCAAAAAACTTACACTCGACATGATTCCACCCAAAAAACTTGCTCTTGGCATGATATCATCCAAAAACATCATCTTCAACATTTAGATCGAAAAATTGAAACAACGAGACACTTTTCTATCTCTTACTCTCTCACATATCAAGTGCACACTTTCCTTTGTACACACTTGTACATACTTTATCTATATTTATCATATACAAAAATTTGACTAATATTTTTCCTCTTTTTTCCCAGGTTAATCCTTACAAGATGCAATAAACACAAGCTATAATAGAACACTAGAATGCACACTCTTCACCCCTATGGTCCACTTCCCTCTCCTAGTCTATACGCTTCACTTTGCAACCACTGCATGCTTCACTTATCCACTAGACACACTATACGGTGCACTCTCTACATGATCATAAGGTATGCATCTTTTATCTAATTTATGTTATTGAGTATTTAATCAAAAACATAAGGTGGGGGTAAATGTAGACTCTAAATCACACACTTGGGTACATTTCTAGGTCTTAAAAGCATGTTAGCATTTACATGATTCCTAAGCAAGAAAACTAGTGGTTGACAACCATATTTAGCCTCCTTTATTTGTCTCTTATTTTCTATTTGGTCTTACACACCCTACAACCCAGTAAGAACTTTATTTTTTTTATCTTTCACAGTTTCAGACACCAATGCTTAGCTAGGATAACAAAACCCATGTGCTCATGTCCCTCATGAGTGCACTCCTAACCCTTTCTTATCTTAATCTCTCTGTTTTGGTCTCTTTTATATTTTGGGCATATTTTCCACTTAAGTGTTGGCATTCTAGTTGTCAATTACGAAATTAAAACAAGGGAATCATATAAATACATAGTTATGTTTTCAAAATAAAGGACTAATCACTAAGCATTTTTATCGTCACCTAAGATTTCATTCTAAAGGAACTAAAGCACTCTAAAGGCATCCATATAGCATCCATTCAAGGGAAAAGGGCTGCATAAACTCTTCATACAATTCATAGGAAGGGGAAGTCTATTTTATTCCATTCACACATGATATATATATTTCTACATTCTAGATACATCCTGCAATCAAGTACACATTGCACAAGGGCATCCTAGGGCATCATTATTACACACACACACAATAACTACATGAGCCTGAGATGTAGTGCAACATTCAGTAAAAATTTCACTCTCAAGGTGACTTTTGGGGTCAGTTCGACTCCCCATTCTACATTTTAATTTTTCGGTTTGATGCGGGTTGTGTATATGAACATATATTTTGCAGGTTACAAGTATCATCGACAATCATAGTGTGAACATTAGGCGATCATCATAGAGTAAATTTGAAACCCTAACAACATAACATAAAACATATTATGAGTTCTCACACACTCACCAACGCCTAGACTCAGTCACCAACGCCTATGCACCTTTGTCTTGTATTGGGCGTCCTTGTCTGGAATCATTCTTAGGTTCCATATTTTACAGTGAGAATTTATGACATTTTTTAGAACATGTTTAGCACTTGCACTAGCCTAAATCACTTCATGTCCACTCAGAAAACAACTAAGTATTTCTATCTCCCTTCATTACTTAAGGTTTTATACTTTTATATGCTATATTTCTTATTACATACCGTACCTTAGTATTTGTACATCATTAGGATCAATATTTACTCTTCAATATAGATTTAATTCAAATTAATTATATCAAATATAACTAAAATGCAAATAAAGGAAAACTAGGGATCTTATCAAATAAGATCACTATGCTAACTAACATATGTACATATAACACTAAGCTAACACAAAGCAATGGGGAAGGGAAATGAACTAATTTATGAAAAATGAAAAAGAGAGTTAGAGAAATTACATATGGGGTGTTCGTTGATGCATCTATCTCTCCAAAGAAGCAGTACCCTAAGAGAGAATCATTATTGGGTGGAGAAGGGGAACATTGTTCCTACCCTAGACTCACTATAGATGACCCAATAGTGCAAGAAATCTAACCAAGAAGAAGAGTGTCCAATCCAATCCAATTCAAGTGTAAGATGAACCAAGGGCTGAGCAAGAAGATGCAAATTTGGTGCAAAAGAGAAGAGAAAATGGAAGTTCCTATGATTCTTCCTTCCTTCCTTCATGAGTGTTAAAGTGTGGTGTGTATATATACCTAACATTGAAACCATTGCCCACATACGATGGCATTGGTCAGGGATACTAAATGTTCACGTAAGGTGATAATAGGTGTCATGTACTAAGAAAATGGATGAACAAAGTGTCTAATGGTGAAATACAAGAAAGGTGTTAGACGTGCAACATGTATGATACATAAAGGGACAAGAATAACTGATGTAAGGATAACTAAGGCTAGGACCACATAACGTTAATCTTTATATGTATTGTCTCTAACCCATAATGATTATGTGAATAATCATACCCCATTCCTGAAGGCCCCTTAAGGCACCCTCTCAAGAAATAGATGCATTAATGACCCTTATCTGTATAAAGGAAATTTTTAATAACAGGTTGAAAGATGAAAAGTGAAAAATTAGGTGTTTATATATGCCCTGATCGTTGATCACCACATGTCACAATGAAAAACATGGGGTGGTCAATGGAAATAAAGATTCTGTAACATCAACATTGAAAGCAAATAATAAAAGTAAGAAAAAGGACTAGCTGAAATGAAATATACCCACCAATGCGTACCTAATAGTGCCACTCGTCTTGCCATGTGCTGGCAGTAATCAATGTTATAAGAACATTGAAGAAGTAAAACTGAAAGGAAACAATAGAGGATCATCAGTAAAATAAGACATAAATCACCTAGCTAGGGGCCCATGGGATGGATGTCATGTCATGGTGTCATGATGACATAGATATCATAGTGCTATTGTGTCAAAAATATGTAAAAATAGAAGATCGTCGAAAGTATATGTGTAATATATAAAAATGAATGGTTTGAGAAAATGATCAAGGAAGTAAAACATGATGCATTTTATAGAGTTTAGGAGAAAAAATGATAGTGGTTAAAATATTTAGGTTTATTGTGACCAAATTTGAATAATTTTTGTTTTGTTTTATATAGTCATTTTGGTTCTTTTTTGCTTATTGCTATTTTTGGAATTAAAAGAACTGAGATTTGGAATTCTGAATTTGAGATTATTTCGACAACATTACATGAGTACAAGGTGGTGATGAAGGAATAAAAGGTGGTGCATGTGGTGGGGCACGACCATGGGTAAGTCATTTACATTTAATTTTTTGGGTAGACTAGGTGATATTTGGTATTTTTACTTCTTCAAAGTCATTAGTGTGTCATTCTTATCAAAACTTGAGTCATCAGGGTAGGTTAGGAGAAAATACAAGTGGGTTTGGGAGGGATTTTAATTTCATTTTATCATTTTGTGGATTTTTGAAGGTCAACATTGAGAAATTTGAGGCTGAATTTTTTCCAGACGCCATCTCCCCTTTGTAACAAGAGGTCCAATGGAGTCAGGGTGGGGATAAATTTTTTCCAAGGTCCAATGGTGTTAGTCACAAGGCAGATAGTGTATGAAATTGAGGGAAATGTTTTTTCAAGGGCTGATGACATTATCCAGAGGGCCGATGGCATAGGGATATTTGTACATATAATTTGATTTTCTTTTTGTCATAAATTGATTTTTTAATGAATTCTAATACCTAAATGTTGTCATTTTGTGCGTTCAGGTAGGGAGTAAATACACCTATGGAGGAGTGTGGATGTATCTTGGCTCAGTTGGTTTGATTTTTGGGTTGAGCCAGGCAGAGGTGGCCCAATTATAGGGGTGGGGATTTGGGGGCATCATGTAGATGACTAGTATACCATTGGATTTGGACATGTTATAGATGTTTTTGGCTGCATGGGAGACAAGATCCAACACCTTTCAGTGGTGGATGGGACAAGAGACCGTGGAGATGGAATTGACCTTAGAAGATGTTTTATGGGATTTTGGTGTTACCCATTGGAGGGACCGTATGTATTGTGATACGTTTTAGAAGTTTCAGAGTGAAGATCCTTAGCCATATGGGCTATTAGGAGAGAAAAATACGATGAGAGTATGTTATGTGTCTGACTCAACACAATGTAGAATGTAGGGATTCCAATTATTTGAAAAGTAGTTATGGGGATTATTGTGGCATAATATAGTATGCCATAAAGTAGATGGAGCCATCCCATTATTTTTTATAGTAGTATGAAGAGATGTTATAGATCATGCAATATTTTTTAGTTAGGTCACCACCATATAGGTACAACTGGTGCATACTTTATATAGGGTTAGGTATAGAGGTCATAGGGTTATAGGACCCATCATATTTATTGAAAAATTAGATATATGAGAGGTTCCTAATGTATAGGTTGATATGGACACCATTTAAAGTAGTAGTGGATGCCTTGAGAGTAATTCAATGGGCACAAGGGTCAACATTGAGAGCATTTAGAGAATTTTCGTCCACTAGCAGAGGGGTGTGTGGTTGATGTGATATGACAACCCTATGTAGGGATCCTAGATAAGTGGCCTAGCTAGCCTAAAGAAGAGTACTTACACACCATCATTGAGGTTATAAGGCATTACGTATATTGGTTGGAGACCCATGCGGTGAGTAGGGTCTCGAGGGGAAACCAATTCCTGTGGTGATACCACCATTACAACCTTACCAGTGTCGTCATGCTAGAGAGGTTACATAAGTGGAGGTGAGGGTGCCAAAATTATGACCCTAGAGGATATGGGAAGCTAACATACATGGTTATAGATAGTGTCATCATGGTGGGGATGTGTAGGGCCCGCCACAAATCATAAAAGTCATTGGCTCAGAGGAGGGATCCAATGAAGGATGCGCTAACCTAGGTTCACGGTTTGGGCATGTAGGAGGAGCTAGTCCTAGTACCAGAGGAGGATTCCTAGGGTATCTAGCACCATGGATGAGGGAGAAAAAGATCACACAACCCAAAGAGGTTACCTGACACCGATCGGGGTTCAGATGGCCATGCACCTGAGGGAGAGGCCTAGACCACATCATAAAGGGGACATGGTATCAGTGCCCCTAGACACATGGGCACAATAAGTTGGAGCTATAACCCATTGTGATGAAAAGTAGGAGGAGGTATTGGGTGGTCGCGGGGACAAAGAGACCATTGTCATGGAGAGGTATGGGCAGCTAGGTATGCATGTGATGAGGTTATTGTAGATAGTTAAGAAATTGTTTTTGTGTGCTTTATTAGTATTGTAAGTAACACATGTCATTTATTTCATTTTGTAGAGTATATGGTGCAGGAGTGACACTCTCTGATAGAGATTACCCACCATGAGATCATAGATATAGTTGTGGATGTCTAGGATATGGTTGATCCATCAACACTATCGGCGAGAGATTCAATGAGTGTGTTTTTCTGTTCGAAGAAGCATCGAAAACCCTATAGAGATATAAAGATGCACATGCATTGGAAACTATCAAAACTATAGATGTGATGCTGTAGAGTCTATTACAGGTGTAGGTGGCCATTTTTTTAGGAGTAGGTATCTCACTTATCAGATTCTCTAAGAGGCGCAAAGAGGATTATTGCATTGGATACATAGCTGATGAGAGTGCAAGAAGAGGCCTTTAGAGATTGATCTAGGGTAGAGTCTTTATCCCAAATATCCAAAGCTACCAACATGGCCCCATCACCTCAAAGCTGTTAGGAAAATAAGGGATAAAATATGTGGAACAATCCCACACAGAATCACAATAGTAGAAACTATTATGCAGAAAATATTACATATCTGAAATAAAAGTATAGAAAATAAAAGAACAAAATATAAAGACAATATTTAATGTGGTTTACCCAATTTGGGTTACATCCACCAAGAATCAAGTTGCTCAGATTTTATTACAAGCTCACCTCTCTCTCAATATAATACCCAGATCTGTTTGGATCTATACTCAACAAAATCTCACGAATTCACACTCAAACTAACACACATCTACAATGATATGCTCACTAATCAAAATCCCAAAAGCACATAAATAGGAAAATGATTAAGCAGTTTTACAATACCATGGGTACAAAAACCATCGGCCAAAACTACCCCATAAACCTATGGGTATAAAATCCCACCCATATGAGAAGAGCATGTTTCCTGAGATATAGGGCACATTTTTTAGGCTAAAAAATGGAGAGAAAATTGTGGAGAGTGTACAATAATTTTAGTGTACAGTCTTCAAAATTCCACACATGAAAAAAGTAGCTCCACAACATAAAAAAATCATCTAGAGACCTCCCATAGGGGGTGAGTGTACTTGAGCTATTTTTTAGATATGTTGGAGTAATGTATTGATTTTGTATCATTTTGTCGATGTATAAATACTAATATATATATATATATATATATATATATATATATATATATGATATTATATATATATATATAATGGGCGATATTGTGTTTTGGATGTTTATTGTGTGTATGTTTCTTTACTTATCATTTTCTTACTTTCTGCATGTATGTATGATACCCATGGTACTTAGGAATAATGATAATGTGATTAGATAGGTAAATATGATAGGAAGGGGATAGGTAGGATAACTCAACCCATGCGATGTGAAGAATCCAAGAGGTGAAATAAGGACTAAGATGTTCGATGGTAGGGTGTTAGGGAATGATTGGGTAAATAACTCTAAGTAAGGCCATAATCCTGAGCAAGGATGCATAAAATACCATGCAAATCCAAAATAGGAAATACCAGGGAAAATTGAAGCCAAGATATGAGGAGTTGGGAACAAGTCCAACTCCAATGATAGTAGAAACCAAGGCGGGGCAATCAACCCAATCAATGACATAATGAGATATAAGGAAGTGTGTGAAAAACCCAAGTGAGGGATCAAGATCCCAAGGGAATGAATAAGGTAATGTGTAAAAACCAAGTGGGGGATGAGAGACCAAGAAAAGGTGAGGGTTCAGGCCAAAGAGGGAAAATGAAAAGTTATTAAGGTAGTGTAGATAACTATCCATGAGGGGAAAAATATTGCAATGTATAAGTGATGATGTTGTCAAATTGATTTGATTTGTGACTTATGACACAAGTCATGAGGTCCTATATGGAATGATGTATAATAGTGACTTTCCAATGAACTTCAGATCTCATGGAAAATAAATTTTCATTGATACGATCCTCTAGCCAGGTGGGAATGTCATTCCAAATATCACTCATAGATGGATGAGGATCAGAGAGAGGTGGTGGTCTGTAAGTAGGTTATGGTTTATTCTATTGAGGGGAAGGTGGTTGGTTTTGAAAGGAATCAACTCTATGCTTGCAATTGTGGGAATACATTGCTCTAGGACAGTCAGCATCGGTTGGTGGAATAGTTGTGATGAGAACGAAGAAGGGAGCCAAAGCATAAGGTGGCGTAGCCTTTCTAGTATTATCATGTTTGACCCCATAGATTCTTCATATGGAATTGATAGGATCTATATTCTAAAACATCATGCCTCGAGGATTTTTTCCATGTATATTATGGCTCGGTCGTAGAGGGCTGAGGAGCCATAAGGTCAAGAGGTAGGGAGAGGAATCTCATGGGTTATATAGGGATACTGAGAGTATTTAAGGAGGGATTTGATATAATGGGTGAAAATGGTTCTGATGGAGAAACATGTATCTAATTCATCAAAACAAAATAGATAGGATCATTAACCATGACATCATCTACTTTGTAGTCAAAACCAACGACCCAATCATCTGATTTTATTAGGGAGAATGAGTCGGCTAGGTCGATAGTAGTATGTGGAGGTGTAGCTGGTGGAGAAATATGAGGATTAAGCATCGGTTCGGAAGAAATAACAACTACACTTACTGATTCCCCTTGTATGAGGATGGCATTCACATTGTGAGAAAATTTGGCATGAAAAGTATCTTGGTAACACAAGAATTCCCTATACAAATATGGGCATAACTAGAAAGGTGAGGATAATATAAAGTTTGATTGTAGTCATAATCTGATGTGGAGACATCCACCACACAGAATTTGACTATGTTCTCTTGTCAGACCATGTGCTCTAGTGGGGGATGTAGTGTACCTGAGATGATCGCAGGAATCGAAAGCTCCTTCTTGCAAGGATGAGGATGACAGATGGGATTTAATAAGCTTAGGAATATTTGGAGTGTTGATTCTAAGCATGACCTTATTAGGATATTCTTCATACGAATCCAAGAGATTAGGATATGTGCGTTAGATCAATTTGGGATGACTGAAATTATCGTGAAGAGAATCTATAGGATAGTTAAAACATTGGTATTATCAGAAGGGAATAGGGGATAACTCATCTAGTGTTATCTACCTTTGGCAAGTAGTACACTTAGATTTCAAGTTATCTATAGAATAACCAAGAGCATTAATAAATTATAAATAGGCTACACATGTGTCAACCCCTTCATCAAGGATATCACACTTGATCATAGTGTGGCCAATATGAAAAGGGTTGGATCATCTACGTGGATCAAGATATCATCAAGTAGCATAGAGGTAATAATAAAATGAATGCAAGAGTGAACATACATGGTAAGATCAGTATGAATGGATATTTCCTCACATTGATGACAAATTCTTTCCTCTGAGCCATGTAATGTGGGGCTCTACTCTAAAGAGGGATGAAAGGGAATGTTCATGTCATAAAACATTTCCATGAGATGCTTATGATGTTAATATGCCATACACATGATTTATAAGAAGGGGAATTGACAAGGAATTTGGGAAAGTTATTCAAAGGGATCCCACTCATTATGACTGAGTTGTGCAGTAGGCTAAGAGTGGTGGGAGACCTCATAAACATAGTCTATAAAATTAGGTGTGATCAAGGAGACTTATGAAATTGTTTTTTCTCAGCCCATATGGCATTGACCCTGTAAGTTTTATTTTCAAAGGGGCCGATTGTGTTTGTGGAAAGAAAGAAAATCCAGACACCATGTTTCATGTTTAAGAGTTTTCACAGGGGCCGATGACATATAAATGAGGAAACATTTGTCTTTAGGAATCCTAGTTCTGAGGTACATAGGGATATATAACCTTGTGAGTCTGAGGTTGGAATGGTGTGGGGTATTAAGGTTTTACATAAGCTATGACAAACTTCAAATCATTGATTGTGGCCATATTTTTAGAAGTATAGTCCATTTCAACTGCATTATCCATAGCATTTTCTTTCTTCTTAGAACTCTCAACAACATTGCAATTAGGCATGAGAAAATATTTGTAGTTCCTCATTATCTTGGTTGATAGCTTCGTGATGATCTCTTTGTTAAGACACATCACGGGATTTGACCGCTTCGATCAAATTCTCCTGAGTGATGATATCTTGGTCAAATAGGGTACCTAGTAAAAATTTGATGGAAATCATATGTAGTGCATGATAATTTTCATAAGATTGACCCCAATTAGCATGTCTCCAAAAAATTTAATTTCATCACACTAATGAGAAAGAGGTTGAGAAGAATCAAAGATCTTGGTAAATAACTTAGGTAATCGATGCTTCAACTCTTCCTTCTTAATGGTTGATGATATTTAGGCTAACTTTTACTATTTTTAGTTTTTTGATAAATGTTAAGAATATTCCTATTTGAATAAGCAACAAGAGGAAGTGTATCAAATACTTTGATATCTGTTGCATTCTTGTTCTTGGAATGTTAGAGGATTTGAACTTGTTTGCTAGATTGCATCTTAGAAGGAGATTTATTGAATTCTCTCATGAGATAATATTTAATTTTATCTTGTTCAAAATATTATTCTATAGAGGTGGGAGAAAAGGACCTCACCTTGTACTGAAGGTGAGGTTCAAGAGATCATAAGAAAACATGGTGAAGGATATCATTAGGCATGTTATATTCTTCATGTGTAGATAGGTTCTTCCAATGCTTGATGAAATCTTATGCTGATTCATTTTTAGATTGTTTACATTTAAAGAAAATATTGATATTGTTCTCAGGTAGATCATTCTTTTGAAATTTATTCACCAAGGATGTCACCAAAAACTCTAGCTCAAGTATGGAGTTAGGAGGTAAAGTGTGATATCCGTCCAAATTTTCTCTCGTGATAGTCTTAGCTAGGATTTTGGTGGAAGTGTATGAATTAGTTCTGATCCATTATTTGTAAAGGTTACCAAATGTCTTGAAGTGAAGGGTGGGATCAATGGACCCGTCAAAGGAGATAGAAAGAGAAATACCACCAATATCCATGCTAACAATGTAAGGTGCTAGAGGCTCTTGTTTGAATACTCTCAAGACTTTGTTTTAGATAGGGATTGGGTGATGTGCACCATGTTAGGCCCATTTAGAAAAGGAGGGGGGCATGGTACCCCAAGATTCCATTGTGGATCAATTTACTAATTGAGCCATGTTGGCTTGCATTTGAAGGAATTGATTTGTAGTAGTAGATTATTTTTGGCTCATCCTATAAATAAGTTAGAGAATGAGTTTGATAGGGTAAAAATTGATGGAGGGAGGAGGAATGGGGATCTAGAGGGAATTTGTGCACATAAAGGAGTTACAATCAAACCAAGAGATTAAGTAGCTTTAAGATTCAAACAAGAAATCAACAATGAAAAATGTGCATGTATTAAGGGAAACATGTATCCATGCTCATAGATCAAGAAGAGAGGTGTACATATAGGGAAGTGCTAAGTAAATCCCATGCATAACTAATCATCCCTCCATGATGGAGAAGAAGGGTCACTTTTGGAATGGAAAGTAACTCGTATGTGACACACAATTACACATATGACAGATTCCATGACAGAAATTTTCATAAATACTATGAAACCTATGATATATTATCTCACCTAAGTGAGATGAATCACCTAGTGAGGTGGTAATACACCTAATAAAACATGGAAAATACCACTCACACTGAAACCTATGATATATTATCTCACCTAAGTGAGATGAATCACCTAGTGAGGTGGTAATACACCTAATAAAACATGGAAAATAACACTCACACCAACTTCATCGTAACTTAGGATGAGGTAAGGAAAGTCATCAAAATACATAGAAAATGAAAAATTGGTCTCGATAACTAAAGCTGATGAGGTACCCATGTATAATGAAAATATCAAGTAGTGAAAGAAATCCCAGTAGGAAAAAAATCTTCTTACAAGAGATAGAAAAACTCCCCTAAACAACTAAAAATAAGAAGGATAGAAGATAAGTGCTATCCAACCTTCCAAGAAGATGAACTTGCCACAAGCCACCCTGTACTAAGTGAAGAGGAAGAAGAAGATCCTTTAAGTGATAAGGTGTTGTTCCAATCCAAGGAACAATTCTCTATATGTGAGGTATAAGTTCCAACTACTCCATGAAGAAATGATGAAACCAAAGTAGTGGTGAAGAAGGAAGGTGGAATGTCTTGAAACTGTAAATAAAAGTACCTAACATCCAATGAGTTCTGAATTATAGTGCTTACTCCCTGAAAAGTTTATAGTGGACCACAAGTAGGTGGATCAAGAGACAACTCCTCGAGATGTGGTAGATGATAAGTGGATGGTGGAGGTGGATCCCCTTGACCATGAAAATCAAATATGCTGGAAGATATGTCATTAACATAAGAAGTGGGATCAGAGGTATCATCAAGCTTAGGTGATTTGGATGAAGAATTTGAAGGAGGAAGAAAGTGAGAGGAGTAAAGTTGAGTGTGATGATTAACTATACCTATTGCGATGATAGTGTCACTATGTATCTCTTTGACATAAATTGAATCCAAAGTGAAATCAACTCACATGCACTGTCCTAGGTGAGTGATATGATAAAATGAAAGGAGATTTATTGTAAGTGAAGGGATACTGAAAGTGCCACCTCTCACTTCAACAAACCCTATCCAAAAAACCTATGTAGTAGTTGTTGATGCATAATCACAACACCCTTGAATGTATGCAACTCAATGGGTTGAGACTCTCAGTGTGATTGCATAACACGGAGCTTCTCCAAAAGTGTGGGACTTTGTAATTCAGGAAACCTCTTTAGATAAAGTTTGGTTCCTATTCCTATGTTCAAGTGCATACATTTGTATTGTGGAAGATCTATTGTAAAACCTATTGTAACTTGCCAAGGAGACAGGGTTAAGGAGATGTAAGAAATAAAACCTCAAGCTAACAAGGGTGATGCACCAAAGGAACATTGAACACCTACTTTTCCATTAAACACAAACCATTAAAAATGAAATACAAACACTATGCATAGATAACCAAGATTGCAATGAGAGATCAAGGAAAGATGCAATAAAAAAAGAGAGGGCTGAAAATCATCCACATAATTTATAATTTTTTCTCCAAAGATTTGATATAATGCATTATAATGGCCAAGAAGCAAGATTGCATTTATAGTTTGAGATAGAAGGTTTGAACTCCACAAATTCACTTGTCAGACAAGAGAAGAAGGGAGGGTGAAAAACTAAAAATGTCCTAACCCCTTTAGAAAAATGCCCCTCCTTACAATATATATGAAGAATTAGATAAGGACATGGGATCAATCCGAATTCTTACTTTCAACCACCCCAAAATTGCATTGAATTTTCCTGCAACAATGATGGGTTCTACTACAAAACCCATGCCTCCATGGTTTTGTTCCTTGTCTGGGAAAGAAAGGAAGCCCATACTTCATTATGCTGGTAGCTAAGAAGCCTGAAAACCTCAAAAATGGTGAACTGTATTTTAAAATTCTTGGTGGGATTCAGGATTCATTTCATTAATGGTGGTAGGTCAGTAGCAGACGTCGAGAGATTTCCAAAAATTCCTCTCTTGCTCAAATCCAAGCTTCTCGAAAGTTATAATCATCTAAAGGACAGGGTTTTAACAGGTCTCCAAAGACTTTATCTGTGAAAGATCCACATGGAAGCCCCGCGTATCCTTAATATTTTTTTCTGCCGTTTAGGGTCCTAGGAATGTGGCGTGCTGACACTTGGCACCATCCGCCAACATGTCTGCTTCATTGTGTTTTGGCCTAAGTCCCTTCTACCTATTTATGACAGAATTATGTTTGACCCTGGGCACCTGGAGGGCCTGTACTCGTTTGGGGACTTGCCTTTGGATTTTACCTTTGAAGTTGCACTACACTGACATGTGGAGGCTTTCGCTAGCTCTTAGTCTTTTCAAGGTCTAGTGCAAACTTTCTTGGGATACTAGACATGTGGAGGGCCTGCACTCTCATTTGGGGGCCTTTCTTTTAAGTGCCATTTTACCAAAAGTGTGCCGACGAGACACGTCGAGGCTTCCATTGGCTCTTCCACTACTTAGACTTTTCAACGATAGGTTCTTCCTTTATTAGAGCTTTAGACCACATGGCGAGATTACACTCATTTGGGGGCCCCACTTTTTTCACACCTTTGAAGTTACACTGATGAGGCACATGGAGGGTTCCACTGACCCTGGTTAGACTTAGCTCCACGTGGAAATCCTCACTTGAACATTTTCAACACTTGGGTACCCCCCCTATCCATGTACTCTTGCAAGTTGTGGTGGTTGGACACTTGGCATCATCCATGAGCTTGCTATGTGCTAAGATCCATGTGGTGGTCAAGCACATCCCTAGGGTCTCCACTTTGTTTCACCTTTTGAAAGTGGGTTGAGATGAAATGTGGCACCTTCCATGGTTCTGTTGCTTTGTTTCGAGTCGAATCACTCTAGGCTCAATGACTTGACTTACTGAGTTAAGCTTTTATTCAACATTTCTATTGGCCATTCATTTTCTGACCATGCTTCATTGCCATTGTCGAGCCAACCTGTAACTTTATTTTTTGGGATTTTAAATGTAAGCTCACACGGCTAAACCGAACATCTCCAATTTTCTCTTGTGTAAGGTCATTTTTTTCGATTAATATTTCCTGATGGGAAAAATTGGATAATAATTTGGTGACTTCCAGGGTCACCTGCCTGCTAGGTGGAAAGATCAGTTGCCTTGTTGTATCCATTGGGCATGGAATCATGAATGATAGCCTGGTACTGATCTTGTTCTTGAAACCTCGAGCCTGAATACTTGCAACTTATTGACCCTTAAAATACTTCGCTACTTGCACTCTCAATTTTCATATGAAAATCATGAAGGTGAGATTTCTGAGAGTAGAAAATTGTCTTGACCTAGAGTTTTCACCTATCCTGGAAATGGACTGTAGGCAACATTCACTTGGAGGTACACTGAATGTATAATGATATAACCTTGGAGAAACAAAACCTATGCCAAAGGACTTAGGGAAACTGAAACCTACACTACAACAAGACAATGTGCACACACACTTAGAGGAATTAAAATCCTAGGCTAATATTTACAAGGGTGAAACCTTCCTTTTCAGTAGCAATGTTTAAGATAGATTCTCGTTAACCGGAATAGGAAGTTCTTCTCCATCCAATATAGACAATTGGAAGGCATTGCTACTTTTACATCCTGTGACCATGTAGGGGCCACTCCAAATGGCATCAAACTTGGAATGCCTTCCTGGTTTTTCCCGATCTGCATCCCACTTCAGAACTAAGTCCCCTTCCTGAAAGGTCCTTTCTCTTACTTTCTTGTCAAACCATCTCTTAATTAAGGTTTGATCTTTTTCCATTGTTTGAACTGCATGTTCTCTGATTTCTTCTAGTTCCATCAAGCTCTACATACCTAGCCTCCATTGGTTCAAACTCAGATAATTCCAACTACTTCATGAGTTCCAATGTGGGTAGCTCTAATGATATAGGCAACACTGCCTCTTTCCCATAGAATAACTTGTAGGGAGAATTACATGTTGACCTCTTTGGTGTGATCATGTTATCCCACAAGGCTGATTTGAGCTTAGTATGCCATGTCCTCTGGTTTTCATCTAGAGTCCTTCTGATGATCCTTAGCAAATTCTTATTTGTGGACTCTGCCTGCCCATTACCTTGTGGGTAATAGTTTGAAGAGGTGCTCAAGTAGGTCCCATTCTTGACAGCCCATTCTATGATCTTGGAACCTAGGAATGCCAATGCATTGTCTGATATAATAGTGGCTAGTACTCCAAACCTAGTCACAATCCCTTCATAGAAGTCTAGTATGCTAGACTCATTTAATTCTTTGAGTGGTACCACCTCGGTCCACTTGGTGAAATAGTTTGTTGCTATGAGAATCCACTTGTGGCCTTGGCTTGAGTTTGGATTGATGACACCAATGAAGTTGAATCCCCATTGCATGAATAAATGGTCAACTGAAATTGGGTGCAATGGGAGTGCTGCTAATATTTCCTTGCCTGTGAAGAATGCACATTTTTTGCACTTCTTGATCCATGTGTAGCAGTCATTGAACACTGCGGGCCAATAATAACCCGACCTTCATTATCTTGAGAGCTGTTACTCATGGGGAAAAATGACCTCTGGCCTCTCCATCGTGGAAGTCCTGTAACACCTTTTTAATCTGACTTGTTGCAATGCATCTCAGTAGAACGCCATTGATGTATTTCTTGAACAAAACACCATCAACAAACACATATGGAATGGCTTGTAATCTAAAGTATCTCCTCTTTTATTTGCTCATTTCCAGAGGACATAGGCCTTTTTTTAGGAAGTGTATCATGTTTTGAGTCTAATAGGGAATAAGAACATTATCATTTGCTTGTTCTTGACCATATTGTAGTACCAAAACAACCCTATTTTCATTACTTACATCACTCTGTTGGCTCGAGGCTAGCTATTCACACAGTCTCTTTCCATGAACCAACTTAGTGACCTTAATTTTGATGTCATATTCCATGACATGATTGATCCATCCTACACATTTCTCATTTAGATCCTTGTTCAAAAGGAAGTCCTTGACCCCCACATGAGAGACTAGTAATTGGATTTTGTTATTTGAAGCTAGGTGTTTGAAATTCTTCAAGCTCTTGATCACTGCAAGGACAAGCTTTTCAATGAAGGAGTATCTCACTTCATAGTCCTCCAAACTTTGACTAAAGAAGGCAACTGGTTGTTCAGATCCCTCTTTTTTTTGTTGCACTAGGATTGCAGAAATTGTGTCCCCACTACCCAAGGCATAGAGCATGAAGTCCTTCGAGAAGTCTGGATTGACAAGAGTTGGAGCTTGGGATATGGCTTATTTGATGGCTTTAAAAATGTCTTTCCCCTCATCTTTCCACCTAAATTACATGCTATTCATCATCATCAATGTTATTGGCTTCACAAGAGTGGCAAAATTAGGCACAAACCTATGGACAAAATTGATTCTTCCTAGAAAGCTCTGAAGAGCCTTCTTATGACTTGGTAAGTGCAATGCTCGAATTACTTCAACTATTTTTGGGTCGATCGTCAATCCTTCCTTTGACACAATATGGCCTAGGAGCTTGCCTTTGTGAGCTAAGAATATGTATTTTTTGGGATTTAATGATACCCCAAATCTTCTACATCTTTGAAATACCCGTCTCAGATGAAAAAGGTGACCCGCTGTGTTTTTGAAGAACACAGTGATATCATATAGATATATCAATACTATTTTGTTGATCAACCCCTTGAATTCCATGTTCATCACTCTTTGGAAAGTGGCTCCAGTATTAGACAATCCAAATGGCATTTTCTTGTAGGCATAGGTGCCCTACTTAGTGGTGAAAGCCATTTTGAACTAATCATCTTCTTTCACGATTAACTGATTATACCTTGAGTATCCATCTAGGAGGGAAAATATTTTCGAGTGGGATACCACTTGTAAGATTTTTTCCATTGAAGGGAGTGGATAGTGATCTTTGAGAGATGCCCTATTCAGGTCTTGGAAGTCCACACACAACCTTATTTCCTCATTCTTCTTCCTAACCATTACCAAGTTTGCAACCCAACTTGAATGTTTGATTGGAAATATAATGCTTGACCTCTATTATCTTGTTTAGATATTTTTTCATTAGAGGCTCAATGTGAGGGTTGAATGGCCTTTGCTTCTTCCTGATGGGCTTAGCATCTGGATCCAGTTCTATGGTATGTTGTGCCAGCTTCAGATTGAACCCTCACAAGTCCTCATAACTCCAAGAGAAGATGTCTGGAAACTCTTGGATAAGTTCATATGAACTCATATCTCTCTTGCTCAGTGGCCACCTTACCAATTTGGAGTGTTTTTTCCCTCGCTAACTTGAAATTGGCTCTGAATCGTCTCCCCTGACTTTTAGGTTAGATTTCTCTTTACGGAACTGGTCATTTGGGTTGAAGATAGATTCCAATGTTACCAAACTCTTTGGAAGTTTGTTCATCCATAGGTGCACTACTTGGTCCCCGTACTGTTGCTTTAATTTGTCTTGGTTCCTAGCTGAGAATTCAGCCTCTTCTTGCAAGAAATTGATGATCTGTTGTTTGTTCTCAAACACCTGCCAATTTGTGTTATTGTGTGAAACTGCTGGCCTTACAATCACATGGATATGTGGTTGTGTTTTCTCTCTTTTGATACTGTTAACCACATCAAATGTTTCTCCAACTGCTTGAAGCCTATCTGCATCTTCATTCTTATTCCTAGGTATGGACACAATGTTGAAAGCTTCAAAGTCTTCAATTAGGTCCCATACCCTATTTTTGTAGCTCTTGAGTAGGTCATTATTTGCAGCATGTTGCCTTCTGACTTGATTGATGATTAGCTCACTATCACCAAATACTTGTAAATTCTTTATGCCTCTTTTCCTGACCTAATGAAGTCCATGAATCAAGGCCTCATATTCAACTGTGTTGTTTGAACAGGCAAACTAGAAAAAAAATGCTGAATAATACTTGATGTTCTGTGGTGAAACTAACATAGCACCTCCTCCAACACCTTGTTTACTTCTTGAACCATTAAAGATATAGCCGCCATACTTCATTTTCATCTTCATTTGGTCTGATTTGGTGATGTTAGGAATGAGGTGAGTATTCTCTTCATGTACAACAATAGACTCCTAATTCATAATCTTCCATTTCCTTGTAAGGGTTGAAATTCATGCCTTTTATTTTCACCCATTCATCTAGAGTTAAAGTCCAGAATACCCTACAACCTTATTATCTACTTCATAGATGCTTTGACACTCCTCCTGATCAAAGGCTGAGTAATTTGCATTGATAGGACTCTCTGTGTGAGGCTCTATGTGAAAGTTTGCAATGGGATCAGATCCGATGGTTTCCTTGGATCCATACCTTGTTCTGAATAGCATGTGTGACCAATCCGCTGATAGATATCCACCAATTTTGGTAGTGAAGTCTCTTGACAAACACAGTGCAAAGAGTGGTGGGAGGTCAATTACAGACACATCTTGCAAGATTGTGAGAATTGGATAGGCATGTAGTGTTATGCTTAAACCCTTGATGACCCCAACCGTTCCTGCTATTGTCCCATCTAGTTGCACTACTCCTTTAAGCACTGGCTCATACTTTAGACCCAATTGATATGCTATTTGTTTTGGCATAACTGAGCTACTTTCTCTCGAATCAATCATGCAATTATGTACTAGCTTATCTCCTATGATCAATGAGATATAGAATGGTGGTGGCTTCAAATTCTCACCTTGATAACTTCCATGATTTCCTTCTTGATGAGATGCATTGGTGACCACTTTCTCTTGTTGATTGGGTGGCTGATTTGATGTTGACCAATTTTCCATAGCAGCTTGCAATAGGTCTCTTTGTCCTGGGATATCCAATGACTCCCACATCAAGATGTTTATATTCATTTTCTTCATCTTCTCAATGATGTTGAATGGATATGAGCTATCCTTCTGTTGCCCCTTGCCTTGCACATTCTTCTCTTGCACATGGGCTGTTACAATTGGCACTTGAGCTGATCTAGAAGGTGGCTTGGGCTGACCTTGCACCTTGGGAGCTGCACTTTGATTGCTAACACCTTGTGGAGTGATGGAGGGTTGTGGATTACTTAAACTTGTTGAATGTTCCTCTCTAATGTTCCTTTTATTGGAGCGTGTATTGGCTACTACACTTTGATAAGGTGTTTGGTTTATACCACAGAAATCTTCAACCTACTAATTGACAAGTGTGGTCTCATTTGGAGGTGCCTCTTGCTAATTTTCTTCCTGCTACTGATTTCCTTCTTGGCCTGTCTCTTGCTCCACACCCACTGTTGTAATCATAAGATCTTGATTCAAAGTGCCATTAAAACATATTGATTGGTTATGAGGTTGATTGCATGGGAAACACAAGTCATATTCCTGAGTCATGTTATTTTGAATTGGTACCAGAGCTTTAGATGTGGATGTAACATTGAGATTGTAAGGCTGGAATGGTCTATTAGTAGGAGGCCTGACCTTGGTTCTGATTTTTATTTACAGCTTGGAAGGGTGTCCTATTAGGCTGATATGGAGGCCTATTGGGTTGATTTTGAGGCTGATATAATCTGTAGTTTTGATCTTGCTTCCTCTTAAGTGTCACCAAATCATTACCCAATTTTTGTAGTTGCTTCATGACTTCTTGGAGCTCATTTGAGGTGTAAGAAGATGAAGTAGAAGATTTAGTCAGATTCTAATTTTTGGAGCAAGAATAGAAGCTAATGTGGGTGTTTGACTAGTGTTTGGAGCTCCTAGTTCTAGATATAGAGGCGTAGGTGGCCTAGGTGAAAGTTTACTGACCTAAATGAGACAATTCTTAGCTCTAATAGCAATGTTATAGGATGCAGGTAAAGTTATACCTCCCATAGATTGAATCATCATGGAAATATCAAAATTTAAGCTTTAAGTATAGGAAAAAAATTTCAGTTGTTGGTCTCATGGCTAACAGAATCCTATCACACGTTTGCTAGAATCTAAAGTTGAAGTCATTCAAATACTAATTAGGAGCCCTCTTGATTGTCATTACTTGCTCCAATAAAGACAAATTATCCCCATTTTCTCCAAATTGATTGTGGAGAGATGTGCATAAATGGTACTATTTCTGGATGGATCCCATGGTTAAACTTATGAACCAATACAAAGCTTTTCCCTTAAAGGAGAACACCAAAAACTTGACAACAATTTCCATTTCAGTAATCTCATGAATTACACAGACATTTGTAATGTCTTAGATATGATCAATTGGAGTTGTCTAGTTCTCTCCAGTAAAATATGGAATGTTCTGTAGTGCTGCAATTGGAACTGGGTTTTGTGCATTAAGATCTAGCGGGCTGCTACTAGTGAAGTTGACATAGGGGTTGGGTTGTGCCATCTTGATTGGTTGAAGAACTCTAGTCGATTGAATGAAAGTCCTACCGGGTGGAGGATTTGAAAAGGTTTTGTTTGGTAGAGATTTATACCTTTGAGCTCTTCTTCCTATCCTTACTCTTTCTATGGATAAATGTAGATAGACAAAAAATCCTTCTTCTCTTGTTCTTGACCTTGTCTGAATTCTTCTCATGAATCTGCCAAGCTTGGACTGCCAAAAATATTGGATTCTACCCTTGTTGGAGTCACCAGATGTGTAATTTCAGAGCTTCTTACAAGCTGAGAACTTACAACAAGTGCACATCAATCTTGCTGCAATAAAAATGAAGACTTCTTGGTCCCATTGGGTGTGCCAAAACTATTGATGTGTAATGAAAACACCCCTGAATGTATGTAACTTGATGGGTTGAGACTCTCAGAGTGATTGCATAACATGGAGCTTCTCAAAAGTTTAGGAATTTGTAAATCAGGAGAGCTCTTCAGATGAAGGCTAGTTCCTATTCCTCTGTTCAAGTGCACACATTCATATTGCAGAGGATCTACTCTAAAACCTACTGTAACTTTCCAAGGAGATAGGGTTAAGGAGATGCAAGAAATTAAACCTAA
Source organism: Taxus chinensis (assembly GCA_019776745.2). NCBI lineage: Eukaryota > Viridiplantae > Streptophyta > Pinopsida > Cupressales > Taxaceae > Taxus > Taxus chinensis. The sequence continues at coordinate 872,506,563 of CM034148.1, read as the reverse complement.
GATAACAAGGGTGATACACCAAAGGAATGTTGAACACCTAATTTTCCATTAAACACAAACCATCAAACGTGTAATACAACCATCGTGCACAAATAAACAAGATTACAATGAGAGATCAGGAAGATACAATCAACATAAGAGAGGGTTGAAATCATCCACAAACTTATACTATTTCTCCAAAGATTTGATACAATCCATTACAATGGCCAAAAGGAAATATTGCATTTACAGTTTGAATGGGAGGTTTGAACTCCACAAATCCACTTTCAGAAAGAGAAAAAGGGTGGGTGTAAAACAAAAATGTCCAACCACCTTAAAAAAATGCCCCTCCTTACAATATATAAGAAGAATTAGAGAAGGAGATAGAAGAAATATGAATTCTTGTTTCAACCACCCCAAAATTGCATTGAATTCACCTATAACAATGATGGGTTCTATTACAAAACCCATGCCTCTATGTGTTGTTCCTTGTTGGGAAAGAAAGGAAACCCATACTTCATTATGGTGGTAGGTGAGAAGCCTAACAACCTAAAAAATGATGGATTGTATTTTAAAATTCCTAGTGGGACTTCATGATTCATCCTTCATTAATGGTGGTAGGTGAGTAGCAGACATTGAGACATTTCCAAAAATTCCTCTCTTGGTCAAATCCGAGCTTCCAGTCAAAAGTTATGATCATCTGAAGGTTAGGGTTGGGTGTTCCATGTGGTCTCCCAAGAATTTATCTGTGTAAGATCCACACAGAAGCCTCACACATCCTTAAGATTTTTTTCTACCTTTTAGGGTCCTAGGAATGCAACGTATTGACACTTGGCACCGTCTACGAGCCTGATCTACTTCCTTTATGTTTTGCCTAAGTGCCTTCTATTTGGCGAAGATACTTTGCCTGACCCTAGACATGTGGAGGTCCAATGCTCATTTGAGGACCTGCCTTTGGGTTTTTCGTTTGAAGTTGCGTTGAAGAGACACGTGGAGGCTTCTGTTAACCCTTATAATTTTTAATGGTCAGTGTAACTTTCTTAGAATCTAGACACATGGAGGGCCTACACTTATTTGAGACCTCGCTTTGGATTTTTCCTTTGAAGTTGTGTTAAGCTGACACATGGAGGCTTCCACTGGCTCTTAGACTTTTCAACGGCCAGTGAAACTTTGTTAGACCCTAGACACAGTGGAGGGCCTATGCTCATTTGAGGACCTACCTTTTGGTTTTACCTTTGAAGGTGCACTAATGAGTTACATGGGAGGCTTCCGCTGACCATTTTTATCCTTAGCCAATTCAGGCCTCAAGTGAACACTGCCTTGGGTTTGGAGTCTATTTGTGTAACTTGAAGTTGTGCTGGTTGGACACTTGGTATCATCTATGAGCCTGTTATGTGCTGAGATCCACGTGGGGGGTCAAGCACAACTCTAGGGTCTCCGTTTTTGTTATTCCTTTTGAAAGTGTGCTGAGCTATGACATGTGGCACATTTTGCGGATCTGTTGCTTTTCTTCAAGTCGACTTGCTTTGGGATTGACTTGACTTACCGAGTTGGCTTTTCTTCAACATTTCCATTGGCCATTCATTTCCCCACCTTCCATTGCCATTTCCAAGTCTACTTATAACCTGATTGTTAGATTTGAAATGTGGGCTCGCATGACCGAACCAAACCTTCAATTTTCTCCTATGCAAGGTCGTGTTTGATCAATTTTTCCTGAGGGGTAAAATTGGATGATAGTATTTTTTTCACCAAGATATATAGAAGACATATCACATAGATCTAATGAAGAAAACTCAATATCTGATGAGGAAATATGATGAATTGCACCCGAATCAATAATCCATGTAGAGATTAAGTGGTATAACTGTAAATAAATATCTTTCATTTTGTTTCTTCTTGGTTGATTATTGTACTTGTTCTTTCTCTTTCAATTATCCTTTTTCACTGTCTTTTTGCTTAGAACATTGGTTAGTTGATGAAGATGATTTGAGAGAATATGGAACTATAATGTTGTTCTTCTCAAGAAGACTCATGAGGAGGTCAACATTTTTCTTTGTCATGTTTTCTACTACATTACCCAAATTTGATCCATTATTTAGTAGGTTTAGAACTAGAAGAGGAAGTGGAAGATTTGAATTTTTTGGTGGATTGGTGCTTTTTATTCTCACGATCCTTGTTGTTATTTTTCTTCTCCTTTGAAGCCTTTTGTTTTTCCTGACCAACAATGAGAGAATGTGATTTTGTGGATTTTAGAGTTCACATATGAATTGTATTATCATGTTCCCTAATCAAATCATCAATAAAATTATCAAGGGAGGGAATAGTCTAGCTTTTACCAAGTTCCCTTTTTGTTACATGGAAGCTAGAGATAAAAATAGAATATTCGGGACCAAGTTTTGTAAGGACATAAATTATGAGCTGAGGGTCCTTTTTTTTTTATATTCCACAAGTTAGAAATTACAATCTGAGAGATTTGAATTTGGTGAAGAATTCCTAAAGGGTGTTAAAACTACTAGGGATTAGGCTAATCAACTCATTTTCTAGTTCATGCCCTCTTATTTCATCTTGTTTACCAAAAATTTCATCTAAGTCATCCACAAATTCCTTGGGTGATTTGGCTGAGGTAATATGCAAGTGCAGTTTTAGAGACACAGAAAGAGAAAAAAACCCAATGACTTCATCACATTTGTCAAACCATTTTTCCTTTTCTGCATCATTTATAGGTTTAACTTGCAATCCCGTGGTTATCCGGAAGAGTTGTTTCTTTTTCAAGGTGAAATATATAGCTTATTTCCATTTAGGATAGTTAAAAAAGGTAACCAAGGGAGACCGTATTGGGATCCATGGTATAAAAAGGGAGCAAAGGAGAATGCAGAAAAAAGGATCCACAAAAAACACCCCCTGAATGCAAAATGGAAAGGGTGTCAAAGGAAAGGACCCAAAACGAATGTATTAAAGCCCAAAAAGGATAGTTTTTCCCTCAGAATTTACTATTTTCTTGAATCAACGATGAGATTAAAAATAACTAATCTGCATTAAGAAAAAAAACATCAAGAATGGAGAAGGAAAAAATGTCTATTGAGAGTGAGAAGGGGCCAAATCAGCTTGGCAAGCTAGCTCCTGGGTGAGTTGGGGTGATAGATGGGATGGGAGGTAGTGGCTCGCCAAGTCTAGTTGTTGTCTGTAAAGTCTGAGATGGTAAATTAACTCATCGAGGTGATTTGGTGTCCACATCAGGCCAAGTTGGGCTAGTAAAGGCATCGAGTCAAGGTGGATAGACCCGAGTTTGGAAAAAACAGCATAGAGAGGTTAGATTGAGCTACATATGTGCCAAGGAAAAGATAACCATGTGTTTTAGGGTAGAAACGTGTCGACGTTGGGGTGTCGTGCTGAGTTAGGTTGAAACAACCAAGGAGATTCGATGTTCACAGAGTTGTAATGGATACATGTACTGAGAAGAGATGAAAAAGTAGAGTAACGTATAGGATATTCCAACATAGTCATCGAATCCATCAAGGAAAGTTCAATGTGCCAAGGAAATATTTGTAACTAAACTTGGTAACCTCCGAACATAAATTCCACATCTAGGAAGCTCGAACCAATAGAACCAACTTGATATCATAATTCTAGGTGGGAGGAGTGCAAACCAATGGACTAGGCAGAACAATTCCACCAAGAGTTGAATCAGAGGCTCAAAACATGACAAGGTCCAATACAGATTAATGAAAATGGAGCACACAAAACCAAAAAGTGAGTCGACAATCCAATGCATACCACACAAAAATGTGAGCTGAAAAGGTCAATCCAAGGGTGAATGCATGAGAAACAAAGTAAAAAAACCAAGCCCAAACATTGCAAATGGAGGCGAGTCATCAATGCAACGACCACTGCTGATCGATCAATAAGCTATGGGTGAGTTTGGAAAGCTCGGTTCCCATATCGGTGAGCTAGGGATGATTGGGCCCTTAGAAAGCAACATTGAAACCTTTCAAAACTCAAAGACCTCTGCATCTTTAAACTATGTTTTTTTGTTGATCCTATACACTTCAAAATACCAACAAAACAACACACTCAACAAAAAAACCAAGTACAAAAACCCTTTGAAAAATTCAAGTAAATCTCAAGGAAAGGAATGAGAAAATTGCACATGAAACTACAAAACAAAAAGTGGTGAGAAACAACCATAGTGAGAGACACAATTCTGATTCATGAGATATGGTACAATGATGAAGGGAGGAAGGAAGAACACCTAGAGGGAATTTGTGCACATCAAGGAGTTGCACTCAAACTGAGAGATGAAGTAGCTTTAGTTTTTAAACAAGAAATCAACCATGAAATTTTTTCATGCATTAAGGGAGACAAGTCTTCATGCTTATAGATCAAGAAGAGAGGTGTACATATAGGGGAGTACTGAGTAACTCTCATGCATTGATAATCATACCTCTATAATGGAGAAGAGGAGTTACTTCTGGAAATGGAAAGTAACTCCTACATGGCACACACTTATACATATGACATATTCCATGAAGGAATCTATCATAACTATTATGACCCATATGATTTATGCTCTCACCTAAGTACGATGCATCACCTACTGAGGTGGTAATAAACTTGATAAAATATGGAAAATATCACTCACACCAACAAGAATTAGAGGCATTCTTAGATGAACCTACTTTAGGAAATTTCCCCTTTTTCCCTATTGTCAAGTTTTTCAGAGACAAATTCAAGGAGACACTTTCCAAACATTTATTTTGATTCATATTTGTATTGATGAAACTAAGAGAGGAGCTTCTAAATCTCATGAGGATGATATGAAGTATTTTCATTTTGATTTCCTTCTTATTCATCCTTAGGTGGGCATTTTAGCGGGTTATAAGGATTTTTTCTAGGTTCTCCTATGACACAATATTCCATGAAAAAGGGGAATTCAACTTTAGGATGATAGGTTTCAGGAAATGTTTTCAAAACATAATTATAAGACCATAAGCCCATATACTCCATGATGAAGTGGTGATCTGGGCAAGAGAAAGTACTATGATGGAGCTTACAAAAACAATCAACCATGTAAACAAAATTTTACATAGGGGCCAATGGCATCTAGGAAAAATTTTAGAGGAATATAAGGGATCAACCATGCAAGTAGATTTTCTCAGGAGTTAGAGTTTGGAAATAAGTATGGTGAAATAGATAGGATTTGCCCCTAGGCAATGGTGTCTGTGTGAACTGATTTTTGATTTTTTTCTGACATTTGGATACTTGGAGTTGGATCAATATTGAAGATGGATCCTTCTAAAAAAAATCTTGGTTAAGAATTTTGTAGGATTCACGTTGGTTTCACCATAAATGTATGGCGAGCCAAGAATGTGTCTCAATGGATTGTACTCCTAAGTATTTTGCTATACAAGGGTATTGAGGAAATGAATACGAGACACAAATGAAATGACATACAATCAGTTGATTTAAAGGGGCTATGGTTAGAACTAAGTTTACATATCCAAAGGGCAGTAATCCCTATACTAGATCAACCTAGGGTTTCCAAGGCCCACAATCAAGATAGAGGAGAGTACCCTCCTAGGATACCGGTAAATAGATGAGAATAGGTATACTTTAATAGTGGATAATACATGCATGTACAATATAAATCAAATGTAAATAAAGAAAATCTAAGGATCTAATAAAATAATAGCACTATGATAACTAGCATCAATATACATATAACACTAAGCTAACATAGAGAAATAGGGAAGGGAAATGAAGTAATATATGAAAAATGATAAAGAGAGTTAGATAACTTACCTTGTTGGTAATTGTGTGTTTGTGTTATCATTTATGTAAATTCCATAGATGGAAAAGGGTGTCATGAGGTCATGTGTGTCTCCATGGGGTTTTAATCAGTTGTTAAGCATGAAGGATGATTAGTAGTGACTGAGTTTGGTGAGTCATATGAGGTCTTGGTGCATGGTTGAGTATGCCTAGTCATGGATTGGTATATTATAAGTTTTTTAAAGGATGTTATTAGGTAAAACATGGTAATAGAGGTGTGTGAGAGGTGTTAGTGAGTCTGTATAAGGTCAGTATGGCCAGTTCACGGGTTGTATGTGTTGAGTTAGGTCATTCCAGGCCTATTCCTAGACTTGATACATGCCGAATGAGATTGGACGGAGATTTTTAAAGATGTTTGGGATATGATGTGAGTTTTAATAGTTATAGGATGTTGTCATGATGCTTCATGACAAGTTTAAGATCATTCTAGAGAATATTTTACAAGATACATTAGTTTTGAGAAAATTGGGCAAGTTACAATGTGATTTTGAAGCAAATATGGACCTTCTGATGCTCGTTGTATACATCTTGTGTCTAAGTTTGTGTCAAAGAGTTGAGAAAAAATAATGTGATATAGATGACCTTAAAAGGAAAACTTTGGAAAATGTTTAATTAAATTTCGTGTTAAAGTGTGGTAGAAGTGTTAAGTGTAACATTCCCATTTTAAAGCTTTAGAAACAAAGGAATTTTTTTAAAATAGTGTTCTCTGTTCTAAATTATCATAATTTAGAGCACACGTTTAAAGTTTTTAAATAATGTTATTTGTTCTAAATGATCATGATTTAGAACACACATTCCATGCCAATCAATCTCATAACAAATAACCATATACATCTATAATGACTCGATGAGCTATCGATCTCTCATTTGACTTGGAGTTTCATCGGTCTCTCATTTCATGACTCGGTTTCTTATTGATCCTTCATGTTGACTCAATGTATTGTATACTAAGTATGCTCAGTTCTTTTACCCTTTTTGGGGTATTGAAGTGTTCCATTTAAGAGGCCTATCTAAATATTTGTTACCAATATTCATCTAAAATCCTACTTCTTAAACTAGGTGATATAGGACAATGCAACCAACAACTTGTGATAATTTGGCCAAATATTTTCACATGCCTTGCATGATCATATTCCTAGCTGACATACTCGTCAACGGAATATGTCCTTCACCCCCACATCATCTGTTATCTATAATGGTCTTCATTGATTCCTGTCAGTCTTATTGTCCAAGGCTTACCATAACCAAGATTAGCAACATAAAAAGGTATAGAGCATCACTTGTGGTGACTAAGGGTACATATACATACTCAGTCGACCCAAGTTGATTGCGTGTGTCTAGTTACCTTTAGTCATCATGATTTTCTCCCCTATACAAAGGCATGTCCCTAACCTGACCTAAGGTAAAACTAAGGTCATGTCCAAGTTTATGTAGATCTAGACGATCCAATTCAGAAGGGTGTTTTGACGTGTCAGCTACAACACTGTGCCATTATGAAGATCCCAGTATTCATGATGTCATAGTACTGCAATTGGTGTGTACAAACATCCTATGGAATCACCTCATATAGAAGTACATATCCAGTTAAGAAGTTAAACACTTAGTTATCTTCTTAATTAAGATTCAATTTCAATAACCCTGTGGAGTCCTTAATTTCTTTGTTCATTAAGGTTGCTAACCATTAATGATTGATAGTTACCATGCAGATAAATATGTGATCAATCCCTCTTCCTGAAGGTTTGTATTTCATTCCACTGTATCTTATCATAAGATTCAAGCTCATAACAAAATTAATATACCACAATAAGATTATCTTACCTTGCTTAACCAAGTTTAAACATGATTAATTTTAGATTCTAGTTCCTTGTTAATAGACTTTATTAAGATGAATTCTATTCATTATGTATGTATTTATTTCATTTCAGTTGTCATATTTTGATTCGATTTAACCAAAGGGAGTATGTTTTCTCAAAAGGTATTAACAAATGCTTATACCCTTAGAATAATTGCCTTTCTTTTATCTTTATATTCTTTTAGGGTTCATTGTGCCATTTAATTTATACAAGAATTATAAATAGATTTCCCTCTTATTTACATCATCTAGTAAACCTTCATGATCTAGTTATGTTTCCATATATTTGTGCCAACTTAGAAGTTGCATTCGATAAAGGAATAAAATATCAATCATCTTCCTATCAGTTTCATTTGAGTTCAACTAAAATGATTCAAAACAGATAGGTTCATGAGAGAGTAATGACAAGTTTACAAAATTTCCTTTACAATAAACCAAAGTGAATAATACATCAAATAAAAAAAACAATCAATCTTTTTCCCATTCCTCAAGTAAATTATACATTTAACAAGTCTAAACATTCAGACTTCATTCCTTCCAATATGCATTGATAAACTCAAACAAGAATACAACTTTTCCCTTTTTCAATTATATTACAATAAGAATAATAATTCATCATAAAATATGTGGCCTTTAGGTAAACACAAGAGGCATCATAAAAGACCTTGTCTTCTTTTGTCACTTACATAATACATCTGCAAAAATTGCTAGAACGGTTCAATTCATCGAACTGAGCATGATAAGCACTAAATGTTAAAATGATGTGCTTTCAACTAACTGTCTCATAAAAAGAACTCTTCTTTTATGAAACATTTAGAAATTCAGATAGATATCTCATAAAGGAATGAGGATCATAACAAGAAGGCCAGAATAAGCAATCCACAATACACTATGCAAGTATAATGATCAAATTAACACTCTTCAACTAGTAATTTCACAAGAAGGATTACAATAGATAAGTGATAATACATCTGAATTACTTATGGAATCGTACTTTAGATGCATGTAACTATTTCTTGATTCAAACAAGTTTTCAAGAAGGGTACCACTTGAAAGTTATCAAAAATAAAATATTTTAAAGAAGTAATTAATCATAATCCACAACAATAACATAAATCTTCATGCAAAATCAGAAACCAAATTCATTTTATAAAAAAAATGGAATTAGGATGAACCAATTAATATTCTACACAAGAATTCCCTTCTTTCCAACATTGAATCAATATCAATCCAATTCCAATTTATCGATTTGAGGGAATAAGAAGTGCAGGATCCTGCCTAATTACCCATTCAGCCTCAAGATGGTTAATACAGAGGAAAGACATCAACAGTTGAAAAGTAAATAACTTAAGTAATCCTTCAGTGTTCAATGAACAACATGGTATTTAACAATTTAGAGAAGAGAAAGAATTGAATGCAAATCCTTCTTACATTTGAAGAAAACAATGATGCATACCTAGCTCAAAAATAGAGAGAAGATCCCAATAATCCATCCTATTAAAAGGTTAAACACAAGTCAACATCCCAAGAAGACTAAATTGATTCTTATCTAACAACATCTAGATCTAATAACCAATGCCACACAAATAGCATAGTTGAAATTGAATCGATATAAGATAAACGACAGAATCAAACAAGGTAGGGTTGAAGATAGGGCTTCTCGTCAAGTAAAGAGAACAGTGAAAACAACATAAAACTAATACAAGTTTCAAAGGCAACAAGCTTAACAACTAATTCCTTAGCTTCATTTCAGTGAAGATAGCCTCGGTCCAGACGTTTCCTCATTTCCCAAATAGAGAGAAACATACAAGGTATTCCTATGTACTAAAGAAAAATGAATAAAATCTACAGCCAAGCCATCAATGTACCCACTTAACAGGAATCAAAGAAATAGTCCATACATAAGAAAGAAAGGACTCCATCCCAGATTCAAACAAGATGAAGGAAATTCAAAGGGAGGTTCAACCCCAAGTCGGTTCTCAAAATTGAACCCAAAAGAAGGAGAAGAGTAAAATCGAACCCTTATAACTCATGTACTTCAATGAACTAAAACACAATTAATCCATTCTTTCAACAACCTCTACAGATGTACATCAAAAGATTATTCACCAACTAATTCATACATGGAGGAGAGAGAGAAACATAAATATCCTCACACAGTCCCAAGAGAAGAAGTTAAATCGTAATTTACCAGATATCGAGCAAGGAAGAATAAAATTGAACGAAATCCTCTCTTAAAAATTCCAAAAAGTTCTTAAATTCAAAATGCATTAAGCTAAGAAGGTGTCAAGATATCACTGTTGCTTTAAAACAAGTTTGAATCCACAAGAAAACAACGAATCCGAAGACCCATTTCAACATAACTTAACAACAGTGATAAAATTTGAAGCCACTTCAGATTTTAACTGAAACATCAATTTTTCTTACCTTCTCCTAACAAAGGAAGATATTCCCAATCAAATTTTTTAAACCAATTATTATTTTTCCTTAAACCATTTTAGCACAGGAGTTCAGAAGTCCACACGACTTAAGAAACCTTCTAGTTTCAAATAAATAAACATGATTTACTCAACATGCATCAAGAAAAATACCCATTTTGAATCTTTTCCAAACAATAAACTCAACAGAAGATCTAAAAAAAATACACCAAGTCATTTCCACAAAACCATTCATTTCTAAGAGCAGATTTCTTTTAATGAAGACACTTAATAAAAAGTAGAACTATTTAACAAGAAGAGCCTATCATGCCTGATAAAATTTCTTGTTGATTTGCAGAAGATCTTTGGCTGAGCTTCTCAAGAATCTCTTCTTTTCAACCAACATCAACAGTCAAATCTCCCAACTTCCTCTACGTTTCCACAAGTTTAGAAACAGCCCGAAGATACCCACGATTCCAATAGGTTGAAAAAAAAGCTTGCTGGTTCGAAGAACCTCAACTGCATGAGAGAAAAAACCAGAAAGATCCAAATGACCAACAACTTTCTCCAATTCCTCCTGCCTAACTCCTTGGTGGTTTCCTCCACTGATCATGATGCTATGGAATGTATTGAATGTATTGAATGCATTGAATTCCATTTCCCCCTCTTTCCTTACGCCACTTGCCACTTCAAATTTGGTGAAAGAAAATTCAAGAACTCCATTCATTTTAAATTTAGCAATGATGCCAGCTAGGCGTCCCACCATCTTCTTGTGCCTCTAACAATATTGGCGAATTTAAGATGTAAGGAATGAAATCAATTCACATTAATAACTTAGAAACCACCACCACCAACCTTCCATTTTCCAAGTGACCCTCAGGTCCCTTTTTCATCTTAGTAATAGTTTAGGTTACATTAGCATTGGTTAGGTTTTTCCACCTTAGTTCTTAGGTTAGTTCAAGACTCTTAGCCTTATAAACATACCTTCTTAGGTTAGTTTATCACCTCTTAGATTAGAATTTATATAAGGTAGGAACCATAACCTAGTTTTTGGCATCAATAAAAATAGTTTAGTAATAGGTCCTAGGTAAGTATTATTACCTTAGGTCAAAAATCCAATAGGGAAAAATTATAGTTTGGATCATATCCAAATAACAACACACATTTCAACCAAGGTTAAGGCATTTTCCTTATCAGCTCACAAAAAATTCTCCTCATGCTGATCAACGTTACAAAACATTAATAAGGAGGTCCAAATTTATAGTTTGTAGCATGATGCCAAGTAAGGATACCTGAAGCTAGGTCCTTCACAATTTATAACAAAATATTGCTTAGTTCCATAATATGTTTCATTCAACATGTTAACTAACAAGATGACAATAAAGAAGAACCGAAGCATACCTTGGATCAATGGAATTGATTCAAGGTGTGCTGTTAGCATATGGAAAATGTGAAACAACAATATAGATTTACAACCTATATATTCACATAGCATAATGGTTTCACTTTCAAGTGAACAAGAATTACAACTAGCATAAATTCTGAACAATAATAACTTATCCATTGCAAACATGATTTTCAACGTCAAAAGAATACACCTTCCTAATACAAATCACATGTCAACATTTGCAATATCAAAAGTTGAAGTCATCATAGTAACGGTCATGAACAAGACATTACATACCTTCCTCCTTAAAAGAATCATCGTCCTGATGATTAACTTAATCAAACCATTAGGGTTTTAGGAAAAAATTTAATTATTGTCCTTCCATTCATATGTCCATAACAGGACTAAATTTGAAAAATTCAAGTTTTCAAAACAGTATTTAAATTATCTGTCAAATTGTTCAGTAACTGCCCAAGCCTTTGGCAGATTTAACATCAAAATATGAATTAAATGTTTTAGATTTTATCAAATTTTTTCAGAATCAATTCTGATCAAACAAGTATGGAAAAGTAGATCTCATATCTTCGAGATTTTCCCAGGTTGCACTTTCTTCATTAAACTGGTCCCACTAGACCTTACATTGACTTATTTCATGATTTCTTAAGTGCAACTGGTGAGTTTCCAGCACTCGAATGGGTTTAACCACGATTATTCCTGGGTCTTGGACCTACAAGGAATTCCAATTTAACACATGTGATAAATCTGAAATGTATTTCTTAAGCAAAGAAATATGGAAAAAATCATGCATTCGTGATAAAAGTAAGGAGGTAAAGCTAAATGATAAGCTACAATGGTTGATTACTTCAAACTATCTCAAATGGTCCCACATAACGAGGTGATAACTTGGTAGCCTTGCCAAAAGTTATAGAACTCTTTTTTCGGCTTAACCCGAAGAAAGACCTTCTCACCAAGTTCAAATTTCCTATCCACCCCGCTTTAAGTTTGCATAAATTTTCTGCCTATCTACAGCTTCCTTCAAGTGTTCATGAATCATTTTAACTTGTTCCATTTCTGTAAGGATTTCAGGCCCTATCACCTCTCTATCTTAATGATGTCCCAACTAACAGGGGTTCTGCATTTCCTTCCATATAGTGCTTCGAAAGGTGCCATTTTTAGAGAGGCATGATAAGTATTATTATAATCAAACTCAACTAATGGAAGGTACTCCTCCCATTTATACTGCTAATCCATACAATACATTCTTAGCATATCCTCTAAAACCAGGGTTCATTTTAAGACACCTCTATAAAATTGTAGGCGGAAAATACTCGGCGAATATCCCCGGAACCAGTTTCAGCAAAAAGAGTGAATTTGACAGTATTCCAAAACCAAATTTTTTCCTTGGTTTTTCTTGGCTGCATCATTGACGAGCGACAACAAGATGCCAATAATAATTCTTGACGCACGTCAATGGAACGTCAATAGTCTTGGCTGATGCGTGACAACAAGGCGTCAATAATCATTCTTGATGCGCATCAATGGAACGTCAATGGTCTTGGTTGACGTGTGTCAATGGATCCAATTATCACGCGTCACTACTTTCAGTTGACGTGCATCAACTGATTCATTTGATGCGCATCAACGTATTCAGTTGTCACACGTCAACTGAATCTACTGACGCGGGTCAACAGGTTTTATTGACGCGCGTCAATATTTCCAGTTGACACACGCCAATAAAATCAATTGACGCATGACAACTGGAGCCATTGACATGCGTCAATTGAATCTCTTGACACAGGTCAATGTATTCAGTTGTCACGCGTCAATTGGTTCTGTTGATGCACGTCAATAGTTCCTGTTAACGCACGTCAATAGAACCAATTGACGCGTGAAAACTGGAGCAATTGACGTGCGTCAGGTAAGACCATTGACGCGCGATTTAGCCTATAAATACCCTTCAACTAGTCATTTTCTCGTTTACACCTTCTCGCTCTTGAATTTTTACAGGTCTCAATCGTTGTCAAAGAAGAGAATCCAAGCACAACTATAATGTCAACTTCACATGCTTCCCAACTGCAAACTCAGGAAAAAAATCAAGAAGAGAATCCAATTCAATCCATGGCCAAGATCATATACATGAATACCTTATGCCCTCACATCCATACTGTTTTAAAGATGTCTTTAGAATATAAAGATTTGATGGATGCGTGTGAATTTACAGGGCTCGTTAATATGCCCCATTTTGAAACAGATCCAGATATTTTGAATTACATTCTGTCATCCTATAATTCAGAGGATGGCCTTTTTTATGTGACTCTGAATGATGGCTGAATGTTCCAATTCAGTATCGAAGCAAATGACATCCATCGGTTTACGGGCCTTCCGTTCAGAAATTTACCAATTGTTACAACCAAGGCAACACTCCTGGAAGAAGACAAGAAATTTCTCGAATCAACGTTCGGTTTCCATGTTGATTGTAAGTATAATTCATTTTAATTCATATTTTTTATTCCGATACAATTTTCACTGTTTCACATTTGCAGCCCATGTCAATAAATCTAGGCATGGTGTGGATACGCAATCAATTGCACACCACTTTCTTGCTGCATTTATTTCATTTTTTCAATCCAGAATTGTTTTGTAGGGTCGCCAAATAGATATACCAAATTGGGCCATTGCATACATTGTTGCCACTATCTCAAAACAAAAATTTGATTGGTGCACCTATCTATCCAAAAAAATAAGAACTGACCTAACAAATTCAAAACTTTCAGAAAAACCTGTCATTTATTCAACAAACTATCTCCTCAGCCTTTATTATGAGGCACTTTTAAATTTAAAAGATAAAAAAAATCCTACTTGCACTGATGAGGATTTGATGAAGTTGTCAATTCCATTTGAAGAACAACAGGTATAAAGTATTTACTTTGTATTTCAATTTTTGACATTACACTGTGTAGTTATTAACACTTAAATTTTAATTTTTTACAGAGAAGATTTATTGAAGCCCTTCCCCGAAAAAAGGCGTTATCGAGAGGAAGAGGCCAACAACACACTGAGGCTTCGGGGGACTCCCAATCTGAAATGGAAGCTCACTCCTCTCCAAACTCTCAATAGTTTGAACTCGTTAAACGCCAGAGAAGTAGTACCTTCTCATATATTATTTACAATTTACAAAGTTGCATATTTATTTTTCAAGTTAAATTTTAACCAAATGAATTGACAACATTTAATATTGATGAATTGCAGGGACTTTGGAACATACACTTATTTTAGAAACTCAACCTTCTTCCCCAAATCACTCCATACAGTCGCATGCATTCATATCTTCTGAATAAACCCTGAATAAAACTCCTACAAGGCCACCCTTAGCACCGAGAAAAAATACCCCTCGACAAGAAGGTACAACTTTTCGATAGTACGTTTAATTTCGTAGTTTTTGCCTTTTTGAATTGTTTTCCTATTTTTCATTTTTTTCTTGTACTTTTCAGCACATGTCAGTCCTGATCAAACCGCGGCACCGACACCCACTCAACCAATAATTTTTAAAATGCCAACCAGAGGAACAATGAAAAAGAACATTGGTAAACGCATGCCACTTGCTCCGGCCCCTAGTGGGACACTAAACATTGCCTCCTCCTTTCGAATTCCAACTCTCTCACTCGGTGTCTTGCCCAGTGCAACGGGCATATCAGTGTTGAACAATATAAATTTAGATGAATATTATTTGGGCATTGATAACAATGACCCAACTGGTTTTTTCAATACCCGCGAGATGATTCAAGGCCAGTAGGTATACTTCAAATTTCAATTTAAATATGCTCTAAAATTTTGAATTACATTTTGATTTAAATTTATTTATCTAAATCTTGATTTATTTTTTCACAAATAGGATCAGCCCACCCAAAGGCAGAAACAAGTAGCAGTTGATCTTGCTGAAAGCCCCCATACTTCTCCAGCAAGATCATCTTCATCAGATTCAAATAGTGAACAGTTGCTACCTTTTCCTTTGGAGAACTTAATTGGTTATGATTGTCAATCCCATGTCAGTGAGTTTATTCTTCCTCATATCAATCAACTTATAGAATGGGAGAGAAGGGCTAAAGTTTTTATCAATGAGATTATTAGTCGTTATGAAAATTATTGGCAACGGGATAGTTTATACGCTGTAGTCCAGAATCAACCTGCGAAGATGGATTCCGTACTTACCCAAGTAAGAAGTGGGACTTTCACGTATAACAACAACTATAAAGATGAAATTTTAGATAAGTCACTAAACAAATTGGAAAATATTAGTGCCGAGGCCCAGGCATATTTTAACAAATGGTCCAAGGACAAGGATTTGGTAGCAATTGCAAATGCCGAAAGAGATAGAGCGGTTGTAAGTACTATTACATTCAAACAATCATTCTTGTTAATTTGAAATTTTCATTTTTTAGTAATATTTTGAGTTGACATTACTCTTTTTGTGCAGTTGAAATATAAAAATTTGAAGAGTCAGGCGAAGGTATTGCAAGTTCACTTGGAAACATCAAAGAACAGTTTCTCCGCAGCAAAAAATTTGAAGCAAAATATTGTTTTGGTTAACAAACAAAACAATACACTAAAGAAGATAATTAAAGAGCATGGTTTCGACCCTGACATATTATTCAAAGCTAAAGCAGCAGCTGATCCAAATTTACTGTCGCATGGAGATGCGACAAATCAAGAAGAAAGAATTTTAAAAAATCTGGACAGTGCTGCAGAAGATCTTATAAGTTCAGGGGTTATTTCTACTGTTGGGGAAAGGGGTACAACCACAGTGGAAGAAGCCATTGGGGAAGAGAGCAAAGGAGTACAATTGGATAAAGAAAAAGAGGGTTGAAAACTAGAAACTTTTATTATTGTGGAAACTTTAAATATTGAATTTGAAAACTTCTACTATTGAGTATGGTATTTGAATTTAATTATATGGATTTATATACAATATTTAATTTTAATTGCATTAGATGGTGATTATCATGAATTATATGTATGTTTCTTGTTTACTTCCATTGTCATGAATTGTATGTGGACGTAGATGATGAATAATGATAATTGATAATTAATGATAGATGATGATGAAAGACGATGAATGACGATAATGATATGATATATATGGATGATGATCAATTTAATGTGGACATAGATTTATCATCAAGCATAGTAATTCTTCTTCTCTAGACTTTTGAACTTGTTTTAAGATAATTATTCTCTATACTTGTAACGATATGATCATAATGTCATTAGAATGGATATAGATGATATATAAATGGAATGTGTTATAATGGATATAGATGAAATTAATGATTAGAATGGATATAGATGACATTAGAACGAATATAATTGTAATGATATGATTATGAATTATTTTAAAAAAATGGAATTGTTTTAATAAATTTAAATTAGATAAATAATTGTGTTAATAATAATTGTAGTGTCAGGACTCAGGATATGATAATGATATGGTGATGATATGATATATATGGATGATGAGGAATTTTATGTGGACTTATATTTAAGAAATAATCATCACTGGTAAGAAATTAAACATAATTGCAAATATGATAGGGTTTAGCTTACCTCTTGCGTATTAGATTGCTGTGAAATCATCAACGGTAATGTGCTAGATATTTGTTTTACCTGACATTATAGATAGAGGGGTGAGTTGCCTGACATTGTCAGTCCTGAGAAGTGCAAGCAACATATTTAAATATATAGACCAACAATATCTTTAAATAAATGTAAATATATAGAATTAGACCTGTAACATCTTTAATGATAACAAGAGCTGAAAAAATGTAAAGTAACAAACAATAAGATTATGTTTAAGAAGATACCTATTTAAAATTGAAATCATCACCGGTAATGTGCTAGATCTTTGTCTTACAAAAATTAAACACAAAAAATGGATTAGTAGATAGATGGGTGAGTTTCCTGACATTGTCAGTCCCGAGAAGTAACAGCTTCCTCGGATGGATGTCAACCCACGTTTTCAAAAAGTAAAAAGATTGTATTTAACTAAATGTAAATACATAGACCTGTAACATCTTTAATGATAATTAGAGCTGAAAAAAATGAATAGTAACAAACAATAAGATTAAGGGGAAAAAGATACCTCCTTAAAGTTGAAATCATCACTACCACTGGTAATGAGCTAGATCTGTGTTTTAAGAAAACCCAACATGAGAAATGGATTAGTAGATAGATGGGTGAATTGCCTAACATTTTCAGTCCTGAGAAGGACCTATAAAAAGATTGTAGTTAAATAAATTTAAATATATAGACCTGTAACATCTTTAATGATAAAGATAAAGATAAAGAAGATACCTATTTAAAGTTGAAACAATCCATTATCAATAGCTTCATCAAACTCGATGTTGTCTTCTGTAGAATGTGACAATGAGCCAATTACACTCTCAAGGTTGGGAATATTTGTACTTGTAGCTGTATTATTCACACCTCTTCTTTCATAAAGGGAATTCCAGTGCGTAATTTCTCTTTCGAACGGAAAGGTTTTGATGGAGTATCAAGAAACATAACACCTCATGTAACTTTCCAAATTTTTATCCAACCTGTCTCCCAGTTTTGATTTTATAAATGACAATGCACTGAAAATCGTTTCATCCTCCACAGACCCCAAAATCATTGTTTGGCATAACTCATATAATCTGAAATATTCATTGATATCTTCTTGTAAGATAGAACTTTGATAGATTCCTCGCCACAGCCTTGTAATAGCACCACTTTCAGAAGGTTGATCTAAATTCTTATATTGGTTCCTCATTGTTGTTGCAAAATTTGTTGACTGAAACTTTAATAAATTGGCATTCAGTATACCTTTGATTTCCATACCATTGAGCTCTGACGTGTTTGTAAATTGTTCCATTATTGTACCCATTGATTTATGGAAATGCTTTCTGACAAAGTTTGCACGGCCACCTTCAGTATTCCAAAAATTAGGATTCATCACACCCATGGCTTCCAGAATTTTATCTTTACAGAAACGTTCCCTAATTTCTAATGACAAGGTTTCTGAAAAAAATTTAAGCTTTATTCTTGTTTCAACTATAACAGACTCAAACAAATTACGTGTCACAGGAACATCTTCTCATTCCGATCTTGTAATATCTTGACATTTTTTGCAAAATGTGCAGTGGTATTTCCCTCCCATTAACAATGATGTAGAGGTGATCGTGGATATTAAATCTCAAAAAGGTGTTAGGATTTTTAAGATCTAATAAATCTTTCCAATTTTCAAAAACAGGTGCATCAAAACTATCTTGGGAACAATACAATATATCAAGACTTTGACATACCATTTTTCTCATCCGTATAAAATCCACAATATAGATTAATCTACCATGTGCATGCTTCATCAGTTTATTGATCTCCTTTAACATTGGAAGAATACCAACCAGTGTAAGAAATGTTTCCAAATAAGTTAAACGAAACAACAAGTCCCTTGCCCTATCAACTTCATGACAATATTTGTGCATGAAACCAACCAATGAAGGATACTCCTCACGAAATCTGCATGCAGGTTCATACAAAGAGATCCATCTAGTCTCCACATCCTTCAGAAGTTTTTTGCCATCTGTAATTCCAAGTGTAAATTTTTCGAACTCGAGAAATCACTTTGGGCTGCTTGACATATAGGCATGAAGTTCTCTTATAAGGTCTTCTAATTTAGCAACATTTTCGTGGTTGCTTACCATTTTATACGCTAAATTCATTCTGTGAGCCATACAGTGAATTGGTAGTATATATGGGGCCACTGTTTTTTGTAATATAACATAGATCCCTGTTCGGTGACCCTGCATGACAGATGCACCATCTACTCCAACGCATACCAACTTTGTAGCAATTTCATAATCAGTCATTCCAGCAACATCTTTCAAATGAGAAACAACTATTTTATGTATGTTTTTGGCATTGTAGTTTTCAACCATTTTCATAACACCCAACAGATGAGGTTTCCTTATATGATTTTCTAAAGTATAGACGTGGATACATACCCATGCGGTGTTGTCGACTGCTGTCACTTCATCAATTGAAAGAGAGATACAATTTTATTTTTTTACATTCTCTTTCAAATCTTCCTTCTCTATCATCGAGAGGCATTTTTCCATTTCCCATCCACTACTTTCAAACCAATGAGACCGAGGTACATTCAGCATTCCGTTAAATTGATACAAAAATTTGAAATTGAGGAAATCCGAAATCGCTCTTCCTTTTTTTAGTATTTGAAAAAGAGTAGAGAATTGTATGAGTTTTGCATGTAGATTTGTTTCTTTCATCTTACCAATATGCGATGTGATCGTTCCTCCCTTTTCCAACAGATGTCTGTGTTTTTTCTGCTCTGCCTCATATTCTGCTTTGTATCTAACATGCATGCATTCTTTTTCAGTTTTCCACCTATGTGTTTTGATTTTCTAGCCATCCGCCCCCGTTACAGTTAAATATTGTTTTCCACAATGTTTTTCTATAGTGTCCAGCTTCGGTTGCATTTTTTGTTGCTTTCCCAATTTCCACGTACATATTGTACATGTACATTCAGATGGGATCTCTTCAAAATTAGATGATTGTACAGGTTCAATAAACGAAAATTTAGCTGCCCAATCAAACTTGTATGTCCTGCCAATGGTCCACATGTTCTTGTTAGTTTTCAAAGCTTTACTTTTATGAGTAGAATTTTGAGCAATATCACAATCACCTAGTTTCCTCTTTCTTGGACTGGAGTTTGATTTTGATTTCTGTCTTCCATTTTGCTGAGCATTTGTATCTGTGATATATAGCTGCACTTCTGGTTGCACCCCAACAGGAACAATATCTTCAAGATCTGAAATATTATCGTAGGTTTCATTTGTTTGACTTTGATACTGTGCAAACTGCATGTCCACCTCAATAATACCTTCCACACAGTCAGTATTCTAGTTCTTTGTGGTGGCATCTATATGATTGGTATTTACAATATCTGTATCCACAGAGTTTCCAAAATACTTGAAGAGTGATTTCTGAGATTTCTTACTTACTTTTAGGTTATTCGTATTCTTTGAGATGACACCTTCCATTATTCTGAAGAGAGTCCTGCATCAGCAAAAGAACCAAGTAGCAACTCTGTCCACTGTCTGAGGTCTTGTCGCGCGTCCCCTATCTGAGGTCTTTGTCACTTGTCAACTCTGCACTTGTCATGCGTCAACAACCCATTCCCTGTCACGCGTCCACTGTCTGACTATGCTGTCACGTGTCAACACTACCCTTGTCACGCGTCAAATACTTTTCCCAAGTCACGCGTCAACACTTCCCCTGTCACGCGTTAATACAACTCTTGTCGCGTGTCAACAATGCCCTTGTCACGCGTCAACACTGCATTTTTCATGCGTCAACAATCACAGGCTAACCGTAATCTGAATCTCTTGTGCTTAAGGGTATGTGAGTTCAAATTTCACAATATTGGTAATTTGGTAAGCTACTTGAGGTATACTACCCAGTGAATCACGTAGGTTTTTATAGGAGATGTTTTCAAATGAAGGCGAAGCCGACCCCCAAAAAAAAATACTATATATTTTAGGCGAACAGGACACCGACCCACTCCGAATAATTCACCTTTTCAAATTTTCCTAAAATGAAAATTTCACCATATTATGAATATTCGCCACTAAAATTATCCCTGTCTAAAACTTGATTAACTCTTTCAGTCTATCCATCCATTTCCGGGTGATACGCAGAATTGAAATTCAGTTTAGTTTCCAGAGATGCATTAAGCACTTTCCAAAATCTTGATGTCATTCTTGGATCTCTATCCAATATGATTAATTCAAGTATTCCATGTAACCTGAAATTCTCATGCACAAATCTTCTTGCTAACACAGGTGAATCATCCTTTAGATTACCAGCAATAAAGTTTTCTACCTTTTAAAGGATGAAACGAAGACCGAGACGATCACAAAAATGAGATTACTGTGATGAGGGCAATGAACCACGCAAAGTAACACTTTTGAAAAATTTCAAAATTTTCATTTTTATTTTTTTAAAAAATAATTTTGCAAAGTCAAAATTAGCTGATAACAATTGCGGAATGCTGTGAGGGTACAGTAAACCAGCTAGATGCATATGGTCCACTTTAACTTATTGACATTCCAAATAGCGTGTCACGATTTCCATCACATCCTTTTTCATCCCTTTCCAAAAATATTGTTGTTTTATATTAGCCAACATCTTTGTATTGCCATGGTGTCCAGAAAAAGGTGAGTTGTGAAATTCAACTAATAATTTCTTTCTTAAATCATTTTCTGAAGGTATGTATACCCCGGTTTTCAAACCACAAAATTCCTTCATTGTCGAAATGAAAACCATTATATCTTGCATCATTTATATTTGCAAAAAGTGTTGTTGTTACTTGCTAAAAATAAGAATCAGATTCCATGACACTTTTCACCTCATCTTTAAACTGAGTTTCTTAATGTTATAAGACCATAAATGTGCTTCCTACGAATTAGAGCATCAGCTACTCTATTTTCCTTACCTTTAATATAGCTTATATCAAAATCATACTAAGATAGAAATTTCAACCATCTTCACTATCTTGCATTTAGGTTTGGCTGATTGAAAATATACTTCAAGCCAAGATGGTTAGTTTTTAGTTCAAAAGGTCTGCCAAGAAGATAATTCCTCCATATTTTAAGGGTATGCACAGTGGCAGCAAGGTCTAGGTCACATGGAGCATAATTTCATTCATTTAAACTTGAGTTTTCCTACTTTCATAAGCTATTGACATGGTCATCCTGTACAACAAAATACCTCTTAGTGCCCTATCCAGATGCATCTGTTACAATAATACAGTCCCCATTTGGAACATGTATAATCAAGAATAGGTGTTGTAGTTAATTGATTCTTTAGAATCTTGAAAGAATATTGGCATTTATCATTCCAAACATTTTTATTATCTTTCTTTTGTAATGAACTTATTGGTGCAACAATCTTAGAATAGTATTTAACAAACTTTCTATAGTAACCAGCAAGACCCATGAAGCTTCTAATTTCATGCACATTCTTGGGTACAGGCCACTCAGTTATAGCTATGATCTTCGAAGGATCTATAACTATTCCATTTTTCTTATTACATGTCCCAAATAGTGTACTTCTATGTCATAGAAGGAACATTTAGACAACTTACCATACAACTTTCTCTTTCTTAAGATTTCCAAAACTATCTTCAAATGCTCATGATGTTCTTTAATACTTTTAGAGTATATGAGAATATTGTCCAAGAATACAAGCACAAACTTGTCCAAGTATTCTTGAAAAATATTATTCATCAAATTCATAAAAGTGGCAGGTGCATTTGTCAACCCAAAAGGTAAAACTGTGAATTTGTAATGCCCATACCTTGTTCTAAAATTTATTTTATGTATGTCTTCATCCTTTATTCTCAACTGATGATATCCTGATCGAAGATATATTTTAGAATACACCGATGCTCCATGCATTTGATCAAACAGATCATCAATTCTAGGAAGTAGATATTGGTTCTTAATAGTTTCCTTATTCAACATTCTGTAATCAATACACAATCTAAGTGTGCCATCCTTCTTTTTCACAAATATTACCAGTGCTCCCCAAGGTGAGACACTCGGTCTTATCAATCCTTTTGACAAAAAGTTCCTGTAACTGAGCCTTAAGCTCTACCAATTCAATGGTAGTCATTTTATAAGGTGCCTTGGATATAGGCTCAGTTCCTGGTTTGATCTCTATTGTGAAGTCAAACTCCCGTTTGGGTGGAAGACCCCGGTAACTCTTCCGGAAATACATCTCTAAAATTTCGTAACAAAGGATATTTTTCCATAAAATCATTACCTTCTTCTACAGTTTCAGAAATCTTTACTGTATACAAGGTACAACCTTTGTTTTTTTTTTTTCCTTTTTAAGTTACATTGCTGATAACTTCCTAACTGAAATCTCGTGTTTTACACCCCTGAATGACCGCTGATTTCTGTAGATCATCTAAACAACTAATATGTTTTTCAAAACAATCAACCTTTGCTTTATACTCAGCTAGCTAGTTAACACCTATGATTACGTCATAAGACCCCAAAGGAGCAACATAAAGGTCAACTTCTGTGGAAAAACTAGGAAAGTTAAGGACTACTTCCAAAAAGACACATACTAACCGTATGAGTAGCATTATTTCCATAATGCACAGTCCACAATTTATCCATTTTCTCATGTTTTCTTTTTTAATTTCCAAGCTAACTTAGTAGAGATAAAACATTCAGTAGCTCAATAGTATCAAAAAGTATAGTCACAGGTATATCGAATAACTTACACGGAACTTCTATGGGTGTGACTTGATTTTCGGCTTGCTTGTCAGCTACCGCAACATGTATCCTATGCTGCTGATTGCAGTCATCCTTCTTCAAAGGAAAATGACTCACGTAATGATCCTTGCCATAATTAAAACAGCCTCCAACAGGCCCCTTCCTAGGCTCAAATTTATTTCTAGCCTTGAAGTTATCATTCTGGCTTCCATAGGACTTCTGTCCATTATTATTGTTCTTGACAAAGTTGTTCCACATACTAGCAAAAAGTTTGTTTATTGTTATTCTCTTATTATTATCAGTGGAATTTTTTTTTTCATGCCAAACCTCTTCCAAGGTCCCTTTTTAGGTGCAAGAGATGAAGAAGAGTTTGGAACCTTCTTTCTAATTTTCTCTCTATGAGCAGAGATTGCTCTTAATTTCTATTCTTTTGCCTTATGGATTTTTCAACAACCCCTTCCATAGTGGTTGGAATGTGAACATCCACCTCGCCTCCTATAATGGGATTTAATCCCATAATAAATTTTTGTATCCTGAACTTCTCGTCATAGTTTGATACTGAGGCATGTACTTAAGGAGTTTAGTAAACCTTTCCCCAATACTCTGTCATAGTTAACTTTCCTTGAGATAAGTTCTGAAATTCAGTCATTTTTTTTATCATAGAAAAGTTGAGGGAGCCATCATTGCCTAAAGTAACTTTTAAATTGATCCCAAGTTTATGTCTTCTTTTGACCATATTCAACTCAGCCTTACGACTATCCCACCATGAAGATGCCTCATGAGAAAGTTGATATGCTCCCCATATTGCTTTTGTTTCCTCATAGAAGTTTCTTATAGTCAAAGTACTTCTCCATTTCACTGAGCCAGTTCTCATCCCCATCCCCAAGTGTAGTTCCATCAAACTTAGGAGGACTTATTATTTTTATATCATTGGTGAGTTCCGCTGCTAATCTTTCCTTTTTATTTTTAGGCTGATTAGGTATGTTTACATTACTATTATCAACACCCAGATTTCCCCCATTGGTGTTGTCCACAGGAGGTGGCTGATTGTTCATTATCAACATCTTCTTCCTCCTCCTCATTTCCCATTACTTGACTATTCCAATACAAGCCAGACGATCCCTCGTGTCCAACAGGAAAGAAAGGATCTCATCAAGTTTTTGGGTAGTAGCTGCTTCTCCACCCAGTGGCAGGTTGTTTGCAGTATTTCCTCTTGTTCTAACCATTTTCTATTTACAAGAAAATTTAAGTTTTTTATTAGATTATGGACACAATAGGTCTGAGATTTACAACCTTCAGCTCTGATACCAAGATGTAACATTCCCATTTTAAAGCTTTAGAAACAAGGGATTTTTTTTTAAATAGCATTCTTTGTTCTAAATTATCATAATTTAGAACACACATTTCAAGTTTTTAAATAATGTTATCTATTCTAAATGATCATGATTTAGAACACACATTCCATGCCAATCAATCTCATAACAGATAACCATATGCAGCTGTAATGACTCGATGAACTGCCGATCTCTCATTTCATGACTCAAAGTTTCATCGGTCTCTCATTTCATGACTCAGTTTCTTACCGATCCTTCATGTTGACTCAATGTATTGTATACTAAGTATGCTTGGTTCTCTTACCCTTTTTGGGGTATTGAATTTTTCTGTTTAAGAGGCCTATCTGAATATTTGTTACCAATATTTCATCTGAAATCCCTGCTTCTTAAACTAGGTGATATAAGGACAACAGGCAACCAGTAGCTTGCGATACTTTGGCCAAATATTTTCACATGCCTTGCATGATCATATTCCTAGATGGCATACTCATCGAGGGAATACGTCCTTCACCCCCACTTCATCTGTTATCTAGAATGGTCTTCACTGACTCCTATCAGTCCTCTTGTCTAAGGCTTACCATAACCCAGATTAGCAACATAAAAAGGTATAGAGCATCACTCGCGGTGACTAAGGGTACATAGACATACTCAATAGTCAACCTAAGTCGATTGTGTGTGTCTAGTTACCTTTAGTCATCATGAGTTTCCCCCTATACAAAGGCATATCCCTAACCTGACCTAAGGTAAAACTAAGGTCAAGTCCAAGTTTATGTAGATCTAGATGATCCAATTCGGAAGGGTGTTGTGACGTGTCAACTGCAACACTGTGCCATTATGAAGACCCCGGTCTTCATGATGTCACAATACTACAGTTGGCATGTACCAACATCCTATGGAATCACCTCATCTAGAAGTACATATCCAGTTAAGAAGTTAAACACTTACTTATCTTCTTAATTAAGATTCAATTTCAGCAACCCTGTTGAATCCTTAATTTCTTTGTTCATTAAGGTTGCTAACCATTAATGATTGATAGTTACCATGTAGATAAATCTATGATCAATCCCTCTTCCTGAAGGTTTGTATTTCATTCCATGGTATCTTATCATAAGATTCAAGCTCATAACAAAATTAATATACCACGGTAAGATTATCTTACGTTTCTTAACCAAGTTTAAGCATGATTAATTTTAGATTTTGGTTCCTTGTTAATAGACTTCATTAAGATGAAGTCTATTCATTACGTATGTATTTATTTCATTTCGGTTTCCATATTCTTATTTGATTTAACTAGAGGGAGTATGTTTTCTCAAAAGGTATTAACAAATGCTTATCCCCTTAGAATAATTACCTTTCTTTTATCTTTATATTCTTTTAGGGTTCATTGTTGCCATTTACTTTATACAAGAATTATAAATAGATTTCCCTCTTATTTACGTCATCTATTAAACCTTCATGATCTAGTTATGTTTCCATCTATTTGTGCCAACTTAGAAGTTGTATTCGATAAAGGAATAAAATATCAATTACCTTCCTATCAGTTTCATTTGAGTTCAACTGAAATGATTCAAAATAGATAGGTTCATGAGAGAGCAATGACAAGTTTACAAAATTTCCTTTACAGTAACCCAAAGTGAATAATACATCAAATAAAAACAACAATCAATCCTTTTCCCATTCCTCAATTAAATTATACATTTTACAAGTCTAAACATTTAGACTTCATTCCTGCCAATCTGCATTGATAAACTCAAACAAGAATACAACTTTTCCCTTTTTCAATTATATTACAATAAGAATAATAATTCCTCATAAAAGATGCATCCTTTAGGTAAACACAAGAGGCATAATAAAATAACTTTTCTTCTTTTGTCACTTACAGAATCTATCTGCAAAAATTGCTAGCACGGGTCAGTTCATCGAACTAAGCATGATAAGCACTAAATGTTAAAATGATGTGCTTTCAAACTAACTGTCTCATAAAAAGAACTCTACTTTTATGAAACATTTAGCAATTCAGATAGATATCTCATAAAGGAATGAGGATCCTAACAAGAAGGTCAGAATAAGAAATCCACAATGCATTATGTAAGTATCATGATCAAAGCAGCACTCTTCAACTAGTAATTTCACAAGAAGGATTACAACAGATAAGTGATAATACATCTCAATTACTTATCGAACTCATACTATAGATGCATGTAATTCTTTCTTGATTCAAACAAGTGTTCAAGAAGGGTACCACCCTACAGTTCTCAGAACTAAACTATTTTAAAGAAGCAATTAATCATAATCCACAACACTAACATAACTCTTCATGCAATATCAGAAACCAAATTCATTCTATCAAAAAGGATGGAATTAGGATGAACCAATTAATATTCTACACAAGAATTCCCTTCTTTCCAACATTGAATCAATATCAATCCAATTCCAATTTATCGATTCAAGGGAATAAGAAGTGCAGGATCCCGCCTAATTACCCATTCAGCCTCAACATGGTTAATACAGAGGAAAGAAAACAACAGTTGAAAAGTAAACAACTTAAGTCATCCTTCAGTGTTCAATGAACAACATGGTATTTAAAAATTCAGAGAAGAGAAAGAACCAAATGCAAATCCTTCTTACATTTGAAGAAAAACAATGATGCATACCTAGCTCAAAAATAGAGAGAAGATCCCAATAATCCATCCTATTAAAAGGTTAAAACACAATCGACATCCCAAGAAGACCAGACTGATCCTTACCTAACAGCATCCAGATCCAACAACCACTACCACACAAACAACATAGTCAAAATTGAATCGATATAAGATAAACAAAAAATCAAACAAGGTAGGGTCAAAGAGAGGGCTTCTCGTCAAGTAAAGAGAATAGTCACAGTCAACATAAAACTGATACAAGTTTCCAAGGCAACAAGCTTAACAACTAATTCCTTAGCTTCATTTCAATGAAGATAGCCTCGGTCTAGATGTTTCCTCATTTCCCAAATAGAGAGAAACCTACAAGGTATTCCTATGTACTCAAGAAAATTGAATACAAGCTACAACCAAGCCATCCATGTACCCACTTAATAGGAATCAAAGAAACAGTCCATACGTAAGAAAGAAAGGGCTCCATCCCATATTCAAACAAGATGAAGGCAATTCAAAGGGAGGTTCAACCCCAAGTCAGTTCTCAAAATCAAACCCAAAAGAAGGAGAAGAGTAAAATCAAACCCTTCTAACTCATATACTTCAATTAACTAAAACAGAATTAATCCATTCTTTCAACAACTTCTACAGATGTACATCAAAAGATTATTCACAAACTAATTCATACATGGAGGAGAGAGAGAAACATCAATATCCTTGCACAGTCCCAAGAGAAGAAGTTAAATCATAATTTACCAGATTTCGAGAAAGGAAGAATAAAACCAAACGAAATCCTCTCTTAACAGTTCCAAAAATTTCATAAATTCAAAATGTATTAAGCTCAGAAGGTGTCAACATATCACTGTTTCTTTAAAACAAGTTTGAATCCACAAGAAAACAACAAATCCGAAGACCCATTTCAACATAACTTAACAACAGTGATAAAATTCGAAGCCACTTCAGATTTTAACTGAAACATCAATTTTTCTTACCTTCTCCTAACAAAGGAAGATATTCCCGATCAAATTTTTAAACCAATCATTATTTTTCCTTAAACCATTTTAGCACAGGAGTTCAGAAGTCCACACGACTTAAACAACCTTCTAGTTTCAAATAAATAAACATGATTTACTCAACATGCATCAATGAAAAATACCCATTTTGAATCTTTTCCAAACAATAAACTCAAGCAGAATATCTCAAAAAAAATACACCAAGGAATTTCCACAAAACCATTCGTTTCTAAGAGCAGAGTTCTTTTAATGAAGATGCTTAATAAAAAGCAGAACTATTTAACAAGAAGAGCCTATCATGCCTGATAAAATTTCTTATTGATTTGTAGAAGATCTTCAGTCGATCTTCTCAAGAATCTCTTCTTTTCAAACCAACATCAACAGTCAAATCTCCCAAATTCCTCTACGTTTCCACAAGTTCAGAAATAGCCCCGAAGATACCCACGATTCCAATGGGTTGAAAAACAAGCTTGCTGGTTCGAAGAACCTAAACTCTCATGTAGAGAAAAAACCAAGAAAGATCCAAATGACCAACAAATTTCTCCAATTCCTCCTACCTAACTCCTAGGCAGGTTTCCTCCACTTGAGCAGCTAAGGCTATTGAATGTATTGAATGCATTGAATGCATTTAATGTTATTTCCCCCTCTTTCCTTACGCCACCGCCACTTCAAATTTGGTGAAACAAAATTCAAGAACTCCATTCATTTTAAATTTAGCAATGATGCCAGCTAGGCATCCCACCATCTTCTTATGCCTCCACCAATCTTGGTGAATTTAAGATGTAAGGAATGAAATCAATTCACATTAATAACTTAGAAACCACCACCACTAACCTTCCATTTTCCAAGTGACCCTCAGGTCCCCCTTTTCATCTTAGTAATAGTTTAGGTTACATTAGCATTGGTTAGGTTTTTCCACCTTAGTTCTTAGGTTAGTTCAAGACTCCTAGCCTTATAACATACCTCCTTAGGTTAGGTTATCACCTCTTAGATTAGAATTTATATAAGGTAGGAACCACAACCTAGTTTTTTGGCATCAACCAAAATAGTTTAGTAATAGGTCCTAGGTAAGTATTATTACCTTAGGTCAAAAATCCAATAGGGCAACATTATAGTTTGGGTCAGATCCAAATAACAACACGCATTCTAACCAAGGTTAAGGACATTTTCCTTATTAGCCCACAACATATCCTTAATCTCCTCACACTGATCAACATTACAAAACATTAATAAAGGAGGTCCAAATTTACATGTTTGCAGCATGATGCCGAGTAAGGACACTTGAAGCTAGGTCCTTCACAATTTATAACAAAATATTACTTGGTTCCATAATATGTTTCATTCAGCATGTCAATTAACAAGATGACAATAAAGAAGAACCGAAGCATACCTTGGATCAATGGAATTGATTCAAGGTGTTCTGTTAGCATATGGAAAATGTGAAACAAACAGTATAGATTTACAACCTATATTTCACATAGCATAATGGTTTCACTTCCAAGTAAATAGAATTACAGCTAGCATGAATTCTGAACAATAATAACTTATCCATTGCAAACATGATTTTCAATGTCAAAATAATACACCTTCCTAAGATAAATCACATGTCAACGTTTGCAATGTCAAAAGTGGAAGTCATCATAGTAACGGTCATGACCAAGACGTTACATTAAGCATGTTATTTGAGTCAATATAGTAATAAAGTCTATACATTCATGAAAACATGTATCTTATAGTTTGTCCAAGAGTCTCAAAGGATGTGAGAGAAAAATGGGCTATATAGATGTTTCTCAGATGTGTACAGTGGTATTGATCAAGTAAGTGTTGAAAATGGCTAAGTATGTTCTTATGAGGTCTTAACTGAGATAAAAATATGGGTATGGTACTTCAAATGGAATAAATCAAGTCTATGGTATTTCAATGGTTAAGAGTAAATAATTGAGACTTTATCATCAAGAGTATACAAGGTGGTGAGAGAGATATGAATTGATTGATATCTTCTCCTACTGAAAAAATCCCAAGATATTACAAAGAGACTACTTGAATCCTGAGTCAGAGGAAACAAATCATCAAATTGCGTTATGGTATGTGGGCTCTCATGTGAAGTATTGAAATCAAGAAGAAATTTTTTGTGAAGAAATATCAGGTGTCTAAGATGTTGAAATTTTTTTAGGGAATTGTATAAATAAGGTTATTTTTATCAGAAATGAGGTTCTTAGGCCAAAAAAATCATGTTCAAAGTATGTGTATGCTATTGAGAAATGATTTTAAGTGTTGGTAGCTATGTGAGGTCTGTAAGGATTCAATTTTACTTCTAATAAGGTATGAAGATTAAGATTTTTCTCTGTAGGTAATCCTAATTTATTCATGGAAGATTCTATAGAGTTGATATGAGTAGGTTACTTCAAGAAAGTGATCTTATGATGTTTGAGAGGGCACAATTGGCCTCAAAATGTAAAGTATATTGTGACCCCGTCTCTATTAATAATTGATATTAATTATTCCAAGTATGAAAGTGTTATGAGTTCAAGAGGTATCAATCAAGTTTGTGTTAGTAGAGCTATAAGATGTGACATATCCCATGTTTTATTAAGTCTGAGAAAGTGTCAAGTAATTATAAAATTGAAAGGAATCTTGTACATGGTCAAGTAGGTTGTATTGTACAGTAAGTTTGTGTGTTTATAATATTTGTGTTGAATAAGTATTGTGTCTGGTCAAATATCAAAGAGATGAAGTACATCACAATGAAAGGTTACAAGCCTATGAAAACCTAATGAGGTCTGAGGTGTTTAACAAAGCAGTAAGGTCAGTGTTATCATGAGGTTGAAGAATCTTACATATGTAATTAGATATTAATCTCTATTTTTAAGCCTAGGAATGAATGGTACGGGTTTCAAGGTGCTCAATAAGGGTTGCAGAGGTATGCTAGCCATGTTGAAGCACTGTAGCAGTCCTATAGGCTAGAGAAGTTCATATAATGGTTGCATCATCTTTGCTAAAATATGTAGGTGTTTTATTGGCACTAAAATATGGTAAATGGGCCATTAAGACTCTTGAAGATTGTGTTGTACTTTAATGAAGGTGCAAGGTATTAAGAGGGTCTATATAGTTGTAAGGATAAATAAATTTGAAGATGAAATGTTCCTAGGTATTCATCAATTGTTACATGACTGAGAAAGTAAAGTTTGATCAAGAAGAACATTTATGATGCTAATATGAGGATGAACATGAAATACGATAGGCATGTGAAGTTTTTAAAGACAAGAACAAGGTGAGTGATACTTATTAGTACTATGAAAAAGCTTATATGTAATGTGAAAGGTGTCAAGTTAGTGTTACATGCCTATGTAGTTCTATTTAGATAGGGGGGGTCTTTTTGTGATCTCAAACAAGTGTGAAAAGTGTTTAACTATATTGAATGGAAAAATGGAGGATAAATTGAAGGTGAACCTAAGAGGTAAGAAATTTCTTAGTTTAAGACAATATTACAACATGAATAAAGGTTGAAAACACTAAAGGAGTGCCTCAGAGCTGTTTTGAAGTGTGATTAATCTCCAAGTCATGTAATCAAGGTAAGAGTCCAATTTTTTTTGTTTTCTTCTTTCTAGAGGAGGATGATATAATGTTAGGGGGAGCTATAATGAGTTGAACCATGGTGTTTATGAATGCCTAGAGCATATATAAGTCTGTATCTACTTGAATGAAATTGGAGTTTAGGGACAATGGTCCTAAAGTGTGGATATGTAAGCATTTGAGGAAAAAATTGTGTTCTCAAGCATGGAATAAATCTAGAAGATAGTGTTGAGTTTGAATGAAGGCCAATATGGAGAGTATATACTCAAGGGGAGATATTTTGATGCTCATATCAGGTCCATATGATATTGTGGAAGACAAGGAAGAGAGATTTCAGTCCAAGGGGGGTAACTTGTGCAATTCAATTGGTTTTGTACATTTTTATCATTATGTGTTGTCTTTTTCCATGTAGTAGTGTCATTGTATCCTTTCTCATAGATATTAAAGGGGAGAGAAGCATCAAAAACATGGAAAAAAGGTCATGCAACTCTTGGTATTATTAGTTGCCATCAATTTTTCTGAAGGTGGTTGCCATCAAAGATAAAGGGGGAGATTGTTGGCCATTGTGTGTTTGTGTTGTCATTGATGTAAATTCCATTGATGGAAAAGGGTGTCATGAGGTCATGCATGTCTCCACGAGATGTTAATAAATTTTAAAGCATGAAGGTTTATTGGTAGTGACTGAGTTTGGTGATTCCTATGAGGTCCTAGTGTGTAGTCTTTTTTTACCACCTGAAGATGCTATGTGTGCTAGCACTTCATCCATTCAAAACCAAATGATCACCCGAAGCATGAAAATCTACCAAGTCCCTCATTTGTGTTGGCTTGCCAAGATGTTAGCATGCATATTCATGGTTTCCAATACCAAATTATACATTCAAATGTAGATGATTACATACATCATAAGGAAACACACGTGATAAGAAAACATAACAGATCAAATAAGTTCTAAGATTAATTACACGACATGATCACCATGTTCATACTCATTAATCACCATAATACATACATAATGATCCATTAATAACAAAAGGACTACATAGGAGAATTTGAATACATAACAATAATATCACAGAGTCATGTGCGCTAATATATTAATGAAGTGTAACCCTATCACATTGAATGACGTCTAATACAATGGATTACCTATAGTATTTATAGGAGTTGGGACTTTCCCTTCACCGAATATGCTTCCTCAAAATATTTCACATGCTTAAAATATACATGTGTACATACAAAAGTAATAATAAAGCATGCATGCTTTCCTAACAAGCCTAATAATAAATTAAATCTATAAATAAAACCCTATTTAATCCTATTATTAGCTTGATCCATGCATGACCTTCCATCTTCACTTTATGCTAAAAATAGATCTTTCTTGGCCTTCAATTCTCCTTGATTTTCTCCTTAGCGTGATCCGTACTCTAACTCATTATTTCTATTTTTAGCCTGTACATGCAAAAATTCTTGGGTTTAGACTTTTTGGGTGTGCACCACTTCAAATGAATTTTTAATGTATTCACGCACTCCACTTATGCGCCCCAATATTCCATGTGCCTTCTTAATACTTAGTCAATTTTTCTAACCCAACATTACCCCACACTAATTACATTGTTTTCCTCTGCAATGAGGTTGCACAACTCATCTGTCTAATGAATAAAAGAATGAAGAATGTCCATAAAAGAATGAATTAATGGAAGAATTCCCAATGTGTCTTACTGCTCATTTATCCTCTAAACCCCTGATAAACTATGCCACCCTCTTATTTCTTTGTCTCCTCAGCCTCAATTTCAACTCTTACTTATTCTTCTTCTTCTTCTTGTTTGAGAGGGATTTATTCATGTGACCTTTTTGTACCACTAGTTGGTTGCCTTCTTGCGCCATGATCTAGTGTACAAACATTCTCCATCTCCTCCTCCTCATCCTTAAGCTATTCTTATTATTTTCTACAAGGAGTGGACTTTCTCTCCTGCATGGTACTGATTGTATGCTTTCCCTTTGGTGGTTCTAGGAGTTTGATTTCATTTTCAATCTACTTTCCATTAACTAATTTAGACTTAAGGTTGATGTATACCTTACCTGCACCCACATTTGCAATAGCCAAAGTCATAGAATTAATGAGGATATCATTCGATATCAGAGTCTCAATGTAGGCTGACTTGCCCAGACAAACATAAGTCTTGCGGAGCATATGGTAATCATAATCAACTTTGTCCACATCAAATCTGAGTCTCTATACATATGAGAATCTATTCACTGAAGCTTGAAAATAGCACGTTGTGAATGCATATGGGATCTTACACTAAGGGTTCCACTTACTCGTATTCATTTGGAATTTTCCAATGTAATAGTGCTAGTACACCGCAAATTCTACCTCCTTATCTACTATTACAATCGAGTCTTTTTGTATGTGTCACTCATGTTCAAAGTCCTTGCACATTCTCCTATACCACATCTCTATCCTAATTTTATAAGCACTGCCCGTGGCTCCATCAAATGTATATCTATCAAATCTCTTGGCCAAAGACTTATTTTCTAGTGGGTATTGCCACATCTTGTCCTTTGGGCCATCTAGTACCCCGATCTCTGCAAATATAATTGACAGAAGGATCACGCCCCAACTATTTTTTTCTCCTTTGTGCAATTCCTCAATAATACATTTTTCTATGAATGCCGCAAGATTGTAGAAATTTCCTTCCACTATCTTCTTTGCAATGTGGATCCATTTCTTATTCACTTGGCCCCATCTCTCCTGACCTTTGAAATTTGATAAAAGGTTTGCTCTAATCTTAACAATAGGATCAAATACCTTGGATATGTGCATCACACACCCTTATCTCTGATAAGATATATCCATAATAGTGGTTTTCACACCTACTTCATCATCGATGACCTTCTTTTAACACCAAGTGAGGAAACCTTTCAAATGTAGGGACCTTTGCAGAAATGTTTTAAGCAAGGGTCAACCCCTTGAATTGCCTTGAGCTAGCGAGAAGATACACAAAATAGGAAGTCATAAAGAACTTCTTTGTCATAGGTAGTTAGAGTAGTTGACGATGTAGGTTGTCACTTATGATTTGACCCCAGTCTATCTTTTGATCTCCCTTAGTCATTGTTAGTATGAAGAGTGTCATCCAATCTTGGGAATCCCTCGTGCTTACTTCGCCCACCACCCTTGTGAGGAGAGTGATTGCATCAGAAAAAACTTCACAAAACTCACATCTAGAAATATTTTATGCCATTTGGGAAGGTTTTCTCCCTATTTTCATCCATGAGCCCAGTGTAATACCCTACATATATAAATCAATGTTGTTCAACTCATTCACTGAATTTACCTTTGATATGATGACCATGTTATTCCATGTGGGAATCTAAATAGAAAGATCAATAGCCATAGGAGTGATATTCACCATGGTTGTGAAATCATTTGCCTCAATGGTCCTTGTCTCTAGTTCATAATGGTGCGAGCAGGCCAAGACCAACTCGATGCTTTGTATAGAAACTAGATGTCCACCCGTTGTAAACAGTGCGCTCCTAAAAAATTTATCTTCAATTTGCCCCCCTTTCCAGTTAGCATGCATGACTTAAGATCATTAAGATCCATATAAGTGACATCAGTGTTACCCACCTCAGCATACTCCGATGAGATGGCCTACACTGGTTCACCCCTGTGAACTTGAAATTCATGTTTCATGGATCACATACTATATATGGAAAAAGGGGGTTACTATTTCTACTAAATGGAAATTTACCCTCTTTTGATCCCATGAGTGAGTTTAGCTTTCCAAGTTATCCCTGTGTATACTGATCCTACTGAAAGCACCCTTTATGATGACTTACTATTTATAGTCAATACCCATATAGGGAAATTACTGTTTTTAGTAAGTGGCCATTTTTACCATTTCTATTACTGATCAATCATTCTTCTCTCCTGGATGTCCATGGTGCACATTGTCCTTTCTACAACTACTTCTGGAGATGGCGTACCAAAAATATCAAGCACCCATGTAGGAAGCCTTACTATTTTTGGAAATTTGGTTTCCAGGAACCAGTTTGTAATGAAACAAACTTTCTTAAAATGGTTTTTTCTCTATAGTGCTCTTCTATATTTTTAGCTCAAATCGGTTGCCAGATTGAAATATTTTAAAATTCTAAATTTTTTCCACAAGAAACTTGGGGTTTTTTTCTACAAGAAAGATAGAATTTGAATGTGAGGGATTTTTCTAGGAGATTCAATGCGCCTGAGAAAATTGATGAACGTAAAAAATGGCACCTCAATCCGTTTAGCAGTTTGTGAGATATGAGAATTTTCTCCTCCACGGATTTCTAGGTTTTTTTAGGATTTTTTTTTTGTTTCTTGTTTATTTAAATCCATTTTTATTTGTGTTTTTGTTTCTTTTCAGATTATGGAGAATGAAATTTTTTTTTGTTGAAGTAAAAATGGTGGAGAGATCTTTGGAAAAAATCCAACAACATTCCAGCAGCATGTGGAGGATGTGGGGGGTGAGAATGAGAAAAATGCCTAAGTCCTCATGTTTATATAACATGAAATGAGAGGGAAAAGGGTAGGGAATTTTTTTGTCACCTTAAATCCCTTTTATTTGGTGAAAAATGGACATAATAATATTCCTTTCACTTATGAGGAAAAGTGGCAAATGATAATTCATTGTGTAAGTGGAGGAGGGGCTAAACTGGAACACCTTGGAGCCAAGAGATGACCGCATGTGTGTCCAAAGGGAAAAAAGAGGGTGGGAAAATTTTTATGTCACTCATGTCCCTTTACAAAAGGGAAAAAAGGTGCAAGAAAATGGGCATTTCTCTGGGAATGCCAAGAGTTGCACATGCAGGGGTAGGTAGGTGAGTAAGTCAAACCAGTCAATAGGGGCTAGAAGGTGAGCACCGAGTCATATGGGTGACCAAAAGACTAAATGGGGGGAGGGAACAATTTTTTACACCTCATGTCCCTTTTAAAAGGTGAAATAGGTACATGAAATTTCACCTTAACCTCATCTTGACACGTGTTGAGGTGTGAAAGTGGTTAAGTATCGAAGAGCGCACCTTGAAAGCCAACTTGTGAAGGTCATAAATTGAGCTCCCGGATGAGTTTTCGGGCACTTAATTATATTATTTTTCATTAAAATGAAGTTTTAATAAGAATGGTGAGGGTCCCAAGAATTTAATCTAATTGAAACACCTTAAAAAATCTCATTTTTTCTTAGGATTGCCTATTGTGCATGGAAAGACTGAGTTGGCCTGAGAAATGAATAGTGCTTGAAGATGGTATATTTTTTTGCACCATGTGGGGGACTGGAAGATATTTCCAATTATATCTTGTTTGTATCTTAAATCATTCTAAAGTTCCCACAATCATTCCTTGAATATCAAGTGTTTTTTTTTGCACAAGCTCCTCCAGGCCCAAAAACCTGCTTTTGGTGAATTGGATCTTGAACGCCTGAAACTTCCCAGATTTTTCCTAAATTAGTTCATTGGTATTCCTGGATCTTAGATACACCTCCATGATGAAAATTATCCTCCTGTACTATTTTGGTGATGGTGTGCTTGGCTTAGAAAGGCTGATGGGAGCCGTTTCTAAGTTTGTTGCAAACTTGCCTTGAAAACCACTGCTCTAATATATCTGAGTGAAATTGATTGTTCCTAAATTACCTAGTGGACTGATGACATCATATAAGAACTAATGGAGGAAAAAAATAGAATTTAAACCAAGGGGTAGATTAATTTGGGGGTTCTTGGAGAGGTATAACATGAAAAATTTGACACTAGGGTATAGTTGTCATGTTTTCGGGTGAAATTTTGCCATTGAAAAACACAGTACAACACTATAAAAGAATGTTACACTAGAAATCCAATCATAAAATAATTTTTTTATGGAGATATATGTTAATCAAAAAGCAATTTTTGTCAAACTAATAAAATGACCATATATTAAAATGAAATTTGAATTTTGTAAATAAAAGAGAGTGATGCAGGGGCATCCTTCTATACCTGTAAATAAACCATGAAGACATTGATTTAGTGTGTTATATGTGTTCATGAGTCCTAGAGGTCATAGGTATCAATATCTGTGTTAGTCTATTTTTAGACCTTACAAAATTTAAATGGAGAATTTCCCTCCATTTTACAATAATTGAATATTTGACCTTTTTGGCTAGATTTTGAAGTTGTAATGTATTCTTGAACCTTAGAACTATGTAAGAGGGTGGAATGAGGAAATTTTGGTGCAATCAAGTCCACTAGGGTCACATGTCATGAGAATATTTGGTCATGCCAAACTTAGGCCTAGTAGGTACAAGTAAATCCCTTATTGGAATCTCATCATAAAACATGTTTTCTAATTGATCTAAGGGGAAAGAGATCAAGTAAGAAGGGATAAAGGGAATATAAGAAAGGGAATATAACTGAAATAATTCATTCTACCTAGGTATGAATCAAGGTGTAAGGTTTTAAGAAGGATATGGAAGTAGAAAACTCAATTGTGATTATTTTTGCATGTAATTTTCGATGGCTATGTGTTTATATTCTTGTAAGGTTATAACTATTGGATATTGTACTCTGTATTTCAAAAATGTACCATGTTTTATAAGAGCTTCAGATTGTGTGTTTTTCAGAGTATTTTTATTGATAGAGGTAACTTATGATTTTTTTCAAGACTGCATTATCTCATATTAGATTCTTCAAGTGCATGTGAACTTGTGTGTATGAGATCCTTATGCATAGTATTGATCAAGTAGATCCTATCCATGTTAGGTATATGAAATACAATTATAGGTAAGGGGTTTGTGAAACACTCTATAGCCATTTTACAATACTTCATCAATTATATTAGCAATATTCAAAGATGTTTGAACTGTAAAATTTGGTATAGTAGGGTGAGAAACTATTTAGAATCACTTGAGTGAACTTGGTTGAAGGGCTTATTTGGTAAGTGTAATATAAAAAAAGAAGGGACATGTCCTTGTGCCTTTGATATAAACCTCATAATCACTCTCTTCTGAGACAAAGCTGTGAGAATTTGATTGGTATCTTGAAGATTTTGGGGTCATCTAAACCTCCTAAAATTACATCCCCAAGGGAAGATGTTACTCAAACTTCTGAGGTGAAATTTTTAGCGATTCATCATCATTTAAGAGGTATAATCTAATAAAGACCTCCTTCACTATCCTGTAACATTATTATTCAAGAAAGAAGTGCAACCCGTGTCGATTTTGAGGGGAGATTTGAATAGGAAAATGTTACATGTGATGGTGGAAGGGGCTGTGTGATAGTGATGTAACCACATTCTACCTTGGGAAGATGAGAAGAGGATATCATGCTTAACCTATCGCTTATGAAGGAAAACAATCCATGGTTTTCTCGAGACTGTACATTAAGAAACCTCATGATTATTTGCTATCATGGAGTCCACTAGTAAGGTTTTCTTGTGGATAATGCTAAGATAAGAATCAACTTATCTACAAATCTCGTGCTTTGAAATAAAACTATGTGTATTTTATATTCATTTTTCTTCCTACTGGATCCCTAAGAAGTATACTCAGATAAAGCCTAGCGTTTGAAGTTTAGGGCCATAAAATCAAGCATTTCGACCAAAAAATTGGAAGTATTCATCTTAGAATGGCGTTCTAACAGATTTTAGATTTTTTTTGGAAAGTTGAGGGTTAAATGTCATGGTAATATTGACATTCTTACACAAGGACTTTAAACACATTGGTAGACCTAATTTGGAGAGAATTTTACAAATCAAGTGACCTTTGGACTTAGATTCAACCTTTGACACTTTTTGGGAATTATAAATGGATTAATGGGT
Organism: Taxus chinensis; assembly: GCA_019776745.2. NCBI lineage: Eukaryota > Viridiplantae > Streptophyta > Pinopsida > Cupressales > Taxaceae > Taxus > Taxus chinensis. The sequence goes on along the minus strand of CM034148.1, from coordinate 872,466,389 downwards.
TATTGAAATTGCATTTTTTGTACCCTGAAACATCTTGACAGTGAAGATAAACTTACCAGTAGAGTAAGGCAAACCTAGTAAGGAGTTTATGAGTCTAGAATGGAAAGAGTAATAACAAGAAGAAATTAGTCAATTGGGTCATAAAACTTGAGACACACCTTTTTGGTCACAAAGTATATGTGAATCTACTTCTACCTTTTAATGTGAATCTCTACATCATTCTAACCATGCATGGAGCACTGGACTTGGGTCCTATGAGCGACTTAAGGGTAGTATGGAAAAATTAGGGTAAGATTGATGAATGTAATCTTCTTAAATTCATATTATGGCTAATCTAACAGTGTTTCAAGTGATTGATAGGGTAAAACCTCTAGTTGTTTCAAGAAGGCCAAAAACCAAGATTTGTATGCTTGATGAAGGAGGTATAGTTGAGAAGCTTGAGTGAATAAGGTATGTGCCAAGTAATCTTGAATGCATAATGAGCCATTGGATTATTGAAATAAAATCAGGGGTAGGTTATGAAGCAAAATATATTGAACACTAAAACTATTTAAGGCAATTTAGTCATATAGACAAGACTAAGCCATTATCTTGCCTAGGAATAATCCTCAAAATACAGAGTAAGGGTAAATTGTTTGCTTGAACCTACTTTCTGGATGAATATATGAAGTATAATTATTTTCTCTACATCATTTGGTATCAGAGCATGGTATTGAGAGTTGAATGAAGTTTTATTGTTGATTTCTAACAAGAAATTTTGAAGTTGTGATTGTAAAGTGATGGGTGAAGGAAAAGAAAAGAATTGCTAGAGAAGAACTAGTGGTGGAGTTTATGAAGATGATAGGCAAGGAGGATAGAGAAAGGAAAATAAAATAAGAAAGGAATAAGTAGTTAGAAAGAGAGAGAGAGAGTTGAGGATATAATAAGAGATACAAGAGTTGAAGAGAGATGTCGGACAATTGTAAATTATAGAAATCCATAGAGAAGTAGAGTAACTGGTTAGAATAGAGATTAAGAAGAGAGATAAGTGGCCATTAGAGATAATTGTGAGGAAGAGGAAGAAGTATATGTTGAAGGAAGATATAAAACAAGAAGAGAAGAGGATGAGGAAGAAAGAAAGAAACGTTGAAAAAGAGATAGTGTATGAAGAAGAGAGTGATGAAGTGAAGCAACAAAGTGATGAAGATGGAGATTTGATTGACAGAGCTTATCAAGGGGATAATGATCGTCAAATTTTTAAATATGAATATGTATTTGAATGTGTGAATGTAGGTACAAAATAGAAGAATAAGAGGTAAGAAATGATGCCTTGAATGAAGAAGTAGAATAATACGTTTGTGGGCAAGCTCAAACTCACTATAGATCAGATAAGGGTGATAATGTAGTAGTTAGTGTAATGAAGAGATCATGGAGAGATATTGAAAGCATGTGGAGAAGGGTTAGTGGAGAATATGAGGTCAAAGTTAAGGTGAGTGCTAGAGAAATAATGGAAAATGAAGAAGACAATGAAGATGAGAGAGAGAGATGAAGATCCCAGATGAAGAAAAAAAGCAATAACGTGAAGAGTTGTAGAAAAATCCAATACTATTAGAAAGGATAATAAAGACTACACGAGGCATGAGGAATCAAATTTAATCAAAGAAGAATAGTAGCAACAAGTTTAAGAGGTAGACATGATGGTTGAAGAAGAAAATGAAGAAGAAGAAACCTATAGAGAAGAACACTTCATTTATGAAGAACCGCTATAGGATGAAATCCAATCAAGATACATAAATGAAGACAAATATGATGAGCTAGATAAAGATGAATATTATATCAGAGTGAATATTAAGAATCAAAGAAATTAGAAGAAGAAGAAAAAGACAAGGATATGAGATCTAATATTTTCCTACCCCTAGAGTATGATGCAGGAGCATCCTTCTATACTTATAAATAAATGTTGAAGACATTGATTTGGTGTGTGAGATGTGTTCATAATTCCTAAAGGTCTTAGGTGTCAATATGCATGTCTACTCTGGTTTTAGGCCTTTGAAATTTCAAATGAAGCCTTTCCCTCCATTTTGTAATAGTTGAATATTTGGCCATTTTGGCTTGATTTTGAATTTGTATTGTATTATTGAGCCTTAGAACTATGTAAGAGGGTGGAATGAGGAAAATGTGGTGAAATCAAGTCCTCTAGAGTCACATGTAATGAGAAGAGTTGGTCATGCCAAACTCAGGCCTAGTACGTACAAGTAACTCCCTTATTGGAATCTCATCATGAACCATGTTTTGTAACTAATATAAGGGTAAGGAGTTCAAGTAAAAAAGGATAGAGGGAATATAAGAAAGGGACTGTAATGGAAATCATTCATTCTACTCAAGAATGAATCAAGCTGTAAGGTTTCAAGAAGGATATATAAGTTTAAAAATTAGTTGTGACTGTTTTTGCATGTAATTTTTTATGGATGTGTGTTTATATTATTGTAAGGTTGTAACTATTGGATCTTGTACTATGTATTTGTAAAATGGACCATGTTTGATAATAGCTTCATTTTGTGTGGTTATTGGATCATTTTCTTGTTAATAGAGGTAACTTATGATTTTTTTCAAGACTGCATTATCTCATCGTAGATTCTTCAAGTGCATGTGAACATTTGTTGATGAGATCCTTATGCATGGTATTGATCAAGTAGAGCCTATGCATGTTAGGTGTATGAAATACAATTACAGGTAAGGGGTTTGTGAAAACATTTATAGCTAGTTTACAAGACTTCATCAATTATATGAGCAAGATTCAAAGATGTTTGAACTATAAAATTTGGTATAGTAGGGTGAGAAACTATTTAGAATCACTTGAGTGAAATTCATTGAAGGGCTTATTCGGTAAATGTAGTATTAAATAAAAAGGTACTTGTCCTTGTGCCTTTGATATAAACCTAAGAATTACTCTCTTCTAAGATAGATTTGTGAGTATTTGATTGGTCTCTTGAAGATTTTGGGGTCATCTAAACCTCCTAACATTACATCCACAAGGGAAGAAGTTATTAAAAATTATGAGCTGAATGTTTTAGTGAGTCATCATCATTTGATGGTTATAATATGATAAAGACATCCTTCACTGTTGTGTAACATGATTATTCAAGAAATAAGTGCAACCAATGTTGATTTTGAGGGGATATTTTAAGAGGAAAATGTTTCTTGTGATGATGGAAGGCATTTTGTGACTATGATGTAACCTCATTATACCTTGGGAGTACAAGAAGAGGAGCTCAAGCTTAACCTAACACTCGTAAGGGAAAACAATACATGGTTTTCTCAGGATTGTACAGTAAGAAATCTCATGATTAGTTTCTACCATGGATTCCATTGGTAAGGTTTTCGTGTGGAGAATGGTGAGATAAAAATCAGGTATAAATTTCGTGCTTTGAAATAAAAATGTGTATTTTATCTTCATTTTGCTTCATCCCGGATCCCTAAGAACTATACTCAGAGAAAGCCTAGGGTTTGAAGTTTGTAGCCATTAAACCTAGCATTTTGACCTAAAATTTTGAAGTATTCATCTTAGACGGGTGTCCTAATAGATTTTGGAAGAAATTTGGAAAGTTTAGGAATAAATGTCAAGATATTCTTGACAGTCTTGCACAAGGACTGTGAACATAGTGTGGAGAGAATTTTATAAAGCAAGTTAACTTTGGACTTAGAGTCAACCTTTGACACTTTAGGGGATGTACAAATGAATTAATGGGTGCTTGAAATTACATTTTTTGTACCCTGAAATATCCTGATAGTGAAGATAAACTGACCCGTATAGTGAGGCATACCTAGTAAGGAGTTTTTGAGTCTAGAATGGAAAAAGTAATAACAAGAACAACCTCGTGAATTGGGTCATAAAACTTGAGACACAAATTTTTGGTCACAAAATATATGTGAATATACTTCTACCTTTTAATGGTCATCTCTAAATCATTCTAACCATGCATGGATTAGTCGATTTGGGTCCTAGGAGTAACTTAAGGCCAGTATGGAAAAACTAGGGTAAGCTTGATGAATGGAGGCTTTTTGAATTCATATTGTGGCTAATCTAATGGTATTTGTAGTGATTGACAAGGTACAACCTCTAGTAGGGTAAATTTTAGTGTAAAATATTCATGAAAAGGTTAATATTAGGAATTTTGAATTTGGCAAATTTTGTACGACCATATGGTAGCGTGTTCACCAAAATTTTACAGGGCCTAAAAAAGATTTGAATATAATTTCACCTTTGTCTTTCTGCCAAGGACCGATTGGTGTTAGTATATTCTCCTTCATGTTATAACATTATAATATATATATGATTAATTATCCATAGTATAGTCATATTATTTACATTATAATCATGTGAAAAATCCAAAAGTATAAGACCAGAAGCCGAAGGATTCAGGAAAAAGAGAAAGACTCAAGAGGTAAGATAAAAAGAAAACTCCATATATGGACTGGAAAGTGTTTTTTTTGTTGATGGAAACTAACAGTTATTTGTGTTACCGTCTGATAATAAATTCTACGATGATAGAAGACAAGAAAAATGTGCAAAGTTGAATAGTAATAGAAAAATGTTACCAGCCAAAAACATGTATATGTGTTACCAGATGGTAACAATTAACTATGTTACCGACCGGTAGTAGTATTTTCTATTATTGTAATGTAGATTTCTTTATCATTCAAATGTTTGGTTGTGTTTTCGTTTCGAAGTATACCATACTTGTCAACCGATAACATGTTGTTGTACTGTACTTATCGGTTGGTAATAAAAAACTCTGGTTTCTCCACCATTTTAAAAAAATCCTTCATTTCGCTACTATCATGAAATCCATTTCCATACATTTTATACAGTGTGAATGGATTTTTCCTCAGATTCACGCCCCATTATATAATTTTTTTTTTGGGGGGGGGGTCTTAAAATGAACCCTAACCTCTAGTGGTGTTGTTGTCACCAGATCACTGCACCCTTCAAATGGCCAGAATGTGAACAAGAAGTTTGGTGTGATTGAGACATATGAGATCTATCATCACCAATCTGGCACTATGATAATTCTTTACCGGGAACTCCTCTCACTATGATTATTTACTAATGCACAACTTTTAGTTTGGTGGATGGAATCTGGAAACACAAAAACAAACATAACACAAGAATACCATAGACTATGATAAGAAGGAATGATGATAAATCTGAAATATAAGTGTAAATTATAATATCAACATGAAATTGTTACAATCTCACCCATGAGTTACTTCAAGTGATACTGAATTCACTTGACTTCAAACAATAACTATAGGATAAACTTCACAATGGATTCTTTAACACACCTTCTAAATGATGGCTTCCTTTACACACTTACTCATACAATATTTCTCACTACTCTCTATGCTAAATGAGGGGGTAGCCTCTTTATTTATAGGAATTCAGGCTTATCCACCCTATCTCTAAGATAGGATAGGAAATCTCTTCCGTCCAATCTTATTCCATGCCTAAACTCTTGCCTTTACATGTAGGCTTATCTTCTAAGATAAGATAAACCTTATCATCTCACATGGGTTCCACCTTTTTAGACTTTCCACAAATAAAATACAAAAAATATTTATGACATCAATCTTTGTCCTTATTACAAATATAATATTTCTAATTTATAATCATGTAGACCCTACTTCTCTACTTGCCCCAACTTTGACATTTTAACATTACTGGACCACTTACGACAAATACTTACTTTTTAGCACACATTCCTATTGTACTTTGAATTTTACCATACTCTACTTTACTGGTGGCACCATACTAACAGTGCCGTTATCTTCTATCAGATGCCACTACTAATCATACTTAACAACATCCTATTCCTAATACATACATAATAAAATAGAAATTACGGAAGAAAATTTTAATGTCGACAAATCACCTCTCAAGTTGTGGGACTTGGGCTCGAGGTGAACCTCTGGAGAAGGATGACATCCTCTTCCTAAACTAAGTGTTGTACTATTCCTAGTGAAATAAAATGGTTATCTAGACCTATGTTTACATTTTCATGGGTTTAAGGGAAAGAGATTTGAAAGAAATGAAACTATACTAGGGATGGTGATGCACCAAATAAAGGGTGTTGCTAGACTCAAGAAGGGTTAATTTGAATAGGGTGTGTACACCACAAGTCAACTTCACCTACTGTAACTTAGAGAGGGTACATAATACCATAGACTAGGAAACACACATTCCCTTTATTAAACTTGATCAGAAAAACAAGTTATCAGTCTTCCAATGAAGAAGGATGAACTTGAGAAGGGTGAAAAAGCACCAAAAATCAACTGCATGCAATGCTACACCAGTTGATAAGCCCAGAAATCCAAGAACCTTCAATTGAAACATGAACTTGCACAATGTAACTACAAGTATGAGAAAAGGCACAAAGAATTATAGAAGGATGAAAGGACCGAAATTAGCCAAAAATCACACTTTTATTACTTCAACAACGTGCATAATGTGTCATGCATTCAAAAGAGGCAATGGTTGCCATTAAAATCTTGGAAAAAGGCTTGAAAGTTCCCTCAACATACAAGAACAACTTGCAGAAGAAAGAGGATTCTTGAAAAACACATACTTTCCTAAGATGTCTAACTGTCCAACCTGTTGGAATGAGTTTCCAACTTACATTTATAGAAGAAGTTGAGAGAGAGGATAGGATTCATAAATTCCCTTCCTAAATTGAAGGAACATGATGTATTTATTACAATTGGTTGAACCACTTGAGAAGGTTCCATCATGTGTTGTTAATGCCAAGTTTGACTCATTCTTCTTAATTAATTAAAATAATATTTTAATAATAATAATAAATATTATTAATAAAATTTTATTTAATTAAAATTAATATTAAAAACATTAATGGTGTGAGCCCTTTAGGATTGATTTACAATAAAGGGGGAGTCCATGTAAATGGGTCAAAAAAGAACCAACTCGGTGGTTGGCTCACCGAGCCAACTCACTAAGTTGGTCACGAGCTCCCATCCTGCATCGAGCTCCTCTTGTTCGGCTTGGTATTGCAACATGAATCTTTTACATGAGCTCTTCATAGGAGAGTTCCACACTATCAAACCTAACTTTTTCCATGAATTATCTCAACTTCCATGTCGATCTCTTCACGAGCTAACTTTCATCTGAGTGAAATGAGCTCTGTTTCTCCCTACTCAGTTCTCCATTAGTCAACCTATGCAAAAATACTGACTTATCTTAATCTTATCTTTGCAATATTGTGCCAATATTCAACATGGATCCATGAATGTGTTGAGTTCCTCTTCTCTAAAATACATATCACTTAACTATGCCTAGACTCTCTCGAGGCTACTGAGTGCCATCAAATTTCACCATGTTTTATATTAAATTGGCTCTCACCTCGTTACAGGTTTCAAATTTTCAATTGATGACAGTCAAGCTCCCCTTCATCCTCTCATTGAGTCATGAGTTGTCCTGCAATATACTGAACCAACTTGATTTTAAATAAAATCACCACTAACCCCGCTGTTGGATTGAGTGAGTTTGATCCATGACTTGTCCACTCTAGACGAGTCTTGACATAGGTTGGTTTAGTTGAGACCCCTGTACTCACCATGTTTGATATTGACCTGACTCAGTTTTCAAATCACATGGTGATTAATGATCCCATCATCCCGTCCCAATTTATGATCCTATGTTCATTTTAACAAGCCCCTAAGAAAACTCAACTTGGTCTTGTATGCAATATTTCCAACACCATAGAGTCCATCGAGCTCGATACCTCGAGTCATATCTTCCAATCTCCTCTGTAATGATGGAAATTAACATCCTTCCACAAGATCTGAGTGTAACCTCACCGTTTGTGAGCTTGTATTAGTCAAGATAATTTATGGCTTGGTCACTTATTCACACGAACTCTGCAACATATTTTCCACAAACTCAATGTCAGGCTCCAATCCTTGGCTCGATTAATTCCACCGAGTTAGCTCATAAAATCCCATGAACCACGCCATATGATATCACCAGTATTTTTTACCCCTTAGTACAAAGCTCGATCTAAAACGAGATTATAGTGTAGATCTCGTTTAAAATTGAAATGAATCGACTGAGCCCTTCCCTGGGTCACTCAATGTTGCATACCTCTACTGGATTGGATCATCTCTTCCTTTCATGTGCATGGACCCATCATGAGCTCACATTCAACCTTGAATGGCTGAGTTCCTCCCTCCCTTGGCAATAATGCTCAACCAGTTTCTCATTCACATGCCTCTTAATGGCTCATGTCTTTGTTCAATCTCCTTTGTTGTTTCCACATAGAACCTGCACATACTGTGACCCACATGCATTATTTGGTGAGCATATAGGACATCCCACAATTTGCATTGAATGATCTCATGGTTTTAAGAAAAAAATATTCTCTAACCGAGTTCTTCATCTTATATCTCACTAACTACCTAACAAAACAACTTTGTGCCACTTATCTTCCAATTTATCATGACGAATCAGTGATATACTCATACCTTCACAATTTTGACTCTTTGGGTGAGCTCCATCACATTCCCCATTTTTTTTGGGCCTGACGTATTAGCTCAGCCAATGCAGGGATCAATTCCTTATTTACCACGATGGTTTTCCCACCATGGCTATTCCATCTTGGGATCCCAAACTTTATTTTTCCATGTCAAGCTTGACATGCCTTTCATTCCCTTAAAGCTCGTTTGTCTGAGGTGGGGACACCTGACTTTTGGAGTCAGCTTACCAACACACTAACTTGGCATGTTGGCCTCCAATTCCTACATTTTCTCTAGATTGCAAGATCACTATGAGCCCTTTCCTGGGCTTGGCATTTACCTTCTCATGTTCAGTTTTGTGCCAAGCTACACCCAGATCTCCACAACTTTTTAGCTTGGTGTAACTTTATTTTATTCCCTTAACACATGCATCAATGATACGATTTGTGAGTAGTAACCATATCCATTGCATCAAGCTTTAATTCCTATGAACTCACCTAATTATTCCTCCACAAAATAATCTCATGGAGCTTCCAACCAGCTCACTGAGTCATTTAAGGATTTGGCCCTCTCAACACTCTTCATGAAAAAATTATTCCATGCACTTGAGAACATGTCGTGTACTAAGCTGATCCACTCAACGTCTTTTCATTTTCCAAGCTTGTTGCATTTAATCAAGCCACTTGTCTGTCTGAGCTCCTCATAACCTCCCCATTAGGCTCACATAGCAAGCTCTTCATCATGGGCTCCCCTACATGTAAATAAACCTATTTCTTGGTGGTGATCCTTCCACCGTTTGATTTCTCAAACTCCAACTCACTCTAACAAAACTAGCTCTCCATTACACCATAACTCGCGAGTCATTACCTCAACAAATCTCTTGGACTCAAACGATGGCTAATTTTGGAGCCACTTAACTTGTGTCTTTTTTTAAGCTCCTTAATGTGTGTTTTTTCTATCCAAACTAATCTTCGATCTCATGTTATGTGAACTATGAATGTATTGGCAATAAAAACCCTCGCCACGCCTACTCAAGCTCATCCTTTACCCACATTTACGTGACTCGACAAACTCTTTTCAATGTTGGGCTCTACTGACCCATCGAGTTAAGATCCAATGATAAAGGACTGAGTTCTTAACCGAGCTAACACCGAGTTGAGTTGAGCTCAATTTGACTTCGTTTAATGCTAGGTGAGCTCAGCTATGTAATTTATTAATTATTTTAATTTCTTTATCTCTGTGATGAACGAACGCGAGTTCCTGGGACCAATGTCATGTTTTTTTGAAATAGGACCTCATTTTCCAATTTTGCAATGTGCACAAAATTGGACAATAGGTGTGAAGAATAAAAAAAACCAAGATTTGTATGCTTGAGGAAGAAAGTCTAGTTGAGAAGCCTGAGTGAATAAGGTATGTGCCAAGTAACCTTGAATTTAAAATGAGCCATTCGATGATTGAAATAACATTAGAGGTAGGGTATGAAGTAAAATATGTTGAACACTAAAACTATTTGAGGCAATTTGATCATATAGACAAGAATAAGCTATTATCTGCACTAGGAATGATCCTTAAAATGTAAAGTAAGGGTAAATTGGTTGCTTGAACCTACTTGTTGGATGAATATATGAAGTATAATGTTTTTTTCTACATCAAAGAGGATTTTGTGAATGTTATAAATTGAAAGAAAAAATTCTAAGGGATTTATCTAAAAGTGTATGTTTTTCAAATGAGCCCTTAATGACCAAAAAGTGTAATTTCGAATTTCAAAAACTGTGAAAAGAATTAGTGAAAAAAGTGGTTTTTGTTAGACATGTAAAAACTAAAAATAACCTCAAAGTAATTTGAAAATAGAGTCGTTATGCTCGAGATATAAAACAAAAAGTGATATGAAAATTCAGAGCCCTAGAAAGTAACCCAAGGGGTAGTGCCCACCATGAAACCCTAGGAAAAAAAAATTGCATATCATATTCATGGTAGGTGATAGATGAAAATCAAGTGCGAATATGAAGGTAAGATTTATATATGAACCCTAATAAAACTAGGGTTTTGGTATTGGGAAGATTAAATATGATAAAGAGCATGTAAGAGACAGGTTCACCAAATGATTTAATAAAATTTATATCTAAGATAAGGGCACTACTGATTAAATAGATATAACAACAAACAAGAAATATTAATCAAATTAAATACAAGAAAAATTGATATATATGGTTTAGATAGTTATTCAACTCGTATATGTAGGTCTAAATTGATTCTAGATTGGATACTGATCTGAAAGGGCCAATTCTGGGTTGTCTAAGCTTTGTTTCTGATTCTAGAAAGTGATGATATCAGGGATAAGAATGCATATAAGGGGACATGGCCTCCTATGTACTTACATATATTATGGGCACTGGTTTCTATAGAATTACTCAGGATACGTTTCTTCTATGTCACTTAGTATCACTCCTTGTTCATTGTATGTTGCATCAGATTCATTGTGTCACACATGTAACTTTCAAAATAAACCCTAGATATTTTTCACAAGGAAAAATTAGTGAGTTTTCACCAATTCTTTGGGACTAAGTCCTCCTCTTGGTAATGGGGATTCTCTCATTTATTGAATCCAGAAAACATCAGCAGATGGCCATGAAGCTGAGGATCACACAAGTGTATTCCACTAAATCTATGGAAAATTGCTTACACTTAGCGCAAGATAAGAATTTTCTTGGTGAAAGGAGGTAGAGGGTAGTAGGAATATATTGAAGGATAGTTAACTTTGTGGATAGGCACTTACAAATTTTCATAGAATTAACCAAAGTAAATCTACAATCAATTAGAGGAATTCAGACTTGAGAACAAGATAATACTAACAAAACATATACACAAATTTCTATTGATTTATTTATCAAAGGCATCAAATCCTTTCTTGGTTTTACAACATCGTCATGCTTACAAAGTTGAGTATGCAAGGAATAAGGAAACATACAAAAAGAAGAAATGTAATAAAATAATCTTTTTCTTGTATTTAATAATGCAAAGCTATCTACTAATAGTTCATAATTGACAACCCCTTTGGAATGGAGAGGTCATTCTAATTTATAGAACTAAAAGATGTCTTTTCATCTCCCCCAACATGAATTATCACCTTCTCTCATCACTTGTGACCTTTCATGTTCCTAGGAACCAAAAATGATCCATTTTATTATTAATTGAAAAGAATTCTTACAATGTTAAAATAAAGATCACTTAAGTGAATAAGACAAAATAGTGAAAAGTACCTCCTTAATGAAGAATTATAACATGGAGAGAGAAGAAAGGAGGAAAGAAGAACAAAAGAGATTATCACTCTAATGAAGACAAATCATTTACTGATGAAGAACTAGTTGTTAGGGAACCTTGAGGGAACTCTCCTGGAAATATTTCTTCATCCTTGAATTCTTTACTAAAATGGGACACATTAGGTGCCATTTTATCTACATGTGGGATGTGGAAAAAACTCAAAGCATTGATCCAGGTTTGAATAATGTTACCGATGGTCTCACATTGGCTAAACCAAACCTTCCAATCCTTCACAATATTAGATATTTAACTTATAATCTCTGTGAGAGACTCTAAGGTATCCTCGTTAACCGAAGAGGGATCTCCCACCTCTTTTTTGATTAATTCCTTGAAGGATTTTAGGATCCCTTAAATTGATGAATTTTCTTTGATTGGGGGTGACACAAGCTTTTGCACACTATTTCTGATACTTTATAAAATATGGAATGTTGACCCCTCACATTGGTTAAACCAATTTTGATGTTCCTTCACAGTATTAGATATTGAACTTATAATATTTATAAGAGATTCTAAGGTATCTTTGTTAACCGAAGAGGGATATCCCACCTCTTTTTGACCAATTCCTCGAAGGATTTTAGGATCCCTTAAATTGGTGAATTTTCATTGATGGGGGTGACCCTAGATTCCGCACACTATTTATGATACTTTATAAAATATGCAATGTTTACCCCTCACAAGAATCAAGATCAGAGATAACATCATTCAACATGTCATACCAAGTACTCATCGTGCAAGACCAAATATGATACAAGTGATCGGTCATGAAATTGAACACATTTTTAATCACCAAGGAGTAGGAATATAGATTTATCATTTAGACACCAATGGAAACAAATTATACTAACAAAATTTCTCCTTATCAATTTCATCCTTGGTAATTTTCACTTTAGAAGTTGTGGTGAGGGAAAATTTGAACAACAAGAGAATGTCTAGCAACAATTCCTTTCCTTTCTCAATAATATTTTCATCCCACTAATCATTATCCCTTCCCTGCATTGTATAACCTTGAGATTTTTTTATGTTTTCAGGGTTAAAGATACAAATAGGAATGATGGCTTATATAGGAGGAGGTGGTATTATACTAGGATCCAAGAATGATTGCACATAAGCAGTGAGATTTCTCACGTGCTCCTCCAAATTCTCTATTGTTTTTTATATTCATTATTTTGAGAAAGCATGCAGGCAATAAATTCCTTGAATAGGTGTGCATCACCTTTGTTTGTGGCTTGACCCAAAGAAAGCCTTGTCATTTTTTAATCGTATTTAGTCATCTCTTCTATATGTTTTATAACATTTGGTCAGGAAACCTCTACATATTGAGAACTAGAAGCCCCACTTAAGAAATGAGAGGTTACTTGTGCCTTATTTCCTTGCTTGGTTTTCATGATTTTTGAGATAGCCTCAAAATAAGGTGTTGTGGCATGTTGTATCATCCTTGAATAACTTCCAAGAAACTATTGAATCCAATGGAAATTCTATGTTAGGGTGGGATCAATTCCAAGCATAGGTGCACAATAGGGAATTACATCTTGCACATGGTGGGATGAATCAGCTACTAAAGAAGATAAAATTAGGAGCTGAAAAAAAACTAGAGAATGTGAAGGGTCAATTTAACCTTGCTTAAGAGTTTCAATGGGGTATTCAATGACCTTAGCCTTCTTGCGAAGCCTCTTGGGGTTAGATTATTCAATGTTCTTTTTCTCCACAACCTTTCTATTCAAGGTTTCTTTTGAATGAGATGAGCTCATGGTATTCTTGAATGCCTTCAGAGAAGATGTGTGAAATATATAGCTTTTGATGGATGTTATCACTAATAATTTACTCCCAATTTATCACTTGGTTCCCTTCAGTAGCAAAAAGAATGAATTGATCCATCCAATCCTGAAATTTTATTATCGTTTCCTCTCCCATCACCCTTACTAGTAGGAAAATGGCATCTGAATAACCTTCATGGAATTCACTTTTGGGAAATCTCTTAGGAACATGAGAAGTATTTATTCCTTGCCTGATCCATGAACATAGTGTTAGACCTTACAAATAGGAATCAATATTCACCCACTCTTGTGATGCAAATTCATTGGTAATGATGACAATGTTATTACTAGTGGGAGTTTTTAGACATTAAGAGATTCCTTAGGGAGTGATGACTGAATTGTCACTTTCCTGAACTATCCTGGAATCATCTTTGTAGTGTTGTGCACAAGAGAGGACTAGTTGAATGCTCTGGATTGATAGTGGGTGACCTCATATTGAGGATACCCCTCTCAAGAATATTTTCTCCTCCACTGGTTCACGAGGTCTGGTTAGTATCCTATTTTTCAAGTCTTCTAGATCCATGTCAGTGTCATTAGTGTATCCAAAACTAGGATATACGGTGATAAGGGTTGATATGGATTCTAGAACTAAATAATTTAATTTCATATAATTGAGATAGACCAAAAGGGAGTTGTCATAATTTTCTAAACTCAATTAAAAAGCATTCTATTTATAACAGGCCCTATGTAGGACTGTTATTTTAATAAGTTTTCACTATTCTCCCTTTTTGATGTTTCTTACTCATTTGAAGTGTTGAAAATTAAGAGGATTCTATATTTTTGGAAACTTTCTATTTTTATACATGCACAACCATATACACCTACTATTTTTAGAAAGGGAACTTACATGTGTTGGTTTGCAATGAAAAAAGTGTCAATTTTTTTGTTTTCCCCGAAGGTTCTCTGCTCCAATTTTTAAGGTTTTCAATCTGCTAGATCTTCATTAATCTGAAAAGGAAAATTTAGGGTTTGAAATTTTCATATTTTTTTAGTAAATAATATAGAGAATCAATGGATTTTATTTTATAGCCATATCCAAGGCATTTTGGAGAGGAATGCACTAACAAAATTTTGTTAGAAATAAGTGCATGGTTGAGGAGTTATGAAAAATTATTTGTTTTTCAAGATATAGAGGTTTAGTGAAATTTGGGAAGCATATCTAGTTTAAAATTGAGGTTGTGAGGGTATTTTATCAGCACTTTTTTAAAAAATGACTAAGTATATTAGAGAGGTGGAAAATTAATTTTATTTATGTGAGTTTTTTAACCCACATTTGATCATAACTATCTAACCAGGGTTAGAAAAAGTTGCATGGTTAGGGGAGGTCACACTTTTGTATTCCCTATGTACCATCTATCCCTTGGTAGACATTGGGGACACATGAGGTGAAAACTAAAGGACTTGGGTTGAAGAGGGGGTTGGGAATGAGCTCCAGAGGGTTGAGAAGAGGTTCTATGGTGAACACAAGCTGAATAGAGAAGGGTGGTAAAAATTTTGTGTCCCCTATATCCCCTATGTCCCTTGGGAGATAGTGGGGGAAAATGTGCTGAAAAGGTGTGACCTGTGGTCAACCATCATGAAAGGGGGGAAAGCGGTAGAGTGAAGTTGTGTAACCTAGGGGTAGAAGTGGTGAGGAGTAAGTGACAAAAATTTGGCATGACAAGGGGGTCACACTTTTGTGTCACCCTTGTAAACTTTGTCCCTTTTGGGAAAATGGAGACAAATGAGGTGAAAAAGTATGACTTCTTCACTTTTGGAAAGATGGGATTACTTACCATGTCTAAATTGAGACACCGAGATTGATGTTTTCAACCTGAGAGTATATGAAAGTGTTTTGGGGTCAAACCTTGTATTATTTTGACTCCAAAATACGTAGTGAGATCATTTGAACTATTATTGAGACCTAATTATTCATGTAATTTCAAATTTATGGTGTATTCCATATTTGGTTGAAAGGAACATCTACTGTCATCTGAATTACCTTAGGAAACCTTTCCATCTTGGAACAAATTTCATGTTTATATATTATACAGGATTCCAATAGGTTTCCAATAACTATTTTTTTACCTCCTAACTCCATCTGGAACTCTTGGAATCATTTGAAGAAGCCATTTTTCATCATTTGGAGCTTCGATTCCTTACACTAATAATCACTTGATTTTTCAAAATTTGTTCATGAACCAAATTTTATTCACAAAATTTTCCTAAACCATCTCGGAAATATTAAATGTTCTCTAAAATCACCCTCAGATGCTTTTCATTTTCCCAATATACTTCCAAAGGGTGTTTATTGTTGGTTTGAGTCATATTCCACATCACTAGGAAGGTCATCTCACTTAGGTGAGGTCATAGGTCTAGGTATCATTTTAGGGGTCATTATGATATTCCCTTATGTTTCAGTGCGTTAGTGTGTCATATGTGTCATTGGGAGTTACTTTCCTATTTTGGGAATGTAACTCCCCATCTCCACTTGAGAGGTCATCATTACAACACTGGGGGTTACACAACACCCTCTATATGTACACCCCTTTAGATCTATGAGATTAGTGTGGAGATTTTTGGTTTAACCAGGTTCTTACCAATTTTCAAATCTTTTCATGCACATTTAGTTAATGCTCACTCTTTCATGGGACCTCGTAACATTTCCAATTTTCACTTCCATCAATGTTCACACTATCCCTCTTGATCCTCCTGCTTCACGTTTTCACGTTCTCCCTCATGGTATCAGTGTGCACATTGTGTGGATCCATGAAACTCTATGGTTTTCATGTTTTTTAGCTTTCAGTTTATGATATACATGTCTCACATGCGTTATTTGTAACGGTTATTCCATATGTGCTATTCTTGCATTGATTCAGGGTTTAAAAACCTTGTTCGTGGTTTCCAGTTGTGTGTTCGTGTGCTCATGATCTCTAGGGTTTATATGTAGTTTAGGTGTCTTAGTTTGCATTTTAGAGGTTACAAATCAGATTTTGTGTTGGTTTTTTTGTGTTTTAAACATTGTTTTTTAGGCCTAACTCAACCCTAGCTCATCAAGATGGGAACCTAGCTGGCTCCCCCAGCTCTCTCTCTGTAACCTCTACACAACTCTCCTTAAAAATCTCATATTGATATGTTTTATCAACATTTTTTTTTTGGGATTTTCTTTGACCGATCATCCTCCATGGTTGCTGGTTTGGATCGTGCCTTACGATCAACTCATTTTTGGACTCTACTTGCTCATGCTCGTGTATCTATGTTCCATTGTGCATTCTAGGCACGTTCATTTTATTTGTGTTACTTACTAACTCATCCTTGGAATCATGCTCAAACCTATGCTCGTGCCTTGGTTGTGCTTTATGCTCTGTTCATTTTTAACTCCCAACTTAGATATTGATTTCACATGAATTTTCCATCTATGCATTGAATGGAATTATACCCTGCATTAGTTGTATTTTTAATTGCTTGTGCACCATTCGTGCCTTATACATTGTTAACTCGGGTTCTATTTTTTCATCCATTGCCCTGATTCCCCTAGGCTCATGCTTCCACATTTGAATTCTACCCCTCTATTGGTTCAATCTCACCCTTCAGCTTTGTGTGTCACTTTTTCTCATGGCCATGTGTTTTTCCTTTGTTGTCTTGTTTGTCTCACCATTCGGTGCTTTGAAATCCTCCGCAGGGTTCCCTTGATTTATGTCGACCTTGTCAGTGTCAGCTCATTGGAGCAACTCATTCTAGCTTGGCAACTTCAACATGTGTTCAAATCGATCTCCATCCTCTACACAATGACTACCCAGATGCGGGATCCTCCCTGACGTAACTCCTAACACGGTTCACCTGTCCTCCCGGTGCATTCACTACCAATTGGATTAGCGCGAACCTCCTAACTTGGCATTTTCAATGGTGAGCCCACTCCCTCGGAAACTCTAACACCTCAACTTCGTAAACATCCAGCTTGGCTTGCTGAGTTCACCGCACCAACTCCCCAGACCAAGCTAGCTTGGCTAGCTCATCGATATTTCTTTTCCTCTTACATCACTTTGCACCAGATACCCCCTAGACCCCCTCCTTTGTTTTTTTTTTGTTTTTTCTCCTTTCTTACACATTGTACACCATTGTAAAGTAAAAAATTAATAAAAAAATTACTTATAATAAGAGGGCATATTTTTTTGGGCTTTACATATAGGGTTATTGGGATTTTTGGGCCACTTTTTATAGATCATGCATTGTAGTGCTCCTATTCACCTGTAGCTAGTGGACATATTTACCAAAACCTTGTGGAAAGAGAACCTTATCTTTTCCATTATGAGATTCCTTTTTCTCTCACGTTGATAAATGTACCCTTGTGTTTATTTTCATATTTTGTTCTTGATTACGTGTGTTCCTATGTTCTGATGAGGACTTCATTGTGGCCTCCAATCTTGCATGACTTGTTTCCTACTGTGAGGTGAGTGGTCAACTGTCCAACGTCACATAAACACATACTACTTATAAAGTTTCGTAGACATGGGGGGTTATTACTATTCTTCTTAGGTGTCATGTTGATTGTAGATGCATTATCGACTGATTTTGATGTCTTGCATTCTTACATCATCCTATTATTATGTATCTTTCACTTCTTTCTTCCACTTCTACGTCATGGAGGATTCTCTTTCCAAACTTGAGCATCACATGATTTTGTTACATCCTCCACCACTTATTCTTGGGAGAGAGAACTATACATCATGACATACTTCTATGGAACGCTACTTTTCCTATGAGGGTCTTACAAACTTCTTTCTTGGGCCAGTTCCTACACCCACTAATTTTAGTCATCTTGAGGAATTTATTGAAACTTGCGATCATTTTTTTGGTCACTTGATTTTTTCTGTCACCAGACCTCTTTGCATTCATGTGGTAGACTCAAATCCTCCCCACCACATCTGGAGCATATTGTAGTCTTTTTTTGGAGACCCTTGACATATTGTCACCATTATTGGTGTTGTTGATCTAGTTGTCTCCTCTTCTTCTTTGTGTGATGGAAGTTCCACTGACACATACTCTCTTGATTATTTTTTGATGATGAGGATTGTGCTCCTAGTTATGATGCTGAGAGTAGCACAAAGGAATCCTCTCCTTCTCTCACTATTCCAGAGAGTGTTGTCACCCCTCACATCTCATCAGACATCTAATAGTACCATTGTTAGCCTCATATAGTCATTTCACTAGTCTACTTTCCACTTCTACTGTGTGAGGCCCCTTCCACTACTCTTCCTTCATGCATGGATGACTAATAGATGTCCTACATCACTCTTCTAGTTTTCAATCCCCGTATTGGGATTAGTATCCTCTTGACCTTGGTTATCTCTTTGCAGATTCCACTTTTGATGCACTATAAGTTCCTCATCATTATTTAGTTGATTTGGAGGAGTTCTTCATCTCCTTCATTGGGAGTTCCCCTTTTGGGACACTTATCACTTCCACTTTTCAAGAGATCATCATTGATGCACCCTCTATTTTGGATCCTCTTTCTATTTTGGGGGCTATTTTTTCCCTTCACTTGGACATCCTTTCTGTAGCTATTCCCTCTTCATACTATGATAGTTCTACGCAAGCAGTATTACCTTGGGTTCCTTAACACTCCATTGCTAGACCTATGTCACACTTCCATGGACTAGACTTAGAGTTTTTTGTGTTGTTTCCTTTGGCTTCCTTCACAGAGTGGGCGGAATTCTAGCACTCCATTTCTATCCTTCCTAATGGTAGGCATTCAGTTCAGTGTGGGTGGCTCTTCTTTAGTCTAGAGGTAGAGGACCACATCATTGTCACTCTTTAGGGATACTTCCTAGAGTTGTAGAGTTTAAATCCATCCATGGAATCTTTTGTGTTCCTCTCGTCTCCCTCTTCTCCTCTCTTCTTCTTCCTTTTGATAGATTTATCTTTTGTATATGAGTATCTTATCAAGCTCTTTAGTGGTCGGGACCCATCTTTGGCATATTTGTTAGCTTAGAGAGTGTGTTTTTATCTTTTGGTGGATGTTTTTCCCACTGGGATTTCCTTCACTATTTTATTTTCTTGTTGTGCATGGGTACCTACTCAAAATTTTGTGTTGGGACCCATTTCTCTTTTCTAAATTTCCACCTCATCCTAATAAGTTATGAAGAAGGGGGGTGTTAGTGTGAGTCATATTCCACATCACTAGGCAAGTCATCTCATTTAGGTGAGGTCATAGATTTAGGTTTCATTTTAGGGGTCATTATGATATTCCCTTACGCGTCAGTGCATCATATGTGTCATTGGGAGTTACTTTCCTAATCTAGCAATGTAACTCCCCTTCTCCACTTGAGAGGTCATCATTACAACACTGGGGGTTATACATCACCCTCTATATGTAAACCCCTTCAGATAAATGAGATTAGTGTGGAGATTTTTGGCTTAACAATGTTCTCATTGTTTTCCAAATCATTGCATACAGTTTTAGCTGATGCTCTCTCCTTCACAGACATCGTCACATTGCCAGTTTGAACTTCCGTCAATGTTCAAACTATCCCTATTGATTCTCGTGCCTCATGTTTTTACGTTCTCCCTCATTTACTATCAAATTATTCTACAATGATCAATATGGAACCTTGTGCATGTTGAAGAAGGTTACACTTATAATGGTCATGAGCATGCTTCACGTAATCAGCAAGAGAATGAATCATAAAGGAAAATCAAGTAGAAAATGATAAGGTCTCACATGCTCATATACCAAAAATAATAGGTACATATAAGAGTGTTGTGTAAATCTTGTGCATGACACATGGACACAACCCTAACTAACCCTAATGACCTATGATATCAATAAGTGAGATGACTAACCACATGAGGTGGAAAAGATGCCTAGTATCGATGAGACAAGTCATATACACCAAAACTCCCCTTTAGCAAAGTTGAGGTAGAGGTCTTAGAAAGTCAGAACTGAAAGAGAAATCCCCTAGAAAACTAAGAAATATATGTCAATGCTGCTCAAAAAAATAAAGGCCTAATGAGGTGCCCATATATAAACAAAATCGCTATGGAAAAATAAGAAGATGAGAAAAATGGTTCCTGAAAACTAGGCATGATGAGGTACCCATGTGCAATAAGGATCTCAAGTAATGGAAGAAAATTCTTAAGGGAAAAACATCCACTTACAAGAGATAAAAGAATCCCCTAAACAACATAAGAAATATTTGTCAAATGGGTCCCAAAAACTAGGTCTGATGAGGTACCCATGTAAAAACAACATCTCTCTGGAAAAGAAGAGGAGGAGGAGAGGACTAGAAATCTTGAAGAAGATGGGCAGCTGTAGGAGAACTCATCCCAAGAAGAGATTTGAAATGAAGATACTTCACCTCATTAAAGAGATTTGTGAAAATTTCTACAACCATATCAGAAGTCTAACAATACTTAAATTTGATGATGTCGTCATGATTCGGCTCCAGATTGAAATGCATATAGATCTTGATGTGCTTCATCCACTAATGTTGAACTAGATTTTAGAAAATTAAGATAGTGGTCATGTTTTTGTAAGAGATGATAGTAGATCACTGATATTGAATATCTAACTGTGTCAAGATACCCTATAGCTAAAAAAATTTCATGGTAACATTAACTACTCCTCTGTAAAAGATATTGTAATTACATTATACTTCTTTCTAGACCAACTAATAGGACCTGAACCAAGAGAAAAATTGTAGCCCGAGGTAGATTTTTGATGATATAGATCATTGGCCCAAACATATTCATTATATCTAAATAATTCAATATCTACTCCTCCTATATAGTGAATTCCATCAGTAAAAGTGCCACAAACATAGTGAAGGATCCACTTTTCTTCTTTCCAATGCAACTCATGTGGCTCCTGCATGAATACGGAAAAGATCCCAACAACATAAAATAGATCTAGATGAGTGTAAGTAAGATAAATTAACATCCCCACTATTTTTTTATAAATGATACCATCAACCAAGGGAGTAGAGAATTTGAACCCAACTTAAACCCAAAAAGGAAAGGAGTTGGTGAAGGCTTACAATCAGACATATGTGTTGGCATATGGTCCTTTAGGTTTTTTCATTGATGCAAAATCACATTAATGATATAGTGGATGATGTAGTAGGGGTAGATGATAATATGAATGATGTTTACATGATGGTTGATATGTGTACTTAATGATATAAGGAGACTCAGTGAGGATTACTTACTCTTGCAAGACCATTCAGGTACCTAGGTGATATTCTGTGGTGGTATGAGATTCTTGGTTGTTTGAAAAGGAATTTGTAATGTTAGATATCATGTATTGAAAGTTTTTGGGCATTCAAATTAGTTACAAGGTGTAGATACAAGTGGTTGACCATGTTTCAGGTGCTCATTTGGAGCAGGTGTGGATGTTAGGAGTTATGAGGATTTGTTTTTGGAGCTACATGAGCACATTTATGCATGTATGTAGGTTTATAATGGTGTACCAAGTATTTTTGTATAATTTTGAGTGCTTTCATGATGATTTGCATTGTTCTTTTAGTTGACCCTAGCTTCTACAATGTAAAACCCTAAGGGGAAGCAATGCAAATGAGACAAGATGGAAATATTGAGAGGTATTTATGACATTATGATTATTGGAGATGTTATTATGATGTGTCATGGTTCTTTGAGAAACATTTTAGGATGTTACAATTAGAATTTTGCAAGTTATGTCAGTTTTGGTGAGATAGGGCTAAGGACAAGGAAATTTTCAGTTTGAATAAGAACTTCTGATGCTCACCTTGAATTGTGTGCTTTACATGGGACCTTGTATCTTTCATGGATGTTTCTATACTGATTTTATAAGGTTTCAAAAAAATAATGAGGTCATTTCATCAACACATTTTTATGAACGAATGTTAAAAAGGTAAATACCTTTTTATGAGTTTGAAACCCTAACCTGAAAGCGGATTGAGAGGTTTGATTCCTAAGTGGCCATAATTTGTTCCTAGTGCATGAATATTATTATAACATGTATAATTATCCTTCATATTTCCATAAAGGTAAGATAGATCATGTGGTGATATGTGGGCCCCACTTGAGAAGGCAGGTTTCATAATAGTTTTAGTTTGTGGAAAAGTTCTCCATTTGAGGTGAAGTATAAATTGGAATTTATGATAGCTCAATAATTTTATAGATTTTCATGAAGGTTTCAGGTCATGATGATGCTGAAAAAAATCAAAGTGTGCCCTATTTGTGTTGGCTGGTCAAAGGGCAGTTTTGAAGCAATAAAAAGCAGTCTTCGGTGAAATGGGCATAATAGGAGCTACAGGTAGACTTAGGATGTGATTAAAGTTTTATTGGAAATATAATTCATAGATAATTCTAATGATATAATTTTTAACTCATTATGATGAGTTTTATAAGGTTTTTAGGTTATGTTTTGGATAGGAATAGTTTTTCCAGTATAGGATAGGACAAGATCTACTGGATGTTTTGAGTTGATTAGAGAAAGAGATGGATTAAGTGATGCTTGCTATAACTTGTAATTTGAAGAGGGATTAAGTTTTCATAAAATGAATCCATTTATAGGTCTTTATTTTCCTATAAATTTGTTAACCAGCTGATCTTTGAAAACAAATTTTTGGGTAGGTTGATATGGTGAAGACAAATGTGACTATGGTTTGAGTAGGTGATTGTTTCATGACTTATAAATTACTTATAAGTGTTCTTCAGGTTCTTAAATTTCCATGGATTTGTCACATGAAATATTTGTGATGTTTTTGAGTGAATTAGTGGTATAAATATGTTTTAAGGGTCGTGAAGCGTATAGGAAATAGTTGTTATAAGAAGTACAAAGAACAATGGTCCCATTAAATGAAATATTTTGATTGGTTGAGCTAAATTTAGACCACGTATGATTTTTAAATGTTAATTTAAACATGTGTGGTGATTTATGGGTCATGAAAAATTATGGTTTTGATGTTGGGGCATTTTTCTCTTTAAGCCCATGCGGATTTGAGTCTGTTTAGAGCATGTAATGATGTTTTTGTCTAGGCCGACCTACTTAGGTCACTTGTGATTGTTATCTTATGAATTTGGGATTTTTTTATGATTCATGGGTTAAGAAAAATGAGGTAAAAGGTTTTATTTTGAATTCTAAATGTGAACAAGCTTATAAAAGCTTTGTTTTGGGTGTTTTTTGGAGCTAGTTGAGAGAGTGGTGTGTGTGCAAGAAGTGCAACCTAGGGGAATTTTTTTTTAGGTGTGTGATCATGAATTGAAATTGGATAAGGTGTGTTAAAGGTTAATTAAGATTAGAAAGCATGTGTGTAATATTTTTAAGCTTGAGAAGTGAAGAATGAACAAGATCGTGCAAGTTTGAAGACATAGGGTTTGAGAAAGGGTTTGGAAGAGTTTGTGACTGAAATTTGGGATCACTATTAGTTGTGGTATTAACATATTTTTATTTTTCATTCTTCATAAAAATATTTTATGATGTTTCATATTAATACAAGTCTCTTGTTGTGTGTAATATAAACAAGGGTTTAGAGGTTGGTGCTCCTTGCGGGGTTGGTGCCTTACTAAAGAAATCTCTTGTGATGTGTAATTTCAAAAATGTTTTATGTGGGTTTTATTCCCCTTGAGGGTTTCCCACTTACATCTTGTGTTATGGTGTCACATTTCTTGCATATAGTGTAATGAATGAATTTTATATGTTGTTATGCACACATTAATGAATGGATAATTGATTAATGATTCATATGTGTGATATTAAATTGAAATTGAATTTATAAGTAATGATTCACCCTCCTCTTAGAACATTGTGCTTCCAAAAATTAGTATCAGAGAAGGTCCTTTTGGAGAAGTTTGACCGATTTAAAGGAGATCCTAAAGCACAAAATGGCAAGTGTTAGTTTCATAGGCAAGGCACCAATGTTTGATGGAAAAAACTATGCATTTTAGAATCTAAGGATGTATAGATATATTATGTCACAAGGTTTTGATGTTTTGAATATTGTGGAAGATGGCTATACTCATCATATCATTCCTATTACCATTCAAGAAGAGAAGGATGCATATTATAAAGTCTTTCATGCTATCATTCAAGTTCTTGGAGAATATGAGTTGGGAAAGGTAGTGTATGAAAAATTAGAAAAAGAAGCATGGGAGAAATGGAAAGTCCTATATTAAGGTGAATTGTTGTCGTGTAAATGTGCAACACTCAAATTGACACTTTCTAAGCACGACAACTATACCCCTGTGCCAAAATCTGCATGTTCTGTCATTCTCAGCACACCAAGTCCACCAAGTTAGTGTAGTGACCCCCCAGCCAATGTTATCTCATCCCTTAGGTGATTTAGGAAATCCAAATAAGTCCCCTAGGTGATTTTAGGACTTCATTGAAAATGCAAATTTTGGGCAGTCATGGGAAGGACTATCGCTGGCCTTCCCAAGAATGGATCAACCCCCTTGGAGTGGAAAAAAAGGGAAAAATTCAACAAGGAGGTAAATTAAAGACCTTATAACATCATGGAAATGAGTTTTTAAGGTTTGGGGAAGTTTTGAAAGACTTAGAGAAGTATGAATAAAAAATAGGGTTCACAAGCCTAGGTAGTACACAGGCCTAAAATAGCTGTTGAGCTTCAGAAGAAGATTCTGGGAGCTCCAAATGGAGTTAGGATTAAAATGAAACATAGAAATAAATTCCAATCCCGACATGATGGTGAAATCAGATTTTTCACAATGGTTTGGTGCATTTGATCTACAAACAATTTTTCTCAGGCACAAGTGGAGTACCAAATCAAAATTGTGATTTTTCAGTGATCAAATGGATTAATAAAGACATTATACACCAACCATTGGACTAAAAAGGCCATTTACAATCATTATCATATAAACGTTTTCCAAAAATGTCCATTGGGAGCTCAAGATATCATCATCACAAGTCACCCTCTTGAAGCTATTAGAGTAGGTATTTACCTTAGCTCATGTTCACCTAGGTACTTTATTTACCTTTATTGTGTTTATCCTCACCCACTTATGTGTGTGGATATTTCTTTTTATTTATTTAGATATTAGGAGATATTATCTAGTTGTTAGGTATAGTTCTTTCCTAAATCTATGGTATTGACTAGATCCTTGATGTCTAGTTCTCTCCTAAATCTATGGAGTTGACTAGTTCTTTGATGACTAGTTATTTCCTTGATTTATGGCTTGATCTACGACCTTGAATGGTTCTTCGATTGTTATTCCTTGCCTATTTAAGTAAGGCCCATTCTCAATGTATTGCATTGAGTTCCATAATAATATATGATATTGCTTCTCATTTGTTTACAAAGGTTTTATGTAAAGTTATTCTGGTGAATTACTTTCATCTTATTGGTTGTGGTGTTTGATTAGCATCTGTGTTCTTGGATTGGTATGATCTGGTTATCATTCCTTTCAGGATCTTGTTCGGGACTTAAGAAAATTTTGAGAGGACACGTATCAGATCCATGAGATTGGCAGGATTTTATATCCCTGAAGTTCCTAAGGTTAGGTACATCAACCTTGGAAAAATGTGCCTAGCCCCCATGTGACCTCTGGGACCCTCATGTGACCTTCAGACTTGACAGTTCAGCCCCTAAGTGCGTTTTTGGAGCTCAAATTCCCTGTTGTCTGATCGAAGACATGTGTCAAATCTAAGACCACCATGGAATTTGACGTCCCTCACGTCCCTAAGGTTAGGGAAAGAAGACATGGAAAAATGCATCCAGCCCCTATGGGGGGTCCTTTGGTCATCAATGTGATCGGATTTCAGCCCCCAGTGCTTCTAGTGTTTTTTCAAGCAAACCCCCTACCGTCAGATCGAGGACACATGTCGTCCTCTTGCTTGCTGTGGAATGTGATGTCCCTCACATCCCTAAGGTCAGGGACATCAAACATGAAATTTTTTCCCCACCCTTGCATGATAATTTTTTTGAATATTAAAATCTAGCACTTAGTCGTTTCTTCCCCCTCATTTCTCCTTCACAGCTTCTCACCATGCCATGGCCTTGTTCTTGCTTGTCTAGAAACCCGGTCTACCATTACTGATCCAAAACAGCTCCATCATGGTCACAAAACTCTCCACACCATGAAACACAACAATATCAGAGAATAGAGTGTTGAAGAAATGAAGAATGGGAAGAAAATGAAGGTTTTTGGCTAGATAACAGTGAAGTCACCCGATCGAAAAATCTTCATATCTCATAAGATACAAGTCAGATCTAGGTTCCATCTTTTGTAGACTTCTACATTTTTCAAGATGATCATGATGCAACAAATGGGAGGTCGAATGGTGCTTTGAATTATTTTTTCCAACAAAATCCTCACTTCATGCACCGTCTCACATTCATCAGATTTCCCATCATTTCGACAACGAAAATGAGCTAAAAACTTGCACATGAGCTCCAAATGAAAAAACTATTGCAATGGACTTTTTTTCATTACAAATGGAGACAAAAAATAGACCTAAATTTTTTTGAGCTCCATCAATGGCCACCGTGGCGGCTATATGCTCGAAGCCACTGCTAGGTGAAAATTTTAAATTTTATTTCCTAGCATTCTAGTGGGAAAAATTATGTGAAATTCAAAGGACGTGACTGTGATGATGAGAAAAATCTATAAAAATAGACTCCATTGCAAACCGAACATTGGAAATTCATTTTCTAAAAATAGTAAGCTTTCCTACACATGCTTGTTATTTTTGGTAAGTCTTTGTCAAAAGAGGATATGGAAAAGGAAGTGTGCACTGAAGACTTCCAAGAAGCCAAAATGATTATCTGGAGAAGAAAAAATTGAAAATGATCACTTACTAAAAATAGTAAGTCCCTTATATAGGAGCTTACTAAAAATAATAAGTCACCACAAGAAGTGGTCAAATAAAAGGTAGTGAGCACAAGATTGAATGAGGGAGTTCATCACATCACAATGGTCGAGAAGAGGCAAAAATAACCTCTCACTAAAAATAGTAAGCCTTATATTTGGAAATTTACTATTAATAGCAGGTTGTTCTCAAAGGGAAAGTTTGGCACAATGAGACATAGAGGGGTGATCATCTCAGGGGACTAGACAATAGTTTTCGAAACTCACTACATAGTTCAGGTCACATGTATATCATACACAGGATATGAGTTACAGTCATTAGCGAAATAATTCACTCAACTTGGCGAGAATTCGTGAGCTAATTTGAAGGAGTTTCATAGTGTACAAGGAGTTTGAAGATTCAGAGTTTCACTACATTTGGAGCTTTCCATCAACGAATACCAATGGAATTCATTGGGAATGACATCTCCTCTTTCCCCAAATTTATCTCACTTACCAATATTCTAATTTCACGTTGGGGTTGCACTTTTTCATATGTCATAATGTTCCTAAGGAATAAGTCACCTTTATGTTATAAAAAGGGACTCAATATTCTCCTAGGAAGTCGAAAAGTTTTAAGTTACATAAGGACATATGAAAAGCCATTGGGGGGTAGATGATAAGCCACCTATCATTCTATAAATTTTAATACCATTCCCATTTCAAAGGGTTGGTCATTAATTTTTTAAGATCAAGAGTGCATTCTACCTTAAGAGAACAAATGAGATAGCCAAATTTCTTCCTTTCCCCCACTCTCTATTTTTCCTCCATTCTCATACTATGTATAACTTGATTTAAGAAATTGATACAAGAAGAAGGAGTTTCGAGCCTTTTTTGACTAAGGGGTTTATTGATAATTTTTCATCATAAATTCCATTTAGTCTTGTTGCTACACGTAGAGTTGTTTCCTCCTAATTTTAATGCATGTGAGAAAACATCTAATTGATGTATGTAGGAATCTGATTTTCTTCCTGTAACATTAGTTCTCCTATCTAATTTCTCACTCCCCTTTCCCTCTCTACAGAAAAATTCCTCTGTTGTAGGTATCTGTAATATTTCCATAGGGTCAGTGGATTGCCCTTGTTGGATCCCAAGCCACAAGGCCACCAGGAAAATCCACCTTTACTCGCACATGTATATACGACAAATACACCAGTTAAGAAGAGGGACTTAGATTCCCAGAGCGTTGGCAAGAAATCCACAAGTTTTTCCACCTGACAAATTTTCTCTTCAACATGACTCAAAGGTAAGAATTTTTGAAATTCAAACCTTTAGAAATCTATTTTAATCTCTTAATATGAATGATGATGAGTCCATTATTACATATCTTCTTAGAGTTGACAAGGTTGTCAGTAGCATGAAAGGGTTAGGAGAAGATGTAAAATAATAAGTGGTTGTTGAAAATTTCTAAGGTCACTAACTCAAAAATTTGATTCCAAAGTATCTACCATAAAAGAGTCAAAGGATTTGAATACTTTGAAGATGGATGATTTGCATGGTACCTTGACTACTTATGAGATGAGAATAGGTTATCCCAAACCATCCAAGAAAGAGATTACTTTCAAATCTGAAATGAAGGCTAAATACAAGAAGGTGAAAGATGATGGTGGTACCCTTGAAATTGAAGATGAACAAATATTTTCCATAATGGCTAAAATGTTGAAGCTTGGATTTGGTAAGTATAAAGGTAAGATTCCTTATAAATGTTTCAAATGTGGTAAGATAGGACATTTTGTTGTTAATTATCCTCATAAACACAAGAAGGAATATCATGATGAACATCAGTTTGATAGTGACCATGACAAAGTGTACAACAAGTATGATAAGAGAAAGAGAAGCTTTAAGAAGTTTAACTATAAGAATAAGGGAAAAAAGGGTTTTTTATACAAATGAAGTTTATGGATTATCTGATGCTAGTAGTGGTGTTTCAGATTCTGAATCTGAAACAGATTATGAGGATATAGGAAAGGAGGTTTTTTTAATGACTAATGATACAAAAATATCTTCTAGTGATGGCTCTTCTTTGCTAGGAGATTTTATATCAAGTTATTGCAGCCATTCTAGTGAAGATGATGAGGATGGAAAAGTTAATTTTGAAGGCATTCAAAATAATTTAAAGCATACTAAGAAAGAGAACAAGAAGTTGAGTTTGCAAGTCAAGGAATATGAAAATCAAATGCAAAAGCTGGAAGAGATGTATAAAGATGAGTCAAGCAAACAAAATGAGTCACTTAGATTTCTAGAAGAAAAGGTAAAGTATCTTGTTTAAATTTTACAAGATAAATAAAGTATGTGTTCAAAATTTGAAGAAGATATAGATTTCTAAAGGGCTGAGGTACTAGAATTTAGAAATAAGACAAAGACCTTTAATAAGTTTGAGAAAAGTGTAAATGATCTAAATAATCTACTTGGTAAACAAATATCAACAGATGATAAAACTAATTTGGAATTCAAAAATTAATCTAAAGGAAAGGAAGTGAAGCAATAAGATATGGTTTAAAGAAAGGAATTAGGTGACGCTAGCATCAAGAAAGAAAAGAAGATGACTCTCATCAAAGACAATGTCAAACCAAGACCTATTAGGTATCATAATGCCTTAAGGTATGAGATAACTTTTAATGTGTATTGCTATAATTGTAATGCATTCGGTCATAGGGCTAAAGAGTGTAGGAGGTATCCTAGAGATACTCAGCCATGGAGAGATAATAAAAGTGAGTTTTCTAAAAATGTTGTGTACTATAATTGCTATGAATAAGGACATATTGTTAGATGTTGCTTGTATGATCCCCCTATACATATTGATGGTTTCAGGAGAAAGAATAAAATGGTGTGCTACAACTATAAAAAATTTGGTCATGTTGCAAGGATTTTTTTTTGATAGATAATAGTTGGAAAAGAGGCTCCAAGGGCCCATTACAAAAGGATATTATAATGAAGCTCCATATAAAAAAATTATTTATAAAAAAACTCCAGCGAAAAAACCTAGAGTCAACAAAACATTGACCCACAAATAGCCTAACGAAAACAAAAAAAAGTCAGCAAAGAAAATACTGGTGAGCATCAGATCAACAAAAAGTAGTTAAGCACCCCTGGCCCTAGTCTACAAACTAGGACCATCGTCACCCTCATGAAAATCATCATCATTAGAGGAACTGATAAACATCTACCTCTTTTTTCCTTTTCTGACAAAATCAACGAATTAATAAATAAAAGGGGATACTCATCCTTTTATTTCTTTGAAAATGATTCAAGAGCATAAGTGCTACGAATGCAACTTCCTATACCTCCCATCAAAGTTTATGTACTTCATGATGTAAAAACATACTTTTGTCCTCCTCCCTGGTAGAGATATCTGAGCAATATCGTCCTCCATGAAACAAATATTTTCATCACTTTCCAGAAAAACATGCACTTCTTCTTGAAGACGAGACCTGTCTTTGAAAAATTTACTTCCCCCGCAGTCCATCTGGTCACACTACCAATAATCTCCTCAGAGACCCGAAAGATCACCCCCCTCATAGAAATCAAACCATTATCCCATGCCAAAGAAAAATCCCGTGAAATAATTTCATCATCTCCCCTTAGATTCTGAATAAAATAAGAAATACCCCCTATTTGAAAAGATCCCAAATAAATGAGTCCCTTTCTAAATAGTCGATGAGGAAGGCTCCACCCTAACCCTAGATCTGCCCATCACTATCATACCACTGAACCAAATATGAAAAAAAATTATGAAAAAAATTGATCCACAACTTTAAATAATCACTCCAACCCAACATAAACTAGATAATGATTTGATCGATTGGTTTCACCCAATGTGAAATGATTACTCGGATGTCATAAGTCCTATTCCCACACCTGGATATGTGTTTTAGCATAAATCACGTCCTTTATATTTTGGGGCAGCTCCACTTCATCCCGCCACCACCTTCCATTATGAATCCTACCACCAAAATTAGCCAACGTGTCAGGGTAATGTTACAAGGAATTGATATCAAGGTCTCTCAATTCAAAACAAAAAATTTCAAGTTCCTAGAGTACAAGGAAGGGGTCTTCAAAGGTCTAGAATACATGTAAATGGTCCAAGAAGGCCTTGGGAACCAAGAAGAGTGCTTCATAATTTAATAAGATATGGTGATGATGAAAGGAAAGGTGTGATATAGATATAATATCAAAAAATTATAAGGAGTTTTTCAAGTACCTAAGAGGTCTTATGGGACCTCTTCAAAACCTTCTCTTGGGTCATCATGATGTTCATATATCTCCACTGTGCTTCTTGGAGGTATATTAGTGAAAATGAAGCATTCAAATGAGTGAGGAGTTGTTTTGGTAAGTATATATGAATCCTTAATGATAATAAGTTATGTCTTTGAAATTTTTTAAGCATGATCTCATGATCAAAGTTGGTTGTCTTTGTGTGTGAAGTATCATGATCTCAGTTTTGTGGTAATAAGATATATGTGTATGAAGCTATTTTAGGTCTGTGGTTGCATTATCATGGTATATTTTACACATAAAGTGTTTTAGTATTATTTTGAGTCTATTATGAGGTCTCTTATGAGGTTCATTATGTCATGACATTCATATGGAATGTCTCATTTGGATCTATGTCATTGGTTGTCTATGATGAATGCGTTTGTGGTTTGAGAATTTTTTGGTGATTGTACTGATTCTTATGAAGTTTCATAAAGTAATTATGTAATGAAGAGGTAATTATTAAACATATATATGATTCCATGACGTTTTTTTAGCTTTGAAGGTTTCACAGAAGTTGTAAAAGTCTATAAAGTGCCTCAGTACATCCATCCTTCTCAAAAGTATGGTTTGGTCATAATAAGTTGTCTAGGAATGTCCATTCGTCTTAGAACTCATTTCCCGTCATATGTTATGAATATAGAATAGTGTAAATGTTTTTAATAAGTTTGCTTGGATATGCTCTTTTTTTATCATGTGTGATGGCTTTGATCATTCAGTTTGAAAGTGAAAATTTGTGCAGTGCTCTTTGAAGGCAAGAAGAAAAATTTAAGGTGGTTCCAGGTGTGTAAGTGTTATACATGCCTCCAAATAAAATCTATGAGTGCTCATGATTTTAAGTTATGTTATTTCAATGGTGCTAATAAAATTTGATTCCATGAAACTAAAAGGATTGATAACTTTTGAAGTTTCTCTCTGATGACTAGTTTCAAGTATTTTTAAAAGGCAGTACAGATGTAAAGTGAGGTTTGAAGGTCCAAATGATGGAGTACTAGGTATAATTTTTTTTGAAAACCATGTATATAAGGTACTATCTAGGATTTAGAAAGCTTTAGGTCATAGGATTGCTTAATTTCTTAGGAATATCTGTTAGAATTACAGGTTGATAGTGTTTGTGTCAAGAAGGCCTAATTGAGAAAGTGTAATGTGCAAACTAGTCATGTTTCTTTTGGGGTGAGACTTTAAGGCTTGAGGAAGTGATAATATGTCCAAATGGGTGTTTGAGTATAACATGGTTATTATATGAAGGTATCTGCATCAAAATTTATATGTATTTCTTAGTATTTGAAGGACTGGTAGACTGTGTACGAAAATTGTTGAAGAAAATAAAGGCTAAAGGCGCATTTGGCAAACTTTATTCACTCTTGACAGTAATTGAAGACTTAATGATCATGTAGTAGTGAAGTTTCCATGTGACATTTTGAGTTTTAAAATATGATTCCTTGCATATGCTAACCAAGTATAGTGGAATCAGGACTCTGTGAACTAATAGGTTTGAAAATGTGCTTCTACAAACATGCTACAGGTGCAGGGTATGGGAAAAATGCAACATTTTGACTCTTCTTCAGATATATGGCTTATATCAAGCCCATTTAATTTGTGTGAATATTAATTCTTTGGGAAGTAGATATTGATCTTCTATATTTCAAGGGATAGTAGGTGGTATTGGTGCAAATTGATGGTGAAAAGAAGGATTGTAAGTCACTATTAGCATTATTGTGTATTTATTGTGTTTAGACTTGAGCGTAATGGATTTGAGGTGGCTTCCCAAACAAGTGGAAAGTGGTTTTTGTGAATTATTTCATTCAAATGAAGAGTTGCAATAGTGGGTCATCAGAATTTGCAAGGTAAAGTTGTGTCACAGGTCAAAATTATGCCTCTACAGGTATGGGTTCAAACATATTGCATTTATGTATGATCTAAAGCTCAACAAGGGTGAGTATACATTGATGATAAGATATATATATGCCTTGAATTATGATAGGTGGTCCATCATTAGGAGTGAAGGAGTTTATGTGATCCTAATTCATGTCTTTTGCAAAAAATATCTTCTTACATGTACATGTTATACTCAGAGGTAGAGCATGTTATTTCTTTAGGTATGGGTGTTGTTTTTCATCACTATTGTGTCATAGCCTTAAAACCATGATTATGCATTTGTGAAAAAATCACTATGATTTGCAAGATAAGTTGAAACTAATCTAAAAGTTGATAAGGTTGTTGAGAGTACTCTTGTTTCTCCTTGTGCATAATAAAGCTTCTATAGGTATACTATAATATTTGTACTATGACTGGGCTTCAAGGTGAAAGAGTTTTCATGCATGAAAGTATCATGTTATTTGAATATGAGAAGAGGAATTTAATCTCAGTCATTATGATAATAATGTTGCTCTATATGTGATATCAATCTTGTTACATGTATAATATTTACAAGAGGCAGAGTGTCATTGTTTCTCAGGCTTTTAGGTTCCTAATCAAGTATGATAGAAGCCTAAGTGAAGGGATTCATTGTTCTCTTAACTCCATAAGGAAAAACCTGATGGTTAAAGTGTGGAAAAGTGGGTCACTTGGCTTATGTTGCTAGTGTGTGTGACTGTCCATCATCGTCCACATCACCTAGGTGAGTCATCTCGCCTTGCGAGAGTCTTAGGTCTTAGGAAGTCAAATGACAAGTGTCAGATTCTATCATAGAATTTGACATTGTCATTTGCGTTAATGTGTCATAGGAGTTACATTCATTATTCAGAATTGTAACTCCTCTTCTAGTGTTGTCATATGCGTCAGTGGCATCATTGAGTTTCTTTCCTATTTAGGCATGGGGGTTACACAACACCCCTATTTGTACTTCCTATTTTTTGATCTATGAGAATAAGCAGACCCATTCTTCTTACTTGCAATCTTCTTTCCTTTGTTTCAAATCTTGCGTATTGCGTTGGCTTAACGTTACCGTTAGAGTGCAACTTTGTTGTGGTGCATCATTTTTCGACATCGGTTCTCACGAATCCCTCTTTCATGGTATCAGAGCTAGTTTTGGTAAACATGCACTCTTTATTTCTCAATTGTTTATTACTTCTGGTTTCTTCTCATTTCCTCATGTGTAATTTTTTTTTATTATCATTTTGGAATTATTACTCACCTCGTATTGAGGTTTCAGTAGTTGCAAGTTAAGGTATTTGGTTGGTTTGCTTATTAGCTGAGTACATATTTTGGATATTTCTAGATCTTTGTGGTTGTTGTTTCTAGGTTGTTTGTGTGTTTCTTGCTGGTTGTGTTTAGCTTCAGCGCCTGTAGGGTAAAAGAAGAGCTCATTTTTTGGCATGGACCTATGATTACTGATTGGGATCATTGTTTTTTCTTCACCAGTGTATACTCAGACTATTCTGAGCTTTTTCCTCATCGCTGTGGTTCCTTGCTATCTTGAAGTTACCTCTACCTAGTCTCAAAACGTTTTTGCGAGCCTGCTGGAAACCTCTCATGTTTTTTCTTGGTCTCTCATGTTTTTTGCAAAAATACTGACAGTTTACCTGGTATTTCACGTTTTTTGCAAAACCTCTCACATTTTTGCCTGGTCTCTCACGTTTTTTACAAAACTACTCATGTTTTTGCACTGTTCCCCATCTTCAAACCTGTTCCAGGTGTTTTTTGGTTATTCTGAGTGTTTTCTCCCTTTCCAGGCATTTTTTCACTGTCCTCAAGCGTTTGTCTTTCCTTTCCTATGTTTTCCCAGC
The DNA here is from genome assembly GCA_019776745.2 of Taxus chinensis. Classification (NCBI taxonomy): domain Eukaryota; kingdom Viridiplantae; phylum Streptophyta; class Pinopsida; order Cupressales; family Taxaceae; genus Taxus; species Taxus chinensis. The sequence continues at coordinate 872,430,937 of CM034148.1, read as the reverse complement.
TTCTCTGGCCGTGGTCAGACTTAAGCATTTTTTCTCTCTAACTACTGGCATTTTTGGACCGTTCAAGCATTTTTTTGACTGTTCAAGCGTTTTTTTTGCACTGTTATGGAGATATTCCTTTAGATGGCAGTTTTTACACTAGTTTCAGCATTTTCTTTGCACTGCTCTGGCATTTCAGGCCGTTTTTGAGTTTTCCTAGCATGTGTGGACAGTTACAATTCTTTTGCCAGGTAATATCTTTCCAAAAATATGTTTTTAAATCACTTTTCTTAAAAAACATGTTTGTGTTCTTTTTTACCTTATCACTTTTCTTAAAAACGTGTTGTTTCATTACTTTTAAAAGGTATAAGGTAAACACATTTCATTTTATTGGCATTGTAAGTTTTTTGGCTTGTTTTTTTAACCTTCCATCGAGTACTGAAGACGAAGGGTGAGGTCCAGGATTGGCAGGTGGCTACTCCCCCCTCACAATACAATCAAACCCTATCTCAAATTCCATGCCATTTCCAATGGGCATACATACGACACCTTTTTCATGCGTTTAGGGCACTTTTTTAATCCATTTGCAGGCTTATTGGCTTTTTCTCATCAGTTGCGGGAATTGGTTTTTGCTATAAATTTTGACTTGTTGCTCAGTTTTGAGCACTTCTTTAGTCAAATTTGCATGTTTTTTCACACTCTAGATGATGGGATCAGTAGCTTTGTAAACTCACTATTTTTATAAAGTGCCACATTTTGGGGGGGGTGTCTTTGTATTGCTTAATTCAACTCATTTTTTCTTGAGATTTGTTCTATTCCTTTTTTTGTGGACTTATGAGCGCGTCCGCCATAGTCTTACAAAAAAGGGATTCTTTCGTTTGACATGAGACATTATTTCTCACAAAGCTCTTTCTTCCCCCTCTTGCTTCTCTCTTTTTATGCTTGCTTGCAGTGTCGATCTATTGTGCCCTACGAACCTTAATTGTTGTCTCCACCATTGCGCATTATTACGCTAATTGTAAGGTGAGTGACAAACTGGTTCTCGGAACACAGTCGCATTTGGTTGTAATCAACGCAATGAATTATAAAGAGCCAAACTCGGGGGTGTAATTTTGTTCTGGGGTGGTTGTTTCTTTTCTCTCTCCTTCCTTCTGCATTCCTTGGTTTTATCTCTTCATTATGGATATCTCTAAAGTACCAGTGCTCACACCTTTTAATTTCTTCAAATGGAAATCTAAAATTATATTGGTTTTGTGAAGTAAAGGGTTATACTGAGTTACCATGGGGTTAGAGACCGAACCTGCTGATGAACCTGAAAAATATAAATGGTTCAACCGTTGTGATGAAGCCTTAGGTATTATCTGTATGTTCATCTCTCCCGACTTGCTCTCCCACATTGAAACTTCCTCAACACCCGATCAAGCGTGGAAAATTCTTGATATGTTTGGGAAGCAAGATGACATGAGAGCACATGAGTTGGAGAACGAACTACTAGGGTTAAATCTAAACCTATAGGCCTTCTTCTCAAAAAATTTCCACACTAGAATGCTTCTAAAGGAATGTAAAGTGGATAAGAAAGACTCTCAATTGATCTTGTCTATTCTTTCTAAGTTAGGTCCTGAATACTCTGTTTTCATTTCAACTTTTCACGCCACAAAAGCCGCCTTGGGTAGTACTTGGACTATGCCCTCCTTTGACAGTTTTTTGTCCCAACTCATTCGAGAACAGGACAAACTCATTCAAATGGGGACTCTAAAATCCAAGTCACATGCCCTTGTGGCGAATAAGGGCAAGAAAAATGAAAAGAAGAAAGAAACTAAGGACCAACCTAAGAAAGAAACCAAGACCAACCAACCCCTAGTTAAGCCCGTCACTCATACTTTGACTTCTGAACCTAAAGCGAAGAAGGAAAAGTATAAATGCTCCTATTGTAAGAATTCTGGCCATGATGAGCAACATTTTTTTGGAAACAAATTGATCACTTAACTCATTTACTTGAGAATAATAAAATAAGTGTTCCTAAATCCGTTAAACAAAATTCTCAAAAAGGTGAGTCTTCTAATACAAAGGAGACTAAAAATGAAAAGAAGAAAGGTAAGGCCATCGTAGCTAGATCAGCTCCATCATCAACTTGGATTATCAATTCCGGTTCCTCGCACCACATGGCTTCTTCAGAGGTTGAATTCTCTAGCATTAAACCATGTGGCATGTCCCAAATCATGTTAGGTGATGACACTCATGTCAGTTTCTGGTAGTGGATTGGTAGAGATTGAAGGTGGAACATTTAACCAAGTGTTGAGTGTTCCCAATCTCTCTACCAATCTCCTATCTTTTTACCAAATCACCCACCTTAGTGAAGAAATCTGAGTGGAATTTGGTCCTAGCTTGGTGATTATTCGTGAGCTTAAATCTGACTGCACTATGGCTGAGGGAAAGGTAGATCAATGTTCACGATTGTATACCTTTTCCCACTTCTCTTTTGATTCGATGCCCAATGCCTTGCTCAATCATGCAAATGAGGTTAACAAGTTATGGCATGAGCATTTTGGGCATCTAAATTATCGTTACCTTGAACAATTGAGCCAAAATGAAATGGTCAATGGGCTACCATGAGTTAAGTTTTCTAAGGGTCTTTGTGAGGGTTGTACCCTTGGAAAGCACCCTGAAAAAAGCTTTGACAAGGGAAAATCCTGGAGAGCTACTCATCCCTTGGATCTTGTTCATAGTGACGTTTGTGGCCCTTTTCTATCTTCTTCTTTTACTAGAGCACTATATATACTAACCTTCATTGATGAATTTTCTGTTATACTTGGGTATATTTTCTTAAGCTTAAGTCTGAAGTTTTTGAGCACTTTCAAAACTTTAGGGATCTTGCTGAGAAACAAGCGGAACGGTCTATCAAGGTTCTTCGAACAGACAATGGAGGCGAGTATGTGAGAAACAGGTTTGAGGATTTCTGCACTTCTGAGGGGATTGCTTTGTAGTGTACAGTTGCTTACATCCCTTCCCAAAATGGAGTTGCAGAAAGAAAGAACCAAACTTTAAAGGAGATGGCTACTTGTATGGTTAACTTGAAATCTCTTCCTCCACAGTATTGGGGTGAAACAGTGAATTGTGCTTGCTATATTCAGAACCATGTCCCACACAAGGCAGTAAGACGGATGACACCCTTTGAAGCCTGGTTTAGACACAAGTCTAATGTCGAGCACTTTCAAGTCTTAAAATCCAAGGCTATGGCTTGGATTCCCAAAAAGAAACGCAAGGCATTAGATCCATAATCCAAACCTTGTATCTTTGTCAGGTATCCTGATGGCATGAAGGGATATCGATTGTTGAACCCTACCACCCATGAGATTTATACTGAGAGGAGTGTGAAGTTTGATGAGTCATCCTTGACTTCAACTTCCACTGAGGTCCTTTTGCCCACTGATTTAGATCCTGACTCTTCAAATGATGATGTTGTTGAGTGAGTTCCACATCTCCCTGCTCCTCCCAATCCTCAAACTTATGAGTCTTTTGATTCTGACAGTAGTGATGATGAGGACTATGTCCCTTCTCACTCAAGTGAATAATATTCTGACTCTAAGCTTGAGCCTTCGGGACCTCTTTGGGCCAGGAAAAATTTATAGAGTGCTGGAGATTTAGTTAGAGATCCTTTGGATGAGAGATGTACTCGCTCAGACTTCACTGGACCTCACTCCTTCTTCACCTCTGCTTCTAATCCACCATCTTTCTAGGAAGCTTCTGGGATTCCTGAGTGGGATTATACCATGGATGAGGAGTATTCCTCACTCATAAAGAATGACACTTGGGATCTTACCCTTCTTATGAAAGGAAGAAAAATCGTTCAGTGTAGGTGGGTTTATCAAACAAAGTATGGATCTGATGGAGAAGTTGAGAAGTATAAAGTGTGACTTGTAGCTAAGGGTTTCTCCTAGGTAGTTGGGGTTGATTACTCATAAAACTTCTCTTCAGTTGTGAAGATGACTTCCATTCGACTGAACCTTGCCATCACTTCCGCTAACAGATGGGAAGTCCACCAGATGGACATTAAGAGTGCCTTCCTTCATGTGGACCTAGAGGATGAGATCTATATGGAACAACCTCTGGGTTATGTCCATGATCCATCCCTCATTTGAAAATTAAAGAAGTATCTCTACAGCCTTAAACAAGCCCCTCGGCCTTGGTATGCGAAGATGGACTCCTTTTTACTTGCATCAGGGTTCACTTGGTGTCACTCTGACCCAAATGTGTATATTTTGCAACAGGATGACTCCATGCTTATTCTTGTTCTCTATGTTGATGAATTGTTGATCACCGGTAGCTCTTCCTCTATCATTAATTCTGTGAATATCTCCTTGGCCAATAAGTTCTCCATGTCTAACTTAGGATTGCTTCATTACTTTCTTGGGATCCAAATTTCACAATCTGACTCAGGAATTATGATCTCGCAGCCTGAGTACTCTCTTGATTTACTTGCTCGGTTTCACATGTCTGACTGCAAGTCCTCACATACTTCTTTTATTTCCAGGGTTAAGTTGGTTTCTGATTGCTCTTCCCCCTTGGTTGATGATACCCTTTATCGATAGTTGGTGGGAATCTTTATCTACCTTACTCACACTTGGCCAAATCTATCATATGCCATCGGGATCATGTCTAGATTTATGCAGGAGCCTCATGAGCTGCACTTAAAAGTAGCAAAGTGGATCCTTCACTATGTTCATGGCACTCATACAAATGGTATTCATTACTTAGGAGGGACTGAGATTGACTTAGTTAGATTTACAGACTTAGATTGGGCCGGTGATCTAGATCATCGGAAGTCTACCTCAGGCTACAGTTTCACTCTTGGTTCGGGTCATGTTAGTTGGTCCAGCAAGAAAAAGAACACCATTGCCATATCATCGACAGAAGCAGAATACAGAGGAGCAGTTAATGCTGCCACTGAAGCTGTTTGGTTACAGGGTATCATGATAGAGTTTGGCATCCACTTTTGGTGGCCTACCATTATCTACTGTGAAAACATGAGCACTATCTCGATTTGTAGAAATCTAGTTCAACATTAGTGGACGAAGCACATTGAGATTTATATGCACTTCATACGGGATCTGATACATGAAAACATCATTGACATACAGTATGTTCAGACAACTGATTAGGTTGCAGACATTTTCACCAAGCCCTTCACTGAGGTGAAGTTTCTTCACTGGCGGTATCTTCTTGGGGTGAGGTCTGCTGCAGCCGCCCATCTTCTTCGGGCTATATAGTCCTCCTTCTTCTCCTCTTCTTCTTTCTAGAAAGATGTTGTTTGTACATGGGCACCTTATCAGGCCTTTAGTTGTTGGGGCCCATTGAAACATCTTTCTTAGTTGTCTAGGGAAGTCTTATTTTTCTATTCTAGCCTACCTTGACCTCTTCCTCAGCTTCGATGAAGGGGGTGTTGGTGTGTGTGACTGTCCAATCATCGTCCACATCACCTAGGTGAGTCATCTCACCTATGAGAGTCATAGGTCTTAGGAAGTAAAATAACAAGTGTCAGATTCTATCATAGAATCTGACATTGTCATTTATGTCAATGCGTCATAGGAGTTACGTTCCTTATTTAGAATTGTAACTCCTCTTCTAGTGGCGTCATATGCGTCAGTGGCGTCATTGAGTTTCTTTCCTGTTTAGGCATGAGGGTTACATAGAACCCCTATTTTTACTTCCTATTTTTTGATCTATGAGAATAAACAGACCCATTATTCTTACTTGAAATCTTCTTTCCATTGTTTCGAATCTTGCGTATTGCGTTGGCTTGACATTACCATCGGAGTGCAACTTCGTTATGGTGCATCGCTTTTCGACATCAGTTCTCACGAATCCCTCTTTCATATGTTAGCCATGTTGAGCCAAAATGATTGGTCAAAGACCCCAAATTAGACTATTACAGTGTTACAGTCTACCATACGTTTGCATCTACAGGTGGATTGGTGTGTATGAGCCTAATAAAGTCAGGGGGAGCTTGAAAGAGTATTCTAGAAAGTGAGATGGAATGTTTCAATACATTTGAGGTATGTAGTGGATTTCATCACCATGTTTTGACTCTTGAATGCATGTTATCATCTAATCATGGTTGTTATGGACTAAAATAGAAGTTTGAGACATGGAAAAAGTGTTAAAGGTGATTTCTAGCCAAGATAGCAATGTAAGAAGCTCATTTTTATGTTTGAATACTAGAGATTGTGGTATTGATTCTAGGGGGATTGATTGTATGCTGATTCAAAGCATGAATGACATGTTGTAGCATGACAAAGTTGGTTGAAATTGTACTAGGATGTCTGTTTAGGGAAATGAGTCCTTGGGATTGTATGATGGCAAGAAAGTGCATTGGAATGCTTATTATAAGACTATAACATTATGGTATATCCTCAAGAAAGAAGGTATGATGGTATTTACACCTCTTTTATGACATTATTAGCATGATCTTAGAGTGTATGGTTTAGATTGTACTCTACTACAGTGGTGTCTTGAAGGTTAAAACAAGGATAAGGTGAAAATAACTAGTTTATGCATGCCTAGAAGGTTGAAAATGGTATTCTTGGCTGCAAACAAGGTATGATAATGCTTCTTCATGATTTATTGAAGTATTCAGATGATGTAAATTCTTATCCTAGGAAGAGCATGGTGGTTACATGCTTGGAAAGAAGGAAAAATCAGTTTTTGTGAAGAACTTCAAGGTTCTTATGCTTGAATGAGACATGTTATCTAAAAATCCAAAGACAGAAGATTTCTATGCTTTCAAAGCCTATTCAAAGCCGAATCTTCACCGAGAAGAAAGGAATTAATCAAAACACAAAGAAAGATAAGAAGCTTGCAGATGCTGCCAAGTGTCAAGCAGGCACATCGTCAAAAGTCAAAGGAGGTGACAAAGTCTCAAACTCCCGCAGGGCTGACATGTGGAGTGAACAAAGAAGTAAGACAACAAGCCCATGGACAGTGCCAAGTTTCCACTCAACACTTTCCCAGGAGCCTTAAATAAAAGTAGAGTCATAAGGATGTGTGAGCCTTGCGCGTGGATCTTGCAACAAATGGACTCCATATTCAAAGAAGGTCATAAGTATGACAAGCCATTTGCCACGTATAAGTGATTTAGGGTCTTATCTATAAGATTTAATGCTCGAAGAATTTTTCAAAATATCAGAGGTGAAGGGTCATTTCATTACAAAATACTCCTTGTTTGAATCAAGAGGCTGGGAACTAATGAATAAAGGGTCAAAATATTTGGTTATGTAATAAATAGCCGAAGGAGTTTCTTCTCAAAAGGAGAGTCCATCTCAAGGGAGTTAGTTCTAGGATAATTGATATACATTAAATAGGCATGTCTCTTACTTTTCTAAAGGGGGAAAATTGTGAGAAATATTTGAGGAAATTTGTTTCTGTCACTTCATATCATTTATCATAATTAAGGGGCTGTTGGGAAGGAGTTTCAAAGTTATCTCTTATCTCCTCCTCATCCTATAAATTACAATGGAGGTTCGATGAAAAAATATGAGATGGAGATTTTTAGTTAGGTACTAGGGGAGTTCATCTTTTATTCTCTATTGCAAGTCTCTCTTTTTTAAAAGACGGATATCTTGGAACTCTATCCTTCTACTTGGGTTTTTGTACTAGCAATCTTGCCTCTTTTCTAATGTAATACTGTGCACAACTATTGGAGTAATATATATGACTTGTGGTGTTTTTTTTTCATCATTTGCATAAATTTATCGTCACTGATTGCCTTTATTTTAATGTAGAAACTGTGCATCTCTAAATGCTTTTACTATCCTTGAAGTTTTGCTTAAGTAGTTTTGGGTAGTATTTTGTGTGACATTTTCTGACCTGTTGTGCATGTCATCTTCCCTTCTTCAGTTATTCACCATTTCCCTTCTCAGGTAGTTGCAGACTCGATTAAATCTCCTAGTAGAATTGTTTGGCACATCACCTTAGCTTGTTTTATGTTTTTGTTTAAATTCTTATCACCCCTATCTCCCCCTCAAAGAAGAGCCAACTTCTTTAAAATCTAGAGGTCTCCATAGGGCACATGCGCCATGAATATAAGGATTCCCACGACTTTGATGACTTTATCCGCCAAGGATGGTCGTAAAAAATACCATTGGTTGATGTTTCTTACCAAAGAATGATGTTATGAATTTTTAGAAGATGAAGAACATGTTGTTACAGGTATGCCTTTGTCATTAATGTAAAAGGGTGGAGAAGTTCAAGTAGTTTTCCATCAATGACAAAGGTGGAGATTATTTGTATATGGTCATTTAGGTGTTTTCATTTATGTAAAACCAAATTAATGACAAAGTGGATGATGGATTAGGGTCATATGATGCTTGTATGATGGTTCAAATGTGTACTTGATGATACAAGGAGACTCAATGAGGGTTTCTTTCTCTTCCAAGCCCATTCAGGTGCATAGATGATGTTTCATAGTGGTATGAGCTTCTTGGGTTCTTGAGAAATTTTTTGGAATGTTATATAGCATGTCTGAAGAGTTCTTGTGAACTCACATGAGTTGTAGGGTGCAAATACAGGTGGTTGATCATGTTTCAAGTGTTAATTTATAACAGGTGTGGATGTTAGGAGGTATGAGTATGAGTTTTAGGAACTGCATGAGGTCATTGATGCATGTATGCAGATTATAATGGTGTACCAGTTATGTTTGGACCATTTTTAGTACTTTTATAATGATTTTTAGTGTTATTTCAGTTGACCCTAGTTTCTACAGTGTAAAACCCTAATTGGAAGCTATGCATATGAGATAGGTGTAAAGCACACACCAGGTTTGCACAGAAAATATAATTCACGAAATAATAATTCACCTTCAATATTCATTCAAGTTTGTATTACAGAATATATAGAATAGCTTGTTCCTATAATTTAGGAAATAAGTATAACCACTAACTCCATCAAGCCTATTTACGTGGGTGAGTACAACCTACTCAACCACTACACAAGCCAACAAATATTAGTTGTTTATAAAACAACTAATTACAATAGTAATTCCTTTTACATTAATAATACACAAACTATATTATAATGTGAAGCACTAAACAAGATATTCCTAACATTCCCCCCCTTAGTGCGAACATGGTAGAAAAACATCCACACTCTCAACTGCAGTATGCTCACCCCTGTGGCATGTCCAACTCTGTGACTCATGACCTTGATCCAAAAGAAAGGCTCTCTCCTTCCATGGTTTTAAACAGGCTTACCACAAACCTTGAAGTGACAGGAACCTCATCAACTGTCGACCTCGTGTGGTTTTCTGGATCCTCCCACAAACCCTTTCAAGATCCATGAACTGACTTACTCTGGTGCTACTGTTCACCACTATGCTTATACATCAGGGAATTATGTAGGAAACACAACATGCATATCTCAAAATAGCACAATAGAAGATATACTGAAACAATTTCACATTACTTCTTATAAGAATCGTAATGTTCTTAATTGTAGTCTCTGTCTTTGATCGCTGCCACTCGATCTTGAACATCATAGAAAACTGCCACTACCACTGGAAGCTTTCCTTGACTAAGTCATTTTGGGTGCAGAATGGGAATGGAACATTGGTATGTATTCCCCCCCACAATGTGAAATTCCACTCATATAGATACTGAGAAGCAAACTGCATCGAAGAACATACTCCTGAATGGATCTTGCTAGTTAGGTCTTGTTGCACATGGTCACTAATGCTAGTGAACGTATTCTTCTAGCTGACCATCTTCCAACGAAGTACGGTAGTCAGAGGACCAAGTCAGTCAGAGGATCACTAACAGTCATGTGTGCTCCAACACAACTTTCTTTCCAACATCCATCAAATACCAAACAAAACAGGAACTCTAAAAAAGAATCACACCAAACTGAAACTGGAACACTGCAAAACTCAAAAAATAAGTACTCACACTGCACACCTGTGCCACCAAATCATTCTGTGCGGCCCCGTCGTTGGTGACTGACAAGAGGTCGTTGTCTGACCTCCAGCCTCTGATGCCTCCATCCTCCATTAACATGCTACTAGCTCAGTCGGGTTTGGATATGAAGCTCATTTGTTTCCACATTGAAGTTATTCTCCCCCCGCAATGTGAAACATTTTAGTTTTAGGATGTCGGGTACAACCGATAATGCGTCCCACAAAATAGCCAAAAAATATGATATTTTTCAAAGTGGGTATTTTATCCCAAAATTAGAACCACTATAATGAGAATTAAAAAATAAACACTTTTGCAAAAAACGGTGCTCAATTTTAAGTTACCGTGCAAAAGTTATTGAGGTTACAATTTCCCGTAAATTGGTCCAATTAAAATAAAATTGAATTTCCCTCAAAATTCAATTATTAAGCAAAAACTATATATATATATATATATATATATATATATATATATATATAAAACTATATTTTTGCTAAATAATTAAAAAAAAATTGACCAATAAGAAAAAACCTGTGTGTTGCATTTCTTTTCCCGGATGTGCATTTCCAGCCACAAAAATGTTTGTTTGACAGCAATTTTGTCATATCTACGTGCTGAATCTGACCCTGATGTAAACTACAAAGTTGTGCGTCTTTTTCTCATCTTTTCAACCCAAAAAGAATCACCTCAATCCGATGTTTTATGAGGAAGATATGTTCATTTTACTGAACACTACTTGCTGTATTTTTTGGACAGATTTTTGAATATTCTCTTTGGCCTCTTAAATCTTCTTGGCTCTCATAGGAATAACCTGCTCTGGTACCAAATGTAAAGCACACACCAGGTTTGCATAGAAAATATAATTCACGGAATAATAATTCACCTTCAATATTCATTCAAGTTTGTATTACAGAATATATAGAATAGCTTGTTCCTATAATTTAGGAAATAAATATAACCACTAACTCCATCAAGCCTATTTACGTGGGTGCGTACAACCTACTCAACCACTACACAAGCCAACAAATATTAGTTGTTTATAAAACAACTAATTACAATAGTAATTCCTTTTACATTAATAATACACAAACTATATTATAATGTGAAGCACTAAACAAGATATTCCTAACAATAGGATGGAAATATTGAGAGGTAATTATTACATTTTAATGATTGGAGATATTATTATGATGTGTGATGGTGGTTTGAGAAAAATTTCAGGATGTTAGGATGATAATTTTGCAAGTTATGTGAATTTTGGTGATACGGGGTTAAGGACAAGACCATTTCCAACTCGAATTGAACTTTTGATGATCACCCAAAATTGTGTTATTTTCATGGGAACTTTTGGCTTTCATGGATGTTTATATACTAATTTTATAAGGTTTCACAAAACATAATGAGGTAATTTCATCATCAAATTTTTATGAATGAATGTTAAGAATGTAAACAACTTTTTATAAGTTAGAAACCATACCCTGAAAGAGGTTTGAGAGATTTGATTCATGAGTGGATATAATTTATTCCTTGTACATGCATGATTATTCAAACCTATATAATACTCCTTTATATTTCCATAAAGGTAACATAGATCATGTGGTGATATTTTGGCCCCACCTAAAGAAGGTAAGTTTATGAAGAGTTTCGGTTTGTGGAAAATTTCTCCAAATGAGGTAAAGTCTTAGTTTGAATTTATGATATCTCAGGATATTTTATAGATTTTCATGAATGTTTCATGTCATGGTGATGCTGAAAAAGTGAAAAGTGTGCCCTATTTTTGTTGACTGGTCAAAGGGTAGTTTTAAGGAAGTAAAAAGTAGTCTTCATAGAAATGGGCATAACAGGAGCTACATGTGGAGTTAGGAGGTAATTCAAGTTGTGTTGGAAATATAATTCAGATATATTTCCAAATATATAAGGTTTTACTCATTATTATGAGTTTTTCTAAGTTTTCCAGGTCATTTTTGTGACAGGAAGATTATTTCTAGTGTAGGACAGGACATGATTTACTGGATGTTTTGAGTTGATTAGAGAATGAGATGGATTAATTTATGATTGATATCATTTGGAATGTGAATATGGATTAATTGGGAATCAAATTAATCTATTGAGCGTTCTTGATTGTTTCTGTAAAGGTGTTAACTAGTTGATCTTTGAAATCAACTTTTTGGGCAGGTTGATTTGGTGAAGGCAAACATGACTGTGGTTTGAGAAGGTGATTGTTTCACAAATTATAACTTACTTATAAGTTTTATAAAGGTTATTCCATTTAAATTGATTAGGCACATGAAATATTTTGGATTTTTTGGATTGAATTAGTCTCATAAATAAGTTTTTAGGGCGATGAAGGGTGTAGGAAACATCTATTTTGAGAAGTACAAAAAATAGTGGTCCCATTAAATGAAATATTCTGATTGGTTGAGCTAAAATTAAAACCATGTATGATATTTAAATTTTAATTTAAACATGTGTGGTGATTTATGGGTCATGAAAAATTATGGTTTGATGTTAGGGAATTTTTCTCTTTGTGATCATGAGGATTTGAGTCTTTTTTGAGCATGTAATGATGTTTTTGGCTAGGCATACCTACTTGCGTCACTTGTGACTATTATGTTATGAATTTTGGATTTTTTAATGATGCATGACTTGAGAAAAATGAGTGAAAACATTTTATTTATAATTTGAAATGTGAAGAAGCTTATAAAAGCAGGAACTCATTTCTTGAATGAGACAATAAGAATTTTGTTGGCAGAGTTTATGGTGGCACACCATAAAACAACTGCTTATATCCCTCAAGCCAATGGTACTGCAAAGGATTTTAATAATATTTTGGGATAGACATTGACAAATATTCGTGATGTTGGGAGAAAAGATTAGGATGATAAAGTATCAGTTATACTTCGGGAATATATGACCACTTATAAGAGGTTGAATAAGGCCACACCTTTTCATTTGGTGTTTGGCACAGATGTTGTATTACCTATTGAATTCATGCTGCCATCCCTACATATTTCATGCGAAGGAGGATTAGCCGAGGAGAAATTTGTGTAAGAGCACATTAAAAAACTAATGTAATTAGATGAACGACGCGCAATTGTGTGTTAAATCCAGAAGACTATATAGAAAGCATGACATGATAGGCACATAAAGAATAAGACATTTGAAGTGGGAAATATGGCTCTTTTGTATGATTCCAAATTTACGTGCCACCTTGGGAAATTTAAACTACATTGGCTGGGACCTTTTGTAGCAACAAAGATACTTCATTTTCACACATGTCAGTTACAGGCACTAGATGGCACCATATTTCCCAGTTACTTAAATGGGATTAGGTTAAAGCCCTACTATAAATAACTCTTCTTGTTTTTTTATTAAGGTAGTAGTGCCACGTAGATTATATTTCCCTTTCATGTGTTTTTTATTTCAATCATTTATATGCTTTGTTAATTTAGTTCTTTCTTTTTTGTAATAAGTGTGTTTGTGTACATGAAGTTGATTAATATTGTTTGATTCCATGCATAAAGGACCACACATATTTTTACTGTGGCATGGAGAAGGTACAAGGAAAAGGGAGCTATTGGTGATGAGAATTAAGTGCAGGGTTGATGTATGTAGAAGAAATGTGTTATAGGTACTTGGGATGAAGGTGTTTTTTAAGGAAATTTACTTAGATTGAAGACCACTCAAGAAGAATGACCATGAGTGTAACGAGAGGTAGGCATTGGCATGATAAATTATTGGGTATATGGAGCAAAGGATTAAGTAATTTGATGTGCAGAGGTGGACGAAGGATGTTTGTGGCTTGGAAATTAGTAAGGTGCGCCAGAAGGTTAAAACTATAGCCAGTGAAAGGAAGTCACATATTAAAGCAAAAAATGGAAATGATACTTTATTAATAAAGTAACTTAAAAGTTTTAAAGCTAGAAAAATCATGTGTTAAGTGGAAAAATTAATTTGGTGGGGTATGAAAATGTATAAAAAATAGGGGAATTCGAGGTCATTCAACACCTTGCATTCGAAGAGAAATTGGAGCAATCAAGTGACTTTGTGCGAAAGAGTGAGAGAAAATAAGATCAAACTAGAGAAGTGTGTGTATGACATTGTGTGTGTCTCTTTGTGAAGAAGGAAGCTTGAGATAGTAGTTTAAAGTAGTTAGGGCATAGAGATAAGGGTTTGTGGGAAATATTGAACAACTAGGGTTCACAGTTCTTGACTAGCAAAGAAAATGTGTTGGGACAGAACACCTAGGGCATAAATTTACAGAGACGATGACACCTAAAGGAAGGAAGAATTGTACAAAGAGGATTGAATTCAACGTTGAAGATATCTTGGAATATATATATTCAAAAATTCAATACCTGCATGGAGTACTTAGGCTCCATACTTGGAAGTCTCAACTTCCCAAGTGTAAAATCAGTGAACACAACCACATAGCTCTAGAGAATGAAAAACATTTGAAGGCATATTTGCAGCGAGAACTGTCAGTGACCAATGAGGAAGGGAAAGTTTTGGTTGATGACTCAGTATGGAGGAACTTGGAGAAAGCTAGATTCCTATAATTATTCAAACTTCACAAAGCCCACACATTTATACCAGTGGTTCACGTCTAGGGTACACGAATATTTATTTTATTTTACAGGCTGAAGGATGCGAATTATAGCTCAACTTATTGATTGATTCACAGGATTGATAAGTACAGGAGAATACATGGGCCTATATTTATGCTCCAATGTGAAGATATATGAATTGGTTGCAACATTGAATTAGGAGAAGGGGGAATGGTTATGCTTATCAATAACCTTGCAGATCCTACAACTAGGGCTTCAACCAGATTGATCAATTACAATTTGGGTGCCTCAGAAAGGTGGACTAACATCAATAAAATGTTTTTGTACATTGTACATATAATGGCGAATAGGACCCACTAAGAATTAATGTAATACATTACCAATGGAATTATCGAAGAGGTGAAGGTCCAGAATGAAGAAGGAGCAAAGATAATAAGGGGATTGATCATCCTTCTCAAAGTCTTCTTGGAGAGTGGAGTACTAGATGGGTCGGATGATGATATGTGGGTTTACCCACCTATAAACAAATATCTTGTATAGTTTTCTCTCTACACCTATGATGGTAAAATTTCAAATGCATACAAGGATAGAATTGATAATTGGTATAAGAGGTTGTGTGGGGATTTTGATAACAAGTGGCACATTCTGTACAAATTACCCACAAAATTTGGGGAGAAATCAAGGTTTGTAGTGAATCAACATTATAAATTGCACAATTTAAAATAAAGGATGGGGAGATGAGCCCTTTGTGCAAGTTGCCATTTACCTTCACTTCCTGGTACTTCAAGTGTGCTATGAACATAATAAAGGATGCACAAAATTTAACTTTTTATGGAAAAAAAAAGTTGACTTAGACTTACATATTTTTTGCTCAACTTATAGGTATGACTCAAGGCATGCATACCAAGATATTTTGGATCCAGACACGCTGGAATTGAGCCCCCATTGAATGTTACAATTTGGGGATTGATAAGAAAAATATTTATGCAATTGAGGCCAAATACTTAGGGAGGAGTTGAGATGAAATTTATAGATTCTACATTCCCACAACTGGGACGAATTGTTGTACCACCCCTTAAGAGAATGCAGAGAGATACTCCTGAGGGAGAAGAAGAAGATGATGATGAGGAGGAGGAGGAGGAGGAAGGTAAAATTGAGCATTCATGGCACAAGAAGATGTACTACATAAGAAGAAGTCGCAGTGGCACTGGAATATCTCAACCACCTAAGAAAATCACAAAAAAGGAAAATTTCAAGCGTGGAGGGGAAAATTTTATCTCCAATATAGAAATAAGTGAGTCTGATTTCAAGACAAAAGGAGAAAATTTATACAAGGAGATTGAGAAAGAATGGGTTGATCACTTGAAGAAGAAGAGTGTTGAGGAGTAGAATTAGTCACGAACAAAAAAGGGAGAGGTGAATAAAATTCCACCCAAGAAAAAATCACCTATGGAAGAGGAGGCACATGGAGAGAAGGTGACTGGTGACACTTATGTCATCATGGAAGATAATGACGTAGAAGTTGGGACAAGTACAGGTGTTTTCAGTTTAAAGAAGAAGACAAGGACAAAGGAAAAGGCACAAATAAAGAGATGGATGCCCATTTCTCCACACATGGATTTTTTGGATGACACTAAGAAGGTCTTGAGGGAATGTTTTCAGAGCATAGTGCTAAATGATAAGTTTTAAGTTGATGGATGAACATGGGGGAGTATCACAAATCAGGAATATGTTGAGATGTAACTTGCACAATTTTATAGAAGAACCAGAGTTCAAGGTAAGTAATAACTCCATTAGATTCATTGAGTTGAAGAATGATCCAGGGAGGAATTATAAGGCATTTGACCCTATGTACCTCACTGATGAGTAGGCATGTAATTCCATGAATAAATTAGCCACAGATGTTAGGCATAGAAATTTGGATGTTGGTGCCATAATGAAGGTCTTAGTAGCAGATAAAAAAGATGAGCATGAGGTCGAGGGTTCAAAGAAGGACCTATATGGAGAACAGAAGCACACTAAGGAGGTTTATGACAGAGATAGCGCCATGATGAAACAAATTTTAGGACAGTGCCTAGCCTTGGTGAGCCAAGCCAAATTTGACTATAATGATGAGATGGATTATTTATAAGATATGTTTTGTATGTTTCTAGCAAATACAAGAAATGGCACATGCCTGATAGTAGAAGAAATTCTAAAGGAGAACGAAGTTAATAAGGTCACTATTAAGGCTAGAATTCAGATTTAGAATGTATATTAGTGAAGCTCAAGGAAATAAGTGGTAAGGATAATATAGCCTTTAACAAATTTCAAAAGTGTGAACCAATTATTGATGCGTGTGATTGATGAAGAAGAAATGCTCAAAACTATCCAGGAGAAGACATTCATAAATAAAATTGAGCACAACCAAGTTATTTCTGAAGAAAAAATAGAAATAATTAATTAGAGCTAAAAGGACATGATTGAGGGAGTGTGCATGGAACTGACTATGGTCATTCAGGAGCTCAAGAGTAGGGTTGAAGAGTTAGCGCCTAACCAAGTTCCAAGGGTTGTAGAGGTAGCACCCGGGAAAGCATTAGCAGAGCTTTAGCAATGGAAGAAAGATGAGAGTGAAATAGATGGTGACTTCTTAGAACTCTTCCAATGGCCTTTGGCCTGATCCAATTTTGAGTTAGGAAAGATAAATATTTTTGGGAATTGAATTATTTTTTGCGATCACCTATGTTTTTAGCGATTAAGGTATTTTAAAGGATGACAATCCAATTTAGTGTGGAGTAATGTTTCATGGCCAATTTTGAATAAGTACAAGCCACACACAAATATGTTGGGTACACATGAGGTAGGCATGAAGATAAGCACACAAGACAAAATAGACATCACATGAAGGCTCACGCCCTAGAAATAACTATCCTGAACTTAGCCAATTTTGGAGCCACGGGCTAAAATAGATAATGCAAAGATTGAGTGGTATTCAAGCAACACTCCATATTTATAAGAAATCATGAAGACCTAGAGATAAAGTAACAACTATTTTGGGAGATAAAGCACACGCATGTGAAGATCAAAGATCATATGTGGATCATGCTAAGAATAAGAGTTAAAATAGAGTTTAATTAGAGGACTAGTCTATTATTAAGCCTTTAGAAAGTATGCATGTTATATGTGTATATATATATATATAAGATTTCATATGTACGCATGTCTTTTTTGAGTATGCAGGATATTTTGGGAATGCATAGGCGGTAAAGGGAAAGTCCCCCGCCCCTATAAATATGTATTGTGTTGTATTTTTTTGGAAACCATGTATGACAACATTGTGTGATGTAATATGAGTTATGTTACTATGATGTCCTAGTGTGCATGACTCTCTGGTGACTATGGTTATGTATTCAGCTTTTGTTATGTAATCTTATAGTTATTAATGGATCATTGTGGTTGGATTCTGGTAATTGATGTCTCTGAGTATGGTGATTTGTTGGTGTAAATAGGATTAATTATGATTTTATCTATATGTTTCCTTATTACATGTGTTTATTTTTTATATTTGTAATCATCTGTGATTGAATGAATGTTTGGTATTGGTAATCATGAACATGCATGCTAATATCTTGACAAAGCATCACAAAGGAGGAACCTAGTAGCTTTGTGCAATTTGGGTGAGCATCCAAATCTGTTTGGATGAAGTGTCAGCGTGTCTAGGCATTAAGTATATAAAACAAGACTACACTCAACATATTATCTCCATTCCACCTCTTCAAGAGATCCAATTGAATCAATCAAATATCGATGAAATAACCAACCCCTTTTTCTATAATGGTTCTACCCCATATGTACCAATCATGCCTCCTTCGGCCACATCTATTGATGACCTCCTCTCATCCTTCATGGAGCTTTGGAGTTTCAGGATATCCTTGAAGCAAACCCTGTTTCTCCCCATGATTATCTCCTCCCCAAAAACAACAATCTTCCTATCAGCCCCCTCATCAAGGAGATTATCAATATATACCTTCCACTCAACCTACGTAAGTATCCCAACCACCAACCCAATACATCTAAACCAACCCCTTGGAAAATCAATTATCAATCCCTATTTCACAACAACCTACCCAATAAAATCAATCTTATCCCATTCCCATATCTCAATATCAAGCACTCTCTCAACCAATCCAATCACAACCTCTTCCTTATATTCCCCCATATTACCAACCACCTCCATCAACACCAACACATCCCAAAACCTATCAAACCTACCAATAACCCAACCCATCTAACTCACACACTTCTCAAAATCATCCTTCAACATCTCAACCATCCAATGATCCCTTACAAGAATTATTAAGTAGAATGGATAACCTTGAAGCCCCAACATTGGCTTCTAAGACCACATTTTCCTATGACAAAATTTGCAATGAACCCATTAACCCATTCATTCTAGTCAAACTTTATCCTCCTTACAGGGAAATACCTAATTTCTATAAATTCAATAGTAATGAGGACCCTCAACAACATCTACATGTTTTTAGGAATGCATGTTATCTTATCGTTCATGGCCAAGATCTCATGCTTTACGTATTCCCTATGTCATTGGGTATACTAGTCTTAGATTTGTAGAATAATATGCCCCAACATTCACTATTTTCATTCACTCATCTTGCCCAATTATTACTTGAACATTTTTCAATTAACATTACGCATAAGGTTACCATCACCAACCTCTATGCCATCCGAAATTTTGGCGACAAGTTTATTGCGGACTTCATTGCATGATGGTATAGCATCATCTATCAATTGTCACTTCCCCTTCCACAAAATGAACTCATTGAACTTTTCTCAAGGTCATTTACGAAGAATATATATTCAACCCTCCAAATCCAATAATTTCAAACCTTTAAAGAATCATTCACTATGGTTCAAAAAATCGAACTCCATGCCCTTGAGTAAGGCCACATTAAACTTAAATCAACCAAACCTAAAATGGAATTCATCAAATCTTCCATGCATGGCAATAAATCTAAAACTGTTTCCAACATTATCATGGTTAAATATTCATCCACTTCACATGTTGAGCCTTCGCAAAGGGCTTCTAGACCAACCCCTAACTATACCCCTCTTACGGAATCATATAGCTCAATATTTGATAAGTTAATAGTGGTAAACCTCATTCGAATTCCACCTATCTGACCATATGATGATACACAATGGAAACATAAAATTGTATTGTATCGTGGAGAAAATTATTGTAAATATCACCAAGTCCACAGCCATGACATTGAGAGGTGCCACACATTCAATGATATTGTCCAAAAACTTATTGACTCTAGGGATCTTCAAGTAAACAATCCTAATGCACCACCCAATCAACCCTTAGATGTTTTTAAACAACCATTCCTAAATCATTCCCCTAACAATCAGACTCAACCTTCTACCTCACAGGCACCGAATGCCCTCATAATCAACACTATAGACAAAATTTTGATATCATCTTCTCTAGCCACCACATCACAACCTATTTCAGAATCTTCCCCCAAAACTACTATTTCACCAATACTAACTGAAACCCCAATTAAAACATCCTTATTATACTTAACTATATTTATCTCTCCACCATCCACATCAACATCCTCATCTATTTAACCCCTTCCTTCATCTATATCCACTCCAATATCCATAACCACTCCTATCCAAACTACATCTACATCAACATTTAAAATTATATCTTCATCTACAGCACCCCTTGAATCATCCACTGTCAACTCTCACAATCAATATACCCATGAATAAAATTCCCAACACATCTACAACTCTAGCCACTTATACATCGATGCATCCTCAAACCACACAAGTTACCAACCCCTTTGACCTTGTTAAACGTATCATGCAAAAACCACTCCCACCTTTGATATTTAAAGATTTATTACCAAAACCCATTGCCAAAAATTATCTATCCAATGATGGCATTGTTCACACCAAGGCTCAACCTTCATAAGTAAAGAAAAAAAACCTTGGTGTCTCCATTTAAGAATCCCTTACAAATCCACATAAAAATCTAGAGATCCTCTGATGCGCCAAAATTAGCAGGAACTTGACAATGTCATAACTTGAGCTCCAGGTGTCCGTTTAAGTCTATTTTTCTAAACCACATGTTTCAATGAGATGAACACACCGGTCAACCAACCTCACAAATTGGAGCGAGTTTCAACATATTTTTGGGCCTGAAATCCACCATCTTGAGGCCGAAAAATTAGGATTTAAGTTGTAGTTTAGTTTTTTCCTATTTTACGACATTAGTTAATTTTAGTCTATTAGTTGCATTATGAGTTGGAAAGTTAGAAATTCCTCTAATTTAGGAATGTAGAATATGTGTGGAAATTTTTGTGCCCTTACGAATAAGGATGCAAACTAATTAGGAATAACAGGTTCTAGTAAACTGCTAAAAATATTAATTTCTGCCACCTATAGCAGATTTAGTCAAATTTAGTTAGAGTTTTCTTGGAAAAACAAGTTGGGAGTTGTTTTCCTATTTAGGAAACATTGTAATTATTGATTGAATAACAAATAAGGAGATCTATTTTCTTTTGGAATTCATATTATTTGTAGTATATCGAGTTTGTTTAGAATTTGGCTACATTATTTGGTATCAAAGCTGGTTCGAGTCATTAAAAAATGGTAGGAAGAGAAAGAGGAAGAGGAAGAGGAGTCGATATTTCCTAAATGAATAGAAACATGCAAGATCTGTAGAGGCAAGATGCTTCACTTGCTGCAATGATAATCCAGAGAGGAAATCAAGGTGGAGATGACACAAATGAAGAAAAAGTTTGTGAAGAGGAGGAAATGTAAGTGCCACCCTTAGCTTCTGAAGAAAGGATGTTTCAAGCATTAGAAGGAAAGAATGATGGGATAAGAGTTAATGTTTCAGAGTATGTAGGTAGTCTAAAACCAGAGGAGTTGATATACTTGTTGACTAGCATGGGAAATGTTTTTGAGTGGAAGGCTATGTCAGAAGAAAAGAAGGTAAAATTTACATGCACGAAATTGAAAGGTCATGTTATGTTATGGTGGGATCACCTATAGAAAGATCGGTCAAGAAAGGGGAAATAAATAATTAGGATGTGCAGTAATATGGAGAAGACGTTGAAAGATAAATTTCTCTCCATGGATTATGCACAAAACCTTTAAATGAGATTTTAGAATCTCAAAAAAAACTTACAAACAGTGCAAGAATACACATATGATTTCTACAAGTTTTCCATTCATGTATAGCATGAAGAAAATGAGGAATAAATGGCTTCAAGGTATGTAAATGGAATAAAAATTTCTATTCAAGATGAGATAAGTATGCATAGGATTAAGAGCATGGAGGATGCCTACCAATTAGACTTAAGGCTGAGGAAAAACAAAGTCTTCAAAGTTTTAGGAGATCACTTGGAATGAATAGGGGGCCTCATCTTCCTTTCGGGGATGAGATGGTTTCTGCCAAGGTAGGGGAGAATCACCTCATGGAGTGGAAAATAAAGAAGATACAAGAAAACATTCCTTGAATCAACAAAGAGGTATAGGATTTTCTAGGGGTAGAGGATATGTTGGAGATAAGGGATGGGAGGCTCCATGAAGACCATTTGTTTGTTACAGATGTGCTGAAGAGGGGCATCAGGATTTTGAATTCCCGCATTCTTATACACATAAAAAGAGGCAAGAATATGCTCCATGAGTAGATATTTTTGAAGATGAACAAGTAGAAGATGATTAGGGCCTAGAAATTCCACCAAATGTTGGAGAAAATATGATGATCAAGAGGACGATGATTGATCCAAGAAAGGATATCAATGGGGGATGCATGACTGTGTACAAACATTTTCAGAACAAGATGCACTTTAGGAGGAAATTTATGTAATGTTATTATTGATGTTGGTAGTTGTTAGAACATGGTTTCCACTGAGATGGTCAAGAAATTGGGTCTCGATTGTGAGAAGAATCATAACCCTTACCATATTGCATGGTTTAAGAAGGGTAATGAAGTTATTGTTGATAAGAGATGTTTAAAAAGTTTTTCTATTGGGAACAGTTATAAGGATGATATTTTGTGTGATGTTATTCCTATGGATGCATGTCATATGCTGCTAGGAAGACCATGGCAATTTGATAGGAAATTTATTCATGACGGGGGAAAAAATACTTATAATTTCTGGAAGGTTGGCACAAAAATAGTTTTTCTACCTCTTAAGGAAGAGGGGAAGGATAAAAATATGCTTTTTGCCAATGAATTTTTGAAGGAGGCAAAGGAGACCGGTTTTTTTATGCACTAGTCGCAAATAAGGATGAACTTGCAAGTGCACAAATACCAGTAGAAATAAAAAAATTAATAGAAGAATTTTCTGATCTTATCCCTGATGAGCTATGAGATGAATTACCACCCAAAAGAGATATTCAACACCATATTGATTTGATTCCAGGGTCTTCACTCCCAAATCAAGCATTGTATACGATGAGCTCGACATTACATGTAGAGTTGAATAGGAAAGTGGAAGAGCTCGTGAGAAAGGGGGTCCTAAGGGAGAGCATGAGTCTGTTTGCAACCCTAGCTTTATTAACACCAAAGAAGGATGGAACATGGAGAATGTGCACGAATAGAAGAGAAATCAATAAAATTGCAACCAATTATAGGTTCCCAATACCTCGCCTTGATGATATGATGGATGTGCTTGTTGGATCTAGGTATTTCACCAAGATTGATCTTCAAAGTGGTTACCATCAGATTCAGATCAGAGAAGGAGATGAGTGGAAAACAACATTCAAGACGGGAAATGGATTATATGAGTGGTTAGTGATGTCATTCAGGTTATCTAATGCACCTAGCACTTTTATGAGACTGATGAACACCAAGCTTCAGGAGTATAATGGTAAGTTTGTTTTTGGTTTATTTTGATGATATCTTGATCTTTAGTAAAACTAAAGAAGAAAATTTGATGCATGTAAGGCTAATATTTTAAGTGTTGAGAAAAGTGAAAGTCTACGCAAATATGAAGAAGTGCATTTTTATGCAAGAGATTTTGGGATTTGTGGGCTTTATTATTTCAGAAGATGGGGCACTTATAGACTCAAATAAGATAAAGGTGATTATTGAATGGCCTACTCCACAGAGTATAACAAAGGTAAGAAGCTTTCATGGTCTAGCAACATTTTATAGAAAATTTATTAAAAATTTCAGCAATATTGTAGCACCTATAACAGATTGCATGAAAGGAAGGGAGTTTTTATGGACAAAGGCAGCTGAGGATAGTTTTCATTTCTTGAAGAGGAAGTTAACAGAGGCACCCGATTTGGCACTACCATATTTTGATAAAGTGTTTGAGGTTGATTGTGATGCCTCACATGTGGGTATTGGTGATGTTCTTAGTCAAGGTGGAGAGCCAGTAGCTTTCTTTAGTGAGAAACTGAATGAGGTAAGAAATAACTACTCTACTTATGATGTGGAATTTTATGTAATTGTACAAGCATTAAGGTGTTGGAGGCATTACTTAGTGCTTAAGGAGTTTGTGTTATTTACAAACCACATAGCCCTGAAGTATGTGAATACACAAAACAAGATTAATAGTAAGCATGCAAAGCGGGTATCATTTTTGCAGGATTATACTTATTCTCTATAACATAAATAAGGAAAACAAAATCAAATTGCAGATGCATTGAGTAGGTGTGTGACATTGTTTACCACTATGGAAAATGAGGTTGTGGGTTTTGAAGCAAATAAAGGGTTTGTATTCTTCTGATTCTGATTTCAAGGATATTTTTGAAAGGTTAATTTTTCCATTGTCAGACAATGTAGGAGATGTCTAGGATAAGTACATTTTACAGGATGGCTACCTATTCAAGGGACGCCAACTATGTATTCCAGTTGGGTCTATGACAGAGAATATAGTGAAAGAATTGCATAGCAAAGGATTGGCTAGGGATTTTGGTAAAGATAAGACAATAGCCTTAGTAGCAGAGAAATAATTTTGGCCAAAGCTTAAAAGAGATGTGGTAAGATATGTGGAGAGGTGTCAATTTTTTCAAGTCTTGAAAGGTCATGAACTAAATACAGGGTTGTATATGTCGTTGCTTGTTCCTAAAGTGTCATAGAAAGATCTGAGTATGGATTTTATTTTTGGATTACCAAAAGTAGAATGAGGTAATGAATCAATTTGTGTGGTTGTTGATAGGTTTTATAAGATGGTTCATTTTATTTCCTATAAGAAAAAAAGTGATGTGACAGGTGTAGCAGATTTGTTTTTAAGAGAAGTTGTTCATTTGCATGGTGTTCCGAAAACCATTACTTCAGTCAGGGACACAAGGTTCTTAAGTCACTTCTAGAGGGATTTATGGAATAATTTAGGAACACAACTATAGTTCAGTAGTTCCTATCATCCTCATACTGATGGGAAAAAAAAGTGGTAAATCAGAGTTTGGGAAACATGTTAAGGTGCATCGTTGGGGAAAAGTCGAAACAATGGTACTTAGCATTACAAAAAGTTGAGTTTGCATATAATATTTCAATAAATAGATCCATAGGAAAGTCTCCATAGAATACTAATGATAAGTATAAGGAAATAACATATGTGCATAGATGGAGAAAGGTATATATAGTTTCTAAGTTGGTTATAGTATACCTTTGGAAGGAAAGGTTTCCAAAAGGAACATATAACAAGTTGAAGTATAAGAATATTGGTCCCTCTAAAATTGTGAAAAAAATAAATGATAATGCTTATGAGGTAGAATTGCCAGGGAATTTTGATATTTCTCCAGTGTTTAATGTTTTAGGTTTGTATTATTTTCATGGGGATGGTGTAGAAGGGTATGTTATTGATTAAGTAGTAGATTGGAGGCAATAGGTTTTGGTGAAGAAGAAAGAAGAAGTGGATCAAATTCTAGATAAGAAAACAATGGACACATGCTATGGGAAATACAACTAATATTTGGTACTTTGGAAAGGACTGGAACAAGAGGACAATACTTGGGTCACAGAGTGGTAGATTAAGAAGTTGGATGCACATAAATGGAAGCAGTTTGAAATTGACAACTTGTAGGAGCCACATTTTTTTCAAGAAGGGGAGAATGATGCACCAAAATTAGCAGGAACTTGACAAGTTCATAACTTGGGCTCCGAGTGTCAGTTTGAGTCCATTTTTTTAAACCACATGTTTCGATGATATAAATGCACCGATCAACACTCCCTACTGATTGGATAAAGTGGGCCCGAAATACGCCATATTGAGGCTAAAAATTAGGATTTAAGTTGTAGTTCAATTTTTCCTATTTTAGGGCATTAGTTAATTTTAGTCTATTAGTTGCATTATGAGTTAGAAAGTTGGAAATTCCTCTAATTTAGGAATGTAGAAGATGCGTGGAAATTTATTTTCCCGTATGAATAAGCATGCAAACTTACTAAGAATAGCAGGTTCTAATAAACTACTAAAAATAGTAATTTCCACCAACTAGAGTAGATTTAGTCAAAGTTATTTAGAGTTTTCTTGGAAACTCAAGTTGGGAGTTGTTTTCCTATTTAGGAAACATTTTAATTATTGATTGAATAATGAAGAAGGATATGTATTTTCTTTTGGATTTCATATTATTTCCAGTATATCAAGTTTATTTAGAATTTGGCTACATTAACTCCCGTTTGAAAACTAAGACTACTAAGAAATTTAATGCCATGTCATCATCCTAATTTGGAGCATCTCCTTCTATCTTGGAGCCAATCCCCTCATCTAAAAACATCATTCCCAATAAACCCACTCAATGAAAGTCATCATCTAAGCCAATCCCTTCTTCCAACCCATCAACAACTCCCAGAATTAAAAATGAAACCAAACCAACCACATCACCTTCAACCAAGACTACAACTACAACACAATTGTCTTCATCCTTATCCAAAACCAACACAAAATCTAAGGCTTCCATCAATTCATCCCAAACTAAACCATCATTTCCTTCATCTATATCATCATCCTTTCCCATGGGGTATTATATGACAATGTTTCATCAATTACTCCAAGCTTCAGCAATCACCCTTGCATCCATCAAACCCTTTGATCCAAATACCCCAAGATCTTCATGGTTTGATTCCAATATTATTTTTACATACCATCGTACACCAGGTCATGAAACCTAACATTCTAGAGCTCTTAAAACCATCATTAATAACCTTATTAATGAGGATGACCTCCTTGATGAGGGGGAACCAACCCTTCCACCAACCATATCGACTTCTTCATCCTAACCTTCATCCACTAAGACTTCCAAGTCCCCCCCATTCATATAAAATTTATTTCATCATTCCCCCACCAACCTCAACCTCTCCTAAATACAATCATTCTCTTTATATTGATTTTGTTCGGGTCACAACTCATTCTCACCCCCACAAATTCTTACCACATTCTAAATCCAAAGATAAAGTGGTTTTTTTTGCTCCACCTAAAGAGTCAACCCAACCACTTTCTTCATCATCAAAACCCAAAATTTCAATCTTAGCTTCCCCTTGGCATGTTTCTCTTGAAAAAAGTATTACAAAACAACTACACCAGGCCCCAGTTAAGATGTCCCTTTATGATCTAATCTAAATCTCTCCAAACCATAGGTAGGGCCTCATGGAAGCCCTTAAACTTATCCCCACTCCTAGTGATGAGGCTCAACTCTTTGCATATCTTTTTGGTGCACTTATAACTTCTACCTCCATATCTTTTAATGACATTGAGATTTTGGACATCACACCGAAAGAGCATGACCTTCCCCTCTTCTTCACCATACCCATCAATGACACCTTCATTCGACGATATATGATTGATAATAGATATAGCATCAACATAATTTAAATCACATACCTTCGATCATATTAAGATCCCAAAATCTATTTTAAGCCAATAACTTGTGGTTCTTTGCACATTTAATGACATTGTCACCCCTGCTTTGGACACAGTTATTATTCCCATCCACATTGGTGAATAACTCCTCCATGAAATCCTCTATATTGTATAAGGGTAGTTCCAATATAATTTCCTTCTTAGACAGTCATGGATTCATTCCATGCATTGTGTCCCTTCTACCCTTCATCGATGCATCAATTATGAACATGAGGGGAAAATATTAACTCTCCCCATAGACACCCAACCCTTCAAGGCATGTCACATGAATTATCATCTTAACAATGTGCTCATCTTCACAAATTATCCTTCTAAGCAATCTAATAGCTCATTCGTTGATGCGTCAAAGATCCTTAAATATGAATCTTTATACAAAGTCATGTATAATCTAACAATGGAGAAGTATCACCTTCTCACACTTAATGCTCTTCCTACACTCCATAAACTTAGTAGACCTGAAAAATCACCAACATATCAACCTAATGCCAAGGATATCATCCCCCTCAGTCCATCTTATCTTTTTACCAACCTTATTTATGGTGGCATCAACCACCCTTCTTCACACATCGATGCTCAACAACACACAAAACCATAAAATGATGGTGTTGACTGTATTTATAAGAAGTATTTTTCCTATACCTATCTTCACCACTTTGCCTGGAAAGGTTTTGGAATGGGGTGTTAGGAATAAGGCATGCATGACCTTTTCATCAATCAATCTCGCAAACCCCATGAAAAATTTAGCCTAGCATATAAATAACAATCTGCAGACCCTCTCACACCATCTATGATGCTCATGGACATTGAACCTCCATCTTCACCATCCTATGATGTTATGGATACAGATGACATTGTTTCCATCACTTCCAACTTTTTTTAGTCTCCACCATCACTTTGGGACCAATCACTTATCAGTATGTCGGTGAATCTCAGTCCCTTCCACTTCGATTCCCAGAAATGGTAGAGGAGGATTCCCCTATCATTGATGTTCTTCATTGCACCAACGAAGATGACATTATTTCCCACATGAGGGAAGACGATTCCTATCTTCATAAGTCTTTACCACTAGACACTTCTACCCTTCTTAATAAATCCACCATTGACATCAACATAAGGACTTGAAAAGAGCCTCGTATTCTCAAAGTGGGTCAATCCCTTGATCCACAGGATCTTGAATACTTCACCACCTTCGTTTCTCATCATAGATAAGATTTTTTATGGTTATACACCAACAAGCCAGGCCTTGATCCATCCATTTTTTCCATAACATTGTCATCTTCCTAATGCTAAGACGGTTAAGAAAAAGCTTCACTGCATGCACCCTCAACATTACCTCCTTATAAAAGAGGATTTGAAGTGCCTCCTTTCTGCTAACTTCATCATCCCTATCAACTATTTATAGTGGGTTTATAATATTGTACATGTTTGTAAGGATTCAAGAAAGCTTTGAATATGCACTAACTTTCGATATTTAAACCTCGCTTTCCCCAAAGATGATTTCTGTTGGTGTGTGTGACTGTCCAGTCATCGTCCACATCACCTAGGTGAGTCATCTCACCTTGCGAGAGTCATAGGTCTTTGGAAGTCAAATGACAAGTGTTAGATTCTGTCATAGATTTTGACATTGTCATTTGCGTCAATGCGTCATAGGAGTTACATTCCTTATTTGGAATTGTAACTCCTCTTCTAGTGGCGTCATATGCATCAATCAACGTCATATGTGTCAGTGGCGTAATTTATTTCTTTCCATGTTTAGGCATGGGGGTTACACAGCACCCCTATTTGTACTTCCTATTTTTCGATCTATGAGTATGAGCAGACCCATTCTTCTTACTTGCAATCTTCTTTCCATTGTTTCAAATCTTGCATATTACATTGGCTTGAGGTTACCATCGGAGTGTAACTTCGTTGTGGTGCATCAATTTTTGACATCGGTTCTCGCGAATCCCTATTTCATGGTATTAGAGCTGGTTTCGGTAAACGTGCACTCTTTGTTTCTCAGTTGTTTATTACTTCTAGTTTCTTCTCATTTCCTCATGTGTAATTTTTTTTCAATTATCATTTTAGAATTATTGCTCACCTCGTATTGAGGTTTCAGCAGTTGCAAGTTAAGGTATTTGGTTGGTTTGTTTATTAGCTGAGTTCTTTTGGATATTTTTAGATCTTTGTGGCTATCGTTTCTGGGTTGTTTGTGTGTTTCTTGCTGGTTGTGTTCAGATTCAGCTACAGGGTAAAAAAAGAGCTCGTTTTTTGGCGTGGCTTGCTTACATTGCTTTGAGTACAACCGTGGCTTTGGTTCTCTTCATCGTTTCACCTTGCACTTGGACTGTTCATGGTTTGTAAGCTCTTCAACCTCTTCATCCTCGTTTTTTCCTTTGTGTGGGATCTAAACGTGGCGTTTTTTTTTGTTGCTGTGCTCATGGGAATTTTCCTGAGATCGTGGACATTTTCCTTATGCTCGTGGGCATTTTTTTTTCCTTTGGCCATTAACCCAGTGCTCGTGGGCATTTTCCTACCCTTTGGACGTCTTCCCTGAGCTCTCAGGCATTTTTCTCCTCCAGCAGGTGTTTTTCTCTACCTACAGGCATTTCTCTCCTCCAGCAGGCATTTTTCTCTACCTTCAGGCCTTTTTTTGGCCTGTTCTGGGCATTTTTTCCCAACACGTGTGCTCAGAACTACACATTCACTGTTCCAGACGTTTTTTGGGCCTTTCTGACTGTTTTCTCCCTTTCAGGTGTTTTTTGGCCTGTCCTCAGGTGTTTTTCTCCCCTGGCTATGTTTTCTCCTTTGTTCCGGGTGTTTAAACCTGTTCCAGGCGTTTTTCTATCACCTGGCTACATTTTCAATTGTTCCATGTGTTTTTTTAACTGTCCTAAGGCATTTTTTCTCCTTTCCTGTGTTTTTGCACGTTGTTCTAGCGTTTTTGGACTGTTGAGGCGTTTTTTTGGACTGGTAAGGTGTTTTTTCCTTCAGCTGGCATTTTTTGGACTGTTCTGGCATTTAATGACAGTGGACAGTCACTACATTATCTATTTTTACCTACCATTCATCCCCACATGGCTTTCTCAGTCCGCTGCCAGGTAATATCTCTCTAAAAATATGTTTTTTATTCACTTTTCTTAAAAAAACGTGGTTGCATTCTTTTTATCTTATCACTCTTCAAAAAAAACGTGTTGTTTCATTATTTTTAAAAGGTATAAGGTAAAAACATTACATTTTATTGGCATTGTAAGTTTTTTGGCTTGTTTTATTAACCTTCCGTCGAGTGCCGAAGACGAAGGGTGAGGTCCGGGATTGGCAGGTGGGTAATCCCCCCTCGCAATACAAACAAATCCTATCTCAAAATATGTTCCATTTCCAACAAGCATACATACGACACCTTTTTCATGCGTTTAGGGCACTTTTTTAATCTGTTTGTAGGCTTATTGGCTTTTTCCTCATCAGTTGCGGGAATTGGTTTTTGCTATAACTTTTGACTCGTTGCTCGGTTTTGAGCACTTCTTTAGTCAAAGTTGCATGTTTTTTCACACTCTAGATGATGGGATCATTAGTTTTGTAAATGCACTAATTTTATAAAGTGCCGCATTCTGGGGGGGTGTCTTTGTATTGCTTTAATTCAGCTCATTTTTTTGAGCTTTGTTCTATTCCTTTTTTGTGGACTTGTGAGCGCGTCCGCCACAGTCTTACAACAAAGGGATTCTTTTGTGTGATGTGAGACGCTGTTTCTCACAAATCTCTTTCTTCCCCCTCTTGCTTCTCTCTTTCTGTGCTTGCTTGCAATGTTGATATGTTGTGCCCTATGAACCTTGATTGTTGTCTCCACCATTACGCATTATTACGCTAATTGCAAGGTGAGTGACAAACTGGTTCTCGGAACACAGTCGCATCTGGTTGTAATCAACGCACTGAATTATAAAGTGCCAAACTCGGGGGGGTGTAATTTTGTTTTTGGGTGGTTGTTTCCTTTCTCTCTCCTTCCTTCTGCATTCCTTGGTTCTATCTCTTCATTATGGATATCTCTAAAGTACCAGTGCTCACACCTTTTAATTCCTTCGAATGGAAATATAAAATTATATTGGTTTTGCGAAGTAAAGGGTTATACCGAGTTCCCATGGGGTTAGAGACTGAACCTACTGATGAACCCGTAAAATCTAAATGGTTCAACCGTTGTGATGAAGCCTTAGGTCTTATCTGTATGTCCGTCTCTCCCGACTTGCTCTTCCACATCAAAACTTCCTCAACACCCAATCAAGCATGGAAAACGCTCGATGATATGTTTGGGAAGCAAGATGACATGAGAGCGCATGAGTTGGAGAATGAACTACTAGGGTTAAACCCTAGTGACTTTGGAAACCTACAAGCCTTCTTCTCAAAATTTGTCCACACTAGAATGCTTCTAAAGGAATGTAAAGTGGATAAGAAAGACTCTCAATTGATCTTGTCAATTCTTTCTAAGTTAGGTCCTAAATACTCTGTTTTCGTTTCAACTTTTCATGCCACGAAAGCCACCTTGGGTAGTACTTGGACTATGCCCTCCTTTGACAGTTTTTCGTCCCAACTCATTCGAGAACAGGACAAACTCATTCAAATGGGGACTCTAAAATCCAAGTCACATGCCCTTGTGGCGAATAAGGGCAAGAAAAATGAAAAGAAGAAAGAAACTAAGGACCAACCTAAGAAAGAAACCAAGACCAACCAACCCCCAATTAAGCCCATCACTCATACTTCGACTTCTGAGCCTAAAGAAAAGAAGGAAAAGTATAAATGCTCCTATTGTAAGAATATTGGCCATGACGAGTAGCATTGTTTTCGGAAACAAATTGATCACTTAACTCATTTACTTGAGAAGAATAAAATAAGTGTTCCTAAATCCGTTAAACAAAATGCTCAGAAAGGTGAGTCCTCTAATGCAAAGGAGACTAAAAATGAAAAGAAGAAAGGTAAGGCCCTCGTAGCTAGATCAGCTCCATCATCAACTTGGATTATCGATTCTGGTGCCTTGCACCATATGGCTTCTTCAGAGGTTGAATTCTCTAGCATTGAACCATGTGGCATGTCCCAAATCACGTTGGGTGATGACACTCATGTGTCGGTTTCTGGTAGTGGATCGGTAGAGATTGAAGGTGGAACATTTAACCAAGTGTTGAGTGTTCCCAATCTCTCTGCCAATCTCCTATCGGTTTACCAAATCACCCACCTTGGTGAAGGAATGCGAGTGGAATTTGGTCCTAACTCAGTGATTATTCGTGAGCTTAACTCTGACTGCACTGTGGCTGAGGGAAAGGCAGATCACCATTCAAGGTTGTATACCTTTTCCCACTTCTCTTTTGATTTGATACCCAATTCCTTGCTCACTCATGCAAATGAGGTTAACATGTTATGGCATGAGTGTTTTGGGCATTTAAATTATCGTTACCTTGAACAATTGAGCCAAAACGAAATGGTCAATGGGCTACCCTGAGTTAAGTTTTCTAAGGGTCTTTATGAGGGTTGTACCCTTGGAAAGCACCCTAAAAAAAGATTTGACAAGGGAAAATCTTGGAGAGCTACTCATCCCTTGGATCTTGTTCATAGTGACGTTTCTGGCCCTTTTCCGTCTCCTTCTTTTACTAGAGCTCTATATATACTAACCTTCATTTATGACTTTTCGCGTTATACTTGGGTATACTTTCTTAAGCTTAAGTCTGAAGTTTTCGAGAATTTTCAAAACTTTAAGGCTCTTGCTGAGAAACAAGCAGAACGGTCTATCAAGGTTCTTCGAACCGACAATGGAGGCGAGTATGTGAGCAATAGGTTTGAGGATTTCTGCACTTCTGAGGGGATTACTTTGTAGCGTACAGTTGCTTACAGCCCTTCCC
This sequence comes from Taxus chinensis, assembly GCA_019776745.2. NCBI lineage: Eukaryota > Viridiplantae > Streptophyta > Pinopsida > Cupressales > Taxaceae > Taxus > Taxus chinensis. The sequence goes on along the minus strand of CM034148.1, from coordinate 872,397,698 downwards.
AAAATGGAGTTACAGAAAGAAAGAACCAAACTTTAAAGGAGATGGCTACTTGTATGGTTCACTCGAAATCTCTTCCTCCACAGTATTGGGCTGAAGCAGTGAATTGTGCTTGTTATATTCAGAACCGTGTCCCACACAAGGTAGTAAGAGGGATGACACCCTTTGAAGCCTAGTTTGGACACAAGCCTGATGTCGAGCACTTTCGAGTCTTCAGATCCAAGGCTATGGCTCGGATTCCCAAAAAGAAACGCAAGGCATTGGATCCACAATCCAAACCTTGTATCTTTGTTGGGTATCCTGATGGCGTGAAGGGATATTGATTATTGAACCCTACCACCCATGAGCTTTATATTGAGAGGAGTGTGAAGTTTGATGATTCATCCTTGACTTTAACTTCCACTGAGGTCCTTTTGCCCACTAATTTAGATTCTAACTCTTCAGATGATGATGTTGTTGAGTGAGTTCCACCTCTCCCTACTCCTCCCGATCCTCAAACTTCTGAGTCTTTTGATTTTGATAGTAGTTATGATGAGGACTATGTCCCTTCTCACTCAAGTGAAGAATCTTCCGACTCGGAGCCTGAGCCGTCGGGACCTCTTTGGGCCAGGAAAACTTTACAGAGTGTTGGAGATTTAGTTGGAGATCCTTTGGATGAGAGATGTACTCGCTCATACTTCATTGGACCTCACCCCTTCTTCGCCTCTGATTCTAATCCATCATCCTTCCACGAAGCTTCTGGGATTCCTGAGTGGGATTCTGCCATGGATGAGGAGTATTCCTCACTCATAAAGAATGACACTTGGGATCTTACCCTTCTTCTGAAAGGAAGAAAAATCATTCGGTGTAGGTGGGTATATCGAACAAAGTATGGAGCTGATGGAAAAGTTGAGAAGTATAAAGCGCGACTTGTAGCTAAGGGTTTCTCCCAAGTAGCTGGGGTTTATTACTCAGAAACCTTTGCTCCGGTTGCGAAGATGACTTCCATTCGACTGACCCTTGCCATCTCTACTGCTAACAGATGGGAAGTCCACCAGATGGATGTTAAGAGTGCCTTCCTTCATGGGGACCTAGAGGAGGAGATCTATATGGAACAACCTACGGGTTATGTCCATGATCCATCTCTCATTTACAAATTAAAGAAGTCTCTCTATGGCCTTAAACAAGCCCCTCGGGCTTGGTATGCCAAGATGGACTTCTTTTTACTTGCATCAGGGTTCACTCGATGTCACTCTGACCCAAATGTGTATATTCTGCGACAGGATGACTCCATGCTTATTCTTGTTCTCTATGTTGATGACTTGTTGATCACCGGTAGCTCTTCCTCTATCATTGATTCTGTGAAGATATCCTTGGCCAACAAGTTCTCCATGTCTGACTTAGGATTGCTTCATTACTTTCTTGGGATCCAGATTTCACAATCTGTCTCAGGAATTATGATCTTGCAGCCTAAGTACTCTCCTGATTTGCTTACTCGGTTTCACATGTCCAACTGCAAGTCCTCACCTACTCCTTTTCTTTCCGGGATTAAGTTGGTTTTTGATTGCTCTTCCCCCTTGGTTGACGGTACCCTTTATCGACAGTTGCTGGGAAGCTTGATCTACCTTACTCACACTTGGCCAGATCTATCATATGCCACCGGGATCATGTCCAGATTTATGCAGGAGCCTCATGAGCTGCACTTAAAAGTAGCAAAGTAGATCCTTCACTATGTTAGTGGCACTCACACAGATGGTATTCATTACTTAAGAGGGACTGAGATTGACTTGGTTGGATTTACAGACTTAGATTGGGCCGGTGATCTAGATCATCAGAAGTCTACCTCAGGCTACAGTTTCACTGTTGGTTCAGGTCCTGTCAGTTTATCCAGCAAGAAACATAACGCCATTGCCATATCATCGATAGAAGCAGAATACAGAGCAACAGTTAACGCTGCCACAGAAGCTATTTGGTTACAGGGTATTATGACAGAGTTTGGCATCCACTTTCGGTGGCCTACCATTATCTATTGTGACAAAATGAGCACTATCTCGATTTATAGAAATCCAGTTCAGCATCAGCGGAAGAAGCACATTGGGATTCATATGCACTTCATATGGGAGCTGATACATGAAAACATCATCGACATATAGTATGTTCAGACAGCTGATTAGGTTGCAGACATTTTCACCAAGCCCTTCACTGAGGTGAAGTTTCTTCACTTGCGGTCTCTTCTTGGGGTGAGGTCTGCTACACCTGCCCATCTTCTTCAGGCTATATAGTCCTCCTTCTTGTCCTCTTCTTCTTTCCAGAAAGATGTTTGTACATGGGCACCTTATCAGGCCTTTAATTACCGGGGCCCATTGACACATCTTTCTTAGTTGTCTAGGGGAGTCTTATTTTTCTGTTTTGACTTACCTTGACCTCTTCCTCGGCTTCGATGAAGGGGGGGTGTTGGTGTGTGTGACTGTCCAGTCATCGTCCACATCACCTAGGTGAGTCATCTCACCTTGCGAGAGTCATAGGTCTTAGGAATTCAAATGAAAAGTGTCAGATTCTATCATAGAATCTAACATTGTCATTTACGTCAATGCGTCATAGGAGTTACATTCCTTATTTGGAATTGTAACTCCTCTTCTAGTGGCGTCATATGTGTCAGTCAACGTCATATGAGTCAGTGGCGTCATTGATTTATTTCCATGTTTAGGCATGGGGGTTACACAGCACCACTATTTGTACTTCCTATTTTTCGATCTATGAGCATGAGCAGACCCATTCTTCTTACTTGCAATCTTCTTTCCCTTATTTCGAATCTTGCATATTGCGTTGGCTTGAGGTTACCATCGAAGTGCAACTTCGTTGTGGTGCATCACTTTTCGACATCGGTTCTCACGAATCCCTCTTTCAATTTCCCCCTTCCTAACATCAATCAATTTGTAGATCTTACTCAAGACAATGAGATGTTGTCTCTTATGGATGGTTTTTCCAGATACAATCAGATCTTTTTCACACCAAAAGACCAACATAAGACTTCTTTCATCACTCCTTGGGGGACCTTTTGTTATCGCAGTATTCCCTTTAGCTTGAAAAATGTCAGAGCCACCTATCAGTGAGCCATGACCTACATTTTTCATGATCTTGTCCATAAGAATGTAGAGGACTATGTAGATGACCTCTTGGGTAAGTCCTAGCATCAATGTGATCACCTATCTATCCTTGAAATCCTTTTCAAGTGCCTCATCCATTTCTTCCTCCCCCTCAACCCAGCCAAGTGTGTTTTTAAAGTTCTTACTGGAAAGCTCCTTGGATTTATCATTTCCATCCAGAGTATTGAAGTTGACCCCATCAAAATCAAGGAAATCCTTGAGATGCCTCGTCCTTCTAATCTTAAGAAAAATTACATTCTTCAAGGATGACTTCTATCCATTTTCCACTTCATCTCATAACTTTGTAATTGTTACCAACCCTTTCATCACCTTCTTCACAAATATGTTGGCTTCCACTCAGATGATAACTTACAATAATCCTTTGATGATCTTAAGTAGTATCCCCCCATGCTTACACCTCCACGTGAGGGGGAGGCATTCTATCTCTACGTCTCTTCCTCCAATCATGATCTTTTTTCATGATGGAACATCGCGATAAGCAGGGAAAGGATTAGGCAATATATTATATTAGTCAAACCCTTCATTACTATGAGACTCACTACATTGAAGTCAAAATTTTGTGTTTCACTCTTTTCTTTGTCACCTTCGAGCTTCGCCATTACCTACTCAATAAAAAGACTTATGTCTTTGACAACTTTCATCTCCTTAAAATCATACATTCTAAACCTTATCATAGTGATTGCATCACTTGATGGATCATTCTCATGACCGAGTTTGACATCAATTTTTTATCTCAAAAATCAATTAAGGGCCAAGCTGTTACAGATAAATTAGTTGACACTCCTCTTCCTAACACTCATCTTCCTCATGAGATATTCCTCGATAAATCCATAAACAATTTTCAACATGAGTTTTTGCCTCTTAAAATGTCTCTCTTCTTTGACGGCTCAAAATGTCAGCAAGGGGGAGGCACTAACAACATTATCATTCCTCCTTAGGATAATCATATACATATCACCAACAAGTTTAACTTTGAATGCACTAACAATATGGCAAATTATGAGGCTCTCATTTTGGGCCTTGAAACCGTAATCTATTTGGGTGTTCAAATCCTTGATATCTATGTGGATTCTCAACTCATCATCAATCAAATCAAGGGAACCTATCAATGACAAAATGGCATTCTTAAAAATTATAAGGACATTGTTGACTTCATCCTTGGATAATTTGACTTCTAATACATCCAATTCATCCCTCGATCATCTAAGTTCTTTGCAGACATCATGTTGTCCCTTGCATCTCTCATCCAATAGACGAATGAGGAATTTAAGATTTCTATATTTGTTTAGCGTCAAGATCAACCAACCCATATTCATGATATTCCTCATATCAAGCTTGTTGATACTAATCCTCATGACCTTTGTTATTCTCAAATTTTTGACTACCTTTCTAAATCCATTATTCCCTCTAACCTATCTAAAAATAGTAGGAGGTATTTTATTCAACATGCTAACTGTTATGTCATCCTTGAAGGCATCCTTTATAAGAATGGATTTGATGGCATCTTTGTTTGTTTCCTTAAGTCTCATGAGTCCATTCATAAAATCCAAAAATTCTACAATGGTATCTGTGGTGGCCACTTTAGCAGTTTAGCTATCGCCAAGTTTGTTCTTTGTGTAGACACTAAAATTAGGTCACACTCCCCTTTGGTCCCTCGACAAATAAACACCCTTCATCACATTCACCTAGCCATAGCCCCCTTCACCTCACTAATATTAATTTAATTAATTTAATTTAATTAATTCATTATCCTCACCATATTTATTATTAAATATCTTAATTTAGATAATATCAACATATACACTTCAACTAGACACCTCATCAAGCCAACTCAGCCTGAGACCTATTCTCAGTAAGTTGCCATAAGTAACAAAGACTTACCAAAACCCTAAAAATCAATGCCTACATTCTCTCTAACCACATTCATGCATGCTTACAAGAAGCTTCTAGTTTAATCCGTGGGTTAACGACACAAGATCCAAGAAAATAAAGAGGTTCTCCTTAGTTTAGTAAACCTAGGAAATCCCACCGTAACCGATGCCGGTTAGCCCTAACCATCGCTAGTTAGGCAAGAACCACCATCAGTTACCCTTTCAACCTCAAAAACAACCTTATTTTCAAGGTTGATTCATTAAGACATCCCTGAGAGATATCAAATCTTCTGAGATCAAAATCCAACAAGATCACACATGCAAGGAAGGAGATCAAGCATTTTCTTCTGCACAGCCATCCAACACTCACTCCAACACTAATCTGATCTAACCAAGCAATAAGAATGCCCATGCATCCCATGCAGAAGCTCTCCTACAATTGGTGATCACCTGAAGCCTTCAACCTCTCACCACCACCTCCATTCATCATGCACAAGTGTCCATGTCCAAAATCTAAGTAAGTAAGACATTATACTTCTCCGGTTCATTTCAATTTGTTATTATATTATCACCTATTGTTTACCTAGCCACCCATTGACCTCCTTCAACATTCCCCATCCATATACCCATTAAAACCTCGCTAAATCCCACCAAATCTACCAAATACCTCATTTCGACCAACCAAAATCCCTTGTGCAATCAGAACAGTGACCCAAAACCCATTCTGTGGCATTCCCAGTCTTCCACAATAACTGGCACCAGTTTTCCCCAACTAGCGTCTATAACCCTTAACTGACATCAGTCTCTGTATTGGCCCATACAACCCAGAACAGTGACATATCCACCTAATTCCACATCACCCTTATTCACCTGTGACTTACCTGAGACCTTTGTCAGACCTGCGGAGATCTTACTCTAACCTAGCCTGTTAGATTAGATCTTTCTTATTGTGTTTTAAGTGAGATACCTAAATCAATTCAAACTACAATAGGATTTACTTTATTTCCTACATTAAATTGTCTTAAACATTGGACTGATAGCCATCTAGGAAGTATCACACTTCTCAGATCTAGCACACGCTAGGCAGTTCACTGCACGTATTGTTTAACTCTTTCTAGTAGACTTGCTTTCAATTACAGGTAGTCCCTCCTATCCAAAAGGAATCTCTCATGATCAGATGTGGATTCAGAAGTCATACGCACGCAACAACACATCAACCAACATCTGAATAGGTATTCCTCCTATGCCCATTACCCTATATGTTTCGTCAATACTTTAAAGAAACGTCTAAGAATCAGGTGAAACATTTTGGCAGGCCCGATGGGACCCGTCCGGGGTTCCTTGCATTTTATTCATTCCAAGGAAAATTTGTGTGTTTGTTTCCCTTCTAAAAAGCATACACATTAATTTTCTTCCTTGGTAACCCACCTTTTCTTTCTATTTTGTCTAAAGGAAACCTTTCTTTTGGTGTAATTAAAAAGAACCATTTCTTCATGTTTTCTACAATGTAGTGAAAGAGCATCCCTCTTCCTCTTCATATTTTTGTGTCATCCAACTTCACACTTCGATTTGGGCTTAAAAATATGTGCATTGCATTCTGATTTATCGCATTAGCTCACATTAATTATGGGTAACCTATACGCTGGAAGTCATGACACACTGATGGTTTACAAATGAACTGTAGAAAGCACTTTCTTTCTCTTTCTCTCTCTCCGATTCTTACCAAACCTCACAAAAATTGAAAATACAAACATTCTTAAACAACATCTTACCTGGAAGAAGCTACAGGTGATCACATGATCATGACACAGTGGGCACCCAGCTCACCGGTCTGTCGAGTCATACTTCAGAGCGAGTCCTGCCCCTACCATAACATACCTGAAACCTCACCTTTTAGATCTCCTTCTTCGTAGGAAGCCATCCTCACCAAAAAAAAATCTATTTCACAGTTCATGTGTTAGTCCTTAAATAGCATAAGCTAAACAAACATAATAGAAAAGGCACTCCAAGGATCGCATTTTTCTTAGTGTTTCTGCTTGACTTGCATTTTGAGGTAAAAGATCACATTCTTCATTTTTCTTGTTCATCCTTGCATGCTCATCATCACATCTGGTGTATTTTGGCTTCACCTAAGTGTGCCTGGACCATATTCTCATCATTCTCAAAATTATGGGTCTGATTCCACATCAGATTTTAATTCACAACCACTATTTTTCATCACTGTTTCAATTTCAAAGTGATCAGTGTCGGTCCAACAACCGTCATTGGTTACCCTCTTACCATCGTCGGTTATAACTAGCCGGCATTAGTTCCAGGTCCTTTTGTTAACTTACTCAAAGGGACATTTATTCATCTTCATCCTTGCTATTTATTCATATTCTTCAACTTTTTATAGTCCCTGTCATTGCTATCATTCCCATTGACATTGTAAACCTCATCAGATTCGACATACTTGTCAAATTTTACCTTCTACCTTGTTTTTCACTCACTGTGCATTTTATATAGTGACCGGTAGTGGTTACCTCTAACCTACGTTGGTTTTCCCTAACCAGAATCAATTAGCCTGTTTCACTTTCCCACGAACATTTGGTACCTAATCCACGTTTTACCATCAGATTCACCTGTTCCTGTTATTTTTCTGTGTCATTTACAGAGAAGAAACCCTACCTGATTAGTATTGGTTCACATGGTGTTGACCCAAAGAAAAGCAAGTGCACTTGTATTTCATGCTAGTTGTTAACCACTTCCACCTAGTCCTTCACCACCTTCCATTTTATCACCAAACATGGATCCCATACAGCCTATCACTATCGCCACTGGAGATGAGGATTTTGCATGACTCCTTGACCAAAACCCTACCGCTTTGCAGGTTTACCTTTCCCACTCGTCCACTCGAGATGCCTTAGGTCAGTTGATATACAACATGCTCGTATCTATCCCCCTGAATCTAGTTCCCACTCCTACATCGGCTCCATCTGGCTCTATGCTGCCCACATCTACTTTACCCCTAGTCGTTTCATAGCTAGGTCCTATACCTGCTATGAATGTTGTGTCTGCTACCTCTATGGCACCCACCACATCCACCATACCTTTGATAACTACCTAAAACACAACCTCATCTACCCCTAATGTCTCACACATACCCGTAGCTACACTACCACCTCTGGTGTCGGTGACCCCTACCCCTTTTCAAAACATGGTCCTTTCCATTCCACAATCATTAGCCCCCATTGCCACTAGGGTCACCATGACCCTTCCACCTCCATATACATACTATCAGCAACCTCCTATTTCATCTATTATTCACTCTAGGTACGCACCCCCTATTTCACTACCTTCTTCTTAATCAACCTACATGGCAGCACCATACATTAGAGTGTTACCCCCGTTATATGACCAAAACCAACCCATTCACACTACAGGAGACACCCAATCATCGCAACCTACAAATGACCTAATAAAATTAATGTTGGACAAGATGCAAACATTTGAGGCATCAGTTTCTAGCTCCCGCAACACTCTCACCTATGACGAGATTTACAACGAGCACATCCACCCATCCATTCCTATCCGTCCATACCCCGCGCATTGGGAAATAACTAAATTCAATCATTTCAATAGAAAAGAATACCCACAGCAGCATTTGCGGTTGTGAAAACATGGGTGTTATCTAATTGCTCACGATGATGTTTTGCTATTGCAAACCTTTCCCATGTCTCTAACTGGACATGTATTAGACTGGTATAGTGGGTTACCTATACACTCTATATTCTCATTCAATCACATAACCAAAGCCTTCTTGGATCATTTCTCTATCAATGTTGTCAAGAAGGTTACTATGACCGACCTATACTCCACGCGTCAGTATGAGGATGAATCTATCACAATTTTTGTCACCCGCTAGCATAGCTTGATCAATCAACTCACCTTCCAACTGCCACAAATAGAACTCATTGAACTATTCACATGGGCTTGTGCTAGACATATCTCACTGACCATATAGGTCTAAACTTTCTAAACATTCGATGAAGCATTCACTATGGCACGAAAGTTAGAGATTCAGGCCATCAAATAGAAGAAAATCCAATTACGTAATAAGAATTTGGCATTCAAGATGAATGATATCTCTTCTTCTTCCAAACCACAAAACAATTATTCAAAAGCTAAGGGCATCGCTAACGCAGTGGTACTAAAGGCTCACCTAGCTCATCCATCAAATCAGGCTAGCCCCTCATCTAATCTCTCACCCATCTAGACTTTTCAATTTAGACGAGAACAATGAAAATACACCCCAATTGGGGAACCTTACTCTTATGTCTTAGAAAATCTTATCAAATCCAGATCCATTACCCTTCCACCTATAAAACTACACACTAGTTTTGACCCTGCTCACCCCATGCCCACATGGTATAAAGAACATGAATTCTGTAATTATCATCAAGTAAAGGGTCATAGTGATGGAAATTGCATCACTTTCAAGAATATTGTCTAATAAATGCTCGAGAAAGGTGAGTTAATTGTGGATAATCCTAACGCACCTTCAAACCAAAACCTACACATCTTCAAGAAACCATTTCCCAACCATGCCCCTTAGTCCTATCAAACCAGTGAGACCTCAACTCATGATACCCATACCCGTGTGGTCCACGCTATTTTTAGTGACGCATCCACCGTTGCCCAATTACCTCACATTCCTTCCATAGAGGAAATCCTCCTTCCACGTTGGAACCCACCACACCTATTCTTCCAACCACAGAGGAACACCTTTCATCTCCTTCATCACCTACAGAGGAGTGAACATCGAGACCATTTCACCTTTCACTTCTCCACTTAGAGAACCGATACCCACAGTACCTCCTCCACCCATAGAGGAGCACCTACCCATTCCTCCACCTACAAAGGAGCACCCATCATCTCCTCCACCCATCACAGACCTAGTTGAGACACCTTTACCTCTTGGTGAGAATTCTCCATCAACTACCCAAAATCTTGTAGACCTAATTTTGGCTCTCTTACCCATGGAAGCTGAAGCTAACCAATTTCCCGTATCTAAGACACTTTTTACGGGAATTTCCATTAAGTACTCATCAACTCCACCCACAGACGTTCTATTCTCACGTTTGGCTGATCACTTAGATTATGTGGATAGGGATTTACTATGGGGGTGCCTTTTGCTTCTTGTCTCAACGCAGATACAGAGGTCACTTGTTGATACCTCCACTATCTACCCAAAAATATTCTGGCCAGTTGAATCGAGCACAACCACCTCTATCACTACTTCTTCCATAACCCTCTACACCAGTCAACATACTCCTGTACCCATAACCCAACATACATCTAAATCCAAACCCGCACCTTCATCATCTTCCTCAATTAAACCTATTACTACCTTAGGGGTCACCCCAACCAATAGCCTTACTCATCCACCTATCAAACTGGATTTAGCTACATCCTCCAAAGTCAACACCACTCCTACCCTGACACTCAAACATAAGCACCAAACTCATAGAAATCTGACCCCAGCTACATCAATCACACCTGCACATGTCCCATTTGTCTTAGGACCTCAGCTTCCCAACATGGCGAAGCAACCTCCACCCATCAATAAACCAAAAACACAATAGCCCATTCCTTCCTCATAAACCTCTAATGCACCCAGGTTCCCAACATGACTTACATCCACACCCATAGCATCTTTACCACCCATACCTCCAATACCTTAAGCAATTCCTTCACTACCCACTACACTGCAGTCTCTACCCCTTACACCTCCTACACAACCCGCATCCTCTACCTTCATAGCAACTCCGTTATCTCGGTGGGTAACTCATCCTCTTCCCACATCTACCTTTCCTTCTAGACCTCGTACACCCATATCACCTTTACCCAAGAAGGTGCAACCCAAAGACAATTCTCTACGACCCCACAATAAGGTAGTCAGAACAACCACACACCCTCCTATCCATCCATCTACTATAACCCCACCTAAACAAACATGACCAACACCCAAAACCACGTTAGCACCCAAAATCACGACTCGACCTACTCCTCCTCTTCCAAAGACCATTCCTCAATAATCAACTGCACATACACCCAAACCCACATTCACTTCCCATTGTGATCCACTAGCAGGGTCTTATGCCAAGATTTTAACCAACCTCCTTGAGACTTCTGTCATCACATTACTACCACTCATACCTTACGAAACCCTCAAACCCAAGCCAAAAGGGTTTGATGATACCAAAATTTGTGCATACCATCGTGTGCCAGGGCACGATATGGAGAACTGCAAGGCTTTGAAAGCTATCCTTATCTAGTTGTGTTCTCCTGAAGCCAACTTTGATGATGACAACCTTCTCAATGAGGACCCTACTTCACTAACACACATTCCCACAGCCCACTCAAAAACCAAGACCTCCACCCTCACAGCTCCTAGAGCCACTCCCAAGATATGAAATTAACATGGTTCACATCAGAGAGCTTGTCACACCACCACCCAAATTTCATTGTGCCCAGCTCACTTCATAAGGATTTTCTCCTCAGTAGGTTTTTACCCATCATGTCATTATACCACTCACCCTACACCTTCTCCATTTGCCAACTCCCCTCAGATCAACATGATACACATCACCACATGTGCTCAGAAGGATAAGGGTAAAGAAAAGGCAACCGACCCACCAACTAATCCCATACCCAACATACCATCTGCACCTATGCCTAAAATCACTATCCACACCCCCACATATCTTATTTCCAATGGGTTTACACATCGCACCATGCTCAAACAATTACACCAGTCTCCTCTCAAAATGTCCTTATATGACCTCATCTAAACCTCATAATCCCATCGTCAAGCTCTTATGGAGGTTCTTCAATCTATTGAGGTTTTACCCAATGACCCTACACTCATAGCCTCCATTATCACACCCCATCATGTATCCTATCTTACCAAATTACCACCTTCACCCACACCTCCACCTACTCACTAAGTAGCCTCCCTAATCTTTTCTGAGGAAGAGATTGTGCCACACCAAAATGATAACCCAGACCTGGACATCTTCATCTCTGTCCACATCGATGACATATGGGTATGACATGTGATGATTGATGCGGGCACTAACATTAATATTATTTTATCCCATGCATTTGTTAAAATGCGCATACCTGATAATTGCATGCATAAACATCCTGCCATGTTGCATTCATTCAATGACACTATTACCTCTACACTAGGCACTACCATACTCCACATTTTCGTGGGCCCCCACACTGTCCCAAAATTATTCTACGTCTTGGAGGGGGAGTTTCAATATAATTTTTTTCTTGGAAGACCCTGGATTCATGTCATGGGGTGTGTTCCTTCCACTTTGCATCGTTGTGTAAATTTTGAACATGAAGGACACACCTATACCATTCTAGCTAACCCATCACCGTTTAAAACTTGCAAGATGCTTTACCGACCCAATGATGTGCTCATACCTATTAAAGTTTCTACCTCCACGACCACCACTGTTTCACTTACACCTCCACTTACCAGTACAACTACTACTTCTACCACACATGCATCCTCCATTCCAATCGCTACCATAACCTCCACAGCTGACCCATTAGCCTCCCAATCCATCAGCTCTACTTCTGCATCTACCTCCAACACATTGTCTATTCCATCTACCTATATACTAACCACCGATCCATTGGAAGGAATTTTTCAATGCCTCACTCTGGGGGAGTACTGCCTATATAGTGTAAACACATTCCTTACTCCACAAGAATATGAAAGTCTTCACCAGCACCCTCATTACAATCATCGCATAGAAGAAAGCATCCTTTATGGTCCTCCTCATCTTTGTACCAATCTCACCTTTGGGGGACTTGATACTACCACTTACACAACTAAACCACCACCACAAACTCGCCCATTTTTTGTTGACTTCCAATCACTTACCAATCACCATTTTTCCCACACCTTACTACACCGATGTGCGTGGAAGGGTTTTGGTTTTGGCTTTTACAAGCAAGGTCGCCATACCATTATTACATTTACTACCTGTAAACATAACGACCATAGTGGTATCGGCTTTCCTGAACCACCTACCAAACAGGGCTGCATTAAACTCGTCAAGGACACTAGCCCTTCTCCACCTTCTTCACCTGCTCCACCTTCATCACCACCCTCATCGATAGAGTCAATGGATCCTGAATCTATCCCTCCTAACTTTTTTTTCATAAACACCATTTCCTTGGGGTCTCTGACTTATCAACGTGATGGCAAGGCCCCTTCCACTCTCCCCTTCTTGTATCCTGAAATGATCGATGACGATACACCTTCAATTAATATCATTCAATGTCAAGATGATGAATCTATACTCACCTACCTTGGTGCAAAAGACTCATATATTGGTTGTTACATTCTGAGATGTAAACCATGTTAAATGAATTGACTATCGAGATCAAAATTCATACTCAAGATGAACCACACATCCTAAAGATCAGTCAATCTTTAGATGTTGCTAAACAGGAAGCCATCACTTCTTTTCTCAGAGATCATAACCACGCTTTCACTTGGTCTTACGTAGACATGCCCAGTATTGACCCCACTATAGTGGTCCACAATATCGTAATCATTGTTGATGCCAAACCCATCAAACAAAAGTTGAGGAAAATGCACCCTCACATTGCCCTTCTTGTCAAAGAAGAACTTCAACACCTTCTTTCAGTTTCCTTCATCTTACCCATTGATTATCTTGGTTAGATTTCTAACATTTTCCCTATCACTAAAGGCGATAGGGGGACTCCGTATTTACACGGACTTCTATGACCTCAACCTAGCATGCACAAAAGATGACTTTCCCTTACCCGGTATTGACCAATTGGTTGACCTTACCACTGGCCATGAGATGGTATCACTCATGGATGGCTTCTCGGGTTACAACCAAGTCTTGCTTTCCCTAGAGGATCAACACAAAACCTTGTTCATCACCACTTGGAGGACCTTCTATTATCGAGTCATGCCTTTCAGCCTTAAAAATGTTGGTTTAATATATCAGTGGGCTATGAATTACATCTTTCATGACATCATGCATCGCATATTGGAAGATTACATGGACGATCTCTTGGCCAAATATAAATGTGGCTCTGAGCACCTTGCCGTCCTAAAAACCATTTTTGACCACCTCATTAAATATTGTGTTCACCTTCAGCCTAAGAAGTGCATATTCACGGTCCTCTCACGAAAAACTCCTAGGATTTATCATTTCCCTACGTGGTATAGAACTTGACCCTACTAAAGTCAAGGCCATTCTCGAAATACCTCCACCCACTAACCCTAGACAACTCCGTAGCCTGCAAGGTAAGTTGTAGTCTATTCGCCGTTTCATTTCACAATTATTAGATCGGTGCCAACCATTTCATCATCTGCTCAAAAAGGATGTCTCCTTTAGATGGGATGATAACTGCCACAAATCTTTTGAGGCCTTAAAAAAATACATTTTCCAACCACCCATACTCATTCCACCTAAAGACGATCAACCTTTCCACCTATACATCTCAACTACTGATCATTCCTTGGGAGCCATGCTCGGTCATCATGATGAATAACACAGGGAGTAGGCGGTTTATTACAGAAGCCACACTTTTTTGGATTACGAAACCCGATACACCCATCCCAAAAAACTTTGCTTAGCCTTAGTTTTCATTGCCACCAAACTCCTTCATTACCTACTTAACCACAAAACCTATGTTGTGACCAACATCGACCCCTTACACATCATGTACACCAAACCTTATCAAAATCAGCGTGCCACATGATGGATTATGCTTTTAGTAGATCTTGAATTTGAATTCATTCATCAAAATTCCATCAAGGGCCAAGTTATCACCGACCAGTTGGCCGATGCACCTATTTCTAGGGATTAACCCTCTAATTTTGATTTTCCAGATGAGTTAATTGCTACCCTTTCCTTGGCCGAACCCCCTTACCAAATGACACTCTTCTTCGATGGTTCAAAGTGTTAGTGCGGGGGTGGGGCTGGTGTCATCCTCATTCCACTTGATGGTGAACCCATGCCTTTATATTTTAAATTAGACTTCAATTTTACAAAAAACATTTTTGAATACAAAGTGCTCATACTAGGTCTTCAAGTTGCCTATGCCCTAGATGTCAAATCAATCAACATCTTTGGTGATTCTCAATTGGTCATAAACCAAGTCAATGGTATATAGCAATGTTGTAACAAGATACTTCAAAAGTATAAACATCGTGCAGACATATTTTTGACCACCTTTGAACGTTACACCCTTTAAACCATCCCACATTCAACCAACAAATTTGTAGATACCATGGCCTACTTGGCTTCCCAAATACCCGCTTCGCCCGCCGATTCGCTACCCCGGACCCAAGTGACCTTTGTTACAAAAAATACTCCAACTATCTTTCTCTCTCCATCTTACCTCCTAATCTCACCCATAACAGACAATGTGCCTTCCTTAAACAGGTCTCTCATTACGTCATCATGGGGGGCCTCCTCTATAAGCGTAGCTTTAATGTTTTTCTCTTACAATGCCTCACGAGTTTTGAAATTCCTTATACCATTAAGGAAGTTCATGGCGGCATATGTGGAGGTCACTTCAGTGGCATTGCTATTACTAAGTGTATTCTTCACCTAGGCTATTACTGGCTAACCCTTAACCATGATTATTGTGACTACGTCAAACGTTTTGTAAAATGCCAACAACATTCCAATATTCATCATACACCCAGTCATGCCTTACAGGTTTCCCGTGACCTTTGGCCCTTCTCTCAATGGGTTTTGGATCTTTTCGGAGAGATCAACCCCCATTCTTCCCAACGCCATCAATGGATCATCACTACTACTAAATACTATACAAAATGGGTGGAAGCCATACCACTCATCTCCACAAAAGCTAAGAAAATATGTGATTTTTTCACTTATCACATAATTTTTTGCTTTGGTGTTCCACATCGCCTCATCACTGACAATGGAAAACAATTCAAAAACAAAACATTGCAAAAACTGTTTGATGCCTTTGGCATTCAACTTAGTTTCTCATCACCTTATTACCCATAAATCAACAACCAAGCCAAATCCAATAACAAAACCTTAAACAAAATTCTTATGAAAGTTGTTAATGATACTGGGAAGTATTAGCATACACACATTCCTTTTCCCCTGTGGGTATACCACACTAGTATTCGCACCTCCACTACTACCACACCATTTTCTCTTGTCTACGGTATAGAGGCATTCCTACCTATCGAAGTCCATATTCTCTCACTCCACATTTCTCTCCATGACATGCTCAATGATGATGACTTTCGTCAAGACTGTTTAGCACAACTAGAGTTATTAGACGAATGTCATCTTAACACTCTAGATCACCTTAAAGTTTACCAAAAACGTATCAAATATGCCTATAACAAATGTGTTCATGCACGAACCTTCGAAGTCAATGACCTTGACTTGAAAGAAAATCAACATGTAACTAAAGCAGAAAAAAGAAAATGGGACAAATTTTCTCCTAATTGGATTGGACCGTACATCGCAACTCATACTTATGGATTAGGTGCTTATCGTTTATCTTCACTCGATGGTAAACCTGAACCTAAGCCCTTTAATGCCTTACATATTTGACCATTCTATTGTTGACTTTTAAGTCCTACCTCACCCTTTGTCTCTTTCCATGCTTGTCCCTTGAGTGCTATCCACTCCATACACCTAACCAACAATTAAAAAAGAATCATGTGAGTACTCGTCACTTGTTATCTTCTCTTGAATGTGTGTACCATGGTGCTACACATAGCATGATTCTCATGGATACTTTTCGTCTACCTTTAGATGAGATCCCATGGTCATTTCACCTTGCCTTTTGCATGAGAGTCCTATCCTCACCTTGGTCTTGTCCATGACTTCAAATCCATCACATGGGACCAAACTCCTTGAGTCAAACTTCTTATAAAAAGATGAATCCCTCAAAAGGAAATCTTCCCCTCAGTAATCGTTGTTGTAAATAGACTACTCCCTCGAAGGACAGCTATGTAAAGCTCTTAAAAAAATGAGAGCAACCGAAACTTCTCATATCAATTAGCTTCACGAAGACCTCAAGGAGTTAAATTTTATTCATCCCATATAGACTTCCCAAACCTATCAGTCTATCTCAAATACAAGTCAAAATAGAAAACCTTTTTGGACTTGCCCATTGTGACCTTGGATCTCTTTCCCGAAGCACATGCTACCTATACCATATAAAAATTACCTACCTTTCACCCTTCTTACAATCTTGACTGGCACACCAAATTTGCATATGATATTATTCAGCAAGAAGTCCATAACAACTTGGTGTGTTGCTTTCTTGGTGGGGATTGCCTCTACCTACTTGGTGAAGTAATCTGTAACTACAAGGATCCATTTATGTCAAGCATTAGAAGGGTCTAAAATCTCACAAATGAATTCCATCCCCCACTATTTCAAATGAGCTTCAATTGATACATGTTGCAAAGGAAAGGAGCCTGAAGCTTTCATTCTTCCAGAGAAACACTCACAGCTTTCACATTTTCTGATCAGCATGGTTGCATCTTTAAAGAGAGTAGGCCACTAATAACCAGCTCACAAAACTTTATGTGTTGTAACCATTCCAGTAAAGTGTCCTCCACAAACCCTGCCCCCCCCATGGAAATTATCAACTACTTTGGGAGCTTCATCTTCAATTACACACTTCAAGAGGACACCTTCAGGGTTCTTCCAAGCCATCCCAAAGTTAGTGATGATGTATTTTTTAGAAGCCAACTTGAGGGATATTTTCTAATTTTTATTTAAATGATTAGGAAAGTATAGGTGTCTGAGGTAAAATATTATGTCCTTGTACCACTCAGAATTTACCAATTTCCCAAGAATGTCTGCCCTTTCTTCTTCTACTTCATTCACTTCCAAAGTCTGCAAGTTGCTCTCAGCCATGAGCTTAGTAAGACCCAAACCTCTTACCAAATTTTTGGTTTGGATGTCCATATCATATTCCTACAGTTTTTTCACCCATCTACATATTTTACTTGAGATCTCCATCTCTTATAAGATGTATTTTACCATGGTGTGGGGAACATAAGAAACAACTTTTGAACTTAAAATATAAGGTCTGAAAACCTTTGTTGCTTTCACCAAGGAAAATGCTTGTTTTTCCATGATTGTATATTTTAACTCAGCAGCTTGTAAAGCCTTGATAAAGAAGGCAATAGGCTTCTTAGCCCCATCCTCATCCTTTTGGAGGAAAACAGATGCAATAGTATTTTCAGAAGCAAAGGAGAAGATTTGGAAAGGCTTTTTGTAATTCAGGGCTGCCAAGACAGGTGCATGTTTAAGTGCCTCTTTGATTCCTTAAAAATCCTAAATAGAAACCTCCTCCCACTTTATAACTTGATCTTTTTTTAACATGCATGTGATAGGAACAGTCAACTCAACAAAATTGGACACAAACCTTCTAATGAAATTGATTTTCCCAAAGAAATATTGGATGCCCTTCTTCGTTCTTAGAATTGACACCCTGCTAATTGCTTCTACTCTCTCTAGATCAATCATTACACCATCCTTTGAAACAATATGACCAAGCAGCTTGGCCTTTTGCACTCAAAAGTGACACTTCTTTGGATTGAAAGAGATTCCAAATTCTCTACATTTGATCAACATTCTTTCCAAATGTTGTAGGTGATCTTCTCTACTCCTTGAAAATATAGTCACATCATTCTGATAAACTGCAATGAAGTCATTTATATAGCCAACAAAAGTAACATCCATTTCTCTTTGGAAGGTAGCTCCAGCATTCATGAGACCAAAAGGCATTCTCACATAAACATATGTTCCCCAAGGAGTGGTAAACGTAGTTTTAAATCTTTCTGACTCCTTGACAACAACCTGATTGTGCCAAAGAAACCATCCAATGTGGACAACAATTCAGATCTAGTCACTAAATTCAGCATGTTCTCCATGTTTGGAAAAGGATAATTTTCTTTCAATGAAGCTCTATTCTAATTTCTTAAGTCTACACAAAGTATGATATCTCCATTCTTCTTTCTGACTGGCACAAGGTTTGCAACCCAAGATGAATACCTTGTGGGCTGAATGATCCCTCCCTCCTTCAATTTCTTCAATTCATCTTGCATTTTCATGGAGAGGAGTGGATTAATTGGCCTTTGCTTCTATCTAAATGGTTTGGCATTTTTCTCAAGAGGGATCTCATGCTGAAACAAGTCCTCTCTATATGCTTTTAGCTCTGAATATGACCAGGTAAGGAAGTTTTGATATTGTTTCAAATAATTTAAGATAGGACTATTTTCCTTTCTTACTTAAACTACTACACAACCAAACTCTCCTTGGTTTTTCCTTTGTTCCCAATTCATGATCTTCCACATCCCTTGAGGTAGATATGATTCTATTGATGATGCAATCAACATTGCTAAAATTTGACTCAAGAGCAATAAGACCTCTAAGGATGGTGTTAGTTTTCAATTGGATAATAACTTTTCCAAACAAAGTCTCTCTTCTTTAATTCACACACACCATTGGTTCCCAATCAATATGCAGATCTAAAAAATCACCTTGATTTGTAAGAACCTTTGCACTTGAGCATCATCATTAAACACTTGCCAATGTTTGATGTTGTCAGGGACAACTGACCTAGTTAAAACTTAAACATTGTACTCACATTAAGGTGAAATAGTGCAAACTCCAATTCTTGACCCCAACACTACCAACTTGTCAGCAGTAGCATTCAAACTTCTTTCATGGTGTAAAACATTAAAGGATTCAAACATCTTAATTAGATCCCAAACTACATGCTTATATTGCTTCATCCGTTGATTTTTTGTAGCATACCGTTTTCTTATTTTTTTTGACAACTAGCTCTGAATCTCCCTTTACAATGATTTCCTTGAGAACATACTTCCATGTAATTCTCAAACCCAGCAACAAGGCTTCATACTCAGCAATGTTGTTAGTACATTCAAAATTAAGCTTGAAGGAAAAAACAAATTCTTCCAAACTATGAGAAATTAGAATTACACCGGCACCATTTCCAAATTTGGAGCAAGCTCCATCAAATATCAAGGTCCAAGGAGAACATAACTATTCAAGGAACTTTGACTAATCCATTTTGTGTTCTTTTCCATCTACAAAACCAATAAAATTATTAGGATCAACATCAACAAATAATACTTCATAAGAAGCATTGTTTGGGTCCTCAATTAGATGTATCATTTTATTTTCTCCATAGAGCTTGACATGGTTGCCTTCAATGGGAATGGTGGAAAAAGACATATCCATTTGGACAGTCCTTCCAACACTTGCAACCCAATTTCTTGACAATAACATACCCCATTTGGTAGGGCAATCAACAATTACAACTTCCAATTTTAAATTCCTCCTGAGATAAGATACAAGTTGCACCACCAAACCCTTCACACAACCAACAACCGACACTTCTCTTGAGTCCATGGCAGTACATTTTCCATAGGATTCTATCACTTTTATATCCAGCTCATTCATGACTTCTAGAGGCATGACATTACATGATGCACCGGAATCAAACATACAATTGTGAAGTAACCTATCCTTTATGATCAAAGTTGTGAAGAATGGATCAACATTCAATTGCGAATCAACCAAGTATGTCCCTAAATATACCTCAGGTTGTCTCACAAAGATCCTCTACTGATGGTGGTATTTTAAGGTTAATAATGATCTAAGGAGGAGTTTCAATAATATTTACATTTCTTCTCAGAGTAGTCTTCTCCTATTTTAATCCCAAGTACTCAAATGCTCTCTTCTCATGCTCATGGATCCTAAGAAATTCAATGATTGGAACACTCACTATGATTTAGCTCAATACCTGGGCTATGTCATAGGGAACGCTCTTTGGAAAAACAACATTGGAAGGGAGACAAGAAGACTCATAAGATGGCATGGGATTCTTGGCAGCTCTGGCATGACGAGTACTGTAATTTTTGCTTGGGACAACATAAATTTTCATAGGTGCTTCTCTCCTAGAAGCTTATTTGAGAATGCTTGTGAGTAAGGGTGTTTTAGGTTTGGCTTCAGGCCCAAGTCCCTTAATAACTTTGCTTCTAGTGTTATAGTCTTTCTCTTGAGCTACTACATCATTCATCAACAATTTTCTATCCTCCTCTGAAGGGATACCACCATCATACTTCTTAATCACCAAAGATCTTAAGTATTTAAAGTCATTGTTGGGAATTTCAAGAACTTGCACTACATCAACTTCAAGAGTACGAGGGGAAAGAAAGACTTGTACCTATTTGGTGCAATCCTAAAAAATTGTATGTCCTTGCACTAATCAGTTTAATAGATGTTGTTCCTCCTTGTGGACTTGAAGAACAACCCATCATGAAGATATCATCATCAGTACCATCATCATTATTAACTTCACCATCTTTCTGGTCCACTTCACATGGAGGATTGGGTAAAAAACACCTATCACACCAATCAATATCAGCAACTTCCTCAATAGTAGCAACCCTAGCAGTTAGGGGATCAGGTAACACTCTTCCTTCACGTGCTTGAGGATTTCTATTTGCAGACACCATGGGTCCTTTTCCTCTATAATCCAACCTTTGATAAAGTTTTCCCAATTCATTTCTCAGCTCTTGGAAGATTGGAAAATCTATCATGGTTTTGTGCTCTTCGCTAACCTTGAGAAGTTTTTCCCAATTCCTTTCTTAGCTCTTGCCAACTTATATGAGATTTCTTTGACAGCCCCTGCAAACGTTTTCACAACCTCCTCTAAATCAGCACCCTTGGTAGCTTGAGGTTTTTCAGGGTTTATCAACTTTACACCATCTCTCTTGAGAGGTTTCCCAATTGCTTTGATATTGTTTTCAATTTGAAGTACCAAGGTGAAAGCTTGACTTAGATTGGTAGGGTTCTTGTCTATTAGGTAATAGGTTGCCTTTTTATCAAATGCATTTGCATATTTGGTTAAGAAAGACTCATGACAAGGCCTCAGACTAACAGGTAGCCTTCTCAAAAAAAATTTAAACCTTGTGTTAAAGTCATTGACTGATTCATTGGGGTTCTTCTTGATATTCTCAAACTTAGACAAGAGAAATCTAGGATCAGTCTTGTCAACATATTGTAACCTTAATGCATTCTTCATCTCAGTCCAAGAATCAATTGAATTATTAGGTAGAGCCTTATACCAATTCCAAGCATCCTCTTCTAGTGTATGAATTAATAATTTAATATACACATCTTCAAACTCTACCTCACAATCTTCCATCATGTTAACAAAACGTTTGAGATGCTGATCACCAGTGATTGCATTGTTACCTTTCAAACTCAGATAAGAGAAATCTAGGATCAGTCTTGTCACCATATTGCAACCTTAATGCATTCTTCATCTCAGTCCAAGAATCAATTGAATTATCAGGTAGAGCCTTGTACCAATCCCTATCATCCTCTTCTAGTGTATGAATTAACAATTTAATATACACATTTTCAAACTCTACCTCACAATCTTCCATCATGTTAATAAAATGTTTGAGATGTTGATCACCAGTTATTGCATTGTTACCTTAGAATTTTAGCAATCTATTTATGACATCTTGTGGGACAACATTTGGGTAACCATCCATTCCTCTAAATTCTATAGGACCAAAGGTGTTAACAACAAATGGAGGTCTAGACTAAGCCATATTGTTTGTTGGAGGTGATATTGGGGATGACAAAAGCTGATGAGGAGTGCAAGGTCTTTGGGGATCAAGAATGTGACTCACAAGACTGGTATTCTCTAAGTGTTGACTTTATTGGAAATTTCTATTTGAATTTAAATGCAGAGGTGTAGATTGGAGAAGGAACTTACCCGGTACAACAGAAGGACCTTGACTAGCTGAGGCAAACAAGTTTATGAGAGGATTGCTTGAATCAGAATCACTTGAAGAAGAGTGATAATCCTCTACCAAAGGCTGATCTCTCTCACCAATGGATATATCTTTTCCTGATGTCTAACCTTTAACAACCTTCCAAATTCTTCTCCCTTACAACTGTGAGTTTCTTGAATCTGTAAACAACTTCTTAGCAGAGTCTCTAATGAAGAGAGATCTTCTTCATTCTAGTTTTGCAGAGATTAGCAACACCAAAGTAAATGACAAAAAGGTTAAGACACTGGTACTTATCAATATCAGAACAACATGGACTCGCCACTAAGGAATTTCACCCTAGTTGTGCAAATGCACTAAAATACTCTGTCAAATATCTATCAGTACCGAAAATCTTGCCAAACTTTATAGATCAGACCTTCCTTTCTTTGAATTTATCAATCACAAATGCAATTAAAGTGTTACTACTATTGGAAACTGATAAAATTTGTAGGCAGAACTTATATCTTCACTCAATCCTTACAAATCTGATCAGAAAATGATACTCAAATTTGTAATTACACATAAATCATAGAAGAAGTATTATGAGGGATCTGAAATACTGAAATACTGAATAATGTCCCCGAAAATGGTGCCAAAAAGGTTTTTTTGACGGGCTAAATAGACATGGAATGGCAAATGTATTCTTTTATTGACACACAATGCAATGTAGGGGTAGTATGGGGTAGTATTAGTTATTCTAAATGAATTTTTGGTGGGATAAATTAGACAAGACTAACCATAATTTTCCAGATTCTCTGAGGACCTTTGTAACAAATTTGTAACACCTAAACAATAGAATGCTTCAAAGGGGTTAAGGTACTCCTTCAACTAGGATATGTGCACCAAATGGAGGCTTATATTTGCACTCTTCCACACAATCTTTGACAATCTTCCACAAAATCTTGAAGCAGATGAACCAAAAAAGTATCCAGAAATCTCTATTTTATCATGACCTAAGGTGCACCCAAAGATTTACAAACAATCTCAGAATTCAAGGAAGGTAAAAGTGATTTTAAATCTATTTATCTCTTTATCAGATGAAATATCTTCTAAATGTGAGATTGTAGATGCCACTAAACTATCAACAAGAAATGAGACCATGTATGATCAAGAGATTTTAAACACAAGACTGCAACAGGAGCAAGAAACACAAATTGAAAACATTCTGAAACATAAGTGCATGCAAATTTTCCCAAGAGACAACACAAAATAATCTAGAATGACCAAATTTATTAGCAGGGGAATGTTATAAGAACAATCTCAGAGCTTTTTGATGGCTTTACAACTGAAACCAACTCAACATGATAAAAATCTAATGCAAAAAGGAATTAGAAATGGTTCTCAGGTGGTTTCTGAGAGAATGGGCTTCTTCCCATATTTTCCCGTGAATTTTGAAGTTTCTCTGACCTTTTACATGTCTCAAAACATGCATTATATAACTCTCAATTACATTTGATGCTTCTTTCCCAAGAAAATAATATGCCCAGCATCAAGTTTGTTACAAAATTCCAACATGATTCGTAGATAGGGACATTTAACAAACTTGCAACAAAAGTTGTCGGATGTTTCTAAAATGGTGGATCATTACAAATCCTTCATCATTATCCATTATGGAGGCATGTTTTTCATTCTCCAAGTATGTAGACCCCTTTCATTTCATCATTTCATCCTTATCATTCCAAAATTTGATTCTGTAACTTTATAATTTGATATTTCACGTTTTACACAGGCCTGAGTAAAAATGTATTTCACAAACACCTCAAATCTACAAATTAATCCCTAAAACCACTTACATTGATCTTTGAAGGAAAAAAGGACACAAGTTCACCAAAAATTCGATGAAAAATGATGCAAAATTGCATTTCCACACTTCCTGGAGCAAAAATGGTAGTCAAAAATGAAAATGTACAGTTGCCCTTGATCTGCTCTTTCTCCTTCAATCTGGGCCCTCCATGTGTCAAAATACGATTGGGAATGAATTCGGGCTCACTTTTTGATTTTTTAACATTTTTGGAAAAATGGAAAAAATTACTTTTTTCTCCGCTCCTCTGCATTTGAAATTTGGTGATGACACGTGGCATATGGTGGGTCCCATTGGGATCGCGGCTCAATTCTGCACATTTTGACACTTTTTTGGAGTTTGGAAAAGTTTCAGTTTTTTCCACATGGGCCCGCACCTTCACCTCTGCCCTTGACATGTGTCAGCCTCTCTATCATTGAGGATTTGTGGGCTTATGTCATGTTTTCACCTCTTTTTTCACCGAGGGAAAATTTTCAACTTTGCCTCCGCGGGCCCACGCCTCCAATTTTTTCCTTGACACGTGTCCGCGTATGGTTCATTCATGGGCCAACACTTCAAATTTCCATACTAAGTCTTTTTTTCAAAAGGGATAAAATTCCCTTTTACCTCCACTATGGCCGCCACGTGTCTTCCTCGGCTTCGTTCGGACCCACGGCTTAATTTTTTGCTATAAGTCTTTTTTAAAAAGGGAACAATTTTCCCTTTACCCCCGTCAGCCCACTTTTCCTTCTACGCCCACCACATGTCCACCCCTTGCTCCATTGTAGACCCGCAATCCTTTCTTCTACTTTTCTCCCTTTTCGCCAAAAAGGCAAAAATTGCCTAAGTTCCCCGCCCGCCTTGGCATAAGAACACGACACGTGTTCTCATGCAGAGTTACGGGGGTAATTTTGAATTTTTTTCCAAATCCAAAAATGCTAAGTTTTGTGAAGAAACCCCACCGATCCTTGTCCAACCAGAGGCGGCCACGTAGGAGATGTCCTTTGAGCTTAATTTTGGCGGTCCAATGACACCCGTACGACTGTCAAAAAACACAGAAATTGCTAAGGACGCCTAAATTTGATTTTTTCTCGTGGGTAAAGTATTTTTGGTCAAAAAACATATGGGAAGTGGTTTCAAGAAATTTTTGACCATGCGGAAGGATTTTTGAGGGCACATAAGTACAAAATGAGCAAATTTGAGCTCCACGGGCCAAGAAAAATAGAAAAAATGACAAAGGCCTATGGATTTGGAAATTTAGGGCATAAAATAGATCATGCATGTATTTTTCTTTCACGTTGGGGAAAATTAAATAGGTTTATGAGCCATTTAGAGAATTCAATCTGGATGGGGAAACTTGTAGACCACCAAACTCGAAGAAAAATGTTTCTTGAGAATGTAGAACAAAGGGGAAAGATGGGAAAATAATGGAGGATCAAAATGGACACCAACATTGGCTCCTGCTCGGGGATGGGCACTCCCAGTGAGTGCCACAAGAACAATAAGTAGACCAAGTGCCAAAATAATCCATTGGGCAAAGGAGTCATGAGCCAAAATCACAAAAAACCAACTAAGAACCTGACAAAAATGGTTGTCACACACCAAGGCAAACCACAAACCGACAAAACACCAAACACAGAGTGAAAAACCAAACACTATACACTGTACAAGTGGTGCATACCTCAAATTTAGGGATTAATCCAAGAAATGCTTCAGATGCCTACCATTAATAGGTAGTTCAAGCAATTCCCCATCTAAATCTTTGAGAAAAAAGGTATTCTCACCAATTCTGATATCAATGGAGCAAGGGCCCATCCATAATGCATCAAATTTTCCATTTTTCCCCTTATCTTCTTTTTTTTGTCCCATAAAAAAACCAGATCTCCAATATTGAAGGCCCTAGGAGTGAGCTTCTTGTTAAACAATCTATTCAACTTCTCTCTAAATCTAACATGCCTCTGGTGTGATGCTCTTCTCTCTTCATCTAGCTCCACAATCTGATTAATCCTTGCTTCATGTGGACTAACCTCTTGATCCTCAAGTTGTTGAACAAACTGAAATGAAGACAATTGCATATGCAACCTCAAATGGGTGCTTACTAGTAGCTCTCTTAGAAGTGATTCTATCATCCCAAACTATAAATTTCATTTGTTCACCCCATTTTCTCTTGTTCAACTCCAAGGTTCTCCTAATAATCTTCAATAAGTTCTTATTGTTGGACTCGGCTTGTCCATTCCTTTGGGGGTTATAGTTTAAAGAACAAGTTATATTTGTTCCATACTCCTTGCACATTACCATGAAAGGTTTAGCTCTTAAAAACTTGGCATTATCACCCAAAATCTTGATTAGCACACCAAATCTACATATGATATTATTTAGCAAGAAGTCCATAACAACTTGGTGTGTTGCTTTCTTGGTAGGGATTGCCTCTACCCACTTGATGAAGTAATATGTGGCTACAAGGATCCATTTATGTCTAGCACTAGAAGGGTCTGAAATCTCACCAATGAAGTCCATTCCCCACTATTTTAAAGGAGCTTCAATTTATACAGGATGCAAAGGAAGGGAAACTAAAGCTTTCATTCTTCTAGAGAAACGCTGACAGCTTTCACATTTTCTAATCAACATGGGTACATCTTTGAAGAGAGTAGGCCACCAATAACCAGCTCTCAAAACTTTGAGTGTTGTAACCCTTCCAGGAAAGTATCCTCAAAAAAATCCCCCATGGAAATCAGCAACTACTTTAAGAGCTTCATCTTCAGTTACACACTTTAAGAGGACACCTTCAGGGTTCTTCCAAGTCATCCCAAACTCAATGATGATGTATTTTTGAGAAGCCAGCTTGAGGGACAGCTTGAGGGATATTTTTTTTATTTAAATGATCAGGACAACATAGGTGTCTAAGGTAAAATATTATATCCTTGTACCACTCAAAATTTACCAATTTCCCAAGAACATCTGCCCTTTCTTATTCTACTTCATTCACTTCCACAGTCTGCACGTTGCTCTCAGCCATGAGCATAGCAAGACCCAAACCTCTTACCAACTTTTTGGTTTGGATGTCCATATCATATTCCTACAGTTTGTTCACCCATATACATTTTTTACTTTATATCTCCATCTCAAATAAGATGTCTTTTACCATGGTGTGGGGAACATAAGCAACAAATTTTGAACTTAAAATATAAGGCCTGAAAACCTTTGTTGCTTTCACCAAGGTAAATGTTTGTTTTTCCATGATTGTATATTTTAACTCAGCGACTTGTAAATCCTTGCTAAATAAGGTAGTAGGCCTCTCAGCCCCATCTTCATCATTTTGGAGGAATAAATATGCAATAGTATTTTTAGAAGCAAAGGAAAATCTTTGGAAAGGCTTTTTGTAATTCTGGACTACCAAGACAGGTGCATGCTTAAGTGCCTCTTTGATTCCTTCAAAATCCTTAATAGCAGCCTCCTCCCACTTGATAACTTGATCTTTCTTTAACATGCATGTGATAGGAAGAGTCAACTCAGAAAAATTAGACTCAAACCTTCTAATGAAATTGATTTACCCAAAGAAATATTGTACACCCTTCTTTGTTCTTGGAATTGGCACCCAAATGATTGCTTCTACTTTCTCCAGATTAATCATGACACCAACCTTTGAAACAATATGACCAAGCATATTTTCCTTTTACACTCCAAAGTGAGACTTCTTTGGATTGAGAGAGATTACAAATTATCTACATCTGATCAAAATTCTTTCCAAATGTTGCAAGTGATCTTCTTTGCTCCTTGAAAATATAGTCACATCATCCTGATAAACTACAATGGAGTCATTTATATAGCTAGCAAAAGCGACATCCATTACTCTTTGGAAGGTAGCTCCAACATTCATGATACCAAAAGGAATTCTCACATAAACATATGCTCCCTAAGGCGTGGTAAAGGTAGTTTTAAATCTTTCTGACTCCTTGACAACAACCTTATTGTAGCCAGAGAAACCATCCAAGGTGGATGACAATTCAGATCTAATCACTAACTGCAGCATGTTCTCCATATTTGGCAAAGGATATTTTTCTTTCAATGAAGCTATATTCTGATTTCTGAAGTCTACACAAAGTTTGATATCTCCATTCTTCTTTCTGACTCACACAAGGTTTGTAACCCAAGATGAATACCTTATTGGCTGAATAATCCCTCCATCCTTCAATTCATCTTGCATTTTCATGGAGAGGAGTTGATTAATTGGTCTTTTATTTTGTCTGAATGGTTTGGAATTTTTCTCAAGAGGGATCTCATGCTGAAATAAGTCCTCTCTATATGCTTTCAGCTCTAAATATGACCAGGAAAAGTAGTGTTGATATTGTTTCAACAATTGAAGATAGGACTATTTTTCTTCCTTGCTTAAACTACTACCCAACCAAAATCTCCTTGGTTTTTCCTTTATTCCCAAGTCATGCTCTTCCACATCCCTTGAGGTGGATATGCTTCTATTGATGATGCAATCAACATTGCTAAAATCTGACTCAAGAGCAATAAGACCTCTAGGGATGGTGTTAGTTTTCAATTGGATAATATCTTTTCCAAACAAAGTATCTCTTCCTTCAATCACACACACCATTGGTTCCCAATCAATATGTTGATCTAAAAAATTACCTTGATTTGTAAGAACCTTTGCACTTGAGCATCATCATTAAACACTTGCCAATGTTTGATGTTGTCAGGGACAACTGGCCTAGTTAAAACTTAAACATTGTACTCACATTAAGGTGAAATAGTGCAAACTCCAAATCTTGACCCCAACACTACCAACTTGTCAGCAGTAGCATTCAAACTTCTTTCATGGTGCAAAACATTAAAGGATTCAAACATCTTAATTAGATCCCAAACTACATGCTTATATTGATTCATCCGTTGATTTTTTGTAGCATACCATTTTCTTATTTTTTTGACAACTAGCTCTGAATCTCCCTTTACAATGATTTCCTTGAGAACATACTTCCATGTAATTCTCAAACCCAACAACAAGGCTTCATACTCAGCAATGTTGTTAGTACATTCAAAATTAAGCTTGAAGGAAAAAACAAATTCTTCCAAACTGCGAGAAATTAGAATTACGCCGGCACCATTTCCAAATTTGGAGCAAGCTCCATCAAATATCAAGGTCCAAGGAGAACATACCTATTTAAGGAACTTTGACTGATCCATTTTGTGTTCTTTTCCATCTACAAAACCAATAAAATTATTAGGATCAACATCAACATATAATACTTCATAAGAAGCATTGTTTGGGTCCTTAATTAGATGCAAAATTTTATTTTCTCCATAGAGCTTGACATGGTTTCCTTCAATGGGAATGGTGGCAAAAGACATATCCATTTGGACACTCCCTCCAACACTTGTAGCCCAATTTCTTGACAATAGCATACCACATTTGGAAGGGCAATCAACAATTACAACATCCAATTTTAAATTCCTCCCGGGATAAGATGTGATTTGCACCACCAAACCCTTCACACAACCAATAACTGAAACTTCTCTTGAGTCCATGGCAGTACATTTTCCATAGGCTTCTCTAACTTTTATATCCAGCTCATTCATGACTTCTAGAGGCATGACATTACATGATGCACCGGAATCAAACATACAATTGTGAAGTAGCCTATCCTTTATGATCAAAGTTGTGAAGAATGGATCAACATTCAATTGGAAATCAACCAAGGATTTCCCCAAATATACCTCAGGTCTCTCACCAAGATCCTTTACGGCTGGTGGTATTTTAAGGTCAGAAATTATTTGAGGAGGAGTTTCAATAATATTAATATTTCTTCTCGGAGTATTCTTCTCCTCCTTTAATCCCAAGTACTCAAATGCTCTCTTCTTATGCTTAGGGATCCTAATCAACTCAATGATTGGAATAGTCACTTTGATTTGGCTCAATTATTGGGCTATGTCATAGGGAAAAATCTTTGGAACAAACAACATTGGAAGGGAGACAAGAAGATTCATCAGATTGCTTTGGATTATTGGCAGCTTAGGCATGAGGAGGACTGTAATTTTTGTTTTGGGACAGCAGAAATTTTGGCAGGTGCTTCTCTTCGAGAAGCTTCTTTGGGAATTCTTGTGAGCAAGGGTGTTTTAGGTTTTCCTTGAGCCCCAACTCACTTAAAAACTTTGCTTCTAGTGTTATAGTCTTTCCCTTGAGCTACTACAACATTCATCAAAAATTTTCTCTCTTCCTCCGAAGGGATACCACCATCATACTTCTTAATCATTAAAGCTCTTAAGTATTTAAAGTCATTGTGAGGAATTTCAAAAGCTTGCACTACATCAACTTCAAGAGTATGAAGGGGAAGAAAGACTTGTACCCGTTTCATGCAATCCTAAAAAATTGCAGATGTCCTTGCACTTATCACTTCAGTAGATGTTGCTCCTCCTTGTGGACTTTAAGAATAGCCCATCATGTAGATATCATCATCAGTACCATCATCATTATTAACTTCACCATCTTGTTGGTCCACTTCACATGGAGGATTGGGTAAAAAACACCTATCACAGCAATCAATATCAGCAACTCCTCAATAGTAGTAACCCTAGCAGTTAGGGGATCAGGTAACACTCTTCCTTCACGTGCTTGAGGATTTCTATTTGCAGACCCCATGGGTCCTTTTCCTCTATCATCCGAACTTTGATCACCTCTAGGATGATTGGAAACTCTGTCATGGTTTTGTGCTCTTGGCTGACCTTGATAAGTTTTCCCAATTCCTTTCTCAGCTCTTGCCAAGTTATATGAGATTTCTTTGACAACCCCTTCCAAAGTTTTCACAACCTCCTCTAAATCAACACCCTTGCTAGCTTGAGGTTTTTCATGGTTTATCAACTTTACACCATCTCTCTTGAGAGGTTTCCCAATTGCTTTGATATTGTTTTCAATTTGAAGTGCCATGGTGAAATCTTGACTTAGATTGGTAGGGTTCTTGTCTCTTACGTAATAGGTTGCCTTTTTATCATATGCATCTACATATTTGATTAAACAAGACTCATCACAAGGCCTCAAACTAATAGGAAGCCTTCTAAAAGTTTTGTTAAACCTTGTGTTAAATTCATTGACTTGATTCATTGGGGTTCTTCTTGATATTCTCAAATTCAGATAAGAGAAATTTAGGATCAGTCTTGTCACCATATTGCAACCTTAATGCATTCTTCATCTCAGTCCAAGAATCAATTGAATTATCAGGTAGAGCATTGTACCAATCCCTAGCATCCTCTTCTAGTGTATGAATGAACAATTTAATATACACATCTTCAAACTCTATCTCAAAATATTCCATCATGTTAACAAAAATTTTGAGATGCTGATCACCAGTTATTGCATTGTTACCTTATAATTTTGGTAATCTATTTCTGACATCTTGTGGGACAACATTTGGGTAACCATTCATTCCTCTAAAGTCTATAGGACCAAAGGTGTTAACAACAAATGGAGGTATAGGCTGAGACATATTTTTTGGTGGAGGTGATATTGGGGGTGACACAAGCTGATGAGGAGTACAAGGTCTTTGGGACTCAAGAATGTGATTCAAAAGACTGGTATTCTCTAAATTCTGATTTTCTTGGAAAGTTCTATTTGAATTTAAACACAGAGGTGCAAATTGGAGAAGGAACTTACCCAGTACAGTAGAAGGACCTTCACTAGCTAAGGAAAACAAGTTTATGAGAGGATTTCTTGAATCAGAATCACTTGAAGAAGAGTGATAATCCTCTATCAAAGGCTGATCTCTCTCACCAATGGATATATCTTTTCCTGATGTCTGACATTTAACAACCTTCCAAACTCTTCTCCCTTCCAACTCTGATTTTCTTGAATCTGTAAACAACTTCTTAGCAGAGTCTCTAATGAAGAGAGATCTTCTTCCTTTCATTTTTGCAGAGATTAACAACACCAAAGTAAATGACAAAAAGGTTAAGACACTAATACTTATCAAGATCAAAACATCATGGAGTCACCACTGAGGAATTTCACCCTAGTTGTGTAAATGCACTAAAATACTCTGTCAAATATCTATCAGTACTGAAAATCTTGCTTAACTTTATAGATCAGACCTTCCTTTATTTGAATTTATCAATCGCAAATGTAAACGAAGTGCAACTACTACTGAAAACTGATAAAATTAGTAGGTAGAACTTATATCTTCACTCAATCCTTACAAATCTTATCAGAAAATGATACTCAGATTTGTAATTACACATAAATCATGGAAGAAGTACTACTAAGGATCTGAAATACTGAATAATGTCCTTGAAAATGGTGCCAAAAAGGTGTTTTTGATGGGCTAAATAGACATGGACTGGAAAATGAATCAGCAAATCAATCTCAGCAATGCAAATTATTTCCCAGGAATTCAAAATAGATCCCCGGCAAATTACACCAGAGAGTGTTGGTACCCAAATTTGTTCTCCTTTTCAATCTGAGTAGCATAAGAAATATGGCATGAAGCTTGAAGGTAGATAAAGATCTTGATGTATGTTGTCTTGTAGCTGGGGATGTGATCTAACTGGAACTCAGATTTGTGGAGTGATGGATATCACTTTGAAAGGATTTTGATCTAATCCTCACTATTTTAGGTTGTGCCTTTCAACAAAGGTAAGAGAGCCTATATTGTAGCCTCTGTTTTGTGAAGGAGGTGGAGATATCCTTATACTGTGCATATTGTATGGAGATGCCCTTAGGAAAACATGATCAATTTTCCATTATTCAAACTCAACAGAGCTATCACTACTAAATGATGGAAATGCTTTCAAGACAAAGCTGAGGCTGCTAGAGACATGGTATGATCCTAATTTGCTTTGTGCATTTTTGTAAATGTATTTTATTCTTTTATTGACACACAATGCAATGCAGGGGTAGTATGGGGTAGGATTAGCTATTCTGAATGATTTTTTTGGTGGTAGATTTTAGACAAGACTAAGAAGAATTTGCCAAATTCTTTGAGGACCTTTACAAGAAATTTCGTAACACCTAAACAGATAGAATGCTTCAAAGGGGTTAAGGTACTCCTTCAAATAGGATATGTGCACCAAATGAAGGCCTAGAGTCTGTACTCTTCCACACAATCTTTGAAAATCTGCCACAAAAGCTTGAAGCAGATGAACCAAAAAAGTATCCAGAAATCTCTATTTTATCATCACCTAAGGTGCACCCAAAGGTTTACAAACAATCTCAGAATTCAAGGAAGGTAAAGCGATTTTAAATCTGTTTATCTCTTTATCAGATGAAATAGCTCTCTATGAATGTGATACTATAGATACCACTAAACTATCAACAAGAAATGAGATCATGTATGATCAAGAGATATTTTAAACACAATACTGCAATAGGAGCAAGAAACACAAACTAAAAACATTCTAAAACATAAGTGCATGTAAATTTTGCCAAGAGACAACACAATAGAATCCAGAATGACAAAATTTATCAGCAGGGGAATGTTATAAGAACAATATCAAATGTTATAAGAACAATATCAGAGCTTGTTGATGGCTTTACAACTGAAACCAACTCAACGTGATACAAATTTGATGTAAAAAGGAATTAGAAATGGTTCTCAGGGTGGTTTCTCAAAGAATGGGCTTCTTCCCATATTTTCCCGTGAATTTCTGAAGTTTCTCTGACCTTTTTCATGTCTCAAAACATGCATTATATAACTTTCAATTACATTTGATCCTTTTTTCCCAGGAAAATAATATGCCTAGCATCAAGTTTGTTACAAAATTCCAACATGATTTACAGATAGTGACATTTAACAAATTTGCAACAAAAGTTGCTAGATGTTTCTAAAATGGTGAATCATTACAAATCCTTCATCATTATCCATTGTGGAGGAACATTTTTCATTCTCCAAGCATACAAACCCCTTTCATTTCATCATTTCATCCTTATCATTCCAAAATTTGATTCTGCAACTTTATAATTTGATATTTCACGTTTTACACGGGCCTGAGTAAAAATTTATTTCAAAAACACCTCAAATCTACAAATTAATCCCTAAAACCACTTGCATTGATATTTTTCAGGCACAAAGGACACAAATTCACCAAAAAATTGATGAAAAATGATGCAAAATTCACATTTCTACACTTCCTAGAGAAAAAATGGCAGCCAAAAATGAAAATGTACAGTTACCCTTGATATGCTCTTTCTCCTTCAATTTGGGCCCTCCACATGTCAAAATATTTATTGGGAATGAATTTGGGACCAATTTTTGACTTCTTAATATTTTTGGAAAAATGTAAAAAATTACTTTTTTCTCCGCCCCTTCGCCTTTGAAATTTGGTGATGACATGTGGCATATGGTGGGTCCCATTGGGATTGCGGCTCAATTCTGTGCATTTTGACCCATTTTTGGAGTTTGGAAAAATTTCACTTTTTTCCTTGTGGCCCCGCACCTCTCGCCTCTTCCCTTGACATGTGTCAGCCTCTCTATCGTTGAGGATTTGCGGGCTTGTTTCATGTTTTAACCTCTTTTTTCGCCAAGGGAAAATTTTCAACTTTGTCTCTGTGGGCCCGTGCCTCTGATTTTTTCCTTGACACGTGTGCCCCATGTGGTTCGTTCGCAGTCCAATGCTTCAAATTTTCATACTAAGTCTTTTTGTCAAAAGGGAGAAAATTCCCTTTTACCTCTGCTGGCTAGCTGACCCGCTCTGCCCGCCACGTGTCTTCCTCTGCTTCATTCAGACCCGCAGCTTAATTTTTTTCTCTAAGTCTTTTTACAAAAGGGAACAATTTCTCCTTTGCCCCCACCAGCCCACACTTCCTTCTACACCTACCACATATCCACCCCTTTCTCCATTATAGACCCATAGACCTTTCTTCTACTTTTCTCCCCTTTCGTCAAAAAGGAAAAAATTGCATAAGTTCCCTGCCCGCATTTCATCCCGCCTTGGCATAAGAACACGACACGTGTCCTCTTGTAGAGTTGTGGGGGTAATTTTGAATTTTTTCCCAAAGCCAAAAATGCTAAGTTTTGTAAAGAAACCCTGATCGATCCTTGTCTAACCAGAGGCGGCCACGTAGGAGATGTCCTTTGAGCTTAATTTTGATAGGGTCAAATGACACCTGTACGACCGTAAAAAAACACAAAAATTGCTAAGGACGCCCAAATTTGATTTTTTTCTCGTGGGTACATGATTTTTTGGTCAAAATACATATATGAAGTGATTTCAAGCAAGTTTTGACGATGGGGAAGGATTTTTGAGGACACATAAGTACAAAATGAGCAAATTCGAGCTCAACAGGCCAGGAAAAATAGAAAAAATGACAAAGGCCCATGGATTTGGAAATTTAGGGTATAAAACAGAGCCTGCATGTATTTTTCTTTCAAGTTGGTGCAAAATAAATAGGTTTATGAGCAATTTAGAGCATTCAATCGGGATGGGGAAACTTGCAAACCACCAAACTCAAATAAAAATCATTTCTTGAGCATGTAGAATAAAGGGGGAAGATGGGAAAATAACATAGGATCAAAATGGACACCAACAGGTCCCATAGGTCTCAAGCCCCTGTACCTATCCTACGGGACCCTGCCCCACTCATGCCTATGAACTGTGACCCAAACCCGGTGCCAGTGGTGGTGCCCCCTGCCATTATGCATGTATTTGGGCATGTTAGACCCTAATTTGTGCCTCGGTTGTGGCCAACTGGCCCTGTAAACCTACCACCTGAGCCTGTAAGGCTGCCACATAACCATCACCCTCCTCTCCATCTCCATCTCCATCTCATCCACTAGCCATTTGAGCCTACAGCCTAGCCACCTATACACGTAGCTCTGCTACCTCTGCCTCAAAGCTCTCCAGTCTGTGTTTGCAATATACCCAACTGGGTAATGAAAGTAGCCACCTGGCCCTGTAGGGCATCTCTCTACACAGTGATGTTGGCTAGACCTGGCTGCCCTCGGTCTGAGGTGGTATGGCTTGTAAGTGAGACGCCCATCACTATGTCTGTACCTGTCTATACACCCCAGTGCATCATCTATCCTTTGGTCCACTGCTTGCACCTCCTACCCTATGGGAATTATAGGTTGTAATAGAGGTAAGGGCCTCTCCATGTCATCTCTTCCAGTACTATGGGAAGGGCGGAGGTACGTCTTGTAAAAGCCCAAAATACTGTCAGAATCTATCCACTGGGATCATCTCGTACTCCCCAGCACAGTGAACTTGTATCCATCTCTCTAGCTAGAGCTCAACTAGCTCCTCATGCATATGCCTATATGAGAGGAATCCCACATATGGCCTCCAAAAAATTTCCACTCTGGACAAACCCTCCAGTAATTGCAAAAAATAGGCCACATCATGTGTCCACCTCTCAAATCTCCACTCTCCAATAGCCGACACCCATCTCCTATACCCCACCCACACAAATCTTGATGGGAATGCATCTGCTCAGGGCATACCTATAGGCCACACACAAACTATGTGTTCATACGCCCAATAGTGCAATAAAAATATACAACAAATGTTGAACCTGCATAGCCACCCATATACCCACAACTCCTTGTACAACTGCACCAAGAATGTTGATGTCCAGGAAAAATGGGTCTCATCTACCATTATGTCATGGAGTACCCCCATCAGTGATCGGGGAAAACGTCCACCCTCAACATCTGGCAGTGCAAAGCAGCACACTACCTCCATCAAGAGAACCACTAGCCTTGTCTCCTCCGAACGGGCTAGGTACATCTCTCTATAGCTCAATCTGGCACTATGGAATGTCAACTCAGCCATCCCCTCTCAAAAAATAGTCACAATCGGCTCCTCTGAGGCCTCAGAGGAGACAGAGTAGACTTGTGCACCCAATATGGGTAACCGTAGTAACATGAACACATCCTCCAGGGTGATAGTAATCTCACCCGTCGGCAGGTGGAGCGTGTTGGTTGCAGAATCCCATCTATCGATGAGCATGACCATCAAACTGGGCTATTGGACTACACGCCAATAGAAATGAACCCCACTCAAGCCAACTTCCTCCACATGCTGCAGCTCCTCCAAGGTCGTTAAGCCGCATACTGTCACCAGTAGAGGCAGAACTCTATCCCACATATGTAGTTGCGCCCTCCCTTGCATCCAATACAAACAAAACATTAATCTACATTTATCATATTCATATTTACCAATTATCATTTTCCCACACCCTATTTTCACCCTACCCATCTCAACCACCTAGCCCACATCACTTTTGGACCCTTGTTCCCAATAACCTGACCGGTACCAGTTCATCTTTACCGACCCCGGTCACCCCTTAACTGACATCGGTCACCTATTTGGTGACTGATACCAGTTCACCATTATCGACCCTGGTCACCCCTTAACCGGCATCGGTCTCCTGTTTGGTGACCGATATCGGTTCACCCTTACCGATGTCGGCAAAACTTGACCGACATCAGTCACTATCACGGTAAAACCCATGATTTCCTCAAATCCCCCTTTTCTAAAAATCCTTCTCCTTGCCCCTTTTACCCACCTACAATGACCTAAACTACCCTTTGACCTCCACCCACCCCCCTATCTCGTTTATTACCCTCCTTATTCATCTTTTTACCCACTATTCCCCCATTCTCAAATTTAATCCATCCCCACCCACAAAAACAAAACAAAAAAAAAACAAACAAACCACCACTACCATAAACAATTTCCTAATCCCCTACTCTATCTACTCAAATACACGTAGAGTAGGGCACATACCTCATCTCACTGCCATCGTCACGGTGGCACGTCTGGCCGCTATACCGGTGGTGCGCCTGATCCCTCTCTGACCTCCACCATCACCAAATCACTACCCGTAACCTCTATCCAATTAAATCCCTCGCACTGATCATGTGGACCCACTTCTCACCAACCGATCACCCGGCATTCACACTGACAACTCAATGCTCCATTCCATCTGAGCACTTTTCTCTCTCTTTTTTTCATTTTCTCAATTAGCTAAAACACAAATGAATAACAAAACACGTAGATTTTTTATTTTTATAACAAACCCGCCCTAACTCGGCGTCGGTTACCCTTGACTAGCATCAGTCACGTGCCCTACCTTACCATCATCAGTTGACCTATACCAACATCGGCTACCCTTGACTGGCATCATTCACCCTCACCTACACATTGCCCTAAATTTTACCCTTTTACCCTACCCTACTTCCTTTTTACACAAACTCAACCTTTACCCTGATCATTTACCCTACCCCACCTTTACCTGAGCTAGTTACCTCACCTTCCTAACCTCATCATTTACTACCTCCCTTTTTCCTAATTTCGGGACTCGTTATTTTACCCCTCCCTCAGCCTTACCCGTGTACCATGACCTACATATTTGGACCTGGACCATCGCTCATGACCTTTGACCTCATGTGTTCGCTACACCTTGTGGCACTGTTACCTATGTTGTTGACCTAATGACCTTACCTAGCCTATTGTCCATGACTCATTTATCCTGACCCTACCTTTGGTAAACCAGAAACATACCTAACCATTCCTACACCTAAACTATGTTTTATTTCCTGACCATATCATATACCTTGGATACCGGAATCACTTCCATCTCGTTTGGATAAACCTATCAACCTTAAACAATGTAGCGTTTGCCTACTCTTCAACCTGGTAGTGTGCTAAAGTTTATATGTGTGCGTGCATTTGACTGTTGCTACCTTTGACTCTGACCCATTACCTAGATTGTCTGAGTAGACCTTTAACCCTTTTTGCCCCATGCCCACCTACCTTTTCCTCACATTTAGCTTTTATCAAACCACTCACCACTTCTGCCTTCACCCTCGTCAGTTCTTGGTTTGAGGGGGATCACCTTCACCCACACATGGGGTAACCACATCTTATTTTTGTTAGCGTCACTTACCAATACAAGCTACGCAACAAAAAAGGGCAAAATGTAGACACTAAAATTAGGTCACACTCCCCTTTGGTCCCTCGACAAATAAACAACCTTCATCACATTCACCTAGCCATGGCCACCTTCACCTCACTAATATTAATTTAATTAATTTAATTAAATTTCTTGATTAACCTCACCATATTTATTATTTAAATATCTTAATTTAGATAATATCCACATATGCACTTCACCTAGACACCTCATCAGGCCAACTCACCCTAATACCTATTCTTAGTAAGTTGTCCATAACTAACTAAGACTTACCAAAACCCTAAAAATCAATGCCTACATTATCTCTAACCACATTCCCGCATGCTTACAAGAAGCTTCTAGTTTAATCCACGTGGGTTAGCGACATGAGATCCGAGAAAATCAAGAGGATCTCCTTAGTTTAGTAAACCTAGGAAATCTGGCACCTTGATTGACGCCAGCTAGCCCTAACCATCACCGGTTAGGCTGGAACCATCGTCGGTTACCATTTTAACCCCCCAAAAAACCTTATTTTCAAGGTTGGCAAGAGATTCGAAAAGGTTGGTGAACATTAGCACATCCCTAAGAGATATCACATCTTCTGAAGATCAAAATCTAGCGAGATCATGCATGCAAGGAAGGAGATCAAGCATTTTCTTTTGCACATAGCAATCCAACACTCACTCCAACACTGATCTAATCTAAAAAAGAAAAAGGAATGCCCATGCATCCCATGTAGAACCTCTCCTACGATTGGTGATCACCTGAAGCCTTCAACCTCTCACCAGCACCTCCATTCATCACTCACAGGCGTCCATGACCAAAATACAAGTAATTAAAATGTTATACTTCTCTGGTTCATTTCATTTTGTTATTATATTATCACCTATTGTTTACCTAGCCACCCATTGACCTCCTTTAATAGTCCTCATCCATATACCCATTAAAACCTCACTAAATCCCACCCAAGCTACCAAATACCTCATTCTGACCAACCAAAATCCTTTATCCAATCAGAACAGTGACCCAAAACCCATTATGTGGCATTCCCAATCTTCCACAGTAACCGGCACCGGTTTTCCCCAAATGGCGTCAGTCACCCATAACCAACATCAGTCTCTGTATTGGCCCATACAACCCAGAACAGTGACATATCCACCTAATTCCACATCACCCTTATTCACCTGTGACTTACTTGAGACCTCTTTTAGACCTATAGAGACCCAGAACTAGTTACCTGACCTTCGGATCCTATTCTAACCTAGCCTGTTAGATTATATCTTTCTTATTGTGTTGTAAGTGTGGTACCTAAATCATTTCAAACTACGATAGGATTTACTTTATTTCCCGCATTAAATTGTCTTAAACAGTGGACTAATAGTTGTCTAGGAAGTATCACACTTCTTGGATCTAGCACACGCTAGGCAGTTCACTACATATATTGTTTAACTCTTTTTGGTGGTATTGCTTTCCATTATAGGTAGTTCCTCCTAGCCAAAAGGAAGCTCTCATGATCAGCTATGGATTCAAAAGTCATACGCGTGTAATAACCCATCAACCAACATTTGAATAGGTATTCCTCCTATGCCGATTACCCTATCTATTTCGTCAATACTTCAAAGAAACATCTAAGAATTAGGTGAAACACTTTGCATGGGATATTATTGGCCATCTCTTAATCAAGACTATTGTGAATATGTCAATAAATGTGTCAAATTTCAGTATCATTCCAATCTCATCCACATTGCTAACAGGCCTTATAGCCAGCTAAGGATCTTTGGCCTTTCTCACAATTGGGCTCAACCTTATTAGCCTCATCAATCTATGTTCTTCCCAGTGCCATCATTCCATCATCATTGCCACTGATTATTTCACCGAGTGGGTGGAAACAATTCCATTCACATCAACCAAGGCTAACAAATTAACAAATTCATTTATCATCACATCATTTTTCACTTCAGAATCCCCCATAAATTCATCATGCACAATGGAAATTCCTTCAAAAATAAAGACCTCAAGAATATTTGCAACTCATTTAACATTAATCTTAGCTTCTCTTCTCCATACTATCCTCAAGCTAAGGGTTAATCCGAAGCAACTAAAAAAACTCTTCACAACATCCTTACCAAGACTATTGATAAATCAGGTCGTAATTGGCATCTAAATTTTCCATTCTCTCTCTGAGCTAATAATACTAGCATCTACACCTCTATGGGATCTACTCCCTTCTCTCTTGTTTATGGCTTTGAATTCATTATTCCTCTTCAAGTCCAAATTCCCTCCTTGTGTGTTTCTCTTTGTGACTTTATCTCTTATGAAGATTATCACTAAGAATGGCTAGCATAGCTCAAGTTGTTAGATTAATGCCACTTTCTCACTCTTGAACATCACCAATTCTATCAAGAGTGCATAAAAATTTCTTACAATACACATCTCAAGGAATGTGACTTCAAAATTTATGACCTTTTCCTTAAAGAAAATTAAAACGTCACTACTTGAGCAAGGAGCCAATGTGGAAAGTTTTCTCCTAAATGGATTGGACCTTACATCATCATGCATTAGTATGGGTTTGGGACCTATCGTTTGGCTTCCCTTGATTATAAACTGGAAATGGAACCTCTTAATGCATTGCACTTGTGTCCATAATATTGTTAACAAACTTACCAATGTGAACTTAGTTATCTCCATGATCATCCATCCATCATTTGTCATTTCCATCTCTCCTTGTAATTATTTGGAAGTATGTGATCTACTGTCACTTTCCTAGTTGTGACCTTTCATATGGGAACCACGGCTCTTCTCATACCATATTCCTTATGGATAGTTTCTTCCTTTTGGTGAGAACTCTAGGATCATTACATCCATCACCCTCTTATTTACCTATAAGGAAACATGCTAAGGGTCTGTAGGTGTAACTTGTACATTCATTTTCCCCTGCTAAGTGGTCTATCTAACTATCTCTAGCTCTTCCCCATGTTAACATTCAATGGATGCTCATTGTCAAAAGTCAAAAGTAAACATACTAATTCCTCGAAGGACGTTTGTTCATGAAAGCATAAAATTTCATAAGGAATATTGATCCCTCGAATGAAAACTATCAAGCATATATCATCCATGTCATTTGTAACAAAAAATACAAAACACAAAGTATACCACTCCCTCGAAGGATGGTTATTCCCTATATATCATGGCACTGAAGGCTTCCTGTATTGATCGTCCTTCTATCTCATAAAGCAAAAGCATAAAGATCCAAAGTAAGCATCCAAAGAAATCTTCCCGCATCGATCAATTTTCTCATCCATATAAAACTTCCCAAATTGATCAGTTTACATTTCCCTTCACCTATAGTTGAGGCATGTACCTAGGGTAAACCCACCCATGGAGAACCTATTTTCCCATGTGCAAGTCACATTTACACTCCTTTGTCATGCCTACTTTATGTTTATGACTCCACTCTCCACTTTCTCTACATGTTCCTTGAAATAACTAATTATCATTGGTTATGTGTTAACACATGTTATTGGCTACAAGTGCATTTCCTTAAGTGGTTCCCTTTCTTTTTTACCTCCAATCCAATTGGAAGCATGGTTTCCTCATATGCTCATTTCTATGATTATGTGTTGTTTATCTCATTATGGTCACCTTTTATCAAGTTCGTATCCTTGCATATATAATTTCAAACCATGTCATCTATATCCATATGTTTACTTTTAAGTATAACATCTATTAACATCATCCATAATTCCATGATTCTATAAATGTTTATTAACATCATCCATTATTTACCTTCCATTTTGGGAATCCTAACTAATCACCGTTTTAGTTTGTGAATCCTAATTGATAATCTTTCTCATGAATAATTATCTATTTGACAACTCCTCATCCCCCATCATGGTCAACATGTCCTTTTTCCATTTTCCTCCCTAATCACTTTTATCTACCCATCACTTATCCCCAAATCACCCTACTCGCAATTCTTGTCCCCTTTCACCATTTTGTGTACATCCCTTCCCTTTTCATCACCATTTTCCCTTTTCACTTTTAGCTTGATAATATTACTTAATCACCCCTACAGTGT
This sequence comes from Taxus chinensis, assembly GCA_019776745.2. Classification (NCBI taxonomy): domain Eukaryota; kingdom Viridiplantae; phylum Streptophyta; class Pinopsida; order Cupressales; family Taxaceae; genus Taxus; species Taxus chinensis. The sequence continues at coordinate 872,354,004 of CM034148.1, read as the reverse complement.
GGGCATTTTTTTGGAGGTTATTATCATGCAAATGCGCAACAAGGAAATTAACAATTTCCAAGCATGAAAACTATACCCATGTGTCAATGTTTTCAAGTCCTATCATTCCACGACACCCCAAGTCCATCCATTAAGTCCAAGTGACCTTCTGAATAATGTTCTATTATCCCCCTAGGTGATTTAGGAAATTCCATTCATTCCCCCTAGGTGATTTTAGGAGTTCATTTGCAAGATACAAGCAGTTGTGGGAAGGGTTATCACTGGCCTTCCTATAGCTAGAGAAACCCCATGGAGAGGAGGTGATTTTAAGGTCGTAGGACATCATGGATATGATTCAGGAAGATTCTGGAAGGGCTCGGATAAGTTACGGTAGTTTCACCAAAATTAGGGTTCATCGGCTGAGTCAGTGCACAAGCCAAAACAACCGCTAAGCTTCAAAAGGTAGTAACAAGAGCTTCAGATGGAGTTAGGAGAAAATTAAAACATCTACAGAAGTATAATTCCAATCCATACATGATAGTGAAATCATATTTTTCACAACCCTTTGGCGCATCAAGTCTACATGCAATGTTTCTGAGGTACATGTGGAGTATAAAATAAAAATTCCTATTTTTCAAGGATAAAATGGATGAATCAAGAAATTATACCCCCACCATTGGATTCAAAATTCCATTTCCAGTCAGGATCATATAAATTGTTTCCGAAAACGTTCATCGGGAGCTCGAGATATCATTGTCGCAAGTTGTCCTCTCAGAGTAAGGTCAAGAGTTCGTCAAATTTTGGGAGGACACATGTAAGATCCAAGAGCCTGGTGGGATTTTATGTCCCTGAAGTCCTTGAGGGTTAGGTACATCAACCTTGGAAAAATTATCCGATCCCCCATGTAGCCTCTAGAACCCCATACGACCATCAAGATTGCTAGTTCAGCCCCCAGGTGCAATTTGGAGCGCAAATCCCCTACCGTTGGATCTCTGCCATGTGTCAGCTATAGGACCATCATGGAATTTTATGTCCCTCACATACCTCATAGGTCAAGGGACATCAAACATTTAAAAAATCACCTAGCTCTCTAGGATATATTATTTGTCACCCATGTGACCCACTTCCAGTCCCTCAAGGCTTTAAAGCTAATTTTAGAGCACTCATTCCATGTCGTCGGATCAATGCCACGTGTCACCTCCAGGATCACCATAGAAATTGATGTACCTCATGTCCCTTTTAGGTGAGGGACTTTAGGAACAAGAAAATTTTCTGATCCCTCTCTCAGCATGATTTGAAAAATTTAAATATTTACCTATTTCCTTGCTTCTAACTTCTTACACTCCCATGCATAGCCATAGCTCCATACTTCCTCTGCAACCTCCTTGTCATCACTCCACCATTGTTTAACATCAAACCCGACCTTTCACAGAAATAATATCCTTCATTCCATGAAATCCTATAGGTCTTAGAAGGAATTTTGAGCAAACAAGGAAGGAGGAACAAAGAACAATGAAGAAAAACAATAGAAAATCTCCATAGCCAAAAAACAGAAATTCTCACAAATCTTGCAAACCAGTGCATGAAGAAACAATCCATTTTTTTGTTGGTTACTCTATCCAAGACCATAAAAAACACACTTTCAAAATCTCCTCTTGTGCAACATATTATTCATACCGAAGAAATCTCCTTTCCGGCTCAGCGAAGGAAAAATTAAATTTCTCGTCAAACTGTTTGTGAAATTAAAGTAGAATTTCATGTGAAGCACCAAAAGAATAAAACCACATCAGAAATATAATTTTTTTCTCAAATGGGGGAGAAAATAAAACCTATAATTTTAAGTTTCGTTAATGGTTATCGCATCCAGAAGCACTGTCAGGAATGAAATTTGAAAGTTTAAAATCTTCTTGACTATTAAGCGAGAAGGTCTGAAATTTTAGAGCAATGATATTGGGAAAAAAACCATATCAAAAAAATTAGTTCCACTTAAATTCGAGCTTTGGAATCCCACTATCTAAAAATAGTATTTCTTCTACATAGGGGACTACTATTTTGGTAAAGTCATCAATAGAATAACTTGAAAAGGAGATAGAGACATTGGAGGTGCACTGCAGCTGAGAGCTCACCAGAAAAAGCATTTTTGACACTTACTAATAATAGTAAGTGGTCTCACAAGCACTTTCTAAAAATAGAAAGGTCATCCAGAAGATGGGAAGAACATAGGGAGAAACTGGAATCAAGGTCACAACATTCAGTTGAGGTTCGAGGGAGTTGCTTGTTCATACTTACTAAAAATAGTAAGTTGTTATTTTAGGGAAAAGATAAAGTGAGAGCGGATAGGACAGAAGATGGCACATCCCTTTTCCTACTATTGTCACCCTCAAAATTCCCCTCATTTTTCAAGTCAAGTTTCAAAAATTTTGAGTTGGTGCCTATTATCCCATTTTTGCCCCCCAGAAAAATTGATCAAACATGATCCCTAATAGAAGAAAATCAGAGGAAGGGATCGAATTTTTTAGACTTTTCCACATAAGAGTGACTCGAGGCCAACAAGTAGACTCGTGCCAGCTCGCCATGTGTCATCTCGGCATAATTCTAAAAGGAAAATCAAAACAGAGGCCCCAAATGAGCGGAGGCTCAACACATGGTCTGAGTCAAAAAGAAGATAGAGTCAGCTGTTAAATCAGCTAAGGAAAGAAGAGACAACAGAAGCCTCCACGTGTCTCAATGGTGTAACTTCAAGAGTAGGACCCAAGGAAAATTCCCCAAACTTATGCCAGCCCTCCACCTGTCCCAGGTCTGAAAAAGTGACAGAGCTGATCGTTTAATTAAAAAAGTAATAGAGGGTCAGCGGAAGCCTGCACGTGCCTCATCGGTGAAAATTCAGAAGTGAGGCCTAAGGGATAGACCCCAAATGAGTGCTAACCCTCCACGTGGTCAAAGCCTCAAAAATTTAAAGCGGTCATTGAATCAGCTAAGGAAATGAGAACCAACAGAAAGCCCCACATGTCCCTTCGACGCTCTTTTAAGGGGTGAATCCAAAGGCAGGTCCCAAACATGTGCTAGCTCTCCATGTGCCTCATCGGCGCACCTTGAAAGGTCAGGTCCAAAAAGAGTCTTCAAATGAGTGGGAAGCCTCCATGTGTCCAAGGTCCAAAAAAGGGACATGTGGCCATGTTTCAAGTGGAAAGGCGGGCCCTTTATTGTGTTTTGATGCTTTGAAAAGTCAAAGCAGGAAGGCGGGTTGTCAGAGTGATTTGGGAATTTTGGTTTTATTTCCAAAAGGGCATAAAGTTATAAAGTGACCCATGGCCATGCTCATGCCAAGGGATAAAGTCAAATGTTGAGCCGCATCAAAATTCAAAGTGGAGAGGTGGGTCGGCAGAGCACTTTGACTTTTTGAGCCTTTGGTCAAAAGAGTTAAAACTGTAAAAAGTGAGATGCAACTCCATTTCCACTCAAGTAAATCCACGTGTCAAGCCTATATCAAAATTAGATTGGTGGGCTGAAATTTTCTGAAGTGCCATTTCTCTAAAAGGCACAAAATATACAAAATTTCCCCATACCCGCTTCAACAAATCTCTCGCACGTGGATGACTCAAATTCAAATTTTGTGGAAGCAGAATGAATGGTTTTTATATGATGCATCTGGCTTTTCCGCCAGGTATGGAAATGGCTGAGGTGTTAGAGAATTTCAGATGTTGGTTTCTTGAATCAGTTTCATTATTTTTTTTAACCGAATGTAACCTCTTTTGGAAGCTATTTATCGGGTTCTCTACACCATTATTAGGGTTAGATCCTGGTACTCTGTAGATGTAATAGATTCGAAGGTAATCAATACATAATTTTTTCCCTTTCTTCCTCTGCTATTCCTTCTTTCCTTCTTCGAATTTATGAATCATTAATTTTTTATGATAAGAAACTTTGTGTCTATGGAATTATATATGTTATGAAAGTGAATGATTCAACTTTGCATCTCCCTAGCTCAATACGTATAATGTTATACTCTGCTATCTATATTTGTTGAAGGTATTGTTATGTTCTTCCTCTCTCATCTCCTTAGTTCTTCCATTCTTTCATATTGATGATCTTTGGGCTTAAAACATTTCAAAGTATCAGGAATCGACACTTTGAAAGTTGTACATTTGTATATAAGTTTTACTGCTTGATTTCAATAATGGAACCTCTCCCATTAAAGAGGAGGGACTTGTTGTCCCCTGACTGTGGTTTGTTAAAGTATCATGTAAAAACCCAACAGTTTTTGGTGACTCCACTGGGGATTTCATTTCAAACGGATCCCTTCCTAAAAGAACAACTTCAAGATCATTTTTGATCTGGCGACTCTAAGATATACTCATGGTAAAAAGGCTCTCAAAATAGAAGATTCCCATTTTCAACTTCTGGAGCAACAAAACTTCTCTCTTCTAACAAAAAGGAACAAAGGAACTCGTTCTACAAGAACACCTCTTGTTAAAGACATAAATTCCAAGGATAGAATTCCTCAAGAACAACTCAGTCCTAATCTCCATGCTTTGATACTTTTTGGTGTTTCAATTCCCCTTCAGTCAATTTTTCCAAAGATGGCATCCCCTTTGCCTTTGGGATAATAGGTTAGGCAACTTTCTCTTCCTCAGCCATTGCATGAGCTACCTAGGGGTAACAGGAAATTTTTTCCCAAATTCCGGGGTGATGGGAAGGTTCATCCAGATGAACACATTACAACCTTCATTGTTGTATGTGGGATTCTTGGGGTTGAACATGAAGATGTCTCTATCTAGATTTTTTTGGATACATTGCAAGAAAATGTTGTTGATTGGTTTTATCATCTTCCTATTGGGTCGATCACTAGTTGGAATACCATGACAACTCATTTTGAGCAACATTTCAAACATGCTAAAGATGTGCATGCTCTATTAGCTCAAATCTCTCATATGAAGAAGGAACCATTCAATCCCATGGGAGAATTTGTGGCTAAATTCAACAAGCTCATTCATAAAATTCCATAGAACAATCATCCTATAGATTAAATCCAAAAGTTCTTCTTCCACAATGCCCAGTTTCCCAAAGTGAGTTATGCACTAAGGAGAGCTAACCTTGCAACTTTGGATGTTGATCAGCATTTGGCTATCAATGTTGAGGATGATTTAATCATGTCTGGTAAAGTGAAAAGATAATCCTCCAAATCTAAATCATATTCTTCTTCCTCTTCCCCTAGAGACAATTCTAATCAGTTAGTACAAAAGCTTGCAAATGATCTCATTACTATCAAGAAACAATTGGCTCAACATACTCCTTACCAAGATATTCCAAGGAATATTTTTCAGCCCAGGAACCATTTGCCTTCTTCTCAGACCAGATTGGCTATTGAAGGCCCACCCATCAAGGTTCTAGTCAATACAACTTGTGAAGTTCAAGAACCTAATGATGAGGAGTTTAACAAACTCTATGAAGAACCAAAAGAAGAGGTTGATAAAGAACTGGAGGAGCTTGGTGGATCTCAATTTCATTTCCTCACCACTGAAGGTATGGATGATGAAGATGAATATGATGAAAGAGTGGAAGATATGAATAGTGAGTCATAGCCTGTTATGACTTGGGAGAAAATGAACAGAAAAGAAAAAGTAGTGCAACCTGCTAAGAAGTCCAAGGAGTTTCCTATAACTATTCCATTGGTTGCAAGAAGAGGATCTCATATTCTTACTGCCTTCACACAAAAGGTGAGTAATGTTAATCCTCCTTCTTCTACTTCTGTTTCTAAAAATTCTTGTCCTTAAAATCCTAAGCTGATAAATCAAAAGTCTCTCAAGTTCCTAGCAATGATGCCCAATCCACCTATAGATCTTTTGATATCATTGATCACCTCAAAAAGACCAAAATCCAAATCTCAGAGGCAGAGTTTTACCAAACCCATCCAAAAGATTTTACTAAAATGAATAACTTTGTCAATTCCAAATCCAAAGCCTCATCCAATACTTCTACAGGTCTTATTCCCACTCCCTCTTCCTCATCTCAATCAAGCCTTGTGGTTGCAGTCACTTCCCCTAGTGTGAAAATTGAACCATTCTATGTGACTCTTCTCATAGCTAGCCATAAACTCAGTAATTGTGTTATAAACTCAGGAGCATCAGACAATGTAATGCCTACAAACGTAGCTCACGCTTTGGGCCTGACCCTAACACATGCCTTTGGTTCCTGCTAATCCATGGAGAGTAGAAAAGTGCCTTTGGTTGGAAGAATTAAAGATGCACAAGTAGGTTTTGTTGCTTTTCCAGAGACAATGTTCTTCGCCACTATTTTGGTAGCTAATATTCCTCCCTCATATGGGATGTTACTAAGTAGACATTTCTATAAGGAGGTATGAGGTGAAATTGAAATGGATTGGTCACATGCTTCGATCTTGGTCAATGGAAAAAAGAAGAAGTTGCTACCTGAGAAACAAACTAAATACATTGTGCAAAAGAATGATGATCCAAAATCACAGATAGTCTATGAAGATGTAGGGCATGGTAACTACATGAACATGTCACAAGTTGAGAAAAAACTTCCTAAGGGAGTGATTCATGATCCTAATGGAATTTGGACTCTGGAGTTTGATGGATGTTATTTTTTAGCTGGTTTTGGGGCTGGTGTGGTGTTGATCTCTTCAGAAGGGAAGATTCATCCTTTTTCATTCAAGCTTTGTTTTGAAACTACAAACAATATAGCTGAATATGAGGCACTCATACTTAGATTGAACATGGCAAAAGAAATGGGAGTGAAGAATCTTTATGCTCATTGTGATGCAGAGTTGATTGTGAAACAAGTCAGAGATATTTTTCAAGTGAAGAACATGAGATTGAAGCATTATAGAAATATTTCTTAGGATTCCATTGATTTTCTTGATGATTTCTGTATTGAATTTGTGCCAAGAGAGAAGAATACTATAGCTGATTATCTAGCTGTCTCAGGATCTTTGTTGATTCCTCAACCAGATTTCTCTTAAGAGAAATTTACCATTGAAATGATTCATAGGCCCAGTGTACCAGATAATGCAAGCAATTGGTAGGTTTTCAATGATGATCAACATTTGCTCTCTTTCTTGGAGCTTAAGGACAACTTTAACCAATTGTATTTCGAAGGAAGTGAGACTTTTCCTAGACAGTGTGTATCCTCTAATGAAGGAGATATCAAGGAATAGATGGATCAAGATGGTTACATCAAATTGAAAGGTAACAAGATCCCTAAAGGGCTGGTGAGTTTGGAAGGGTTGTTTGATAAGCATGATAGGTACATTAATTCTAAAGCTTCCTAAGGATCTTAGCAGTTTGTTGAATATGGAAAGATTAATATTGGGAGTATTGATGAACCCAAGATGGTGAACATTGGAAAATTCTGCACTCAAGAAGAGAAGAAGAAAACATTAAATCTATTTAAAAATTATGTTGATGTTCTTGCCTATTCATATGATGATCTCAAAGCTTTCCAGCCAAAGGAGATGCAACACTTTATCCCTCTGAAACTCAGGATCAAACCTTTCAAGAAGAAACAAAGGAAATACAATCCTAACATTGTTGGCACTATTTTTTAAGAGATCCAGAAGTTACTAAAGGCAAAGATCATTTTCCCTATACATCATTCAACATGGATTACCAAAATTGTGCCTGTTAGAAAAAAGAATGGTGAGATCTGCATCTGTGTGGATTTCAAGAATTTGAATCAAGCCTCTCTGAAAGACAAATATCCTCTCCCCATGATGGATCAAGTTTCGCAAGTTGTCATGGTCTCTGAGATGTTGTCTATGCTTGATGGATTCTCTGGATACAATCAAGTGGAATTCAGTACCCTAGATCAATACAAAACTACTTTTACTACTCTTTGGGGCACCTTTTCCTACAGGAAGATGCCTTTTGGTCTTATCAATGTTGGTGCCACCTTTCAAGGGGAAATGAACTTGGATTTTATAATTCTAAAGGGAAATTTTATTGTTGTTTACTTGATGATTTGACTATTTTCTCCAAAACAAGGGCATATCACTTTCAGAATCTTAAAGAAGTCCTCCAAAAATGTAGAGAACATGGAGTTTCTCTTAATCCTAAGAAGTATGTCTTTTTTATTACTAAAGGAAAGTTTTTGGAGCATATTTTCTTAAAAGAAGGAATCAAGATAGATCCAGAAAGAGTTCAAGCAATCCAGCAGATTCCTCTTCCCACAAGCAAAAAGGGCGTTCACTCTTTCTTTGGTAATATAAAATTCCTGAGGAGATTCATTCCTGATTTTTCAGAACTCACTATGAGCATTTCTCACATGATGAAAGGAAATAAAAACTTTGGTTAGACTTCCGAAGGTAAAGAATCATTTGAAGGTATCAAGAAATCCATTACTAAAACTCCCATATTAGCATGTCCTGATTTCAACAAGGATATTATCATCTATTGTTATGCTACAAAGAATACCTTGGTTGTCGTGCTAACTCAGAGAAATTCTGAGGATCATGAACTTCCAATTTCATTCATGAGTTATGTTCTGAGATCTCATGAATTGAAATATAATATGATGGAGAAACATGTTTTTGTAGTGGTCAAAGCCATCAAGCAGTTTCATTTTTATATTCTTAATTTTCACTCTATTGTGATTGTACCTGATACAACCATCAAGTCTATTCTTACACAACAAGAGTTTGGAACTAAGAGAGGCAAATCGGTAGAAAATTTCCAAGAATATGACCTTTATATCAAGCCAACTAAGCTAGTCTAGGGTAAAGGCTTATTTGAGCTTATTGTTGAAGGAGATGATGCAGAATTGTCCAAAGAAGTAGTTGATGTTCCTATTGTCCTCTTCCTCAATTCAACAGATGAATGGTATGCTGATATTGCACATTTTATTACTTATGGAGAGTTTCCATCCCACTTGAGTGCCAAGGAAAAGAGAGCTATTAAGCTAGGGTTTGCATAGTATGTATTATGGGAGAATGTTTTGTTCAAGCAAGGCATAGATGGAGGATTCTTGAAGCATGTAGAAAAAGAGAAACAAAAGAAGTTGTTCTCATATTTTCATGATCAGGGTTGTGGAGGGAATTTCTCTTCTACTATCACTACCCATAAAATCCTTCGTGCTAGGTAATATTGGCCTACATTGTTCAAAGATGCATCAAAATGGGTAGGTAAGTGTGAAGCCTATTAGAATTTTGTTGGGAGACCTAATTTGGCTACTTCAACACTAAAACCAGTCGTGATTGATGAGCCTTTTCAACAATGGTGATTAGAGTTCATTGGAACTCTTAATACACCTTCCATTGTTGGGCATACTCACGTGCTAACCACTACATATTACTTCACAAAGTGGGTAGATGTTATTCCAGTCAAAAGCACTACTTTTGAGGTGGTGTGTAATTTCATCAAAGAGAACATCTTGATAAGGTTTGGGGTACCAAACAATATTGTAATTAATAATGCTTCCATTTTTTATTCTTCTAAGATGATGGATTTTTGCTATGGTTATGGAATTTCCCTTGCTCATTATTTAGACTACTACCCCCAAGGGAATGGGCAATTAAAATAAACAAATAAGAATTTATTAACCATCGTTCAGAAGCTTGTCAATGACTCTTAGAGGAATCCACACTTTGAAAGTTGTACATTTATATATAAGTTATGTTGCTTGTTTTCAATAAGGGAACCTCTCCCATTAAAGCAAAGGGACTTGTTGTCCCATGAATGTGGTTTGTTAAAGTACCATTTATAAACCCAACACCTACGAGTACAAGATAGAAGACAATGATGTCTTGTACATGGACCTGAATGACCTGAGAACCTGCGTGACATCTAAAGACTAAAAGAAGATTGAAGATCAGATATTCACTAGTGGCCTCTTTGCCGTTGTAGGACACCCACTGTATGTCTAAAGTCATGGGTTGGTCCTAGCCTTCTCTCATCACTATGATCCCAAAACATGAACCATCTAAGCCAAAAATGGTACAGTGATGGTTTTCATTAGTTCTAGAACCATCTCACTTTCTCTATAGATACGGACATCACCTGCCATGGTCATCATCTCAAAAGACAGGGCCTTGCATGATTGGGAAATGATGGATGCATACATGTAAGGGGTTGTGCTTGGGTCATGGTTGAAAATAGGGAGAAATCCCTCATGGATGCCTAAGAACCTTCCAAGGTGTGAGTTCTAAGAAGGATATTTGGATGTCATCACTATCCTCAATAGAGTAATGGGTGAAGTAAGCATAAGAGACTTCCAAGACTGGATGGGTCTTTTCATCTTGACATTCACAAAAGGAAAGCAAATAATTGACTAGGGGTAGATAATCAGTGTCAACCTCCATCTACAACTACTTCAAGTACCCATGACAAAGAAGTTCCACATGACTTATTACTTGGTCTACTTCCTCACTAGCTCGAGATCATTCAAGGGATTGGATCTCATGCAAAACATTTCCGCCAAGGTGCCTACATTCAAGAAACTTCCACATGTGGTGATGAAGGAAATCCATAGGCATTTCACTCACGTGTATGATGCATTCACAATGTACGTAGTCCAAAACTTGGAAGGAGATCTGGAGGCTAGGATGTCGTCACAAGTGGCATTATTGATCAAGAAGTATGGCTCCTATTTCATTCAATTATTTACATTCTCCTACCTGTGAGTTTTTGTCTTAGACCAAGCACCACTAAGGAATCCCAAGTACCTTAGTAACCAAATTATATTATTTGAGCTCTACAGGCAAATCATTCAGGAAAATAACATGCTCATAAGAAGGAGGAAGAAGTTGATTCCATTTCCTATCTCTCTCGGGGTATTCATGTGCAAGAGCTCAAATAACACATCTCATATGGAGGTTTCTTTCACTCATTTGACTTTGGATTCCTACATTATTAGGCCTAACTTTGAAATCTAAGAATATCTCAACTCTTTCCATGTCTCGGAGTTGCAGAATGAGCTACAAGACAAGGATTACTAGGTCAATTGCATGGATGAATTTGAAGTGCGTAAAAAGGATCATATGAGGATGAAAATAAGTGAATTGAAGAAATTAAAGTTCTACTGGTATGAATATATTTTGCAAGATGATGGGACAAAGATGTATGATTTTGAGTATGTGGTAGTGTTATCCCGTAAAATTGACAAGGGAAATTTTACCGATAACCATACCGAAATTTTGTTTCGATCCCTCGTTAGGGATCCCTTGCGTTCGAAACGTTGCAAAATCCCTTCCCGGGAAATCTGGTTTTTCAAACTTAGTCTTTTGATTCTTTTTTGGCTGGGCACATGGAATTACTATATAACACCATGTTTTGGTGCACCCCCTTTAAAAGCCTTTGGCACATATTTTTCAGTGTCAACATGCCTTTTGGTGCGCCTTGTATGTTGAGTCTTCCTTACGTGCGCCAAGGCGCATGCGCCTTTGTATTAACACAACTTTTGTTGCACCATGTTTTGGTGCGCCAAAGGGCGCACATAGCCTCATGTCGACATCCCTTTCGGTGCGCCAAAGGTGCACTTAATTTCATGCTGGAAAATGCTTTCGTGCGCCAAAGGGCGCATGCTTTTCCATGTCGACAGCAACTTTGATGCGCCCTTTACAAAGTGGGTGGCGCATTTATGACAAGCTCACCTATATATATAAAATTTTTGCACCCAAATGTCATTATCATCAGACACATATCACGTGATTTTTATTCTCTGAGCCTGTCAGCCTCTACCTCGTCGTTTTCAACACTTTGTAGACCCGTTTTCAACATTTTCACTATTTATCCGGGTAAGTGCTCTTGTCTCTTCCATGTGATTTTCTTTCTACTTCTTCGTGCTTACTGGTTGGTTTTTGAAATACATCTTTTGAGCTAGCCCTCCCCCTCGTGCTATCTTTCCTTATTTTCCTCTTTCCAGATCTGCTGGAGGAGGATGTTATCCTGAAAACAATGGTTTGTAACCCTCCTTGTTTAAACCATTTCATACCCCAAGTAACCTTTCAAAGGAGGAACAGAGGAGAAAAGCAATATGAACCATGTGAAGACCCCTCTGAGAGTGTTTTAGTTCACTGTTTCCCTCTTTTTCCTTCAACGCATCTGTCACCCCTGTAACCTGATAAAAACCCGCGCCAATGGTGCACCCATCTTACCTGCTGCATCATAAACTTCTGCGCCCCCAAGGCACGCCTCTTTCATATGCTACAAGCACTAACCTTGCGCCCTCTTTGGCGCGCCAACCTTCCTTGTTGCATCATGTTTCTATGCGCCAATGGTGCACCCAACATCAGTGCAACACAGGCTTTATCCGCGCTAAGTACAAGGCTTTGAAGGTGCAGGTGCATCCCTCCTTATAGCAACATCATGTTGTGTTAACCCTTCGTGCGCTGCGCCATGGCACACGAAAATTTCCTGTTACACAAACCTTACATGTGCCAAAGGGCGCACCAAATCCCAGTGCAACATGAAAAGTCTATGCGCCAAAGGGCGCATCCTATCTCTATGTAACACAATGTTTTCATGCGCCTTTTATAAAATGCACTCTGCAGTATCTATGCGCCATGTGCCTTTAGTGCTAATTTAACCTTTGCAACACCCCTTTCCTGTGTGCCTTACCTATTTAGCCCTGTAAGCTGCAATTTTCATGCGCCCTGTGCCCTGAGCCTAATAATAACTAACTCCTTCTTCTGTTGGCACTTCAATGGGAAATCAAATGAATGATACAACCTTTCTACGTTGGGTTTCACTTCTTCTTCATGCAAATCAGCAACTGAGTTCGAAAGAACATATGTCTACATCCAGCAAGAGACCCACCAAATCCAAAGGAAAGGCCAAACTTATAGAAGAAGAGATGAAATATAAATATCAGAAGGTCAGAATGCCCGAGTCCCAGGCCGAGTGCAGCATGGATGTCAGAGACTCAGAATTGGGGCATATCGATATGGAGGAATTCTGGGCCAGAACTCAGAAAGTTACAAGGAGTCCATGGATGGACAAATTGATCGGCAGTGCCCTGCACTTCGCCGGAGGAATCCCCGTCAGCGCCGTCAATAATGAATTTATGATGGTGGTTTCCCAGTGTTACAACAAAGACACAAGATGTGTCGAAAACAGCAAGGGAGAGGTAGTCATTAACCTCATTGCCTGTCATTTTGAGATAATACTTGGCATCCCTCACCACCAGCACTTTGTGGCCATCAGCCAAGCGGAGTGCATTAAGGCCTGGGATGACAATGATGATCAATGTATGCAACTAATGAATGAAGTCTATCTAAAGAACAAAAAGGTAATAACCCAGTGGCCCCAAATCATCCACCGCAGCGATTTATTAGAAGAGCTCAGCGACACCATTACATTCCTAAGCAGGGTCTTCGGGCTTTCTGATGCCCATTATTTCCATAAATGGATGCTGCGGTACTTAGAGACCATGAACAAGAATATGCCTGATCAGCGCTTTTGCTGGGGAGAAATTATAAGCAACACAATCTCCGAACAGCTACAATAATTCAACACAACGGGGACATTTCATATGAACTCCTAAGTGGTCTACGCTACAGCATCAGAGAGGGACTATCCAGGCCTGACGCGGAGTGGAGTTTGGCCTCAGGTCAAAATATACGAGTATTATCCAGAATTGAGGCTGGAGAATAGCGTCTCCCAATTCACCAAAATCAACGATGCATTCTTCTACCACATCATCTGCCTGTTGAGGCCGAATATGACTTATGGTCGCACGACCAAAAGCATAGTGGCAGCCACAGAGAAATGGGGAGCCCTGTTCACCCAGTTTCCTACATTCACCTATCTAAGGGCTGCCAACTTTTTGGGAGAGCTAACCAGGCTACCGAGGTATGCTGGACGTAAGCTGATTCTACTGGAACTGTCAAGGTAGCTAATCACATACCACGAGAAATGCCTTAAAAGAAAGAAGGGTGGAACTCCGTTCCCCCTCACAGTAGGCCGATATACATGCTCTACCCACCATAAGGTGAAGGAAATGTTCGCAGAGCTGGAGTTACTCAATTTGAAACATGACTTCCCAGCCAGGCCTACCTTCGACCTAAGGAGCTGTCTACCAAGGGCGAAACTTGATCCAATCCATGTTCCTCAGATCGAGGATATTTATATTGACGTCCTCCATGAGGTGGAGCTCAGAAGGAAGGATCATTCTCGCCTAGCATTGGCAGAAATCATCTAATATGGGGTAGCCATTGTCCCCAAAGGCTTCCAAACTATGGAAGATGAAGTAGACAAGGTATATACTGACACAGATGGGGACAATTGGCCCTTTCCCGGCCATTGACAGAACTAAGGCTCCTCAGACAATTGAGGAGAGGGTCAAGGAGACTTTGCGTAGGACAGAACATTGGTGCTGGATGAACGGCCTAATCTACCTCGGGGTTGATTTCACAACCTCCCCATTGGGTAATGCACCTCCACGATCCAAACAGAAGACTAAAAGCAAGGGCAAAGGCGTAGAAGGTGAATCCAGCACCATTCAAGAAGAAGCCCCTGAGAGTCCTCCTTCCGCGGTACCCGAGCAGGTAATATCTCTGGTCACACCAGAGAAAGAAGCAGAAGAGGATGTTCTAATAGGCCCATCCACTCAGGATGTCGGCATGGTAACAACAACTGAGGTCCCTTCCATCCCTTCTTCTTCTCTTCCTTCCCCTCCTCAAGCGACTCAAGCGACCATCCCCTTTGGTCGTGTCCTCTTCCCCTTCTTCTACTACCTCCCCCCGCCTCTTCATCTATCTTTTCTTCCCTCGTTGATCTATCCTCTCCATTTCTTCCCTCATCTCCGAGCTCCCTTCCCCTCCTATGTCTTCCGCAGCTGTAGTTTCCCTTCCTTCCGTGGGCACTTCTTCGGCTATTCTCTCAATGCCGCCGCCACGTGTCTCCACGTTTTTCCCCTCTTCTACTGCAGCTGCCCCCCTCCTCTGTTTTCGGTCCTTCTACCGTAGGTCCAGCTTGGATCTCTCAGCAACTAAGTCAACAAAAGAGGAAAGTTCCCATCACTTCGATGGACTTTTCCGTAATCCCATCTAAGGGGGCGAAGAAGCAGAAGCCTGTCACACGCTTCTCTCAAAGTGCTGCAGGAGAGAGAGTTATGGAAATTGCATACCCTAATCCCCTCAAAGAGAAAAAGGATATGTCTCCTACAAATTTTACTGTGACCCAAGTCACAATGGCGACATCTTCCGAAAGTCTTCAGGGGGAGGCTCTTTCTGCAGTTGACGCCCTCTGCAAAAAGCTTCAGGAAATCAAGGAAGAAAAAAGGCAACTGAAGGAGCAAAACAAATATCTGCTCCAAGCCTTACAGAAGATGGGTACCCTACAACTGCCACCGAGACTTCTGAGCTTCTCAACCAGGAGAAAATTAATGAGTATGCCAAAATTGGCGAGTGAGGTATGGCCGATATCCTCATGGAGGAGCCAAAGCCTCAAAGAGAGTGAGAAAAGTGATCGTCGAGTTCTCTGAATTTTTCCTGAACATCAATAAGGCGAATAAAGAGCTTCTAGCATTAGCAGGGCCCATATCAGAAGAGTTGGAACATGCCAGACTGCAACACGATTTCTTCCAACAAATGATTGACTGTTAAGTTGAAGATCTGGTCAAGTTCGGCGGTCTTCGGCCATCCAAGGGCCCTCAACAAAATCATGTCCACTTTGGACTACCGGATGGATCAGCTGGAATTTATTCTAGAAAATATGTGACTCAGTCAAGGACGAAGCCCTGGATTTGCGATGCACCAAATGGAACGAATTGTTACTTACATATGTCACCAGGGGTTACTTACTCCTTCCTAAACTTTAAGTGCATGCTGATGAAACTTCCCGGATCTTCAAGGAGATCGCTTCTCAAGGAACAGGCCCAGAGGTCTCATTTGACACAGAATCTATCTACAACCTGCATGGCATATAGGGTTTTCATCGTTTTCCTAATTGAGGTGGAAAAGGACTATTCCTATTTTCCAGAGAAGCTCAAAGATGAGCGGGAGACTCTGTAAGGCGATAATTCATAGGCATAAGGATTTTTCCCAGGATCAACTAGGGCCAATAATCAACAAGTTCATGGAATGCCGCTCTCAGTTGGATATCTCGTCATCTGAGGAGCAACAAAAGTAGTCCACCCCCTTTCGGCCGCAAGATGATGATGACGAATAGCTGCTGCTGCTTCTTCTTCTTCTTCTTCATCTCCTTCATCTCTTCTTCGACTTTCTGGAACCTGTCTAAGTATGAGGATACAAATGATGACATCATCCATGTTAGCATCATGGCAAGATGTCATCCACCAAGTTGTAAAAAAAAGTCAACATGACTTTTAGATATTTTGTAAATATCTATTGTATAACAGTTGTTGGCTCCTATTTGCCTTCTTTTCTCTTCTTCTTCTATAGATATTCCAATACTTGTAGTATTGTGAGAGGGATGGATATCTTCTCCACCAGAAATAGAAGTGAAGAAAAATGACTTTGAGCTTACTTGTAACAGAAGAAAACACCACCACAAATATTGAGACTTTGTGCTGACTAGCTGTGTTATGCATCAGACCTTTCTTATGTTAGATCTGTAGTGTTTTATTCTGTTAGCCTCATATCTACTTTTTTGTACTTTATTCATCATCAGTATTGCTTTGTTTGTTTATGCAAGTAGGTTAAGCTCTGATTACTACCAACTCCACAATATGAATCTTCTGACCTTTCTACTTTGGAATTCATATTCTTTTCTTCCTTCGGACCATCTCATTCTTCATTCACTCATTTATTTCCTTCCTTGTTCGCAGTCGGAAACACCCCTACTGGGATGAGATCCCAAGCCCCCGAAGGCAGAATATGTGAGACTTGCATAGATTCCTGCTGGTACAATAGCAATAAACCAGTTTCGCTTTGCTGACTCAAAGAGGGGCTATGCCCTGCACACTGTTGACTCGTCTATCCATAGATATGTCCGGGCGACAGATTCTCGGACCAACAGGTAGTCAATATGTACCCTATACACATCCAATCAACTAGTATGTTTGTGAATCAGGGGATATATTAGAGTGGACTCATAAGGTGATTAGGAGAATGAGAAATTGGTTTCAGAAGAAGAGAACCTTGATCATGTAGTCACGATGGGTTCCTCTGAGTCAGAAGCAAGCTTCTCATCAATCATCTTCAAAAGTCATAAAGGTGAACTTTTAGTTATAAACACTCTAGAGTGAGTTCGAATTGGAATATTCTCCTCATGAGAAGACACCAAAGAAACTTAGATTAGAATAAGGCTCATTTGCATCACTGCTAGAGGAAAATTTGATCACATAAATATAAGAAGTACACCCCATGGCAAAGGCACAAGTGGACGAAGAACACATGGTTCCAGATATGTTCTTTGAGCCACCACAATAGGTTTCCTCTCTTAATGACACTCATGCCTCTCTCATTCAATATTTGCCTCCTCCTCCAGAATAGGGTACCATCGGTGCACCTATCATTGAACTTTCTGATTACATGTTTCCTTGGATGCAGGAAATAATTTTCCCTGACACCCTACACTATGCAGCAAGTGACAACCTTTGATCTATTAGCAATTGTCTCATTGGCCAAAGAAAAAAGATCAAGGAAGCTCGCACATATAGCCTCACGGTTCTACAGTGGGTAAATAGGTAATCAATACATCGAATTAGCTTGGCCTAAGGTAATGAAGCCATTGGATGAGATGACACTAACTGACTATGAAATGAGCACAATTCAACTGGGAATGGAAACTCATGAATGGGATATGCACATGTATCAGCAATCTTCCAATCACATGGTGGCGAGGAATAAAGAGTATAAGAAGAAGATTGATGAACTGAAAAAGTACGTGCAAACTCTGTCATTTTATGTGCAACATCTACTTGATCCTAATGCCATGAAAATTCCCACTGAGGACGTTGCACCCATCAGTAGCTTTAATCCAGAATCCATCAAGAAGACACATGAGTTCACAATATAGGGGGGAGTGAATAATGAATGGATCACCTCAATTTCTAAAAAAGGGAATTCAATGCTACAACAAGCATGTCAAACTCTTCACTTCCATGAGAGTGACAGTAGATAGGACATAGACATTCAAAGAGGCCTTGGAGAAAGAAAGAGACTATTAGGAACCTTTGGGCCTAGTAGTGGATAAAATGACCAACACTTATTGCTATGATTTGATCGATAGGAAGATATTTGAAACTCCCTCAGAAGACTTTTCATGTGTGTGGGTGAGGGGCCATAGTAATCAGGTTTGAGGAAATCAATCAAGTCATTACAGAACTGGAGCAAAAAGAGGAACAAACATACAAATTGACATGATAGTTTAAATCAGAAAATTCAGAATCTTTGTGTGCCTCAATGGGTGAAGATACAACTTTCGATGAGTTGATTGGTCCATTTGAAGAACACATCAATAAATAGGTAGGAAATTCATCATCTTTCACTAAGGGACACCCTTGACTTCCTCTCAGAGATTCGGTCCTCCATTGTACTTATCATAGATAAACATTCATCATGGTTTAGGAAGTGTAAAGACATCAATATTGTGGTCGATGGATGGACCATAAACCTTGAGCTGTGTTTGCATTCCTCATGCTGAAAAACTATAACCTACAGGATCTCATTTCAAAAAATATCTTAGAGTAACAAAGGCCTTCTTAAGAGCATGAAGTGGAAGCCAGTCGGAGAGTGAGATCAAATCCACTACACTAGCTCATCCTTCTGCATAATTATTCTTCTCCTCTTCTTTCTCTCTCTTCTCTTCTCACCCAACTCTCTCTCTCTCTCTCTCTCTCTCTCTCTCATCAATGTTATATTCTTGCGTTGAGGTTTGAAATTTTTGATATAAATTTAAGTGACTTTAGAAATATAATGTAAACTCTAAGTTGCCTTGTTTTTATAAAAGGGACTCCTAAATATTTAAATAAAATATGAACATTCTAAAGTCACATTAAAATATTTGAAAGGTCATCGGGAAGATGAAGAGTTGCCTCTTCTTCTATAAATTGTAACAAGCTCCTCATTTCTGCTTCTTCTAAAAACTTATTAAAACTTCTTATTCTTCTTAGAACAACTTCTGAAACTTCTTAGATGTTGGATTTTTTTTCTGTAAATTCATGAGAGAGATATCCTCATGAAGAAAGCAAAGAGATAGAAAAAGTCTTCAATTTTTCCTACTCAATAATGTCTTCTACTTCTATGTTATGTATAATTTCTTCCTGATATTTAATAAAGGAAGAAGGAATTTTAGCATTTTTTTGACTAAGGATTTTAGTGGTACTTTGTGCTCATCAAACGCTATTTGGTCTTGTCGTTGTTACACATATTTGTTTACTTCTAAATTTAAGTGCATGTAATGAAACTTCTGGATGGTGTATGCAAGTCTCTGATTTTCTACTTGCATCATTAGTTTTATGTTTTCTAATTTTCTCACTCCCTTTCTTGTTTTCCTAGCAAATTCCTCTCTTAAAAATTCATGCAATATTTTTCGACATGGTCAGTGTAATGCCCCCATTGGATCCCCATCTGAAACATGCCACCAGAGATAAAACTCACTTTTTACTTGCACATGCACATACGACAACGGAACCTGTTAAGTAGAGGGACTTAGACTTCCAGAGCATTGGCAAGATAATCACCAATTTGTCCCTAACAAATTTTTCGATAACAGAGGTATATCCTCTTCCTAAGATCCATTCTGTTGTAGAAACTTCTCCACCATTTCTTCTTCCATCAGACAACAAGCACCACCACAAATTTATTTCCACTCCACCTCATTCGCCTAACATTCTTGCCTCATCACTCACTTCACTTGGGAATCCAAATTAAGGATTTCCATCACAATATGAATTTTACACTGCATATCTTCCTCGATCCATTCATTTTACACTCATTTATTTCCTTCCTTCCTTGTTATCACCACCTATCACCCCTCATTCCATTCTCACATACACCATTTCCTCTTTTCTCATTTTTCATAGTATCCATCTTCTACTTGGTAATATTACTTACACATTCTCGCAGTATCAAAAATTCACTTAAGGGTTCCCTTTTAGTCCACCTTGTTGTACAATATTCTCCCACCTCAATCAATCACTCAGGTCATTTCTTACCTCACAGACCTTCTTCCCATCATTCTTCTTCATCTTCGGCTTAGCAATTTTACTTAACCATTCATGCAACATGGAAATATTACTTAAGAGTCTCTCTTAAGGCCGATTTTCCATCTAGCCATCCCCCATCCCATAAAATTTCCTCCATCCTATTTTTCCCTCCCCTCAACATCATTATTTGCTTCAACAAACCATTATTTTTTTCCACCCTTAATTAACCATCACTTTCAGTTTGACGACCTTACTTAACCACTCCTACGGCATTGTGATCTTACTTAAGAGTCCCTCTTAAGGATGGTTTATCATTTTCTATTCTTCCCCATTCATCATCACATCTTGTCACCATCCCTTAAATTCTCACAAATTTCACCTCCCATTTTTCCACTCATCATCTCCATCATCCATTTCTTGTAAATCTTACTTAATCACTTTCACCACCTAACTATCTTATTTTAGGGTTTCCCTTAAGATAGACTTGTCATTTTGCATTTCTCCCTCTACAACCTCATCATTCCTTCTATTTATCGTTCCTTCCTTTGTGACTCCCCTACCAACCAAATTTTCCTCCTACCATTATCCTTTCTTGGCGTATCATATAACAGAGTGCATACACCATCTTTAGTTTATCACATTGTTCCTTTCCCCAATTTTTCCCTCTTTGTTCTATCTTTCTTCATCTTGCCCTCTATAATTCTTTCCATGTTTTATTTCATTAACTTCATCTTGTTCATCATCATCCTCTGCACCCTCTCCTCACCTTTATCTCAGCCACAAATCATCACTCATCCTTTTTTTACTCTTCCCACTCCATCTTCTCAAAATCTCCCATGTATCCACCTCTATGCTTACCCACCATTGTTGTTGGTCTCCCCCTAACATTATTTCATCATCATCTTCCATTTCCATGCTAATAATTATTCTTGGTCTACCCATAAAAATCACTCCTCATCATTCTCCACTTCCTTCTCACTCTCTTCATCCTTTAACATTGTTTTTCCACTCTCTCCCTCGTCATTCACCAATAATGATTATTGTTGGTCTTCTAACGTCCTTTCACTGTAATTTCCTCTTATATCCCCAATTCTCTTTTCTCCTCCCCTTCCTTTTATCCACCCCCAAACTTTCTTATCACATCCTTGCCAACTCTCCATCTTCTCTTCCCCCTGGTCCATGCTGATAATTATTGTTTGTCTACCCCTAAAATTCACTCATTATCATTCTCCATTACCCTTTTAACTTTCTTCACTTTTTTCTCATCCTTCACAAACAAGAACTATTGTTGGTCTTCCCCTAATGTTCTTTTACTAGCATAGCCTCCTCCATCCTCCATTCTCTCTTTTCTCCTCTCCCTTTCCTCACCCCCACCTTTTCTTGTCACTTCTTCACCACCTCTCCATATTTATCTTTTCCCTTTTCAATATATTTAATGTCTTCATCATACATCCTTTGTCTATTTTTTTGTAATCCTCATCTCACACATTTCTATAGATTTTCCACTTTGTTTAATTCCTCCTCTCTTTCTTCTCACTACATTCCTGATACTTACCACTCTCCACTGAATACCCCTATTCTTGATTCCCTTCCTTTTGCATCATTTTCTATTTTTTCCTTTCCTCCTTCCCATTCTTCATATTTGTCTCTCTCTTTATTTACCTATTCTTCCCCTTTTTCCCTTCTACACCCTTCTTACTTTCCCATTATTACCTTGTCTCTTCATCATTATCCCACATTTCTTATCCACCCACCTTCCACAAGCATTTCCATGTGGTTTGTACCATATTCCTTACCTTGGTCTTCCCTATGATGACTTGGTTCCTTCAATATTCTCCCTGTATCCACTCTTTCAGCTCTTCTTCCCCCAACATTTTCACCTTCCTCCTCCCCTCCCCTTATTTTCTCTACCACCCCTACACGCACCAATTTCTCTTCCTTTCTACGATCTTCTCCACATCTTCCTACTCTCATACAGTTTCTTTTTTTCTCTATTCTATAATCTCTTTCATCTTCTTTAAATTCTTCTCTTCCTCATCTCCTTCATTTTTCCATGCTTCTCAACCTTTATCTCAGCCATACCTCTTCACTATATTTTTTCTATTCCCCTACCTTCATTTTGCACCTCTCTCTCCCTTTTTCCTAATTTCACCCTCTACTATGTCATCCTCTCTCATCTCATCTCATCTTCTTCTTGTGCGTTCTTATTCATTCCCTTCTCCTATCATATTTTTATATTATTCTCTTCCACCTCTTTCATTCCCCTTTATTATCCTCTTATGACTTCATACGCTTTATTTCATACCCTTGTCTCCTTCACCTCTGACCATAGCGTAGGGGAGACTGTATGACCCCTTTATAAATATTGATCCCCCAACTGAATAGAATAGCACTAAATACCTTTTATTTCCACATTTTTCACCTACCCATAATCAACCACCAATATTTTCCATTCATTTTATGTCTTTCAACACAAATTCACACCTAGTACTTCAAGACGATTCAAATATTTCTCCATTTTCAACCCATAGCTATTCCATTCTCTTACACTCCATTCCCATCCTCCTCTCCACAATGTTGACCTCTCCTCTTTTCGAGAGATCTTTCATTTATTCCATTCTCACCAGCCCTCTCAGGGTGGCATCATCTCATATATCCCTAATAACATATTCCCATAGAATTTTTGTCTTGTAGGATACCATAACAATCATCACATACCACCTTCTATTCTCCCTAAAAAATGTATTTTCTACTTTTTGTTTACCAAAAGTAGATTGAATTCTTCCCCCATTCTCACAAGCACAACTTTTATCTACTTAAGGAGCACCTTCCTTAAGAAATATCTCTTCAAAACCATAAAGCCCTTTGCCTGGGGTATATTCACCAATTCCATCTACTTTCTTTAAAAGTACACTACTTTCATAGTGTCCTTCCATCCATAGGCTTATACAGCCCAGCAACCATGGTTTCCACCGACCCCTCCTTGGTCACCGTTGATTTTCCCTAGTCGCAGCTGACTACCCATAGTTTTCATTGACCCATCCCAACCCTCTTTAATTGCATCCCTTTTTCCCCCTTTCGGTCAATCTTTCCTTTCAAATTATCTTTTCTTTCACTCAGATAGTTTCATCTAGCATATTTTTTTGTCACATCCAATTTTTGCATCCTTATTCTCATCGTCCTACCTTTATGGCTCTCTTCATGTACCTACTCGGGGAACCATTATTTTACATCTCTTTTTTATCCCACCCCAGAGGCATTTTTTTGATCCCACCCCTTCTTCTTTTGTCATGGCTTCCATCCCGACCATTTTCACATTTTCTTGTGCATACTTGATGTCTTCCTTTAACCCATTGGTCCCATAGTTTTCAAATCATTTTGAGTGGATTCCCCTTGGTTTCCTTCCATTTTTTAGAGATTTTTTACCACTCATAAGTCTGTAATACATTATCATTGTCTCCATTAAGACAACCCTTTGTTCCCTACCATAGTGATATCGTAGCCACTGTCATCTTTTCATTTTTTTTATCCTTTTCTGGAATATCTTATCCCCTCATATTTATTTTCCCACACTTTCCATCCTTCTCCATTTATCTCTTTCAACCTCGTGATCGACTTCCTTTTTGTCTTTAATCCCAACTTTGAGGGGGAGAAACCAATCAATCGTCTTTTCATCACCTTCTTGTTTTTGTCTCGTGGCTTGCCCAACATAAACCACTTACCAAAAAGGGGAAAATGTAGACACCCTAATTCTACCACCCTCCTAATTCAATTAATTTCCCCATTCCATTTCCCACAAAAATCCATATCCATTTAATTAATGTTAGTTGATTAATTAACCCCTTTTAAATCCCTAATAAAATATAATACTCATTACATGCTAAGTATGTTCCATACTCATCCACTTGTGAATTTAAGATTCAAATTTGATTAACTAGAAATAGAATTTTCTAGCTATTTTATGAGTTAATATAAGTAGAAGCTAAATTCTATATTGGAATGCAAGATCTAAATATTTTATTTTAATATTAGAATGTATTGAAATAATGGAAATAAAAGGGATATGGTACTAACCTTGAATTAACTTACATCATAGTGCATTGAATTGTAGCAGACTGGTATACGCACTGGGCAAGTTGTAACTGAATGGCCTCGAGAAGGGATAAACCTAAATATTTTCCTATACTGAGGCACCTAGGAGGATATCGGGGTGCCCCAGGGAACCCTGGTCTATAATATGGGCATTGTAGACTGTAGGAAATCTCAAAACTTGAGTTTGATAGTGTCACAATATCTCTTTAACACCTTCACTCATGTCGCACAAGTGTCGTAATAATGTTATCTATGTTGTTGTAAATTTCATATGAAGATCTACCTATAAGACCCTATCCAAAGTATTAAATCCTAAAAAATAAAAAATGATATGATTAGGTTGAACTTACCTTAGCTACCAAACTAGTCGTCTTACGACTAAGTGTTGCACTACATCTCAGACCCAATGTAGTTCTATGTTCGTTTGTGTGCAATTTTGTGCCTAGAGTGCCCTAGTTCCAATGACGTGGTAATAGGGGGAAATAACTAAATGTCAAATTCAAATAGTGGATGGAATGGAAAGAATGTAACCCTTTTCCCCTATGCTTGTGTGATGTAGATGTAGAAGATGCCCAAATGCAGTCCCTTGCCTTAGTAGATAGTTGAACTTGATAGTAAGATGTCCTCCCATAATGTAGTGAGTATGTTATGTTTATATAGAAATATCTTTTTTAGAATTTCGACACTAATGACCCAAAACTTCTGACTACGACCTAGGGGAATACATGGGGTAACCTTTAAGACTGATGAACAAATAAATTTAGACTAAAAACTACAACAACACAGGCACTTAAAATCATGGATTGGGGTGCCCTTGGGCACCTCGGTGTAACCCTAGGTGCCCCAGTATAGACCTAAAGATGAAAACTGAGAAAATTAGCACACCTAAGACACCCTAAAAGATGGCAAAAACTAGAATGAAAAGTGACAACTGAACATAACAAACAGCAATGACGCCTGAATAACTGATAACAAAACCAAAGGATGAGTCAATAGTGAATAAGTTTACTACGCAAGAACCATGTATAAAATAACATACCCCCACTTTATTTGACTACATTTTCCCCCACTTTATGTTGGTGAGTGGAAATCTTGGTAACATAAAGTAGATAGAGATGCGTACCTAAGAAAAATCCGGAGAAGCCCATGTTGTAGAAGAACATGTAGATGTGTAGTAAAATCATGAAGATATAACTATAAAAGCGTTTCGAACCATGGATTAGCGAGTTGATCCATGTAACATGACAAAGTATGAAGTGTGGTAAATGAGAATGATGATTAGGATATAGGATGATTTTGAATGCAATTTAATAAAGAATAGGTGGGTAAGGAGTGATCAGTTCCCAACCTAAATGCTTGTATATGAATGGAATAATTGGAGGATTTAGGCATCATGTTGTTTCACTAACAAGTTGCGTACATATGAGTAAATCAGATAAGGTAAAGGTGAGGAGGAATACCTGTGAAATGAAGGTGGAAGTTAGAGTTCACTTGTTTTGATTTGCTTATTCAGTGCTGATTGCGAGAAATTCCTTTTTGTTAGGAGGAACTACCTATGAATGTAAACAAGACTACAAGAAGAATATCAAACAACATATGTCATTGGACTACCTAGCGTATACTAGATCCTGGAAATGTGATACTCCCTAGATGGTTGGCAATCCACTGTTTAATACAATTTAATGCAATACATAACGTAAACATATACCATCCTATTATAGTTTATTTGATTTAGGTATCTCATTCAAATACAATAAGCCAATCTAATCTAACATGTAAGGTTATGATCAGATCTGGAGGTTGGGCAGGTAGCCAAGGTGACTAGAATAGGTCAAAATCGTGTTTTTGGTTATTTGAGTGAAGGTTATGAGGTTTTTTTTATAGGAAGGATTACCAAATGCAGAGACTAACATCAGTCAGGTATGACAGATGCCAATTGAGAGGGAAACTGATGATGGTTTAGGTTAATCGGTGTCAGTAGAGCTGAAATGTTAAAAAAATCAATAAAATTTGGTTTTGGGAGATTCTCTGTGATTTCACAAATAATGGAAGAATGATGGTTAGGTTGTCAAAAAAGTTGAGAATGCTCAGAGATGCCTGAAGTTGGATATGTTATAGGTGATCAAATGGTTAGATGGGTAGGAAGATGAGGATGATAGGATACAAAGGAGAATAGGATTTAAAGGAGAAAGTTAAAGAAATGATTATCTAAATAAGTATGGAATAATGCATATCAAAATTCACTTACTTGTATTTACAGACATGGTGGTTAGATGAAGGTGATGGTTGATATGTGAAACTAGTGGTCAGCACTGCGGCAGTACTTCCTGGAATGCTACAGTGAATGTCAATGTATTCATATCAGTCTTGGTGCCAGCTATGGTGTGTTTGGATGTGTGAGATGGCTCTGATTCATGCTTGCATGTAGATATCTCTCTCTCCAAAATTTAATAATTCTTCTAACCTATGGAACAAGGTAACCTAAGTGAATATATGGTAACTGATGATAGTTTAGGTTAACTGGTGTCGGTTTACAGTTAACCAGCGTCGGTTACAACAGGAAATCCTATGTTTACCATTTCTACCCATTGGCTATCTTTTTACCATTTCTACCCATTGGTTCGGATATAAAATGGTATTTTTCACGTAAGTAAGTGGGCATTCTATTAGAGAAAGAATAGGCATCTAGTTTTATGGTTAGACGAAGTCTCAGTTAGTTATGGTAAGTAGAGATTAAGTCCTAATTAGAATGAACATGCTAAGAATAGGTCCATGATGAGGTGTCTAGGTGAGGTGGTCAAGTGAGGACATTAATTAAATTAATTAAAGTAATTAATTCAATTAATCATGTACAGTATGGGATATGAATATGTAAGGTATGGTTTATTTAATTAACAAGACTATAAGGGTGGTATGCCCTAATTTTGGTGTCTACATTTTCCCCCTTTTGTCACATAGATTATATTGGTAAGTGACACTGAAAAAAATAGCAAGTGATTTCCCCAAGTGTGGGTGAAGGTGACCCCCCTTGAACCAAAAACTAATGAGGTGTTATACAAAATCGGTGAGTGGTTTTATAAATGTGTAGTTGGCAGAAGTGAAGGTAGGTGGGGAAGGGTGATGGTTGACTCAAGCAATAAGTAATAGGCCAGGGTCAAATTGGGTAATGGGTAATGGCAATCAAACACACACACATATATATACTACAACACAGTACCAGGTTGAAGAGATTACAAACTCTACATCATCTAAGGTCGATAGGTTTATCCAAACAAGGGTGAAGTGATTCAGGTATCCAAGGCATAGGATATAGTCTGGAAACACAACGTAGGTCGAGTGCAGGAATGTTTAGGTATGTTCTAGTAGACCAAAGGTTTGGTCAGGATAAACGACACATCAATAGGCAAGGTATGGTTGTTAGGCTAAAAAAACATGGATAACAACATCATAAGGTTTACCGAGCACAAAATGTCAATGGTCACTCCAAGTAGGTTAGGTCTAGGTAGATAGGTCATGGCATGGGTAAGGCCAAGGTATAGGTAAAATAATAAATCCTGAGACGTAACTAAGAAAATGTAGGGGTAGTTTGGGATTGTAGGTAGGTTGCAATAAGTGTGGGTAAGGTCAAAGGGTATTTGGAAAGAATGAGTTGAGGTCAAAATAGGAAAAATGGGGTAAAAAAGGTAATAGCAGGCGACCGATGTCAGTTATAAAGTAACTGATGTCATTTTGGTATGACCAACTTCGGTCATGTTAGGTTAGTGTTAATAAAAATAAAAATCCATATTTTACGGATTCATTTTAACTTGTTGTTCTTTGTGAAAATGACAGAGTGAAAGTTCCTTCATGAAAAGCGACAGGACAAGGTGGAGAGCTGATTTGGAAATCCTTGTAGTGGGTGATTGGCATTCGATTGGTGGGTCCATGAGATCGATTGGATATATTTGGTTGGTGGTGAGGTGAGAGGTTTATTTGTGGCATGGAAGAGGAAGGAGAGGGTTTGAGTGGGCCATTGGCATAGATTCCAAATGTACCACCATGCAGACGACATTGAGATGAGGTAGGATTCAATTTGCTTTTGTCATTGGATTGAAAATAATGTTTTAAATTAGTTTGGGTTAAAGGGGGTTTGGGTGGAAATTTATTTTGCATTTTTAGATAAAATGAATGAAATGGGGGAGGGGCCAATATAGTGTAAATATGGGTGTGAATGAAGTTAGGGTAGGTTTGGGTAGGGTAGAGTAGGGGTTTTGGGCGTTTTTGAGAAAAAAATGGTTGGTGGAGGGGGGTTGAATTTGAATCCCATGATAGAGACCAATGTCGGTGGATGTTTGGCCAATGTTGGTTGGATCTAGCCAGCATAGGTTCGATATTAGGTGACTGACATTGATTTAAGTGGACCAATGTTAGTTACGGATAACCAGTGACACTAATGGCATATGAAAAATAGGGGTAAGAAAGGTGAGGTGTGCAAGAAAAAAAGGTGAGAGGGGGGGAAGGGAAGATATATTTAGAGTGATGTGGGTAGAAGCTTGGAGTTGGCATAAAGGATAGATAAGTAGGTGAAATGATGTTGTTAGGATGGTGAATTGTGATTGCAACAGGGTAGGAGGCTGGTAGGTGAATTAGGTGAAAATGGGTGAGTAGGCTTGGTGTGGTTGGGTATGGTTTGCGGGGTTAATAGACAAGTGAAGGTTGTCAAGTTTGTAATAATGTTGTTGTTTTATTGGATGTAGACGAGGGATGAGCTATGGATGCAGGAAAGAGTACCACCTCTATTGGTAGCGATACACCCAAGCATGACCATGGAGGAGTGGAGTCATGTGACAGATGTATAATTGATTGGGATCCAACGCTACAGGTGTGTATCTCGAGATCCAATTTTGATGGTCACACTCATCAACCAACATGTTCTTCTTACCGACAGGTGAGATTACAGTCACCCTAGAGGATGTATACATGATCATGTGGTTACTAATAGTTGGGGCGTAGGTATATTCTATAACATCAAAGGATCCTATAGTGGCTATTTTTTGGATGGTGATGGAGGAGATGAGGTACCATAGCATGATTTTGAGCTATGGAGATATGTACGCAGCTCAGCCTCGGGAGATGTGGTTAGTGGTGTTGTTGATGGAGGCAGTATATTGTTTTTCCTTACCAAATGTAGAGGGTGGGATATTCCCATGAGCACTGATTGGGGTTCTCTAGGACATGATGGAGGATTGG
Organism: Taxus chinensis; assembly: GCA_019776745.2. Lineage (NCBI taxonomy): Eukaryota > Viridiplantae > Streptophyta > Pinopsida > Cupressales > Taxaceae > Taxus > Taxus chinensis. The sequence goes on along the minus strand of CM034148.1, from coordinate 872,324,637 downwards.
GTCTATTTTTTCTGGGCACCGGTATTCGTGGTGTAGTTGTATTGAGAGTTGTGGGCCTATGGGAGGCTGCGGAGATTCAATTTATGTTGTACCCTCCATCTACATTGTTGGGTGTATGAGCACATTGTATGCATACATCCAGCTGGCTTGCCCTGATAAGATTGGTTTGGGGGTGGTTTAGTTAGGGTTGGGTACAAGCAATGGGTACCACTTGGTGAAGAGCACATGGTGATGAGGGCCACCCATGATGTAGCATATTACAGGTGAGTACTGGAGGGGTTATCTGGGGTGGGTATTGTGTGGAGGCCATATCTTGTATTTCCTTCATATAAGTGCATGGACAAGGAGTTGGAGGAGTAACATTTTCTCAGGTGGATAGAGGGGCACCTGCCAATGAGCACGCGATGATACTAGTGAACAGGGTTAGGTGGCAATTTGGGCTGCCCCAAGATGTGCCTCCACCATTCCCATAGGATAAGAGAGCTGACATGGAGAGGCCTATGCATCTACCAGAATTGATTATGTCGACAGGGCAAGAGGAGAAGGTGGTGGACAGGTGGATTGATGACATCAAGGTCATAGACAGATATAGGTAGTGGTAGGTGGCATAGCTATGGGTAGCACCACCGAGGGCAGGGTAGCTTGATTTAGCCACCATAATAGTATAGCAAGATACCTTGTAGGGCCAAGTGGCCACCCTTTTGACATAGGTTTGAGTATTGCAGGGGCATCTCACAAGATCAGAGGCACATGTTACAAATTTACAGGCGTAGATGGTAACCATGCAGGTCCAGGTTACACAGGAACAGGTACCCACACAGAGTCGTGATGGTGATGGGGGACATGTATCCACCTTATAGGTGTAGATAGCAGGTTTGTAGGGTTAATTTACCACTACACAAGCTTATATTGTGGCCCTACAGGACCAGGTTATAGCACATGAACCTCTACAAGTCATCGTAGGACAAGGCACCATAGTACAGGGAGGAGGAAATGGTACATAGGTATAGGGTTCGAGACCGGCCTTAGTAGGGCAGAGCTCACAGGTGGCAATGCGATCGATGACACCACCATAGACAGTGTCGATGGTGAGATTGAGGGATTTTATGAATGAGGCCAGATATTACCAGAACTAGCTGGCAACCACAAGGATAAATGTCCCCTTCTATGCTAAGTACAAGGCATAACAGGTAGTGAGTGAGAGGAAGATATCTCACACTCATCACTCAGAGAGCATAACAGGTCGGCAAGCCCTAAGAAAATTTTAGGGTGAGGTCATGAGTTCACGGAGGCTAGACCCAATTGTAGGTTAGGTAGATATGAGACCTAGGTGAGGTGGAAAGATTTTGGGAGGGTGTCGGGCTAGAGGAGAGGAGGAGGAGTAGATGATTCCAGCATGGATATCAGGTGGGGTGATGATTTGTCACCGTATATGATCATTATATTTATTTTTTGATATATACCGGCCTACATGCCGATAATAGTGATGTTGTACATGATATTTTTGTGAGTTGATTATTATACCGGCCGTGTGCCTAATATTTTGAGGTTGTACCTGCGATATACTTGTATTATTTTTTATCAATGTATATTTTATGGATACACAGACTTTCATTTATAGATGGTGAGATTGATGGTATGGATGATGTAATTGTGTTTTGAAATGTCTATTGTTATTTATGTATGCATGGAAACTAGGTGGATTAGGCATGGTGAAGTTAGGTCAATTAGACATGCTTGAGTCGGGTATAGGCATGGTTGAGATAGTTCAGTTAGGCATGGTGGATTCAGGTTGGTTTAGGCATGGTGGAGTTAGGTCAGTTAGGTATGTTTGAGTTAGGTCAGCTAGGCATGGTTGAGTTAGAATGGTTTAGACATGGTTGAGTTAGGTATAGTTAAGCATGATTTGATCATGTTTTTGGTTTTTATTTAATTTCCAAGTTATTGGTAACATGGGAAATAAATGATGAGTTATATGTATGTTATGGTGTAAATTTCAAAGAAAAATGATATTATATAAATGTGGAATGATTGATTGGATGTTTTGATGGTGTGATAAAATGGTATATATGTATGAATGAGAAATTTACAAATGTTATAAAAAAATGGAAACTAATTAAGGGTGAATGTTAATAGAAAACATGTGGGAAAAATGGGTTAGGGTAAAGAGTGGCCAAACTAACTCCAAGGGCCCCATGCCCTCGAAGTGCTACCTACATAGCCCCAAAGAAAAGGGGCCTCAGGTCGATGTAGTTCTCCCATAATCTAGGGGAAAATATGGTGAAGCAAGTGATTGGGTTGATAGTTTGTAGGTATGATTGGGTCTAGGTCATTTAGGCATGGTTGAGTTTAGGTCATTTAGGCATGGGGATGTTGGTGAAAGGGGAATCCTTAAAATGTAGGTATCGGTGGCCTAGTCCTGTATAGGGTAATCAATAAGTAAGGAAGAAAGTGAATGGTAAGAGGTGACAAAAAGAGCTACCTAATTGATAAGAACCATAATGAGGTTACCATACCAAAGATTGTCTTATGAACGTAAGACCTTAAATACATTGTATAATTGACTATGTTAAGGGTGAATAAAGTCACATGCTCATGAAATGTTATTTTTACGGCACATCCCTTGAGCACGCAGGAAATTAGGGTGAAAAGGTGATGAGGTAAAAATGGTTTGATTTGAGTGCAACCTAGTGTGAGACATCATGCCTACTTGGAAATAAACCCATGATCCAAATAAACAAGTCCATGACAAAAAAATTATCATTTTCACTTTTTGCTTTTGTGTTTGATAGAATGATCAATGTAGGAAGTCTATGTGGGATGAGTATTTTATCTCCTTGAGGTCTTCGGGAAGTTTATCAATGCGGGAAGCTTTTGAGTATTTTATTTTTATTTACAAGGATAGTCCCTTTTTATGATAGACTATGTGTAGCATGGCAAGCTTTGTATAGTTATCCTTCAAGGGAGCAGTCTATTTATAGTGAAGAGATAGAGAGAAGAGATGTCCCTTTTGAGGGACTCATCTCTTTGTTGGAAGTTTGACTCAAGGAGTTGAATCCCATTTTTCTTCTGTAAGTTTTCTTCTTGTTTAGAAGGCAAAAACCCTAGCACACAAAGGTTAACTATGAAAGATATGGTTTTAAATGATGAACGAACATGGGATTCCATCATGAAAAAGATGAAAAGTATCTGTACGATGGAAAAGTGACAAGTGAGTGTGGGAATCTATAAGTAACTCTTCCTCGCACCTAACCTCCCGAGGTTGTGCCGAGGCAGCCGGTGGGGATGGAATACGCGTGGGATGAAGACAAACTAGTTAGGAAATCTTATGTCTTCGATGCGCACTTGTGGAATCTGTGAATCTAAGGCAAAGAAGGCCCTCCTAACCTGAACTGGCGTGATAGATTGATCGGGGAGGATGACTGCTCGAAGGCTCCAATCAATATCTAGCTCTAGTGTGATTTTATCTATGGGTTGTGGAATACGTAGAAGATAACTTGTGGGTGATTCGTATATGTCTCTCAACAAGGTCATGAAAATGAATGACGGACTGATTGTGGATTCTATGGGTGATTCTCTAGTCTAGTCTAGAAATCCTTGGCTTGATTAGCTATTATGTCTAGTGAAAATAGTTTTGTAATTATGATTGGTGGAAGTGGAGTGGATCTAAATACTAATGTGCGTAAGCCATCATCAACGTCAAATTAACCTGTGGACTCGTTGGGTTGTGGGATTTGTGAATCACAACCGTAGATTCATGGTTGTTGTGGACTTGCTATGGTCATGTGCGGAATCAATCCCTAATCCCTAGTATCCAATAGTTGTATGCCTTTTTGGCATCTATGTTCAGAATTAACAATTGTGCAATCTTTTCAGAGTATCTTACAGGTGTTCTTGTAACCTGAATTCTTAAAATAGTATCTATGTCCGTGAGAGTGTCTCCTTTGTCTAGCTGTGGGACGAAAGGATCACAACCGAATGTTTTCTCTCTTTCAAGCCCTTCTACATTCATGTGGATATTTATCTAGGTTAACCTGTAGTCTGACCAGTTTGACCAAAATGTATATGCTTTGTTGTCTTTTATGTTTAATCCTCTTAACTGTGAGTTGATTTGTTGTAAGTTTGTTGTTGTTTGGAAGACTTGGATTCTAAGGTTCTGATCTATATCAGTTATTGCCATAATAAGATTGGGTTGAGGCACGATTGGCTCGAATACGTATTCTCTAGGCTCCCTAGGTCCCGTGATTTTCATGCAAGAAGGAAATGATATAAATCTAACTAATGACAGAATAAATTAACTATGTAAGATATATCTATGTATATTCCTAAATATGATTTTATTGATAAGCTACTGAATAGAATTTAAAAGAGCAATTATCTAATATATCTTGCAATTGACAACTAAACTAATAACACAATTAAAACAGACAAATCAACTGAGTATAGCTACTTGTCCATGTCAGTTTGTAGATCTATTCTAAATAAATAGATAACTGATCTACTCTATTTAAAAGACTCTCGATCCTACCTCAGAAGTGAGGAGTGAATCATAGTTTCTCAGAAACTATCAATCCCCACAGCTTCCCTGGCAATATTGAAAGTAAAATTAACTGAAATGAAATGATTGGCTACTCTATTTGATATGCTTTAACTAGAACTTTGAAAGCTTGAACCTGAATTTTGCAGAACAGTGGCGAATCCGATGGTGTGTGGCCTAGTCCCCTCAGTGTGATCTCCTCATTCTTTCGTGCTCACATGGATCCAAAAAAGCATGTAATGCTAGCATCAACAGAAGTAGATATTTGGAATAATGGCAGCTTAGGATGTAGATTGAAATACAATGCGAGTAGGAGAGGGATAGCGCAAGAGAACAGAGCTTGGCTTATGCAATTCCTAGCGGGATTTATTGCGAGTCATGTAACATAAAACGTCCAGAACCTGAAACTATCCTATTTGACGAGCAGAACCTATAACTTTAATGGCTTCCTACTGAAAATCAAACTATCCTACTCTAATTGATTGGATGAAATAATAACAACACTTGCACAAGGAAAATATGTGGCTTTCTAATAGCTAAAACAACACTAATCATGCATAAAACATAATGAAACTATGAATCCTAAGAAAAATTGAAAGGCTAAGCTATTGAAATGAGAAATTCAGAGGCAAATTTGAGGGGCCATTTTCTTGAGCACAAGCCAGCTATTTATAGAATCCCATTTACCCAAAGGTGAAAACCAAATTGATCTCTTAAACCATAAACAATGCCAAAACACTATTCCAGGGAACCAAAATCATAAATACAAGCAAAGGTAGTGAAAAAAGCTGGTAAATGTTGAAAATTTACACAAGTCACGTTAAAAAGAGCATTCTGGAAAATGCGTGAAGGACCGACCGCCCTGGGTGAGCAGGGCATGAGACGGGCGAGGCAGCGGTTTCGTCACTGAAGACCAAAACACAAAGAAAAGGAGGGGAGAAGAGAAAACAAAGCATGCAGGGGCTAAGGGGGGCATACGGGATGTTAACCGCATGCTTGGAGAGATTTTTTGGATTCCGAACACCTTGCAAGGAGACCTGTATCATCATTGGGGCACGTGTAACGTTGTTCTGGTAGTGCAGTACCCTATAATTTTTGGGTACGTACATATTGCCCCCTCGAAGAAGTGTTTTAGCCATGAAGAGGCGTAAAATGGTGGGTCCGAGTATGGCAGTCCCAAAATGGGAAGTTAGAAGTTATACCTGATACGTCTGTGTGTCAAAATGATGCCATCCAAAATTCCCGTCACCTGCAAAATGAAAAGAGGACTCAAGTGTAAGATAGACAAAATAGATCAGAAAATAAATACTAAAATAATATGAAATGAGGACTTACCATTTGTGCGGGGATAAGAACTTACCTTCGTCGAGCACTCCAAACCTGCGAAAAGGGGCATTCAAAACAAGTCAGGTTGCTATATATGTAAAAGTGGGCCCATTTTCCTATTCATTTGCGTGTTGATTTGGTTGATTTTGAGCTCTGGGACCCACGGTGATGGTTTCTCACGAGAGTATAGTCAAAATGTTCGGGGCGAGATCGTGATCATGCCTCCGCGAGTAGAACACCGACCCGCGAGATCACAGGTTAGTTTTTCTCGATTTACCGCTTTTGTCCCTAAAATGTTAAAATGGTGAAATCTTTGTCATGGGGGGGGGGGGTTATTTTTGAAAATGTCAATTTTAATAGGGTCATCTAGGGGGGGCGCCTAATGGGTAGGCCTTGTTTGAATCAAAATGGTCTTTATTTTGCTTTTGTAGCCATTTTTAGGGCATATGACCTGTGTGGGTTTTCGGGACACGATCACTGCTGCCCTGAGAAGGGCGGTGGTTACAAGACCGCCGCCCTAATCAGGGCAGTGGTTACAAGACCGCCACCTTTTAAGGTAGACGATTATGGAACTGCCGCCCTGCTCAGGGCGGCAATGGTCTGGCACATAATGTACAAAAAACACTTATTTGAATTCATTTTTTGCATTTTTAGCATCCTTATCTACTTTCATGATTTTTCTAATGTCATTTGGATACTAACTTACTCTGTTTTGTGTGTTTTTGGGTGTATGCAGGTGAAGGAGGAGTATATCCGATGGATTCGGGAGAGGGAGTGTGATTGGCTTCCTAGCAGTATTGGATGCCCTTTCTCAGGATGAGTAGGACACTCTTCAGAGGGCCTAGTATACCTGCGCATATCACGGGTCCCACATGTTGCACCATCTAGTCACATACTTTTTGACTTATTTTCATATTGGGATGCTGATCGGAACACTTTCTGATTATCAGGAGTCCGGGGTGAGTGGACCATTACTTTGGAGGACATTTACCATATCTTGGGGGTCCCAATTATCGGGAGACGGCTCACTCTTGAGATAGCAGGGTCACGGGCTCAGACAGACACAGTGGGCCTCATATATGGGAGATGCAGTATCTCCACTGGTTCGAAGAAGGGGGTGAGGGTTCGATCTATTCCTAGCCTGCCTATCCCCTTGATTCGTCAGGCCATTATGGGGATCCTTGCCTCGAGATTGATTGGGGACAAGGGAGGAGACACTTTACTATATTGCTGGTCCCCCATCATTACACAGATTGAGGGGCATGGCTGGATTTATGCCTGGGGAGCTGACATTCTTGGGACCACCTATCATGATTTGTACTGGGTGGTCTGTTTACAGGGGCAGTCATTAAGCCATCCAACCCTGGTTATGAGCTGGGTCTAGTGAGTGTTTCATCCCTTATGGGAGAGGTGTAGAGGTGGCAGATCCTAGAGCTGTGAGGGCAGCCAGATGGACAGACATGTCGGTGCTTAGAGCACCTCATCAGCCAGTCACCTCCTTGACCACTGATGACATGGAGGCCACACCTTATCAGGCCATGGTAGGTTTATGGGGCGAGGAGGCTCTTACTTTGATCTCTTGCTCCACCACAGGGCAGCTTGTGGACAGGATAGGGAGGGTGGAGATACATCCTTTTGGTCGAGTGCCTCAACAGTTTGGCCTGCCTTACGTGGGTATGCTTCCCCCAGTGGTGCCAGTATAAAGATCAAGTTCGAGAGGCCAGGGGAGGTCCTAGAGGCCAGGGTTGGATAGTTGTTACTCCTGGTGTCCCCATTGTAGCTAGGTGTGTAGTACGTGCTCGAGGGAGAGCCAGTGCTCCTCATGGCACCCTTACTTCAGATTGCCACCAGTCCTACCCACAACAGAAATGAACCCATTGACATAGATTCTGAGTCCAAGGAGTTCATAGGGGGGAGACAGAGGAGGAGACCGAGGCTGAGGTCAGTGAGTCAGGCGGAGAGGAGGACAGCGATCCTGAGTGGCATGACACTTAGGATATCTTACAGGTAGAGAGGGCGGAGCAGAGTGTAGAGAGGGTGACTCTAGTTTTAGAGGAGCCACTCTCTCAGGGCCTTGGTGGAGAGGATGAGTCTGTAGTGGGATGCTATGTCACTCTAGCCATGGGAGGAGTACATCAGTCAGCGGTGGCATCTGTGGCAGGTGCTGACCCTAGGGATCCCTCTTGGAGGCCTAGAGATCTGAGTGAGTTATCATCCTTCTTTTAATGTTTGTTTCTAGTTAGGATTTAACTTAGTTGCTATCTCTCCTTTTGTTTACATTTGTTTCTATCTCTTGATTATTTCTAATTCATTTTCTCCTTTGCTTGCAGAGACTACTGATGAGTGGTAAGACCTGATTCATCGGGTATGCACTGATACCCTGATGATCCCTATGGAGAAGACCCGTACGGAGCTATCTATGGATGCAGGGGAGCCTTCAGCAGCCAGTAGGCATACCGACATTTTTTTCCCCTATCTGGCATGTGGCCAGGATGGTGACTACCCTCCGTACCGAGCTGGTAGGGTACAGGACAGCAGAGCGCCTGATGAGGAGTCACTCTCATGGTGAGGCCGTAGCTGCTCCTCGGGACCGTGAGCCCTCGTGTACTCAGAGCACCAGCGTAGCCGGAGTCCTAGACGTGGGTGTGCACCCTCAGAGGGATCTCATAGGGGTTGAGAGGCCACTTGGCTCTCTTAGATTGTTTGTATGATGTATTTTGTATTTCCCGGGCTCTTTGAGTGTTTTGACCATGCCTTAGTGCATGATGGCATTGTACAGGAAACTTGATCGTTCATATTATATATATATTTTTTGGATCAGACTCTTGGCATCAATGTTCTTGTGATTCATTTTCTGTATGTAAATTATAATGTTGTTTTATATGCTTTTTATAATGTATGCAATGGAGAACAAATGATACAAATGTTTTCTTTCTTTTTTTATTTTGTGATGCTGATATATGATAATGTAGACACAATGTGATTTTGAACTTTAGTTTCTATAAGAAATTTTTTGGTACTTCATATTTGTTTTGACAAAATGAGATGATAAACTGGTATGATGAGTAGATGAACTTGCCCCACTCCTAACTCCATGCAACTAGTAAGATGCGAGGGCTCATCACCGAGAGCTAGAAAGGGCACAAGCTATGAAATTTGTCGAATGGTAGTGATGAGAGATAGACAAAGATTTGGTGGAACCAAATTAGGATGCTACAAACCTACTCTACTCAAGTGACTCCATAGTTTAGAATGCTACTTGCTTTGTGGTTTATCTAGACTTAGATCCGTAGATGGCCACATGGTTGACAAAATCTGGTTTTTAGGGTTTTGAACTCTCTTGGAATTTTGGACATCTGATTCATTTGTTTTTGACTCAAGATTTCAAAGGTTCATTTGAATTGTTTGCCTATGACCTTCAATGTTTATTGTTCAAGAGGACCCCCTACACCTTGCCCCATGCTACTAGTAAGAAGCATGGGCTTATCACCATGGAAAAGGTACAAGAAAGTAAGGGCATTCCCATCCTTTCCCAACCCTACGTCACTAGTAAGAGATGCAAGCTCATCACCGAAGGTTGGTAGGGCAAGGAAATGTGTAAAAATAAAATTTTCTATTTGATCTATGTTTGACTTGTTTATTTGAGAAAAATGTCAGTATGTTCTTATTTCTAAAGAGATATACATATGGGATAGATGTGACACGATGAAGCTTCTAGAACAGACCATAGGCAAGACACCTATCCTAGGAAGAAACCAAAAGTGAGAACAAGCATGTAGACCTTGGTATGGTTACCGTTAAGACTTTTTCATATCTAGCTTTATCTGATGAAATGATTCTATGAAATGGTTGATGATGCTATGAAAGTGAAGAAGTATGATTTAGAGTGTTTATGCCAATACCATCAGAAGTTTGTAATGAATTTCTTTGAGAATGAGTTCCTTGATCACAAAATTTGTATGAAACAAGTGGACAAAATGAACCTAACTACATGAAGATGCAATGTAGATATAATTATACAAATAGTGTTGGTCACTTATGCATAGAATCATTTAAGGTGTAGGGAATTGACAGTTTCACCAAATTCCTCACCTTCCAGTGTACATAAGAGATATGCACCATTTCCATAGTCCTTCAGGACTTCGGTATGGGCCCAACCATAAGGGTCTTCTCCAGAATTTAGGTGGTAATTACGCTAGGTTTTTTTGACAGGAAACGCTCAAGTGCTTCGAACTAGTTCAGTCATAATCCTCGATGACTATAGGAGTTTCTCCTGTTATGTTGTTATTAAGGTTTGGTGGGCCCACAATGGGTATAATCTTAAATCTATTTTTTGAATCTTCAGATTGCACCGAGTTTCATCAAGAAATGATTTCCATATGTTCCGACGGTGGAATCATTTCTTTAACAACCTACCCGTTGGCTTGAGAGTAATACATGGATCCCTATGTGACAATATAATGTAACCATTTATTGGATAGTTTCAGACCTCTTCATTTTACCAAAGGAATACCATTATTCTGAGATAAGTGTGACACTGTACCTACTATTAATCTGGTTCAAAGAACTTGGCGATGTGGAACTGGTACAGTGGTGATCGGCAACGCTTCCTGGCCTTGGCCAACAAGTCATCTACATAGAATTCCATGATCTTGTGAATAAGATCATGAAATATGTATGTCATTAGGCCCCACTGGTATATATCACCAGCATTCTTGAGACCTTGTGTTGGCATAATCTCGTAGCAATAGGTTCCCTAAGGAGTTATAAACGTGGTTTTGGCTTGGTCTTGTTTGGATATCCTGATTTGATTGATCCTGAGAATCCATCCATGAGAGACAAAAGCTCAAATCTAGCTGTTGCGTCAACGATGACGTCAATGGATGGTAATGGGAAGTTGTCCTTGGGGCATGCTTTGTTAATGTCTCAAAAGTCTATGCAGATGCATATCTTCCCATTCTTTTTGAGAACAGGGAACGATATTAGATACCCACTGAGAATAATCAACTGGCTTGATGAATCCTACTTGGAGGAGTTTCATTACTTCTTCCTTCACCATGAGAGCTACCTTGGGTTTCATTGGTCTCGATTTTTGTTTAATTGGCTTTGCATCTGATTTGGTGATGAGGTTATGTACCGCGATGTGTGGTGTAACCCATGTCATTTCTTTATAATTAAATGCAAAATCCTTTTGATGTTCTTTGAGGATTTGAGTGTGTATTTCTATTTCTTCTAGAGTTAACGAGGATCCTAGTTTTAAGATCTTTGGTTCTTCCTCCGTTCCGATGTTAATATCAATCATTTCTTCGATTAAAGAAGTGTTACCTTCTTCAAACTCAGGTGGGGATGGAGGTAGGTCCAGATCTTCTCCATTCTCTACTGTGTATATGCTCGAGTTCCTTTTGTGGGGGAAGCTCTATCATGGGATTTCCGAAGTAAGAAGACGAATGTGGGATTAAAGACAAATCTACCACATGATGGGTGAGATGTAACGCTGCATAGGAGTTTAAGTAATCAAGAGTGGCTCTATCACTATCAATGTGATCTAAGATAGTAGATTTGTTCTCAGCTATGTTCGTTAAGAGAGGGTTTGACATTTTCTTCACTAATGGTTCAGTACGAAGGGATACCATGAAACAGGTGTCTTCCAACTCACTGTTTGGAGTGAAGCATGATGCTGAGGTTGCTATTGAATCCACAAGAAGATTTTGTTCTCACGGGATTGCCTCAATGGATATGAAGTCAAATCCTTTACTTAAGTCTAATACCACTGTTTTGTAAAGTTGTAAGTGTTCAGCTCTGGTCTCATACACCTCAGAGACTTGGTTTGCTACTAATTGAGAGTCTCCTAACACCCTGATGTTATTAACACCAAGCCTTTTAGCTAAGATGAGGCCAAGGAGCAGGGCTTCGTACTCAGCGCCATTGTTTGTACATTCGAAATTTAGTTTAAAGGTGAACGGTAGGATCTTTCCCTCGAGAGAAGTAAAGATTACACCTGCCCCGACCCCATAATGACATCTAGCTCCATCGAAATGGAGAGTCCAATATTTAGCTGGGAAGATGGACTTTGGGACATTTGCTACGTCAATTTCTTCTACTTTGGTTACTTCTACCATGCAGAGATCCTCTGCTAGAAGAGAACCAACACCCTAGGGTATATCCCATGCCTACAGAATCAAATGGTAGGAAAATTGGTAGATCCTATTCTAGTAAGTCGACAATCTTTGTAGTAGTTCCTAATGATACGGTTTCTACAATGTTAGCCTCATCCTTGAGGGTTGGGATAGTCTTGATTGGGCTCATAGTCTTCTAGATCTGTTGTAGGTACCAACTTTTCTTCTAGTTTTGCGTCGGTAGGTTTATTAAGTTGGTTTGTTGGGAGTTCAAACTCAGAGTGAATGCCCGGCCTTTTCTTTAGGTCAGCTAGGTGTATATCGAATGGTTTTGGATCACCTTTGGCTACGAATATCTTTCCTAAGTGTAAGAACCTTACTTCTTGAAATAATGTAGAAGGGATTGCCTTCATACGATGTATCCATGGTCGGCCGAGGATCATATTATAGTTGGTTTCCCGATCTATAATATAAAACTCAGTCAGGATTGTTTTGGGTCCTAAGGTAACTGGTAGTATTATAGTTCCAATCGAAGTGGCCTTAAGGCTATCATAGCCTCTTAGCATATTCCAAGTCGTGGAACAATTTGTTTCTCCATACCCTAGCTTTTGAAGGAAAGAGAAGGGGACTATGTTAACTGTTGCCCCATCGTCAACCATTGCACATTTAACGTAATTGTTATAAACCCAGACTTGTAAATGTAAGGCTGGATCACCTCTGCGTGCAATCTCAGCGTTTGTTGGCATTTTGTTTATTTCGAATATAAACTCGGTATCCCTATCCAGCTGCCCCAGAGGGTGGATATCAAAGTCTATATGGTTTACCTGTGTTTCGGGAGGTGGAGTGATGTTAATTAAATGACCTAAACCTAATGCTTCTAAAAGAGAAACCCTGTGGGCAGGAGAGTTCCTTAATAAATCCAAAAAGGAGATGTGAGAGAAGGTTTTTGTTAGGTCATTAATTAAATCATAGGCACCTACGGGTTTCACTAATATTTGTTGGATGTTATCTGTCTCTAGCGGGTAACTTGGACTTGGCTGAGAGGAATAATCTCGTGTCCTTGTTACGGCTTCCACAGGGTAGTTCGGTGTCTAACTCTACTAAACCGACTATCTTGGGTCGTGGCTGACCTCCTAATTGTGGTGCAACAAGTGGATTTAGTGAATTCGAGGCTTCATGATCATTATTTCCTACCATTACACCTTTGTTCGTCCCATTTGGATTTAACCTGTTGTTATTGTGATTTGGGAGCAAATCGTTAAAGATCTTGAGGGGTGCATTTTGAGGGGAAACTGCCCCTGTAAAAGTTATTTGGTGCACTGGTGACGTAGGATCTGCCAAGAACATATCTATGAAAAGTTGTCTTTGTTCCTCTGGCAAACGTTGCATGAATTTATTGTAATCATGGCACGTTCTAGTGTCATGGCCTTGAATCTTGTGGAAACCACAATACGAGTTAGGATTGTAATTCCTAGGTTGTTGGTTTGGCGTATATTGTGGTCCAAAACTCTGATCAAACTGTTGCCTATTAGGATTAAAGTTTTACATTTGTTATTTTTGGTTTTGGTTTTGGTTTTGATATCCAGTTGAGTTTTGGCTTGGACCCTGTGTCTGGATCCGCCATTGTTGTTGTTGTTGTGGATGATTAAAATCCACTGTATTGATTGTTGGGGTAAAGTTGTTGTTTCGTTGATTGTTAATCAGTGGTGGAGTATTTACAACATTTACCTTTTTAGTTTGGTCAGTTACTCCATCTGTTGTTGCACCACGATTTTTGTTAAGGATTTTAGGTCCTTGATTGACATTTGTGGTAGTAGGATAAGTCGTAGTATTCTGGTTGGGGGTGATTAACCTCCCATTTGCTCCATATGTCTTGCGACCGCTATCTATTTCCGCTTGATCTATTCAAAGAGCACTCTCAAGTACTTCATCGTAAGTCCTTAGTGGGAACTTCTGGACTTCTTCCTTCACCTCTCTGCTGAGAGAATGAAGGAATAAATCACATAGTTCCATTTGGTCCATGTTTGGAGCACTGGCTGAAGAATAAAGGACTGTATGCCATCTCTTGGATGAAATGAGTGACAGATTCATTGTGTTCTTGTTTAATGTGCAAGAATTCCCTGATTCTTGTTCTTAATAGTTTTGTTCATGTCAAATTCCTTAATGAACTCATGAAACGAGTTGTTTAAATGAATGTATGGAAGCTTCAGGTATTCTATAATACCAATCAAGGGCAATGCCCTCTAAGTTTTGGGAAATATTTTGGCAACAACCCCATCCCAAGGGAGCAATTCTCGAATGGCTGTGGCATAGGCCTTGATATGTGTGTATTCGAGTCTCCCTCCCCTTTGTACTTGGGAAAATCGGGAAGAGGTCTTGGAAGCATGACGCTTCATATGGTGAAGTCTAAGGGCTCTTTCAAATACTCTGAATAAGTCCCTATCGCGTAGGTTTTGACCATCGATGGTGAAGGGGGTGGAGGTGGAATGGGTTGCTGATACGGCGTAGCGTATGCGTTTGCATGGGCATAAGGAAACCCCTGTGGTTGAGCAAGCATGCTGGGAGAGGAGAACATATCTCCTTGTGGTGACTTGGAGTACATGTTTAAGTATGAAGGAGTATTACCTCAAGAGTGGATTGTTTTGTACTAGACCGGGAGGTATCATATTCTCCACCCGAACAGTGTTAGAAACGGTGGTTCTAGTTGGTGTTTGTTGTGAATACTGAGGAGGCATGCCCAACGTGCCTATTCCTGTGAGGAGGTCTACTTGGTTAGGATGATGTGGAAGATTGGAACTTCCTCGCCTGCATGAATTGAGATGTTTGACTTGTTTGAGCAAGTTCTAACCCTCTAACTCTTTCTACTAAAGTCGAAATGACTTCATTTGGTGAAGTCACAGCATTTTCCTTGGTGGCATTTGTTGTATATTCTGAGGTTGTATAGGCATGTGATACCTTGCTATGAATTGATCGTTTCCCTGCCAAGTTTCAGCGAGGGCATTTCCTATAGGTAGTGGCATGGAGGTGTTTTCTTGAAAAGAGACCTCGATCATGTTTGTAAACTTCCTATAGGTGGGTACATACTCCCAGAGATTGTTGTTCATTCCTAGCATAATGCACTGAATGTTCATCATCTAAAACCAGGTATGGAGATCTAATTCTTATTTCTACTAATTTGTGGTCTAAATAGCACCTGAGGAGACGAACCAGATTCTCTTGTGAACATCATATTGTTCGAGCCTGAAGGCTTTGTTTGTTGCGTTTGTGTGAGTTGATCCAACTCCTCTATTTGGAAAGATGAACTATATCTAGTCCTTGGAGGTGGACAGCTTTGTGTTGATAATTGGTTAGTTGAATAGTTGTCACCCCATACTGAGAGCGAGGGTGATGACTTTCTATTCAGTTGAGCGTAGTATGCCTCAAGACCTAGGAGAGGTCTATCATATGCATCAAATCCCGACATATTTGGGGGGTATATGAATACCCATAGAATAATGAGAAAGAGTGAAGGTGGATAAAACTAGAAAAGGTATGGAAGCAATTGATCCTGTTCACCTGTTGTTTCACCAATTTTGTTGGTAAAGCTGGTCTGAAGGCTAAAGAGGTAGAGAAGGTGAAACAGTTGTTTGTTTCACATCGGGTTCACCAATTTTGTATGATGGAAAAGTGACAAGCGAGCGTGGGAATCTACAAGTAACTCTTCCTCGCACCCAACCTCCCGAGGTCATGCCGAGACAGCCAATGTGGGATGGAATATGCGTGGGATGCAGACAAACTAGTTAGGAAATCTTATGTCTTTGATGCGCACTAGTGGAATCTGTGAATCTAAGGAAAAGAAGGCCCTCCTAACCTAAACTGGCATGATAGATCGATCGGCGAGGATGACTTCTCAAAGGCTCCAATCAATATCAATCTCTGGCATGATTTGATCTATGGGTTGTGGGATACGTGGAAAATGACCTGGGATTGTTTCGTGTATGTCTCCAGACAGGGTCATGAAAATGGATGATGGATATATAGTGGATTCTATGGGCGATTCTCTGTTCTAGTCCAGAAATCTTTAGCTTGATTAGCTGTTATGTCTAGTGAGGATAACTGTGTGATTATGATTGGTGGAAGTGAGTGGATCTGAATACTAATGTGCATAAGCCAGCGTCAACGTCAGATTGACCTGTGGACTCGTTGGGTTGTGGGATTTGTGAATCACAACCGTAGATTCGTGGTTGTTGTGGACCTGCTATGGTCATGTGTGGAATCAGTCCCTAATCCCTAGTATCCAATAGTTGTATGCCTTTTTCAGCCTCTATGTTCAGAATTAACAGTTGTGTAATCTTTTCAGAGTATCTTACAGGTGTTCTTGTAACCTGAATTCTTAAACTAGTATCTATGTCCGTGAGAGTGTCTCCTACATCTGGCTGTGGGACCAAAGGATCACAACCGAACATGTTTGCTCTCTTTCAAGCCCTTCTACAGTTCATGTGGATATTTATCTAGGGTAATCTGTAGTTTGACTGGTTTGACCAAAACATGTGTGCTTGGTCATCTTCTACGTTTAAACCCTCTTAACTGTGAGTTGATCAGTTGTAAGTCTGTTGTTGTTTGGAAGGCTTGGATTCTAAGGTTCTGATCTATATCAGTTATTTACCGTAATAAGAGTGGGTTAAGGCATGATTGGCTCGAATACGTATTCTCTAGGCTCTCTAGGTCCTGTGATTGTCATACAAGAAGGAAATGATATAAAGCTAACTAATGACATAATTAATTAACTATGCTAAGATATATCTACGTATATTCCTAAATTTGATATTTATCGATAAAATACTGGACATAGAATTTAAAAGAGAAATCATCTAATATATCTGGCAATCGACAATTAAACTAATAACATAGTTAAAAAAAACAAAGCAACTGAGTGTAGCAACTTATCTGTGTCAGTTTGTAGATCTATTCTAAATAACCTGATAACTGATCTACTCTATTTGAAAGACTCTCGATCCTACCTCAGAAGTGAGGAGTGAATCATAGTTTCTCAAAAACTATTAATCCCCACAGCTTCCCCGGCAATATCGAAAGTAAAATTAACTAAAATGAAATGATTGGCTACTCTATTTGATATGCTTTTAACTAGAAATTTGAAATCTAGAACCTAGATTCTGTAGAATAGTGGTGAATTTGATGGTGTGTGACCTTTTCCCTTCAATGTGATCTCCTCGTTCCTTCGCGCTCACGTGGATCCAGAAAAGTGTGTAATTCTAGCATCAATAGAAGTAGATATTTGGAACAATGGAAGCTTATGATGCAGACCGAATACAATGTGAGTAGGAGATGGATAGTGCAAGAGTACAAAGCTTGGCTTATGCAATTCCTAGCAGGATTTATTGTGAGTCATGCAACATAAAATGTCCAGAACCTGACAACTATCATATTTGATGAAAAAAACCTGCAAATTTAATGGCTTCCTATTGAAAATCAAACTATCCTACTCCAATTGATTGGATGAAATAATAAAAACACCTTCACAAGGAGAATATGTGGTTTTCTGATAGCTAAATAATACTAACCATGCATACAACAAATGAAACTATGAATCCTAAGAAAAATTGAAAGGCTAAGTTATTGAAATGAGAAATTCAGAGGAAAATTTGAGGGGACTATTTGCTTGAGCACAAGCCAGCTATTTATAGAATCCCATTTACCCAAAGGTGAAAATCAATTTGATCTCTTAAACCATAAATAATGTCAAAACACTATTCCAAGTAACCAGAATCATAAATACAAGCAAAGGCGGTGAAAAAAGATGGTAAACGTTGAAAATTTACACAAGTCGCGTTAAAAAGAGCATTCTGGAAAATGCGTGAAGGACCGCCGCCCTGAGCAGGGTGGTGATTACAAGATCTCCGCCCTGACTGGGTGGTAGTCACGAGACCACCGCTCAGGCAGGGTGGTGGTTTCATCACTGAAGAACAAAACACAAAGAAAAGGAGGGGAGAAGAGAAAACAAAGAACGCAAGGGCTAAGCAAGGCATGCAGGATGTTAACACATGCTTGGAGAGCTTTTCCAATTTCTGAACAGCTTTCAAGGAGACCTGTATCATCATTGGGGCACGTGTAATGTTGTTCTGGAGGTGCAGTACGCTACAATTTTGGGTATGTACAGTATCCCTGAAAAATCATGCCATGAGCAGAGCCATGGTACTCATATTGAAGATAAGGCTGAAAGGTGACAGGTAATCACATGATTTTTGTTTACTCATTGACCGCAAGGATAGGTAATATGAAAAGGTAAAGGTTACTCAAGGGACGAGCTTAAAATAGATAGGAAGAGATAAGGAATTTGATTCAACAATAGAACGGTCGAAGATGCAAGCTGTTTAGGGGTTCAAGTTAGGGTTTACCTATGAGTGAAGACAAATGATAAGCACCTGATCCATAGGTATGAGTAATGATATAAGGTCAAGGCCAATTAGGACAAAAGTTTCCCATTTTACTTTTCTCTTATTTGGTCACATGTTGATTTTCCTTCAGGACGAGGTTGGCCACCTGAAAGGTTTTCTCATGGACACGTTTTTCATAGGCATGTTTGATACATTTTTATTATATTTGGAGATTATCAAGAGCATTGAGATAATTTTCATCTAATAACTCAAGTTGTGTTAAGTAGTCCTGGTAAAACTTATCATCGTTTAACATGCCTTGGAGTGAGATGCAGAGAGATAGAATCTAAACTTCAAGAGGCAATACAACCTCGGTACCATAGACCAAAGAGAAATGTTTGGTAGCATTCAAAGTGTGAATACTATTGTGATAAGCCCACAAGACAAAAGGAATGTGCGTATGTCAATATTTCCCAGTATCGTCAACTACTTTCATAAGAATTTTGTTCAAGGTTTTATTGGTTGATTCTGCTTGGCCATTTGTTTGTGGGTAGTAAGGTGAAGAGAAACTTAGTTGAGTGTTAAAATCCTCACAAAGCTTTCGTAGGATTTTTTTTTGAATTGTTTTCCGTTATCAGTGATGAGGTGGTGAGGGACACCAAAGTGACAAATAATGTGATGGTTGATGTATTCACAAATTTTCTCAACTTTTGTAGAAATGAGGGAGATGGCTTCTACCCATTTACTGTAGTATTCAGTAGCGGTTGTATATCATTGGTGGCATTATGAAGAATGAGGATTGATGTCTTTGACAAGATCCAAACTCAATTGAGAGAAACACCAAAGGTATCATGTGACCTATAAGGCATGACTAGGTGTGCGATGAAGATTAGAATGTTATTGACATTTCACATAACATTTGACATAGTCACAATAGTTACAGTTGACGGTAGGCCAATAATAGCCCAGGTGAAGGATGTGTTTAGCAACAAATAAGCCACTGAAGTGACCACCAAAACTTTCATCATGAACCTCTTTAATGGTGTAGGGAATTTTAGAACATGTAAGGAATCATAAGAGAATACCATTGAAGCCACATTTATAAAGAATATCACCCATGATGACATAGCGAGAGACACTTTTGAGAAAATCACACTGTCCATTATGATTAAGTTCTAGAGGAAGAATGGAAAGGGAAATGCATTCTGCAAACTACTTATACCAAAGGTCACATGGGTCAGGTGTAGTGGTCCCGACAAGGTTGACGCCATGAAATAAATAAGAAGGTGACTGCAACCTTTGTACTGTGACAAATATTTTGGAATCAGAGGTGGAAATAGATATCTGAGAAGCTAGGCAGGCCATGGTATCTACAAATATATTAATAGAATGTGGGGTGGTTTGAAGTTTGTAATGGTCGAAGGTAGTCAGAAGTATGTCGACATGGTGTTTTTAGATTTGGAGTATTTCGTTATGAAACTGGTATATACCATTGACTTGGTTTAAAACTAGTCAAGATTCCCCAAAGATATTAATTCATTTGACATCTAGGGTGATGGTGGTTTGAAGGCTGTTGGTCATCAAATAGGACTTCACGAAGAGCAATAGTCAGGGGACAAGAAGTCCCTCCTCTTTAATGATAGAGGTTCCCTTATTCAGAAACGAACCTATTTACACATATACAAAACATGATTTTCTTGTGGAACTTGGATATTTACGAAAGTGTTTTCTATAAGGATCATCAATTACAAAAGGACTGAGGAATGAGAAAACGAGAACGACCAGAAAGGCACCATTTAGAATTATAGATGACAGAGTAATTCTTTATGCATGCGAAGGTACAATTAATTGAAACAAGATCATTTGTATCATACTAATAAGATGAAATTTGAAAGACACAAAGTTATATCAATAACATCTGCAAGAATACAAAGGTTCTTAATATAATATAGACAAATGATCTTAACAAGATTAAATGAAAATCTTAGGGATAAAAGAGATCAGATAGACGAAGAATGAAAAGCCCTTCTGTATTGATTTCTTTATGATTTATTTACACTTTCAGAAAATAAGCCAAGTTCTTCCTTTTTTTTAAATGGCAAGGAGAGGTCATTATATAGTTTACAATTCAGTTACTCTCAGTAACAACTTCTTTTAACTAAATATTAGTTAAGGATTGCCAATCGCAATACCTCAACTTATTACAATAAATCTGAGAAAAAGAATAGGAAGAGAAGAGAGGAATAAGGAGAAGAAGACAGGTGCTTATGACTGGGAGGGACCCACTGACTTCAAAATCCGCTGCCTGAATCTCTTCAATGCCTCGGCTATGTCTCTGCCACATGTATATTGGTCAATTCGCTCGAATCAGGGTTGAAATGAGCTCCGCATGAAAGCATTGTATCTACACATTGCACAGAGATTGGGAAACTACCAGTGAAATCCAAACCACTGTCATGAATCATCTGTGCCATTGGCGTAGGGTTTGCGTCTGTCATCCTCGACCAAAAATCACTAAAGTCAAGATGGTGAACTTCACTGTCCCCGATATCGGGAACGGCGGACTATAGTGGTGAGATTTGTTCTTGCCCCTGAAATTTGATCTTCATGTTGGTAGTAATTCGGAGGGTGAAGCTGCAAGTTAGAGTTGGGAAGGAATTGCAAAGAAAAATGGATACGCGCACAGGAATTTAGATTGCAGAGGTTCGAGCAAAAGATACCAGGAAAGTAGTGTGCAAAACACATAGGGGGTTCACTCATTATATAGCCTTTTAGGAGAGAGAAAGGCAATGAATGCGTATTTAATACATACCTACCAAATTGAATAAGCAAGATATTCGGGTAGAGCGGGAAAAATTAGCACGAATGGCACTTGGTTCATTTGGGACATGTGGGACACGAAAGCGCAAAGTACGTGGCTAGGCCGAGTCGGGCGAAGTGGGAAAAAGACACACAAATGTTCTTGGAACACGTGGGACAAAAGTACGCGAAGTACGTGGCTCGGCCGAATCAGACGAAAATGGAACAATTGGTCCGGGAAAACTTGGGACATTTGGGACAAAAAGTTCTGACGGGCCCGAAAAGAATAGACTTCGGGTGAACCGGCCGATCGGGGAACAGAGGGCCCAATTGAACTTGGGACACACGGGACAAAAATGTCTGACAGGCCCGAAAAACACACAAAATGACCCAAAAATGCAAATTTCTCAATTTCTTTGGCATTTCACATTATCAGTACAACAGAGAAAACACTTAAACTCAAAATTTTAAATTTTCACTTTCTTAAGAGCAAGGGAATTTTGAGGTGGACAACAGCTGGCTCCTTCTGGGGATGACTTGGCATAAATTCAAGGAATGAGACAAGGTAAGAACTTAGAAAAACTTGGGGAAGTAAACCAGTACCTTATCCATTGGGCAACGGAGTCAAAAAGCAAACCAACACAGAGGACAACACACCAAAAGGGAAAGAAAAACAAAACGCTGTACAGAATATACAAAGGACTCCCTAATCACCTATGACTTGAACAATTTTAGGTACTGCCGACTATAAGGAAGTGGGAGAGAAGAACCATCCATATAATCAAGGTAAAAAGAATTCTTACCAGCAAAGTGCCTGACCTTGAAAGGTCCGAGCCAAAGGGAATCAAACTTGCCATGGCTGCCACGAGGTTCATGCCTTTTATCCCTCAACAAAACAGTTTCTCCAACTTGGAAATCTCTGAATCTGGATTTCTTATCAAACAAGACCTTAACTTTTTGTTGATGAGCAGATATCTTATCAGCAACTTCCAATCTATCCTCATTCAATTTGTGAAGGTACATTATTCTCTTATCCAAAGCATCATTGAAACTGGTATCTTCAATGGCCTTCATTAGATGCAAGGCTGGCAGCTCCACTGTTACAAGTAATTGAGCTTCTACTCCATATACCACTTGAAAAGGAGACATTCCAATGGCTCTCTTAGGTGTGATCCTGTCTGCCCAAAGAGCATCATAGAGTTTCTTATGCCAGTTTCGTTGAGACTCATTGACTAATTTCCTTATTATGGTCACGATATTTTTATTAGTGGATTCTGCTTGTCCATTTCCCTGAGGATAGTAATCTAAAGAGTGAGCCAGAGAGATGCCATATCCATAAGAAAAATCCATCATCTCAGTTGAAGAAAAATTCAAAGCATTATCTGTCAGAATCTTGTTTGGTACACCATACCTTACCAAGATGTTTTCTTTGATGAAACTGCACACTACATCAGAAGTAGTACTCTTTACTGGAATGGCTTCTACCCATTTTATTGAAATAATCTGTAGCAGTTAATACATGAGTATGACCAGCACTAGAAGAGGGATTAAGTGTTCCAATGAAGTCAAAACCCCACTGTTGAAAAGGTTCTTCAATTACAACTAGCTTAAGAGGAAAAGAGGCCAATTTGGGGTCTACCCATGAAAGTTTGACAAGCCTCACATTTATCAACCCACTTGGATGCATCTCTGAATAAGGTAGGCCAGTAATATCCTCCACAAATGTATCTTATGAGTAGTGACGGTTGATGAGTAGTGCCCTCCGCATGCTTGATCATGAAAAGCCGAGAGTAGCTTTTTCTGTTGTTCCTTGTCCACACATTTCAAAAACCTTCCATCTAACCCACGTTTAAACAAGGCATTTTCCCACAACACATATTGCACTGACCTTAGTTTAACAGTCCTCTTTTCTTTGGCAGTCAAATGAGAGGAGCATTCTCCATAGGTGAGAAAATGGGTGATATCAGCATACCATTCGCCAACTGAGCTAAGAAATAGAACTGTAGGAAGACCAATTTTATCCTCCAGTAACTCATGTCTAGCTCCTTCAGCGATGAGTTCACAAAGGCCTTTTCCACGGATGAGCTTGGTCAGTTTGATGTCAATATCATATTCTTGGACCTTGGCCACCCAGTTCCCTCTCTTGGATCCAAATTCCTGCTGTGTGAGAATTGACTTAACAGGTTGTATTTGGTACCAAACACCATGGAATGAGAGTTGAGAATGTAAAAACGAAACTGCTTAACAGCTTTAACCACTGCAAAAGCATGTTTTTCCATCATGGTGTATTTTGACTCATGATCTTTCAGAATATAGCTCATAAATGAAATTGGGAGCTCGTGCTCATTAGAATCTTCCTGAGTCAAAACCGCAGCCAAGGTGTTATCTGTGGCGTAGCAATAGATAATAAAATCTTTGCTAAAATCTAGACATTCTAAAACAGGAGTTTTAGCATGGCTCTTTTAATATCTTCAAAGGATTCTTTCCATTCAGGAGACCAACCAAGCATTTGTTTGCCTTTCATCATTTGGGAGGTATTCACAGTTAGTTCTACAAAATCAGGGATGAATCTTCTCAAAAAATTGATCTTACAAAAGAAAGAGTGCATGTTGTTTTTGCTGGTTAGAAGAGGAATTTGCAGAATAACTTGAACTCCCTTACGATCAATTTTAATACCATCTTTGGAGACAATGTTCCCTAATAATATCCCCTCTGTGACACAAAAGACAAATTTTTTTAGGATTCAAAGAGATCCCATGTTGTCTACATCTTAGCAGAACTGTCTCCAGGTGCTGAAAATTATCCGCCCTTGTTTTAGAATACACAGTCAAGTCATCAAGGTATAAAAAAATACACTTCCCTTTCAAACTTCCAAAAGCTAGGTCCATAGCCCTCTGAAAAGTAGCACCAACATTAATGAGCCCAAAAGGCATCCTTTTGTAAGCAAAGGTACCCCAAGGGGTAGTGAAAGCTCTTTTGTGTTGATCTGAAGTATTAACTTCTACCTGAGTATATCCTAAGAATCCATCAAGCATAGACAACATTTCAGATCCTGTTACTGCTTGTAAGACCTGATCCATCATAGGTAAAGGATAATTATCTTTCAAAGAAGCCTGATTCAGATTCCTGAAGTCAACACAGATACGAATCTCACCATTTTTCTTCCTAACAGGTACAATATTGGCAATCCATGTTGAATGATGGATAGGAAAAATGATTTTGGCTTTCAACAACTTCTGTATTTCTTGAAAAATGGTGTCAGCTATTTTGGGATTGTATTGCCTCTGCTTTTGTTTAAAAGGCTTAATTCCAGGTTTGAGAGGAATAAAATGCTGCATCTCTTTTGGTTGGAAAGCTTTTAAATCTTCATAAGAGTAGGCAAGAACATCCTTATACCTCTTTAAAATATCAATTGCTTTCTTCCTCTCATCTGTTGTGCAACATTTTTCCAATGTTCACAAGCTTAGGGTCAGTAGAACTCCCAATATTAATTTTGTCATATTAAGCTGATTGTTGAGGTCCAGTAGAAGCTCTAGACTTTACATACCTATCGTGTTTATCAAACAGTTCCTCTAAACTTACCAATCCTTTAGGGATCTTGTTGCCCTTGAGTTTCATACATCCATCCTGATTCGCTTCTTTTCCTTGGGTGGCTGCTTTGTCAAAGGGCACACTTTCACGAGGCAGGTTATCACTTCCTTCAAAGTACAGCTGTTCAAAATTATCCTTGAGTTCTAAGAAAGAAAGCATGGTGTTGGTCATCATTGAAAACTTTCCAGTTATTTGTATTATCAGGTACACTAGGTCGATGGATCATCTCAATGGTGAACTTATCTTGGGAAAAGTCAGGATGAGGTATAAGCAGTGACCCAGAGACTGCTGATGAATCAGCCCTGGTATTCTTCTGCCTAGGTATTGCTTCAATGGAGAAAGCATCAAGAAATTCA
Organism: Taxus chinensis; assembly: GCA_019776745.2. NCBI lineage: Eukaryota > Viridiplantae > Streptophyta > Pinopsida > Cupressales > Taxaceae > Taxus > Taxus chinensis. The sequence continues at coordinate 872,299,538 of CM034148.1, read as the reverse complement.
ATGGAATCCCACACCTGATTCCTGTAATGTTTCAACCTTCCATTTTTCAGCTAGAAGAGGTTTCTAACTTGCTTTATAATCAATTCCACATCCCCACGAGCTAGAATATTCTTCACACCTTGTTCTTTTGCCACCTGTAGTCCAAGAATGAGAGCCTCATACTCTGCTCTATTATTGGTATTTTCAAATTTCAACTTGAATGAGAAAGGATGAAGGCTTCCTTCAGGTGACATCAATATGACACCAGCTCCAGAACCAGCTGAGGAACAACTTCCATCAAACTCTAAAATCCAAACACCATTAGAATCTTTAGGTGATACTTTGGGGAGTTGGATTTCTTCAGGAGACATAATCATGTAGTTGCCATGCCCCATATCCTCATAGAGTATTTGTGCTTTGGGATCATCTGTTTTTTGTACGATATACTCAGATTGCTTCTCAGGCAGCAACTTCTTCATTTTTCATTAACAGTTATGAGGGCATGTGACCAATCCATTTGAATTTCTCCACCCACATGTTTACAGAAGTTTCTCTGCTTAGCAACATCCCATATGAAGGAGGAATATCTGCTACTAAGATAGTAGCCAAAACTTTCTTCTCAGGAAAAGCAGCAAAAGCCACTTGTGCATATTTAATTCTTCCGACTAAGGGCACTTCCTTACTCTCCATAGAGTAACAAGATCCATAAGTGTGTGAGAGAGTCAAGCCTAAGGCATGAGCTACTTTAGCAGGCATCACATTATCTGATGCTCCTGAGTCTATGACGCACATTGCTGAGCATATGGCCAGCTATAAGAAGTGTCACATAGAATGGTTTGATTTTGTCACTGGGTGAGGTTACTACGGCTATCAGATTGGGTTGTGGTGTAGAAGAAGGAGTAGGTAAAAGGCCTTTAGAGGTAGTTTTAGAATGGGAATTGACAAAGTGAATCATTTTAGCAAAGGCCTTAGGATGGGTTTGATAATATTCAGCTTCTGAGATTTTAACCTTAGTCTTTTTTAAGTGATCAATAATATCGAAAGACCCAGAAGTGGATGGGCTATCATCATTTGAAATCCTAGGTTTATCAATTTTAGGGGAAAAAGAAGTAACTTTAGTAAAAAGAATTGACAGGACTCACCTTTGGTGTAGATGAAACGGGGATAGGAGATCCTCTTTTTGCAATTACGGGGATAGTTGTCGACTGTTCTTTAGATTTCTTGGTGGGCTGCATCACTTTCTCCCTCTGATTTTTCTGCTCTCGAGTCATGATAGCATATGATTTGCTATTTATGTCTGCTACTATTTCATCATAATCATCCTCATCATCAATGCCCTCAGTGGTGAAGAAATTAACTCGAGATCCCTCAAATTCATTTGCTTCATCATCAACCTCTTCAACAAATTCCTCGCAGTCTTCATTAACCTCCTCATCCTCTGGTTCCTCAACTTCACAGGTTGCATTGACGGGAACTTTAATAGAAGGTCCTTCAAGCGCTAGCCTTGTTTGAGCAGCAGGAAAATGATTTCTAGGCTGAAAATTCCTCCTTGGAACATCTACATAGGGAGCATGCTGAGCCAATTGTTTCTTAATGGCAATGAGATCATTTGTAATTTTTTGTACCAATGGATCAGTATTAGGTCCAGGGGTGGAAGAGGAGGAAGAAGCAGATTTATATTTAGAAGGGTCTCTCCTCAACTTCCCTGACATGATTAAATCATCTTCGACACTAACAGCAAGAGTTTGATCTTTCAGCCAATGTTGCAAGATTAGCCCTTCTTAGTGCATAGCTAACTTCAGGTGATTGAGAATTTAGGAAAAAACATTTTTGAATTTGATCTACAGGTCAAGTATTTGGCGGAATTTTGTTAATCAACCTGTTGAATCGGGGCCACAAATTCTCTCATGGGTTCTTGTGAATCTTTCTTTATTTGAGAGATTTGGGCTAGCAAGGCATGCACGTCTTCTGCTGGTTTGAAATGGTTTTCAAACCTAGTTCTCATTGTATCCCAGCTGGTGATAGCACCGGCTGGAAGGTGAGAGAACCAATCAACAGCATTATCTTGTAAAGTCTCAACGAAAAGTCTTACGGAGACATCTTCATGTTCAACTCCCAGAACTCCACATGTAACTATGAAGGTTGCGATGTGTTCATCAAGATGCACTTTACCATCACCTTTGAATTTAGGTAAGTTCTTCTGGTTACCTCTGGGTAACTCATAGCAAAGGCTGAGGGAGGGCAAGGGGCCCGACATGATGACCCCCAGGGCAGTGGTACTGCCATTCTTGGAAAAATGGCTTGAAGAGGAACTGCAACACCAGTAAGAATCAAAGCTTGAAGATTAGGACTGATTGACTCTGAAGGAATACATCCCATAGGGATTCTATCTTGGACAGGTGGAGTACTTGTTGAACGAGTCTTTCTATTTCTTGTTGAAGGGAAAGGAAAACCCTGCTGCTCCAAAAGCTGAAACTGAGAATCTTGAATACCAAGGGCCCTTCTCCCTCGAGTAAAACACGGAGTTTCCAGATCAAAGGATGATCAATAATTACAAAACTGGAATATGATTTCCCCAGTGGAGTCACCAAAAACTGTTGGTCGTCAAATAGGACTTCACGAAGAGCAACAGTGAGGGGACAAGAAGTCCCTCCTCTTTAATGGGAGAGGTTCCCTTATTCAGAAACAAACCTATTTACACATATACAAAACATGATTTTCTTGTGGAACTTGGATATTTACGAAAGTGTTTTCTATAAGGATCATCAATTACAAAAGGACTGAGGAATGAGAAAATGAGAACGAGCAGAAAGGCACCATTTAGAATTATAGATGACAAAGTAATTCTTTATGCATGCGAAAGTACAATGAATTAAAACAAGATCATTTGTATCATACTAATAAGATGAAATTTGAAAGACACAAAGTTCTATCAATAACATCTGCAAGGATACAAAGCTTCTTAATATAATATAGACAAATGATCTTAACAAGATTAAATGAAAAGCTTAGGGATAAAAGAGATCAGATAGACAAAGAATGAAAAGCCCTTCTGTATTGATTTCTTTATGATTTATTTACACTTTCAGAAAATAAGCCAAGTTCTTCCTTTTTTTTAAATGGCGAGGAGAGGCCATTATATAGTTAACAATTCAGTTACTCTCAATAACTACTTCTTTTAACTAAAGATTAGTTAAGGATTGCCAATCGCAATACCTCAACTTATTACAATAAATCCGAGAAAAAGAAGAGGAAGAGAAGAGAGGAATAAGGAGAAGAAGACAGGTGCTTATGACTGGGAGGGACCCACTGACTTCAAAATCCGCTGCCTGAATCTCTTCAATGCCTCGGCTATGTCTCTGCCACGTGTATATTGATTAATTCGCTCGAATCAGGGTTGAAATGAGCTCCGCATGAAAGCATTGTATCTACACATTGCACAGAGATTGGGAAACCACCAGCGAAAGCCAAACCGCTGTCATGAATCATCTATACCATTGGCGTAGGGTTTGCGTCTATCATCCTCGACCAAAAATCACTAAAGTCAAGATGGCGAAATTCACTGTCCCCGATATCGGGAACGGCAGACTCTAGTGGTGAGATTTTTTCTTGCCCCTAAAATTTGATCTTCATGTTGGTAGTAATTCGGAGGGTGAAGCTGCAAGCTAGAATTGGGAAGGAATTGCAGAGAAAAATGGATACGCGCGTAGGAATTTAAATTGCAGAGGTTCAAGCAAAATATAGCAGGAAAGCAGTGTGCAAAATGCATAGGGGGTTCATTCGTTATATAGCCGTTTAGGAGAGAGAAAGGCAATGAATGCGTATTTAATACATACCTACCAAATTGAATAAGCAAGATATTTGGGTAGAGCGGGAAAAATTAGCACGAATGGCACTTGGTTCATTTGGGACATGTGGGACACGAAAGCGCGAAGTACGTGGCTCGGACGAGTCAGGAAAAGCAGGGAAAATACGCACAAATGCTCTTGGAACATGCGGGACAAAAGTACGCGAAGTACGCGGCTCAGTCGAATCAGACAAAAATGGAACAATTGGTCTGGGTGAACTTGGGACATTTGGGACAAAAAGTTCCGACGGGCCCGAAGAGAACAGACTTCGGGTGAACCGGCCGATCGGGGAACAGAGGGCCCAATTGAACTTGGGACACACGGGACAAAAATGTCTGACAAGACCGAAAAACACACAAAATGACCCAAAAACGTAGATTTCTCAATTTCTTTGGCATTTCACATTATCAGTACAACAGAGAAACCACTTAAACTCAAAATTTTAAATTTTCACTTTCTTAAGAGCAAGGGAATTTTGAGTGGACAACAGCTGGCTCCTTCTGGGGATGACTTGGCATAAATTCAAGGAATGAGACAAGGTAAGAACTTAGACAAACTTGGGGAAGTAGACCAGTACCTTATCCGTTGGGCAACGAAGTCAAAAATCAAACCAATACAGAGGACAACACACCAAAAGGGAAAGAAAAACAAAACATTGTACATAATATACAAAGGACTCCCTAATCACCTATGACTTGAACAATTTTAGGTACTGCCCACTATAAGGAAGTGGGAGAGAAGAACCATCCATATAATCAAGGTAAAAAGAATTCTTACCAGCAAAGTGCCTGACCTTGAAAGGTCTGAGCCAAAGGGAATCAAACTTGCCATGGCTGCCACGAGTTTCATGCCTTTTATCCCACAACAAAACAGTGTCTCCAACTTGGAAATCTCTGAACCTCGATTTCTTATCAAACAGGACCTTAACTTTTTGTTGATGAGCAGATATCTTATCAGCAACTTCCAATCTATCCTCATTCAATTTGTGAAGGTACATTATTCTCTTATCCAAAGCATCATTGAAACTGGTATCTTCAATGGCCTTCATTAGATGCAAGGCTGGCAGCTCCACTGTTACTGGCAATTCAGCTTCTACTCTATATACCACTTGAAAAGGAGACATTCCAATGGCTCTATTAGGTGTGATCCTGTCTACCCAAAGAGCATCATAGAGTTTCTTATGCCAGTTTCATTGAGACTCATTGACTAATTTCCTTATTATGGTCACCAGATTTTTATTAGTGGATTTTGCTTGTCCATTTCCATGAGGATAGTAATCTGAAGAGTGAGCCAGAGAGATGCCATATCCATAACAAAAATCCATCATCTCAGTTGAAGAAAAATTAAAAGCATTATCTGTCAGAATCTTGTTTGGTACACCATACCTTACCAAGATGTTTTCTTTGATGAAACTGCACACCACTTCAGAAGTAGTACTCTTTACTGGAATGGCTTCTACCCATTTTGTGAAATAATCTGTAGCAGTTAATACATGAGTATGACCAGCACTAAAAGAGGGATTAAGTGTTCCAATGAAGTCCAAACCCCACTATTGAAAAGGTTCTTCAATTAAAACTAGCTTAAGAGGCAAAGAGGCCAATTTGGGTCTACCCACAAAAGTCTGACAAGCCTCACATTTATCAACCCACTTGGATGCATCTCTGAATAAGGTAGGCTAGTAATATCCTCCACGTAGTATCTTATGAGTATTGATGGTTGATGAGTAGTGCCCTTCGCATGCTTGATCATGAAAAGCTGAGAGTATCTTTTTCTACTGTTCCTTGTCCACATATTTCAAAAACTTTCCATCTAACCCACGTTTAAACAAGGTGTTTTCCCACAACAAATATTGCACTGACCTTAGTTTAACAGTCCTCTTTTCTTTGGTAGTCAAATGAGAGGGGCATTCTCCATAGGTGAGAAAATGGGTGATATCAGCATACCATTCGTCAACTGAGCTAAGAAACAGAATTGTAGGAAGACCAATTTTATCCTCCAGTAACTCATGTCTAGCTCCTTCAGCGATGAGTTCACAAAGGCCTTTTCCACGGATGATCTTGGTCGGTTTGATGTCAATATCATATTCTTAGACCTTGGCCACCCAGTTCCCTCTCTTGGATCCAAATTCCTGCTGTGTGAGAATTGACTTAACAGTTGTATCTGGTACCAACACCATGGAATGAGAGTTGAGAATGTAAAAATGAAACTGCTTAACAGCTTTAACCACTACAAAAAGCATGTTTTTCCATCATGGTGTATTTTGACTCATGATCTTTCAGAATATAGCTCATAAATGCAATTGGGAGCTCGTGCTCATTAGAATCTTCCTGAGTCAAAACCGCAGCCAAGGTGTTATCTGTGGCGTAGCAATAGATAATAAAATCTTTGCTAAAATCTAGACATTCTAAAACAGGAGTTTTAGCATGGCTCTTTTAATATCTTCAAAGGCTTCTTTCCCTTCAGGAGACCAACCAAATGTTTGTTTGCCTTTCATCATTTGGGATATATTTAGAGTTAGTTCTGCAAAATCAGGGATGAGTCTTCTCAAAAAATTGATCTTACCAAAGAAAGAGTGCACGCCGTTTTTACTGGTTGGGAGAGGAATTTGCTGAATAACTTGAACTTGCTCAGGATCAATTTTAATACCATCTTTGGAGATAATTTTCCCTGATAATTTCCCCTCTGTGACACAAAAGATAGATTTTTTAGGATTCAAAGAGATCCCATGTTGTCTACATCTTAGCAGAACTTTCTCCAGGTGCTGAAAATTATCCGCCCTTGTTTTAGAATACACAGTCAAGTCATCAAGGTATACAACAATACACTTCCCTTTAAAACTTCCAAAAGCTAGGTCCATAGCCCTCTGAAAAGTAGCACCAGCATTAATGAGCCCAAAAGGCATCCTTTTGTAAGCAAAAGTACCCCAAGGGGTAGTGAAAGTTGTTTTGTGTTGATCTACAGTATTAACTTCTACCTGATTATATCCTAAGAATCCATCAAGCATAGACAACATTTCAGATCCTGTTACTGCTTGTAAGACCTTATCCATCATAGGTAAAGGATAATTATCTTTCAAAGAAGCCTGATTCAGATTCCTGAAGTCAACACAGATACGAATCTCACCATTTTTCTTCCTAACAGGTACAATATTGGCAATCCATGTTGAATGATGGATAGGAAAAATGATTTTGGCTTTCAACAACTTCTGTATTTCTTGAAAAATGGTGTCAGCTATTTTGGGATTGTATTGCCTCTGCTTTTGTTTAAAAGGCTTAATTCCAGGTTTGAGAGGAATAAAATGCTGCATCTCTTTTGGTTGGAAAGCTTTTAAATCTTCATAAGAGTAGGCAAGAACATCCTTATACCTCTTTAAAAGATCAATTGCTTTCTTCCTCTCATCTGTTGTGCAACATTTTCCAATGTTCATGAGATTAGGGTCAACAGAACTCCCAATATTAATTTTTTCATATTCAGCTGATTGTTGAGGTCCAGTAGAAGCTCTAGACTTTACATACCTGTCGTGTTTATCAAACAGTTCCTCTAAACTTACCAATCCTTTAGGGATCTTGTTTCCCTTGAGTTTCATACATCCATCCTGATCCGTTTCTTCTCCTTGGGTGGCTGCTTTGTCAAAGGGCACACTTTCACGAGGGAGGTTATCGCTTCCTTCAAAGTACAACTGTTCAAAATTATTCTTGAGTTCTAAGAAAGAAAGCAAGTGTTGGTCATCATTGAAAACTTGCCAGTTATTTGTATTATCAGGTACACTAGGTCGATGGATCATCTCAATGGTGAACTTATCTTGGGAAAAGTCAGGATGAGGTATAAGCAGTGACCCAGAGTCTGCTGATGAATCAGCCCTGGTATTCTTCTCCCTAGGTATTTCTTCAATGGAGAAAGCATCAAGAAATTCAATGGAATCCCACACCTGAATCCTGTAATGTTTCAACCTTCCATTTTTCAGCTGGAAGAGGTTTCTAACTTGCTTTATAATCAATTCCGCATCCCCACGAGCTAGAATATTCTCACACCTTGTTCTTTTTGCCACCTATAGTCCAAGAATGAGAGCCTCATACTCTGCTCTATTATTGGTATTTTCAAATTGCAACTTGAATGAGAAAGGATGAAGGCTTCCTTAAGGTGACATTAGTATGACACGAGCTCCAGAACCAGCTGAGGAACAACTTCCATCAAACTCTAAAATCCAAACACCATTAGAATCTTTAGGTGATACTTTGGGGAGTTGGATTTCTTCAGGAGACATAATCATGTAGTTACCATGCCCCATATCCTCATAGATTATTTGTGCTTTGGGATCATCTGTTTTTTATACAATATACTCAGATTGCTTCTCAGGTAGCAACTTCTTCATTTGTCCATTAACAGGTATGAGGGCATGTGACCAATCCATTTGAATTTCTCCACCCACATCCTTACAGAAGTTTCTGCTTAGCAACATCCCATATGAAGGAGGAATATCTGCTACTAAGATAGTAGCCAAAACTTTCTTCTCAGGAAAAGCAACAAAAGCCACTTGTGCATCTTTAATTCTTCCGACTAAGGGCACTTCCTTACTCTCCATAGAGTAACAAGATCCATAAGTGTGTGTGACAGTCAAGCCTAAGGCATGATCTACTTTAGCAGGCATCACATTATCTGATGCTCCCTGAGTCTATGACGCAATTGCTGATCCTATGGCCAGCTATAAGAAGTGTCACATAGAATGGTTTGATTTTGTCACTGGGTGAGGTTACTACGACTATCAGATTGGGTTGTGGTGTAGAAGAAGGAGTGGGTAAAAGCCCTTTAGAGGTAGTTTTAGAATGGGAATTGACAAAGTGAATCATTTTAGCAAAGGCCTTAGGATGGGTTTGATAATATTCAGCTTCTGAGATTTTAACCTTAGTCTTTTTTAGGTGATCAATAATATCGAAAGACCCAGAAGTGGACGGGCTATCATCATTTGAAATCTTAGGTTTATCAATTTTAGGGGAAAAAGAATTAACTTTAGTAGCAGAATTGGTAGGACTCACCTTTGGTGTAGATGAAACGGGGATAGGAGATCCTCTTTTTGCAATTACGGGGATAGTTGTCGACTGTTCTTTAGATTTCTTGGTGGGGCTGCATCACTTTCTCCCTCTGATTTTTTTGCTCTCTAGTCATGACAGCGTATGATTCTCTATTCATGTCTGCTACTATTTCATCATAATCATCCTCATCATCAATGCCCTCAGTGATGAAGAAATTAACTCGAGATCCCTCAAATTCATCTACTTCATCATCAACCTCTTCAACAAATTCCTCGCAATCTTCATTAACCTCCTTATCCTCTGGTTCCTCAACTTCACAGGTTGCATTGACGGGAACTTTAATAGAAGGCCCTTCAAGCACTAGCCTTGTTTGAGCAGCAGGCAAACGATTTCTGGGCTAAAAAATCCTCCTTGGAACGTCTGCATAGGGAGCATGCTGAGCCAATTGTTTCTTAATGACAATGAGATCATTTGCAATTTTTTGTACCAATGGATCAGTATTAGGTCCAGGGGTGGAAGAGGAGGAAGAAGCAGATTTATATTTAGAAGGGTCTCTCCTCAACTTCCCTGACATGATTAAATCATATTCGACACTAACAGCAAGAGTTTGATCTTCAGCCAATGTTGCGAGATTAGCCCTTCTTAGTGCATAGCTAACTTCAGGTGATTGAGAATTTAGGAAAAAACATTTTTGAATTTGATCTACAGGTCTAGTATTTGGCGGAATTTTTTTAATCAACCTGTTGAATCAGGCCACAAATTCTCTCATGGGTTCTTGTGAATCTTTCTTTATTTGAGAGATTTGGGCTAGCAAGGCATGCACGTCTTCTGCTGGTTTGAAATGGTTTTCAAACCTAGTTCTCATTGTATCCCAACTGGTGATAGCACTGGTTGGAAGGTGATAGAACCAATGAGCAGCATTATCTTATAAAGTCTCAACGAAAAGTCTTACGGAGACATCTTCATGTTCAACTCCCAGAACTCCACATGCAACTATGAAGGCTGCGATGTGTTCATCAGGATGCACTTTACCATCACCTTTGAATTTAGGGAAGTTCTTCTGGTTACCTCTGGGTAACTCATGCAAAGGCTGAGGGAGGGCAAGGGGCCCAACATGATCACCCCAGGGCAGTGGTACCCCCATTCTTGGAAAAATGGCTTGAAGAGGAACTGCAACACTAGTAAGAATCAAAGCTCGAAGATTAGGACTGCTTGACTTTGAAGGAATACCACCCGTAGGGATTCTATCTTAGACAGGTGGAGTACTTGTTGAACGAGTCTTTCTATTTCTTGTTGAAGGGAAAGGAAAACCCTGCTACTCCAAAAGCTGAAACTGAGAATCTTCAATACCAAGGGCCCTTCTCCCTCGAGTAAAACGCGGAGTTTCCAGATCAAAGGATGATCAATAATTACAAAACTGGAATATGATTTCCCCAACGGAGTCGCCAAAAAATTTTGGTCGTCAAATAGGACTTCACGAAGAGCAACAGTGAGGGGACAAGAAGTCCCTCCTCTTTAATGGGAGAGGTTCCCTTATTCAGAAACGAACCTATTTACACATATACAAAACATGATTTTCTTGTGGAACGTGGATATTTACAAAAGTGTTTTCTATAAGGATCATCAATTACAAAAGGACTGAGGAATGAGAAAATGAGAACGAGCAGAAAGGCACCATTTAGAATTATAGATGACAGAGTAATTCTTTATGCATGCGAAAGTACAGTGAATTGAAACAAGATCATTTGTATCATACTAATAAGATGAAATTTGAAAGACACAAAGTTCTATCAATAACATCTGCAAGGATACAAAGCTTCTTAATATAATATAGACAAATGATCTTAACAAGATTAAATGAAAAGCTTAGGGATAAAAGAGATCAGATAGACGAAGAATGAAAAGCCCTTCTGTATTGATTTCTTTATGATTTATTTACACTTTCAGAAAATAAGCCAAGTTCTTCCTTTTTTTTAAATGGCGAGGAGAGGCCATTATATAGTTTACAATTCAGTTACTCTCGGTAACTACTTCTTTTAACTAAAGATTAGTTAAGGATTGCCAATCGCAATACCTCAACTTATTACAATAAATCCGAGAAAAAGAATAGGAAGAGAAGAGAGGAATAAGGAGAAGAAGACAGGTGCTTATGACTGGGAGGGACCCACTGACTTCAAAATCCTCTGCCTGAATCTCTTCAATGCCTCGGCTATGTCTCTGCCACGTGTATATTGATTAATTCACTCGAATCAGGGTTGAAATGAGCTCCGCATGAAAGCATTGTATCTACACATTGCACAGAGATTGGGAAACCACCAGCGAAAGCCAAACCGCTGTCATAAATCATCTATACCATTGGCGTAGGGTTTGCGTCTGTCATCCTTGACCAAAAATCACTAAAGTCAAGATGGTGAACTTCACTGTCCCCGATATCGGGAACGGCGGACTCTAGTGGTGAGATTTGTTCTTGCCCCTGAAATTTGATCTTCATGTTGGTAGTAATTCGGAGGGCGAAGCTGCAAGCTAGACTTGGGAAGGAATTGCAGAGAAAAATGGATACGCGCGTTGGAATTTAGATTACAGAGGTTCGAGAAAAAGATAGCAGGAAAGTAGTGTGCAAAATGCATAGGGGGTTCGCTCGTTATATAGCCGTTTAGGAGAGAGAAAGGCAATGAATGCGTATTTAATACATACCTACCAAATTGAATAAGCAAGATATTCGGGTAGAGCGGGAAAAATTAGCACGAATGGCACTTGGTTCATTTAGGACATGTGGGACGCGAAAGTGCGAAGTACGCGGCTCAGCCGAGTTGGGCGAAGCGGGGAAAAGACGCATAAATGCTCTTGGAACATGCGGGACAAAAGTAGTTTAAGTACGTGACTTGGACAAATCAGACGAAAATGGAACAATTGGTATGGGTGAACTTGGGACATTTGGGACAAAATTTTCCGACGGGCCCGAAAAGAAAAAACTTCGGGTGAACCGGCTGATCGAGGAACAGAGGGCCCAATTGAACTTGGGACACGCGGGACAAAAATGTCTAACAGGCCCGAAAAACACATAAAATGACCCAAAAATGTAGATTTCTCAATTTCTTTGGCATTTCACATTATCAGTACAACAGAGAAAACACTTAAACTCAAAATTTTAAATTTTCACTTTCTTAAGAGCAGGGAAATTTTGAGTGGACAATAAAGGCCCAGTGTGAGTGCTTCATTTTCAGTGATGTTGTTAGTGTAATTAAAATCTAGTTTAAAAGATAAAGGCATAGGTTCACTATCAAGAGGAATGAGGATAACTCCTGCACCACCTCCATGCTGACATTTCAAACCATTGAAGAATAAGATCATCTTGTAAGTGGTATCATCTAAAGAGAGGGTAGCAATGGATTCATCCAAGAAATCAAAGTTAGAGAGTTAATTTCTAGAAAGGGGTCCATCTGCAAGTTGGTCAGTGATGGTTTGGCCCTTAATATATTTTTGATGGATGAATTTGAGGTCGAGGTCTACAAGAAGCATGATCGAATTTTCAACATAATGATTGCATACATGTAATACAGGGGGTGTGTATTAGTGACGACAAAGGTTTTGTGGTTGAGTAAGTAATGACGAAGTTTAGTGGCAACAACAACTAAGGCTAAGAAAATTTTTTTGGCATGGGTGTACCTAGTTTTGTAGTCCAAAATGGTACGGCTTATGTAATAAACTACTTGCTCTTGGTGTTGCTTATTGTGATGAGTGAGCATGAAACCTAAGAAATGATCAGTAGCAGAAATGTATAGGTAAAATGGTTGGTCATCTTTAGGAAGAATGAGAACCGGTGGTTGGAGAAGGTATTTTTTTAAGGCGTCAAAGGCTTTGTGGCATTCACCATCCCATTTGAAGGATACATCCTTTTTTAAGAGATTATGAAATGGTTGGTAGCGTTCGGAAAGTTGCAAAATAAACCAACAAATAGATTGCAACTTACCTTGCAAACTTCAAAGTTGGTGGAGATTAGTATGTGGGGGAATTATGAGAATAGCCTTTACTTTAGCAGGATCGACTTATATGTCACACAAATAAATGATGAAACCAAGGAGATTTCCTAAGAGCATTGTGAAGACACACTTTTTAGGTTGAAGGCGAACACAATACTTGATGAGGTGGTCAAATATTACCTTAAGGATTGTAAGGTGTTCGGAACAACATTTCAATTTGGCAAGAAGATCAACTACGTAGTCTTCCAATATCTGATGCATTATGTCATGGAAGATATAACTCATAGCCCACTGATATGTAGCACCAACATTTTTAAGGCCAAAAGGCATGACTTGATAGTAGAAGGTCCCCCAAGGATTGATGAAGGTAGTTTTGTGTTGATCCTCTGGAGCGAGTAATATTTGGTTATAACCTGAGAAACCATCCATGAGTGGTAACATCTCATGACCAGTGGTGAAATCAACTAGATGGTCACTACCTGGTAGAGGAAAGTCATCTTTAGGGAAAGCTAGATTGAGGTCATGGAAATCCATGCAAATGTGAAGTTCCCCTATCGCTTTTGTGATAGGAACATTATTAGAAATCCATTGGGGATAGTCAATGGGTAGGATGAAGGAAACCGAGAGAAGGCACTAAAGTTCTTCTTTGATAAGAAAGGAAATGTGAGGATGCATTTTCCGCAACTTCTGTTTTATAGGTTTGGCTTCAGAATTGATTACAATATTTTGGACTAGAATGTTTGGGTCAATACCATGCATATCAACATAGGACCAAGAAAAGGTGTTGCTATGATCTCAGAGGAAATACGTAAAAGCTTCCTATTTGGTGGCATCTAAAGATTGGCCTATCTTTAGAATGTGTGGGTGGTCCTGAGTATTAATATTGATTTTGATGGTCGATTCATTCAACATGGTTTGTGTCTCAGAAGGCAGCGACCTATGAATATAAGAATATTAAGCACTAAGGTAGGTGAGGATAAACTCATCATTCTAACATTAAATGTCATTAATAGAAGATGTATCATCATTGATCATGTCACAATACAGGAAGGGAAGAGAAGAGGGAGCCTCGGCATCACATTGATAAGATAGAGTTCCCAGGGAAATTGTGTTCACGAAAAAAATTTAGGGGGAATAGATTTGGGATCTATGGACTCCATGGGTGAAGGTAGTGACATTAGTGAATAGGGTGGAGAAGGTTTTTTTATCCATATTTCGCCCCCCGGGAAAAATATTGGATTAATCACGATCCCGCATAGGAGGAAATAGAGTCAAAAGGTAGACAGAAAAGTGCTTCAAAATTGGCTAAGTATAAAGGTGAAAGAAAAGAATGCCAAATGTCAGTATGGTGTTGATTCAAGGAGTAAATAGAGAAATGGTTTCTAAATGAGTGCCAAACTACCACCTGTCCCAGGGGAAAGTAAACCATTGGGGAAAAATTTGGTTCTTTTCCCCTTGTTATCAAAAGGGGTAAAAGTTGTAAAATGGCCCGCAACTCCGCCCAAGGAAAAAGTTAGCATTCGGGCCCGAGTCAAAGCCAAGCGGGGAATCTGAGGAAAGGGAAAAAGATAAATTGTAGACCCATAGCCCTGATTTTTGTTCCAATCTAGCTGTCACATGTCCCATATCAAAAGGGGACCCATTTTTCAAGTTGTTTTCCTGCCCTCTTGTACGGACCCGATACAAACTTCGAAGGGGCATATCTTTCGACTCAGGGCTCAAAATATTACAAATCTGATGTCGTTGGAAAGATCTCAACCTCACCCATGCCATGGAGTTCTGAAACTTTAATTTCGAGGAGGTTAGGTGAAGAAAAATAGAGGAAACGTCTTTGGGATTTCAATGCCGGATCTTCTTACCTCAACAACTAGATCAAATTTTATCTGTTTCACCGTTTCCTCTTCCTTCAAGGCACCAAACCAAGGATTCATGTAGTAAAGATGGATTTTGGGATATATTTCATCAGAGGCATTAATAGTGGTGGTTGAGCTTTAACCTACTTTACCCGCTTCTCTCTCTTTTCTTCTTTCAGGTTGAGTCTATAAATATAGGGACATGTTTCATTGTAAAGGGTTAGACATTCTTTGTTTTGCATGATACCTTCTCCTCTTAACAAAGGGATTTGTGGGGTTTAAGCCTTCCATCAAAAATTTCATTACGTTTCTACCTCTTGGCTACTTTGTAATGGACTGAATCAATCTACAGAGCAATAAAACACATTTGTGATCGATTTTAGATCCTCTCTTGTCTCTTTTGCTTTCATCTGGTCTCCCATTATATATCTGGCTATTTGTGCTTGTTTATTGTATGCATTTTGTTGGTTTGTGTCTATTAACAAAATAAGTGTTCATCATTCCTTTGGTGCATCACCTCACAGTTTAGCTTTGTTTTAAATTTTTTATTCCTTCTATCCCTATATCCTTGGTAAATATTAGATTAGGATTAATAACAAACCCTCTACAATTTCTACGTATGCACCTAAATAAAGGAATAAGGAACCAACCTTCAATCTGGAGAGCTTTCCCATTTTGCAAGGTATCATACCTTGGGGAAAGTTCAATGTTATGCAATCACACCAAATGAGTATGCCTTAGAAAAGTAGATCTTTTAGAGCTCATTTGGGGGTGATGTGATTTCACACTAACAGGTTTATCATCCTCAATGAGGTCAATGTGGGCCTTCTTGGAAGATAGTGCAGAAAATCCAATGTCAATGTGATCTTTGTGTTTACAAGTGGTACATGGGATGATGGCATGATGACCTTATTCATAAAAAATGAAGCCAAATCCTTCCCATGCACAGTGGTGAAGGAGAGTTTGCGTGAAATAGCGGTTAGTGAGAGATTGGAGGTCAGATGAAAATGGTCATGTTTAAGATGGATGTTCAGGTGAATAGGTGGAAGTAATAAGTCCCCCATATGTTAAGTTGGTGCGAAGGTGGGGAGGAACATAAGGGAGAACCTCTCATATGCAATAGTCATAACAAGGGTGTTAGTATAGGTTTTCATACTCTTACGAAGTGAGGAATGTGTTGATATTGTAGAGGTGGTACTCCCCTAGAGTGATGCATTGAAAAACATGATCTAATGGATCGGTAGTAGATATGCGGGTAGAAGGGATAGATGAATTACTAGGAAATTGGGTGGGAGGGGTATTGGTTGGTTGTGAAGTAGATGGGCCAACTACATAGGTTGCGGTAGTAGTAGGAATAGAGGAGTTAGGTGTGGGAGAGGTGGCAGAAGCAGTGGTGGATGGGGTTGTGGGTGAAGGAGAACTGGGGGTAGTGGTAGATGTCTTAATTGGTAATAAGGACATTATTAGGTTGATACAACATGTTACATGTTTTGAACGGTGATGGGTCAGCTGGGATGGTATAGTTATGCCCTTCATGTTCAAATTTTACACAGCAATGTAAAGTTGAAGAAACACAGCCCATGACATGAATACACGGTCATCCAAGAAACAGGTTATACTAGAACTCCCCCTCTAAGATGTAGAACAATTCTAGGACAGTGCGAGGGCCTACTCGAATGTGAAGAATAATGGTTCCAAGGGTGGAAGTGATGGCGTCATTGAAGGAGTGCAACATAATTAGGTTATTATGCATGTAATCTGAAGGGATGCACATTTGATTGTATACGTGGGAGGATATGATGTTGATGTTAGTGCTTCCATCAATCATGAAGCATCGTACACGTATATTATCAATATAGACTAAGATTAAAAGGATGGGATCAGGGTCGTCTGATTGGAGAGGTATGATCTCCTCATCAGAAAAACTAAGGGTGGCTACTTGATGAGTGGGTGTGGGGGTAGAAGAAGTAGATGGTTTGGTAAGAGAGGCCAGGTGGTGAGGGTGAGAATGGAGGTTAATGGTGTGGTGTGGTTTGGAAAAACCTTGATGGATTGTAAAACCTCCATAAGGGCTTGTCAATGAGAATCAAAGGTTTGGATGAGATTATACAAAGACATTTGTAGAGGGCATTTATGTAATTGTTTTATCATTATATAATGGGTGACCCCATCAGAAATAGGGTATGCGGGTCCTCAAATGGTTATTTTAGGTGTGGGTGTAGATGGTATATTGGGCACATGATTGGTTGATGGGATAGTTGTTGTTTCTTTTCCTTTGTCCTTCTAGGCATGGGTGGCAACTTGGACCATGTTTATCTAAGGGAAGGAGGTAGATAGAGAAGGTATGTCACGAGTAGTATAACGACATGATGGGTAAAAACATAATGCAGGATAATAAACTTGTGAAATGAGTAGGGCACACTGGAATTTAGGCAGTGGTTTTACCAACTCTCTAATACGGACCATGTTGATCTCAAATTTTAGAGGTGGATAAAATAGTTGTGGAGGTGGAGATGAAGGTCATTGAAGAGGTAAGGGATGAGGGTGTGTGGTGATAGGTGAAGGTGGAATGGGGTCCTCATCAAGAAGATCATTGTCGTTGAAATTTTTCTCAGGAGGACATAGTTATAGGAGAATGGTTTTGAGATCCTTACAACCTTCTACATCATATCCTGGCACACCATTGTAGGAATGAATTTTAGTTTCATCAAACCCTTTTGGTTTGGGTTTGAGGGGATCGTAAGGTCTAATTGGAGGTAATGTGATGACTAAGGTCTCTAAGAGGTTGGCTAGAATGTTGGCATAGGACCCTACTAATGGATCACAATGGGAAGTGAGTGTGGGTTTGGGTAAAGGTGTGGATGATTTTGAGGGAATAGGCATTATAGGAGGGGGAATGGGTTAGACCACTAGTTTAGCAGGTGGTAATGTCTTAGGTTTTAATGGTATATGCTTGGGTAAAGGTTTGGTAGAAGAGCTAGCAATGGAAGGTGTTGTTATTTTAACTACCCTTTTAGAGGGTAGTGGGTTTTTGTCTAGATTACACCTTCTTAGGTAAAGGTGAGGTGGGAGTACGTGATGTAGAAGGGAAAGTAGACAGTGGAAGAGGAAGGGTTACCCATGGGGACAATATAGTTGTGGTGGAAGTGGTTGGTAGAGGTCAGGTGGAAGGTATGGTTTGAAGTCGTATAGGAAAAGTTGGGGTTATGGTAGATGGTGGAGGTATAGGTGGTAAGAAATGTATGAGTGAGAGAAAGGGTGTTCATTTTGCACGTAAATTGGATATAACTAAGGATCATGATGATGAGGTAGGTTTCTTAGCTTTTGATTGGCCTTGGGTACGAGGTTTCTTTGCCAAGGTTAATGGGTGAGGTCTTAGGATGGACAGAAGGGGTGAAGGTGATAAAGGTGCGGTAGGCGAGGCTAGTGTATGTGTCATAGAAGGTTGGGTCTTCCTTTTAGGTGGAGGAATAATTTTGGTGCTGGTTTGGAAAGATGTGGCTAAATCTAATTTGACATGTGAATGGGTAATACTTAACGTCGGCGTGACACCCAAGGTAGTGATGAGTCTAGATATGGATGAAAATATAGGTGTGAGTAGGTTCTTAGCCATAGGAATGGTTTTAGTTGTGGGTAAAGGTTCGAATATTGGTAAAAGTGACAAGGAAGAAACCATTTCGATAGGCATGATAAGGGTTGATTTGGTTGGAGTAAATACCTTTGGATAGATTGTTGAGGTATCTGTAGGAAAAAAAATTATTTGAGTTGAAAAAGGGAGCCAAAGGCATCCCCAAAGCATGGAATTATCAACGTAATCTAGGTGATTGGCCATTCGTGAAAACAAGACTGTTGTAAAAGGAGATGCAGCTGGTTTGGTGGCAATCCCTGTAAAATATGTCAGTGAAACAAGGAATTTGTTAACCTCAGACTCTCTGGGTAAAAGAGCCGAGACTAGGTAAATGGGATCTTGGAATGCTGATGGATGATTGTCCCCAATAGGTAGTGGCATATCTAAATGATCTCCCATAGGTAGGAGAGATGGCAGATGGGGTGAGATATATTTCTCTTTTGGTGGAGGAGAAAGCGATGAGGATTCTCCTACGAGTAGGAGAGTTAATACCGTTGATTTTTCGGTAGGTTACGAGGTAGATGGTGAAACAACATCACCATAAATCATGGAATCCTCTGTGAGTGAAATGGGAGTCGAAGGGGAATCCTCTGAGGGTGAAGGAGTGGAAGAGGTATGCTCCTCCATGGGTAGAGGAGCTCATGCCAGAATTTCCTCCATAGATGAAATAGGTGAAAATTGAGGAATGACCAGTATGATATTGAAAACATCGTGGACCTCATGGACACTGTTGTTGTTGGTTGAAATTTCACCATTTTGATTAGATGATGGTGTGTGGTTAGGGAACGAATTCTTAAAGATATGTAAGTTTTGATTTTCCGGTGCGTTCGAGTTGTCCAGGATGAGATCTCCATTATCTAACATTTCCCAGACAATGTTCTTAAAAGTTATGCAATTACCGTCACTATGGCCTTTGATGCGATGATAATTACAGTAGTCATGTTCATTATCCCATGTAGGCATACGAAGAGTGGTATCAAAACTATTATGAGGTTTTATGAGGGGTAGCACAATGGCTCCGGCTTTAAGAAGATTTTCCAAGATTGAAGAATAGGGCTCTCTAATTGGAGTGTACTTTCATTTTTCCCAACGAAATTGAAAATTCTAAATAGGGGAAAGATTGGAGGAAGGTCTGACTTGATTAGATGGATGAGATGGACCAGATTTGATAACTACCACATTGGAAGATCCTTTGGATTTTGAATAATTGTTTTGGGGTTTTGAAGACGAAGAAGAATCATTTGATTTGAATGTGGAGTTCTTATTTCACAATTGGGTTTTATTTTCTTTGATGGTAGGAATTTCCAGCTTTCACGCCATGGTAAATGCTTTGTCAAAGGTAAAGAAGGTTTGTACCTACAAATGTTGTGAGATGTGTCTAGAACAAGCTCTAGTGAACAAATCTATAAGTTTAGCTTGAGGTAACTAGAATGTTAATTGGTTTATAAGACTTCGCCAGTGAGTAACAAAATCTGCGATAGATTCATTATCATACTGTCATGTCAAATATAGTTCGGTCATGGTGAATTTTTTGACTACATTGATTGAGAAGTGGTCTAGGAATACTTGAGCCACTTGGTTAAATGAGTAGATGGAATTTCTAGGTAAACCATTTTACCAATCTAAGGCAAGTCCTATCAGGGACATGGGGAATGTTCATAGGAGTAAAGCATCGTCATGGGAAATTAGATAGCAATAATGTTTGAATGACCACAAGTGTTGTTACGGGTCTTCTTTACTGTTGAAATGGTTGAACTTGGCCATTTCCCAATGCACATGGTATGGGAGAATAGGAATAGATGGATGAATAGTCTCATTACATATTTCGTCATAAGTTTAAGGGTAACGAGAGCTGAAAACTGATGTTTATAGTGTCTGCATGTTTTTCATCATCATTCTATTGAGGTCATTGGTGGGTTGTGATGAATGGGCACCCCCTGCAGTAAAGGGAGGTTGATGATGGGTGTATGATGTGGATGGCATCCTGGTACATGGGGGTGCCTAATATGAAAATTGTGAAGGGGGATATATACAAGTAGAAGATACCTTGAATAAGTGATAGACAAGATTGGGGGTTGTTGGTGATGTGTGTAAATAGGTGGGGTAGTCTTAATGACTCTCATGGTAATTGGTGGTAGAGGATGTGGGATGAAAAGGATGAGGTTTTGGAAGGGTGTGTGGGTTTCTGACACCATGGATGGTTGTGATGCAACTGGTACATAGCAGGTAAAGGGGTCAGTTGGGGCCATGCTTAAGACGGTTGGTGAAGGGATGTTCAACACCACGAGTGTGATAGATGTCATTAGTGTAGCAGTTATAGCAGAGGTGGGACCTAGTTGAGAGACCATAGGGGGTAAGTGGATGAGGGTAGTGCCAAGCTAGTGGTAGCTAACGTGGAAGTGGGGACGAGGGTAGGAGGGATAGATACAGGCATGTCGTATACTAGTTTTCCTAAGGATTCTTGGGTAGATGAGTGGGCAAGATAGTATTATATGGCCACGGGATTCTGGTCAAGATTCTTACAAACTCCTCATTGCTGGTAGAAATGGTGATAGGTTGAGTTGGATCCATAGGTGACAGGATGGAAGGAGGAGATGGGCTATGTGGTAGTGGTTGACGACTAACATGAAATATAAGGGTGTTGGTTTGGTTTTGAGTCAACACCATGTGAATTAGCATGTATTAGGTTAATTGTATTTTGTAAATGACATAGAGAACATCAGAAATGGAAAAGAACATATACTGGTAGGTGGACTTGGTCAGTGTTTCAATTAAAAATCAAAATAGGGAAACTGACGTCAGTTAAGGTGACCAATGATAGTTAAAGGGGAATGATGAAATTTATAGTAATAGATATTAGTTACTATGGGAGAAGACTAGTTTGAGAAAATGAATCAGAACTGATGAGAATGAAATGGGGAAACTGTACTTGACAGTGATATAATAATGTTGGGAATATGATGATGTCCTGAGGACTACAAATAGAAAAGAAAATTTGATGAATTTTTTTTTTGGATAAAATAACCAAAAGAGATGGTAACCAACACCAATTAGGTAAACTGAAGATGGTTATATTGGAACCGATGACATTCTTTGGACTGACACCGGTTACTGTGAAATCTAAAGAAGTGAATAAAAATGATTTTTGTAAATTAAATTTGATGAAGAAACAACCCAGAAGACCTAAGGATGATAATATGAGGCCTTGACACACTTAGAAAAAGTCAGAATACTCCAACTATGATGGTGGAGTGTGAAAGGAAGAATAAAATGAAGAAACGTAATTCTCACAACTCAAAATGCAATTCAAGAAGAAAGCTAAGAAAAACACGTAATGCTATGAGTGAATTTTATATTACTTTAGCTTATGCTATTTGAAACTGACTTGTGAATTTAGAAAAGAGTTTTTTTGTTAGGAAGGCATCTTATGAAGAGGAAAATTCTAAAGGGGAGGTTTCAAGTTATGTTTTGGCGGGGGTGGTCCTTTCTCTAAGATAATGACTAGACAAAGAAACTAGTTGGGTGCCCATTATCAATCCTCTAATCATGTGATTGCTGACAAATTCTTCCAGGTAAGGTGTTGTTTAAGAAGATTTGTGAATTTTGCATTTGTGTAGTTTGGCAAAGAGAGAGAAAAGAGAAAGTACTTTCTACGATTCAATTATGTTAACCATCAGCTAGGCATAACTTCTAGCGTATAGGTTGCCCTCAGTTTTAGATGTCAGATAATAATGCAACATACAAGGATGAAATGTAACAAATTTTATAACCCAAATCAAAAATTATATTCAATGTAGCAATTGATGAATAGGTCAAGAATGTGCTCTTTCACTACTATGCAAATGCCAGAAGAAAGAAATGATCTGTTTTTAACACCAAATCATCAATGTCGTTTCGATAATTAGAACAAAAGAATGTTACCAAGGGAGAAGATTAAATGTGAATTTTTCAAAAAGATAAATAAACACACAAGATTTCCCTATATGAATAAAAATAAAAGAACCCAAGAGAGTTTCCCATTGTGCATGCCAAAACGTTTCACCAGTAAGTTGCCTACGTATGAGCAAAACAGATAAGGTAAAGGTGAGGAGGAATACTTGTGAAATGAAGGTGGAAGGTAGAGTGCACGTGTTCTGATTTCCTGATCCAGTGCTAATTGTGAAAACTTCCTTTTTACTAGGATGAACTACCTGTGAATGTAAAACAAGACCACAAGAAGAATATTAAACAACATATATATGTGGACTGCATAGTGTATGCTAGATCCAGGAAGTGTGATACTCCCTAGATGGTTGTGAATCCACTGTTTAATACAATTTTAATTCAATACATAATGTAAAAAAATAACATCCTACTGTAGTTGATATGATTTAGGTATCTCATTCAAAAATAATAAGAAACTATAATCTAACAGGTGAGGTTATGATTAGATCTAGAGGTTCGGTAGGTAGCCAAGGTGACTAGAACAGGTTAGGATTAGGTTTTGGGTGGTTTTGGGTTATTCAAGTGAATTTTATGAGGTTGTTGTTACAAGAAAGATTACCAAATACAGAGATCGACGTCGGTCGGGTATGACCAATGTCAATTGATAGGGAAACTAACAACTATTTAGGTTAACCAACGTCAATAGAGGCAAAATGGTAACAACTCAATAAAATTTGGTTTTGGGATATTCTCTGTGATTACATAGAGAATGGAAGAATGATGGTTAGGTTGCCAAAAAAATTGAGAATGCTCAAAGATCCCTGGGATTAGATGTGAGGAGCTAAAAGGTTATAGTTGATCAAATGGGTGGATGAGCAAGAAGATGAGGATGATAGGATACAAAGGAGAATAGGATTTAAAGGAGAAAGTTAAAGAAATTATGATCTAAATAAGTATGGAATGATGCAAATCAAAATCCACTTACTTATATTTATAGACCTGGTGGTTGGATGAAGGTGATGGTTGATCTGTGAAACTAGTGATCAGTTTCACGGCATTACTTCCTAAAATTCTACCGTGACTGCCAATGTCTTCATATCAGTCTTGGTGTCAGCTAGGGTGTGTCTGGATGTGTGAGAGTGCTCTGGTTCGTGCTTCCATGTAGATATCTCTCTATCCACAATTAAATGATTCTTCCAACCCCTGGAACAAGGTTACCAAAGTGAATATATGGTAACCGACGACGGTTTAGGTTAACCGGCATTAGTTTAGGGTTAAATGACATTGATTACAGTGGAAAATCCTAGGTTTGCCAAAATAGCAGATCTTGGCTATCTATTAGTGTGAAATCATAGCACTCCTGAATGGCCCAGGTGTGAAGTGGGGCATTCAGTGTGATTGCACAATATGGGACTATCTCTCAAGTTGTGGGACTTACAAAACTTGAGATGGACCTCTGGAGAAAGAATGTTCTTACTTCCTAATCTATCTACCACAAGCTACTCCAGTGCAGGCATAACCTATTCTATCCTAATCCAACCATTCCAAGGGGACAAAGAGAGTGAGAGAGAGGGTGAAAGAACCTACACTAAGTATTGATACACCAGAAAAGGAAGTGGTTGAATCATAGACCCGACCACCTGAAGTGTACAGAGGTGAGAAAAGGAGAGGGCAGACAGAATGCACCATGGACCAAAGATAGATTTCACATAGACACCACTTCAAAACCCATTAAACACATCTCCTAAGACCTATAACGAACATAAGAATATGAACAGTATACCTTGCAACGATGAGAGGTAAGAAGAGACAACAAAATAAGCCAAGGATGGACAGATGCATCACAAAACAGATTTTATTACTCCAAAATGTTACATAGTACATCATCAGTGGGAAAGAGGAAAGAAAATTCCATTACAGAGCCATGGGAGGAGGCTTAGACTATATTTTCTACTTTAAGCAAGAAAGAGTGAGGGGGACAAAGGAGAAACAACGACCTACCCTTTGAATATTCCCCTTCATTACAATATATAGGAAGAATAAGAGAGAAATGAGAGAAGAATTAGAATCCTACTTCAACCAACTAGAGATAAGCATTGAATCCTACTTTGAAATATCAACCACTATCAATCAATGTCTTTCTCAAATACACCCCAAATTTGTTATGTTTGGTTCCCCGGAAGATCAAATTGAATTAGATATGGTAGTTAGAGAAATCGAGGTTTGTATTAATGGCTTGGAAGACGTTTTCCCATTTTTCACCCACCAGATCCTATTAAGAATGATATTTTATGTTTCCATGGCGTAGAGGGTATTGAGACGTTTCCAAAAAGTCTTCTCCCACCCAAATCTAATTCTCCAGTCAAAATATATGGCCATTTAAATATTTGAATCGTAGCAGTGCAATATTTTAAAGAGTTTGTCCAAACATGGTCCATGTGGCAGCCTCCGAATGCTCCTTGGGCTTCTTTGCATTTTTCCTGAGTCTCTTTTCTTGGAAAGGCTAAAAGTCTAACCTTGGACATGTGGCAACCTAAAACTTGTTTGGAAACCCACCCCAAATTTTACCTATGAAAGAGCATCGTGTTGACACTTGGCTCCCTCCGTTGGCCTACCTATACCTTGACTATTCAACCCCTGACACTGTCCCTTTTTAGACTCTAAGAAACGTGGAAGGCTCGTACTCATTTGAAAACTAGCTCAAGATTTTCCCTTTAAAGGAGCATCATGTTGACACTTGGCACCTTCCACCTGCACTCTATACTTAGTCTATTTGGGCACGCTCTCCTTTTTTACCTCTGTTGACCATTTGCTACGTGGAAGGTTGGTGCAAGTTTCAGTCTCTGGCCTAGATCCCGCTTTTGAATGTGCATCGTTAAGACACTTGGAACCATCCACTAAGTCAAAGACTTTTCAACGGTTGGTGCAACTTTTTGGGGCTCTAGATGCATGGAAACTTAGTGCTCGTTTGGGTCTACCCCTTTGGATTTAATCTTTAGAGGTGCATCATTTGGACACTTGGCTCCCTCTATTGTCTCCTCCATACTTAGTCATTTTTTGGCCCATTCTAAACCATTTGCGAAGCCAAAAGACTTTGAATCTTCTCTATTTCTTTTCCTTTGAGCCTCTGGTTCTTTTGACACTGTTCAACCTCCTACCCTAGCTCTGTTATTCCATTTATGAGCCCGCCTATAATCTATTTTCTGGATTTGATGCACGGGTTCGCTCGACAAAGCCAAATCTTAAATTTATTCTTGCACGTGGTCGTTTGATCTTTCGTAGGCCTTTCCACTCCATTGTAGAGTTCCTCTATTGCCTAATTATAGGATTTAAACATGAATTCTTTGGCTTCTTCTTGTGTGGGGTCGTCGCCGATCAATTTTTCTGGGGGTAAAAATATGGATAACAATTTGGTGAGTTACAGGGGTATCTACCTGCTAGATGAGAGGACCTGTTGCCTTGAAGCATCCATTGGGTATGGATTCATAATTAATGGCCTGGTACTAACCCTTCTTTTAAAATGGACTCTCCGATTAACCACTTTTCACTTTTTCCTAACCCTAAGCCTTCCTGTACGTCCGCACTCTCAATTTTCACAAGAGATCTTGAAACAAGGCTTCTAAGAGTAGAAAATTGTTTTGACCCAGGGCTTTTTTCTGTCCCTGAATGGGTTGTCTTGAAAATGTTCTTTAGTTTCTCTGCATTTGTTTTATTTTTAAACTTGTAATTATTACAGGAAACTATGAGTCTTCTGCCATGAATAATGAAGGGCCTAGCCTCAGTAACTATGGAGCAATACGAACAAAACTTATGTACAAATAAAAAATCATACATGCCTCAAATGAGACATGCAGAGTGTGCACAAGCACTTCTACTGCTGGAAACAAAGTCTACTCCTACTTCTAAACTAACCAAAGAGAAAAGGCGCTAAAATAAGTCTGTTATAGGTAGGGAGAAGTAGCTTCCCTTTCTCAAGAGAGGTAGCCATGCAAATGATTTGACACTAAATATGGCTGCCTATATGAGTGAAAAACTAACTTTAAGTCGATCCTTCACCCATATCATCAAGGTATCAACATTAATGGAAAATACCTCCTTAAGCTGATTTGCATTAGACTCCTAGAGATTTTGATGGTGACCATTGGTGCTTTAATACTCATCCTCATGCCTTAAAGTAGGCATGACTGGTTTTGGCTTTTCCCTTAGCTCTAATGAAGCCAAATATCTTATTGGGAAATGTATGGTCCTTTGCATCTGCCTATGGTTCTGAAATATAACTCCAAGAATGGATCCTTCTTGTTGACCCTCATGGATGGATGGTGTGGGAGGAATGATAGCCTCGTACTCTTTCTTTTCCTCTATAGTAGGTGTGACTTTTGGAAGATCAAAATCTTCCAACTTTGATTCAGGAGGCATGTTGTAAACTATAGGTTGTGCTTGCACGCTCTCTTCCATGGCAGCAGGCTCTTGTGATTGAAGAATAAATGATGGGGGAGAAAAGATTACAATTTCAACTAGCTCCCTCTTATCAAAACATTCTTTTGAGTCTGGTAGGAAAAAAAATCTTTATTGTTTTGTTGTAATAAGGTATCTCCCTTTTGCATGGTGATCTTAAAATCTTCGTTATCTTCATCATATGAAGCTTCATCTTCAAACATGAAGCTAATGAGTTCAAAATCCTCCAAAAGATCATACTTTTGGAGACGTTAAATGGAATAGGGGGCTGTATTTTCTTGTGCAACCGGCTCATGATTTAGTGCCTCTGAATTTGTCTTGGTCACCTCCATATGCTCCTTTTTAACTTGGCTCGGAGCTGGTTGTTCTTCTTCCTTGTGATGCCTGCTTCAACTACCACTTGAGACCAAAGAAACAAATTAGGAAAATTATGGAATAATTTTTTTTTATAGGAAGAGTCTACAACCAAGTTGCAAGACACTAGTTTGAAACTAAATAGGTTCCAGAACAAAATTTTGATTAACCAAACATAATATTTTCATTTTTATCTTATAACAAGTTTACTAGGTTCCAATTTGGAGGTTACAAGTTTTATTAAGGTTCAGGGAGAAATTTATCGCTAGGCTGCTCTATATCAAGCCCTAAACTTCAACTAGATTTTTCACATAGCTAGATTTATCAAAACTTTCCTAAAATATACTCATTGGATAGGAAATTTCCTCACCTTTCCAACCATATAAATAAGTCCTCCTAACTCCTTGTAAAACTCAAGTTATGGCCGGGCGGAGTTTTAGGGGAAAATTTTCCCTTAGAGGTCCGCGGGGTTAGGGAGAAAATTGGGAAAATTTTCCCAAATGCCACATGTCGTCACATGATTGGTGTGGGCGAGTGGGTCGCGGGGAAAAAATTTGAAATTTTTTCCAAAATCAAAGTCTCAATTTTCCAAAGGAAAATTTTCCTCCATGCCTCCGCACTTGCTCAAACGGCCACGTGGCACTTTGTGATTGGCCGCGGGCCGACGGAGGAAAAAGTGAATTTTTTCCAAAAGGGGAAAAAGTTAAGTTTTCATTTCTAAATCCACAGACCCTCCCTGCCACGTGTCAACACGTGATTGGTTGGGGGCCGTAGGGTTGCGGGAAAATTTGGGAAAATTTTCCCAAGGCAAAATTTTTCAAAAAGTTAAGTTTTATTAAGGGTCTGCCCCTCCAAAGTGCCACGTGGCAAATTATGATAGGATGAGAGGGTGGCAGGGCCACGGAACTTTTTGAGAAATTTTTCTAATGCTCAAAATTTAAATTTTTCTAAGGTCGAATTATTTCATTTTTGGTTTGGGATGGCCGTTTTGAAGTAAAACTTCAAACGGCCATAAATTTTGATAGGAAGCTCCATTTTAGGCAAACAAGGACTTTCCGGAAAGCTCTCAGAGTCCTCTTTGCAAAAAAATCATCAATTTTAGAATTTGGTGAAGTTTTGAGGGTCAATTTTAAGAAATCGATCTGCAGGGTTTATAATTTTAAAACTGGCAATTTTCAACTTATAAGATTTGATTCAATTTTGATATTTCTTCTTCTGAGCATGTAAATTGAGCATTGGGAAATGGTCTTGGGTAATTTTAATTATATTTTCAAGATCCAATTTGGATATTGGGTTGCATTTGGTAAATTTTATGTTTTTTTTTTTACAATAAGTTGGATTGTGAAGTTAAAATTGGATTTGATAGAGTTTTTGAGATATTGTCTTAAATATGAAGTTCAATGTGGGTTCAATAGGACCTAATACATCTATAACACTTTGTTTCCTTTCTCAATTTTAACTAAAAATCTAAACTGTACATTTTTTATGGAATTCATTGCCAGAATTAAAGAAAGAAACAGAGATCATTTGCTAACAAGTTTATTAACCAATTTGCATCTTCCAAATATGGGGAGGTAATTAAAATCTTATCTAAGACATTCAATTGATTCGAACAATTAATTGACAATTCATATGCAAAGTTTAAAATATAGTTTTGATTTCAAACACAGTACATTTACTGGCAATGCTATTTCTTAATCTCTTTCAAAACAGAGTTTTCATTTCACAACAGCAACTCGGATCTAATACAACAATGAAATTTTGAGAAAGGAATGTAATTCTTTATTTGATTTCCAACAATAATTCAACAGTTTATCTCTTTCTTTGAATTTCAAGTTACAATGCACAATACATATTTCTTTCTTTCACATTATTCTCATAACACAGTATGGAATAATAATTCTTTACAATTCACTTATCACTTTCAACCTTTTAATTTCAATACAAGATGTCTTCTCATTACAATTAACAATACAAATCATCCACTTCAAAGTGGGAAGGTTACAATGAACTTGTAAAAAGGAAAATATTGTCAAACTGATTTCTCCAAGCTCCAAATAGAAACAGGCTAATTTCTTCATCTTTTATCTTTTAATCACAACAAGGAAGGGGGAAAGGCAACACTCTCCACCCAACCAAGATATCCAATGGGAAAATAGAAGCCATCTTTCCCCATTGGCCCCCGAGCCCCAACCATATTGAAATGGAGCATGATAATTCAACTCATGGCAACATGGACTTCTTTCACATGCAAGCAACACTCATGTATCACAAAAATCAAAGAAAAACACAAATCAAAACAAGGCAGCAGTTCTCAACTGCATTAGCAAATAGTCATACAATCACAAAGGCTTGAGCAAGCAAGCCAAACAAGAGCAAGAACTATGGAGGTCTCTGTTAGGAATTAGTATTCACATGGTTGTTAGTTTATTATTATTGGTTAGTATGTTTATTGATATATTGTTATAACAAATGTATAACAATATATTAGTACCGGTAAGTTATTGTTTTGTATACTTCCTATTTTATAGGAAGTTGTTCAACAACATTCCTGGCTATATAATAGCCATTGTATTAGCATGATTTGAAAAAGAAGAAATCTGAGAATTATCATTGTGTAAATCTGATATTGTGCTATTATTTGGCATCAGAGTGACTGTTCTGTAATGGAAGATTAATTTGATTACAAGGGCAATTATAATTTTTTAGTTGCCCTGTTGTATGGAGCTCATTTACTGATATATCCATATGAATTAGTATATACTAGTTCTATATGATTTGTTTTAAAAAAGGCTTAGATAGAGACCATCTGTACGTGTACATCTGTCACGCTCTTGAAGCACTTGAAGGCGACGTGAAAAAGCAAAGAGAGGGCTTTGTATAGATCTGTGAATTATATGTCAGGTGAAGCATCACCAAGAAGCACGTTCACGAATCTTAATCTTTCTCTCTACACATATTTCAGTCAGAGCAGTGGTTTGGCTTGATTTTTATTGATCTCTATCCAGATTGCATTCTCATCTAGATCACAGTGTTTGCTGACAGGAGACAGAAGGGCCTTCACACAGATTTCAAAAACAAAGTGGCCAATTCAATTGCGCATTAGTATTGAAAATTATCAACTCATCTTCTTTGCATCGCCATCGTTGTCAAGCATTTTTGCATTGGATTCTCCATCGTTGTTCTGGCTATCACCATCTATTTTAATCTTTTCAGGCCTTTGGATCATGTCCTCCATCATGTGATAGTCTTTGGTGATCAGTTATGCACCTGCCCAGTTTTGATAAGAGGTTTCACATATTTGTGGTATTCCATAGATGCAGATCTAGTTTGTCCTATTCAATGGACATTGCATGCAAGTCAGTCACCGAATTATTTCCTGTAGTTGACGTGGAATCCAACCTTCTTTATATACATGCTTCTACTGCGTCTGAGGACCTGTGTCCCATGACATCAATCTGTAATTAGATTGGTATAGCCGAGGATAAAAATACTACGCCTTGTGCCAACGGGTCAATGGTATTAGTGATCTATTTTTAGTCATTCCATATTCATGTAAAACGGATTCATCCACCTCATTAGTAAGTCATTTTATGAATTTTTAAGTAGTCAGTTTATTGTTCCATTATTTAGTAGTTGTGAAAGGGTCTTTGTTATTTTGGTAATGTCCTCTTAAATTCCAGTAAAAAATAAAAGTTGAGTCATTCAAATTGATAAGTATTGTTTTTGAAAGTTAGATGTCAATGTCCAAGAGTCTTGTATAAGTGTCAAAGCAATAATGGTGTAAAAATTCATGTCATTAACAGTATAAGTGTCTTATATAGCACCATTAGTGTGTTTTTCGTAAAGTGTCATGATATGTATATATGATAAAATAGTCATTTTTGTGTCTATTTTCAAAAAATCAAGAGTCAATTTTTGTTTAGTCGTCAAAAGTTCATTGTGGGTCATTACTATTGTAAAAAGTGTCGTCTTCCAAAGTTCAAAAAATGAAAAAAAAATTGCCCGCATTTCAATTTTGGACGCATTTTCGCTTGTACGCGACGTCCAAATTATTGAAGGTATTTTGAGCTTCATGATCACATCTGGCTGAACTAGCATCATAAAAATGGAGGAAGGAGGCATCGGAGGAAGGAGGTCGAACAACGACCTCTCGTCAGTCACCAACGACAAGGCTGCGCAGAAGCTGTGGTGGCATATATATGGTGTGAGTATATGATTTTCAATGTGGATTCCATTTTCTCAGTGTGCTTCAGTTTGCAGTGTTCCTGTTGCTTTAAGTGGTGTGATTTATTGTTAATACTGGAAAAGAATTCTATAAGAGAGCAGAAAACTATGGAGATCCTCTGACTGCAGAGATCCTCTGACTGCCATACTTTGTTGGAATATGATCGGTCAATGAATACGTTCATTGGCATTGGTGATCATGTGCAGCAAGATCCAGTTAGTATGATACAACACAATACATTATCCCCTTTCTGATTTCTTATTTGGAATTTCACATTGTGGGGGGGGGGGAATACATACCAATGTTTCATTCCCATTCTGCACCCAAAATGACTTAGTCACGGAAAGCTTCCAGTGGCAGTGGCAGTTTTCTATGCTATTCGAGATCGAGTGGCAGCGATCAATGACAAAGACTACAATTAATACCATTATGATTCTTATAGGAAGTAATGTGAATTTTTTTCAGTATATCTTCTATTGTGCAGTTTTGAGATATGCATGTTGTGTTTCCTACATAATTCCCTGATGTATAAGCATAGTGGTGAACAGTAGCACCAGAGTAAGTCAGCTCATGAATCTTGAAAGGGTTTGTGGGAGGATCCAGAAAACCACATGAGGTCGACAGTTGATGAGGTTCCTGTCGCGTCAAGGTTTGTGGTAAGCCTGTTTAAAACCATGGAAGGAGCGAGCCTTTCTTTTGGATCAAGGTCATGAGTCACAGAATTGGACATGCCACAGGGGTGAGCATACTATAGAAGAGCGTGTGGATGTTTTTCTACCATGTTCACACTAAGGGGGGGAATGTTAGGAATTAGTATTCACATGGTTGTTAGTTTATTATTATTGGTTAGTATGTTTTTTGATATATTGTTATAAAAAATGTATAACAATATATTAGTACGGGTAAGTTATTGTTTTGTATACTTCCTATTTTATAGGAAGTTGTTCAACAACATTCCTGGCTATATAATAGCCATTGTATTAGCATGATTTGAAAAAGAAGAAATCTGAGAATTATCATTGTGTAAATCTGATACTGTGCTATTAGTCTCCTTATGCCTCCCATGTTGAAATTGGACATCCACCTACAACAACCACCAAGAACATAACCATACCATAAACCTTATCCCTCCTCAACCCCTCCTTATCCCTCCTCCAAATTTATCCCTTATACCTCCCCTAAAGTAAGAAATGCATGCATATTCTTTTCCTAGGTGGATTCCAACCAATACTCCCTCCTCAAGACAAGTGCCAATGGAAAATCCCTTATCCCTCCTCTGATTAACCTCATAGTCTTCTCTCCACACCATGTCCTAAGCATTCTACCCATCCCTCTAAGAATTGCAGACACAATACATTCAAAAATTCATGCTAAAAGAGGTAAAAAAAACAATTTTAAAAGAGTGAGAGCTTACCTCTCCATAATGGAGACTTATTTCCAAAACAGCAGTTCTTTGATGCTCAAAACACAGTCCCAAAATAGCAATGTATAAGCATGTGAATCAATCCAAGCTCTTCCACAAAGCAAGCTCCAAAGGAAAGAGAAAAATTTGGCCCAAGAGTGAAATCTCCAACCTTCAACAACAACCTCAAAATGAGGAGGAATTCCAATTTTTAAAGGAGAGGGTGGAAGAGGATGATGTGGATTCCAAGTGGGATGCCACATCATTTTTCTTCCTTCCCCAAGAGTGCAATCCACGTCAACAACAAATCACCATTAATGAAAAAATGACAAAATCACTTACACACACAATAGCCCATACCCCAAAAGGGAATGCATTTAAAATTTGTAAGACAAGTGCAATCACTTCTTACAATAAATCAAGTAAAAATTCAATAAAATAATCTGATTTTGACTCCAAATTAATAAACATGGTTGGTGGAGGTTTTTGAGAGGTGTGGGACAAGTTTAACTTGTCCCACAAGCCTCCAATTTAGGCTCCCAAGACCAAATCCGAGTTTCAAAGAGGATGGTGTGTTCTACACTCCAAAATATGCCTTACACAATCTATCATTTTACTTACACAACTTTTACATCCTCTTAAAATTTCTTACACATGCATTTATATTTATGACATTTATTTATTACATGTTTTGACATAAAGATTTATTTATCTATCATATGGTTATTAATTTTATATATATATATATATATATATATATATATATATGAGTCAATTTTCATTTTCAACCAAGACAAAAACTTTTAATTTATATTCCACATATATATATATATATATATATATATATATATATATATATATATATATATATATATATATATATATGAGTCAATTTTCATTTTCAACCAAGACAAAAACTTTTAATTTATATTCCACATCCCAATTAATTTAATTGAAATTTAACTATAAGATTCACATTATACTATCACATTAAAATAATTAAACTAAAGAGCACATTACAAATAAAATACATACAACAATCATTTTTAAAAAGGGACACAACAAATAAAGCAAACACATACCCCATGGGAAATCCTAACAAAACACAACATACAACTCAAACACAGTTGCCATGGTGACCTTTTTGATTTCACACTGAATTCCAATAAGGTTAGTCTCCAGTCCCCCAGCATTGTTGTGATTTTAACCTGCAAAATGTAAAATACCTCATTCGGCCTTGTGGCCATATCAGAACATCCAAATGATATATAAACATTAAATCCAATTCACAACAATATTAGGATTTTAACAATTTATCAATTAAATTCAATTTGCAACTATATCATCATCAAATAGATGTCTACAGTAGATTTATTCATAATATCAATGTCACATGTTTACAATCAACATCAATAACCTTTCCATGTCAACTAGTATATCATCATCCACATAATAATAAAAATGTCTCAATGATCCTCAAGCATAATAACTGAATCTAGATCAATATTAATCCATAGTCTAACATCTAACCATCATGCTAATCAAAACATAATAATGTCCATAATAATCCATGAGCTAGTATATACGCATCGTGCTACATCAAAATATAATAATATCCAAAATATGATCAATAGAGTCAGGATCAGTATCTAAATAGTGTCAAAGGGAAGTGGGCACTACATTCCTTCTCTTGTGAAGAACATGGAAGACTCATAACTTCCAACCTTGGTTCCAAAGATACGTTATGGGACATAGGTTGCTACTCTTGAATGCCCTCCTTCATGGTAGTAGGCTCATATACTTGGAAGATGGATGATGGAAGAGAAAATGATGTGATCTCCATAGGCTTTTCTCCATCAAAGCAATCCTCCAAGTCAAACAGATAATCTACCTCAGTGTTTTCCTATTGCATGTGCTCAACCTCCTCCATGGTGTCCTCCTAATCTAAAACTTTCTCACCATGGTTTCCCTCTTCCCCAAACATGAATTTTTAAATATCAAACTCTTCTTTAACATCAGAGCTCAAAGGGGATGAAGTGGGAGGTAGAAGTGAAGGTTCTTCTATAGCTTGCACCACACTTGAGGCCTCTGAAACTATATGGTCCTCCTCCTCTGCTAAAAATTCAACCTCAGCCACCTCTGGCTCTTCAACCTTGACCTCCTCTATTGGCTTGACCATTAAGGGGATCTTTGTAAACCCAAATTTAGCAGCCCAACTCCTTAGATTTTTTGTTATTTCTTTTCTATTGGGCTCCTCTTCTTGTTATCCTTGACTGGACTCATGAGTATCTTCCCAACATGGACTTGGGAAAGAAAGAGGAGTGACAGGTTGGAGTTCAACCAGCTCTGCAATTTTTTGTGGTGTGGAGTGAGGTGGAACTTCTTGTTTGTTTGGAGGGGATGACTATTTGGAAGCGAAAAGGAAAAAGAACGGAGATGAGATGGAAGATCAGGGGATGGAGAAGAGAAACTAACACTTGGGGCAGCAATTGAGGGGCTTGACTCTTTATCATGCTGAAATGATAAAGATTGAGGAAGAGAAAATGAAGAGCTAAGAGGTGGTGGACTTACCCATTGACAAGTTTGTCTCACACTTTTCTCATAAGCCATAATGTCCTCAATCCACTGTGTAAGTTGAGGCAGCACTTCAACCATGAAGCCAAGCTTCTCTTGAGGGTTGTAATGTCTTGGAAAAGGGCCTTCCCATGGACAATGTGTGTTGTAACCAATATTGAATGTATTCATTTGTGCTATGCCCCTTGAATGAACCATGTCTACCTCTATTTTTTATATTTTCTCCAATAAACCAGCATTCTCCACATAGTTGTCACCATTGTATGTGTCCCCTTGTTCTTGATAAGCTCCATGTCCAAACTGACTTTGACCCTGCTCATATAGGGAAGCATAATGGTTTTGGATCTAATTATAATGCTAATTTGGAGGAGTTGGGAAATGCATTGGAGGTGGATTTCATTCCTTTAAGTGTGAGTTCCATGAAGGGAATGAAGTCATGATTGCACAACCTCATGGAATGGGAGAAAATGAAAGAGATGGAAGAAGAAAATGGATGAAAATAAGTGGAAATGGATGGAAAAGGTCTGCAACTCAGAGAATGGGTTTTTAACCAGATGGAGTTGCCAAATGTGCTTACATGTGCCTCAAAAGGTTGAAACCCACCAAGAACACATATACTTAATGAAATGAAGTCGTAAGTTAACTCAGACCTGTCCCACCTAGCGTGCCAAAACTGTTAGTGCAGAATCGTAGCACCCCCAAATGGCTTGGGTGGGAAGTGGAGCATTTGGTGTGATTACACAACATGGGACCATCTCTCAAGTTGTGGAACTTGAAAAACTTGAGATGGACCTCCGAAGAAAGTTAGTTCTTGCTTCCTAATCTACCTGCCACAAGCTACTCCAATGCAGGCAAAACCTATTTTATCCTAATCTAACCATTCCAAGGGGACAGAGAGAGAGAGGGTCAAAGAGCCTACACTAAGTAGTGATACTCCAGAAAAGGAAGTGGTTGAATCACATACCCGACCGCCTGAAGTGGAGAGAGGTGAGCAGAGGAGAGGGTAAACAGAATGCACCACGGAATAGAGATAGATTTCACACAAACACCACTTTGAAACCCATTAAACACAGCTCCCAAGACCTTCAACGAACATAAGAATATGCATAGTAAACCCTGCAATGATGAGAGGTACGAAGAGACAACAAAATAAGCCAAGGATAGACAGATGCATCACGAAACAGATTTTATTGCTCCAAAATGTTAATTAGTACATCATCGGTGGGAAAGAGGAAATAAAATGCCATTACATAGCCATGGGAGGAGGCTTAGACTCCATGTTCTACCCTAAGGAATAAATAGATAGGGGGGCAGAGGAGAAACAATGACCAACCCTTTGAATATGCCCCTTCATTATAATATATAGGAAGAATAAGAGAGAGAAGAGAGAAGAATTAGAATCTTTCTTCAACCACCTAGAGATACGCATTGAATCCTAATTTGAAAGCTCAACCACTATCAATCAATGCCTTTCTCAAATCCACCCCAAATTTTTCATGTCTGGTTCCCCAGCGGATCAAATCAAATCAGATCTAGTAGTTAGAGAAATCGAGCTTTGTATTAATGGCCTAGAAGATGTTTTCCCATTTTTCACCCACCAAAGCCTGTTAAGAATGATATTTTATGTTTCCATGGTGTAGAGGGTGTCAATATGGCCATTTGAATATTTGGATCATGGGTGCGTAATATTTTAAAGATTTTTTCCATACAAGGTCCACATGGCGGCCTCTGCATGCTCCTTGGGCTTCTTTGTATTTTTCCTGAGTCTCTTTGCTTTGCAAGGCCAAAATTCTAACCCTAGACACATGGCATCCTGGCACTTGTTTAGAAACCCACCCCAAATTTTACCTATGAAATAGTTATGTGTTGACACTTGGCTCCTTCTGCTAGCCTACCTTTTCCTTGACTATTCAACCCCTGACTCTATCCCTTTTTGGACTCAGAGACACATGGAAGGCCCATGCTCATTTGAAAACCCACTCAAGAGTTTACCTTTGAAGGAGTGTCATGTTAACACTTGGCACCTTCCGCCTGCACTCTATACTTAGTCATTTTGGGCCCGCTCTCCTTTTTGACCTCTGTTAACCATTTTCTACGTGGAGGGCTCGCGCAAGTTTCAATCTCTGGCCTGGATCCTGCTTTTGAATATGTATCGTTAAGACACTTGGCACCCTCCGCTAAGTCAAAGACTTTTCAATGGCCGGTGCACATTTTTGGGGCTCTGGACATGTGGAATCTTGGCATTTGTTTGGGTCTACCCCTTTGGAATTAATCTTTGGAGGTGTGTTGTTTGGACACTCTACTCCCTCCACGGTCTCCTCCATACTTAGTCATTTCTTGGCCCGTTCTAAACCATTTGCGAAGCCTGAAGACTTTGAATCTTTTTCATTTATTTTCCTTTGAGACTCTAGTTCTTTTGACACTTCTTAGCCTCCTACCCTAACCCTACTATTCCATTTTTAAGCCCGCTTGTAATCTGTTTGCTGGATTTTAAGCACAGGTTTGCTCAACATAGCCATTTCTTGAATTTCTTCTTGCACAAGGTCATTTATCTTTCACAGGTCTTGCCACTCCATTGTAGATCTCCTCTATTGCCTACTTGTAGGATTTGAACGTGAATTCTCTAGCTTCTTCTTGTGCGGGGTCGTGGCTGATCAATTTTGTTGGGGGGAAAAATATGGATAACACTATCTTTTTACCAGTTCTTCCCATTGGTTCGGGTCTAAAATGGTATTTTCCGCGTAAGTGGGAATGTTGTTAGAGAAATAATAGGCATCTAGTGATAAGGTTAGACTAAGTATTAGTTAGTTATGGTAAGTAGTGATTGAGTACTAGTTAGAATGAACATGCTGAGAATAGGCCCATGATGAGGTGTTTAGGTGATTTGGCTAGGTGTTATGGTGAAATGAGGACATTAATTAAATTAATTAAAGTAATTAATTCAATTAATCATGTGCACTATGGGATATGAATATGTAAGGTATGGTTTATTTAATTAACGGGGCTATAAGGGTGGTATGACCTAGTTTTTGTTTCTACACCTGCAGCTAGAGGAAGAGTGTAGGGAAGAAAGTGTGTTATTCTCCAAACATTAACTACATCCTCAAGATCTTGCCACTATAGATGGACTTAGATCAAAATGTTGTGATTTTTGGATCTAAATGATTTTATTAAATATTTGACCCATATAGGAGTGATAAAGGGAAGGCACTCTTGTCCACACTCCACAGGTGTCACCACAATGTGAAGGCTTCCAAGTTAGGTCATCTGGAATAAAACACGATAGAGAATGAGATGGCTTCCAAGTTAGGTCATCTAGAAGTGAACGCGATAGAAATGGATAGCTTCCAGGTTAGGTCATTAGGAAGAAAATGTAGAATGAAAGAGGCAGCTTCCAAGTTGGGTCGTCTCGAAACGAATGCGGAATATAGAATAAATCCCAAGTTAGGTCATTTGGGAAAGAAGTGGTGAATGTAACTACATATTTAGGTCATATAGGAGACCACTTGTATATTTGAATGATATGATTTGATTTGAATGTTATGATTTTGATTGGTTGATTAATTTGTTTTGATTGGTTACTCATGGAGAGGTTTTTTGCTAATTGCCCCCAAGTTAGGTCATTAGGGTAAAGTTGTTAAAAATTGATGAGATGTCGCGTAAAAAAAAAATTAGTTTTTTTTTTCCACTAAGTTAGGTTATTAGGGGGAATTGATAAATTGTGGCATGTGATCATGTTTGGAGAATGTTAACCGATTGTTACCCCCAGATTAAGTCATTATGGGGGGATTACTGGTGAAATATCATGGTATAAATTGTGAGGAGTTGAATTCCTAATATTGGAATGCGTAAGGGTGATTATATGTGGGCCCCAATCATATGCCCCCCTTTCTGTGAAAGAGGGGGTGATGAAAAATAACAATCTCTAACCTGAAAGTAATGAGAAGAGGTTAAAATGCACGTGTAGTTGATACGAAACAACAGTGAAGGGATATAATGCATGTGAAACATGTGCAATATAGTGATATGTAGATTTCTAAAGAGAATTCTACAAATGGGGTGTAAATCAGAGTAAAAATGCTCAAGATATCAGTGAAATGGTGTAGTGTGTATTAGTCATGGTGATAAGTGCAAAATATAAGCCATAGTAAAGGTGGCATTTGAAATGTGATTATAAATAGTGAAGTAAAAAGGTAAATTATCACTTCATTTATCTTTTACACAAGTGCAAGAGTGTATACAGAGTGAGTAGAGATGTCTCAAGCGAGACCATTACATCCTAGCCAGTTTGATAGAGTGGTGATTGTTGTGTTGTCACATACTACTGCGGAGTTGGTAAGTGGATTATTTTTACAAAATTGTAGGGTGTACTAGGAATTTTAGTTGAATTTTTGAAAATTTAGTGTTTTTGAAGTTCTCGGCATTTGGGACCTGAAGAAGAGTGATGAGGGCACTAATGACCCCTAGGATTGGAGCGCTCATAACTGGGCACTAGTGTCCTACTCAGGGGCACCCCAATCCTCCATATGGCCGCCCTGGTCCATAAAGTTTTGATTTAATGGATAATGCTATGGAATGTGTTTCTCATATGTTGAATTGTTGTATTTGATTGTGGGAGGTGTGCGAAGGTCGTGTTTTTTGTTGTTTGGTGTTGTGTAGAGGAATATCCACTTGATGGATTTCCTTGGTGGTTGGCACTTGAGTACATTACTAGGATTGGGTTTTTCAGATGATGATGAGGGAGTTCCTTGGCGGTCATAATGTAGCACAGATGGGAGATGTGCCCCATAATATGCCCATGTTGACTACATTGTATGAGATATGGTGTGTAGACACATGCACATTTTGGTTACCCACAGGGGAGATGAAAGTGACGCTGGAGGACGCCTATTGCATAATACGATTTCCAGTTTTTAGAGAGAGTATGATTTATGGTAGTAGTGGCTATGGAGCATCAAATGCACTCAACTAGATGATTTTTTTAGGGGCTTGGGTACCTACAGAGGCCCATATCAATTTGAATGTAATATTATAGTCTAGGGTTTTGTGGTTGTGGAAATTCATCGCAGTTGTGATTGCATCATGTATAGCCATGAAACTAGGGGGTGTCAGTGTCTTGTATAATATGTACAACATATGTCAGCTGATAGAAGAGGATGGGATGAGATACACATGGGCATGGTATGTGTTGGCTCATTTATACAGGGACTTATATCTGTTTATGTAGGATGAGTATGGTGGGGGTATAGGGGCCACCACATTGCTACATGTATGGGCATATGAGCACATAGCTATGTTGAGACTAGTTGCAGGGCCACAAGGAGAGTGGGCTTGGCCTAAGATACATGTTCAATGTTTGGTTGATATCCATAGTAAGAAGATGGACACAGATAGTTTCATAGCCCTGATAGATAGGATGGGGTTGGAGTCTGTTATATAGAGGCCATATCGTGATTATGGGGGATAGCCTACAGATGCTACATATTTGTGATGTATTTGGAGAACCATGTGGCTAGAGGACAGCTTTCCAAGTTTGGTAGAGTTTTTTCAAGTAGAGAGAGTATCACAACAGTATTAGATGGTGCAAGACGTGCCCCCAAAGCCATGCATATGGTTACGAGTTGTCATGCCCCTTAGGAAGGTAGATGCTAGGCCAAAACCCATAGTAGATTAGTTAACACCACCAGGGACAGATGAGACACTGTGATAATGGTTGTAGATAAAGATGATGTAGGGTGTATGAAGAATTATTGAGTGTGGTGGGCATCACATTGGTGGGTATTTTTATATCTAGTATTCGCAGGTGCTATGGAATTTATTCCAAGAGGATTGAGTGAGGGAGGTGTCCCTAACCTTGTAGCAACAGTTATGGCAGAGTGTAAGTATGTGTGTAAGCTTTTAGTGTGACTAATGAATTGTGTATGTTGTTTTTCATGTGTGTAACTAACATGGGGTTATATGTTGAACATGTAGGAGATTCCTATTGGTTTTCGAGAGTAGACATGTCGACATGCACATTAACACAGAATGTGCCAAGTGATGTGTTATATGGAGGGATACTAGAGTTTCTAGACAATATTGCAGGTGACCATGCCCAATTTTTTTGAGCCAATGGCCATAGCAGCAGTGACATGTATTGTGTTGCTTGGCGAGAGGGACGAGGTACGTGAGGAGAATAAATGCACCCAAGAGGTAGTAGGTGGTGGTCCCTTGGCCTAGGATGTGTTCGCACAATATGTAGATTTTGCAATGTCAGTTCTTGAAGAAAAACATGGAGATTGCTATGTTGCACAGGTAGGTGGAGAATTTTTAGGGACGAAAATGCGGCGTCATGTCAGTGGTGATGCATCCAGTTCTATGGATCTCGTAGTACATGAGAGTGATAGTGATGATGAGGTTTGATAGTGATGATTTTATATGATGTAGGGGGCCTTGGCCCCTAGTAATGAAACATGTTTTTGGGATGATGGTTGTATGACCGATATATGTATGGACAGCTATTTTTGATATCTAGTAGATCTATGTTGAGATGTTTTTGGTATTTGCAATGTAATGGATATGGTATAGTTCTATGGTTGTTTTGCGAGTATGTGTATTATAATATATATGTTGAATATACATTAGTATGATGATATGAATAATGGTAGATGAAATATGCATGGTAAAAGAAAATGTGATAACTAATATAATGTAAGTGATGAGATGAATAAAATATATAGTGCGTAGGAAATGTAATTAAGATGATAGAATAAATGTGGAAATAGATAAATGTATTGTATGAATAGATCAGAACATAATGTAATGGTAAAATGAAAAGATGATGAAAATAGAGGGGGAGATTAATGATGCACCTAGTGTATGGATGAGTAGGCTCACGTAATAATACCCCTCAGCAGTCAAGTATGATCCATGTAAGAAAGAGTGCATCATCGGGAAAATATTGAGGTGCGCTAGATGAATGACGAAGCACGTGATGAAAGGTTCTTAGAACTAGACCCTCAACATTCATGTAAGAACCGTAAGAACACAAGTGCGTCAGTGGGTGGTAAGGTGATAGAAATCACCTACCAAAGACAGATGGCGGGTGGCAATAGAGACATGTGGAATGGATGGAGCATGAGTATATGGAATGAATGGGAGCTCATGTGTAGTGACAACAAAGTATGCAAGGAGTGGTAAAAAACCATGAGATGTAGCAGCATGAAGAAGTGGATAATTTGAA
The DNA here is from genome assembly GCA_019776745.2 of Taxus chinensis. Lineage (NCBI taxonomy): Eukaryota > Viridiplantae > Streptophyta > Pinopsida > Cupressales > Taxaceae > Taxus > Taxus chinensis. The sequence continues at coordinate 872,257,061 of CM034148.1, read as the reverse complement.
TGTAATGGATGCAATGAATGTGATGGTGGAAATGATGGATGAGGTCTAGAGCAAACGTGTGGTGGTGGATCAGGACAAACAAACTAAGTACCTGGTGGAGATGGCATAAGTGGGGTATGCCTATGTTGACAAGGTGAAGGAGATAATGAACCTTCATGAGAGGAAAAGGAGATGATGTCAAAATCCACTAGTTGTTGTATCTTATCATGTAAGTCAAGAAAATCACTGTGCCTATGGCCGTAAATGTGATGATAATTGCAATAGTGTTGGTCATAGTGACGTTGTGAGTTGTGTGGAGGGTAACTGAATCAACATCTCATTGATTAGTATGCCAAGCACATCATGTGGCCAAGCATGAGGAGAGAAGTAAAAATGTTCATGTGAATGGGGTGGAGTGATAGAAGTGGGATTCAGCTGTGGAGTGGCATGAGAGTGTAATGGAGGGGAAGAAGAGTATTGAGCTTACTTAGAAGGCACCTTAGAAAAGGGTGGTAGTTGTGGATGCTCAATGGACGATGAGGGGCGAGGAGAAACATGTGGAACTGGCGGAGAAACTTATGTGGGTACTGTTAGTGTAAAATCACAACACCCTCCCATATGAGTTATGGATATGCTTTTCTAAGGAAAATTAATTTGGTGTGATTGCACAACATTGAACTTTCCCAAAGTGTGGGAACTTTACAAATGGGGAAATCTCTCTAGAGAAGGTTGGTTCCTCTTCCTAAAATACCTACCATAAGCTATTCCAGTGTAGACAAACTAATCTAACCAAATCCAACTTCTAAGGAGACAAGGAGAGGAAGAAAACAAGGAAAAACAGAGCCTACACTACAACGGTGATACACTAGAGAAGGAAAGTGTTGATTATCTATCAAAACTACCATGGAACAAGAAGAGGTGAGCAATGGAAAGGATGGACAAGTGCATCACAGACCAAAGATGGATTTCACATAGAAAATGTTCCAAAACTCCATGAACACAGCTTTCAAACTTGCAATGAACATCCAAACATGCCCAAATACCTGCAATGAAGAGAGGCAAGAAGAAAACAACCAAAAAATGAGCAAGGATGGACAAATGCATCACAAAACACATTTTTTATTGCTCCAGAAGTTTTCACAGAACATCATTTCATGGGTAAGAGGAAAAAATGCCATTACAGAGTAGGGGAGGAGGTTCAAACTCCATTTTCAACCCTGGGGAAGAAGAGAAGGGAGAGGCAGAGAAGAAGGGATGAACAACCTTTTACAAATGAGCCAAAAGTTGCTTTTATCGCTCAAACAAAATGAAGGAAATGTGAAAAAATGTGGGCAAATCAATTTGACATCTCTAACCACTAATAAGATTCATTAAAATAGCAAGGGCATGCTCAAAAATCCATTTTTGATCCATTTGGCCATGCTGGAGAAGAAACAGATGCCATACTTCATCAATTTTGGTGGTTGGGGGTCAGTTTTGCATTTTTTCCCATGTTAGAGACATTTTCCCATTTTTCTCCCAAAAAAATCTATCAAAATTTAAAATTTAAGTTTCCATCATGTGGAGAATCTCACCATATTTCCAATGATACCAAAATCATGAAAATCTGAGTTGTGGTACGAAAGATATGTCCCTTTGAAGATTTAGGGAAAAAATGGAAAAATTAGGGAAAAACTCAGGTCGGTAGGCCAAATTTGACCTTTTTCCCCCTTTTTCAAATTGGGAAATTTTTCCAAAAAATCTCTGTGCCCCTACCACTCTGAGACATGTGGCACTTCCTGATTGATCTAGGTCTCAAAATCACATTCTTCCCATTTTGCCTGCAAGGGAAAATTTTTCCAAGGTCTTCTGCCGGTGAAATCCCCACCTTTGATGTGGACACATGGCACCCTGTGATTGTCTATGGAGATGCAACCCATTCTTTCCTTTTGAGAAATTTTAATAAACGCCAAAAAACTAGAAATCCCTCCAATGCCCGCTGCTCCACCTTGACACTTGGCGTCATTTCATTGGCTACGGGCCTTAAACAATTTTGTTTCCTTCAGGCTCACGAGATTGCAAATGACTTTTGTTCTTTTATCCCAAAAAGTGCTAAGTTCTCAATTTCTTCCTCTGATCCGCCATCCCAAGCCTCTTTTGCACAAAACGCTTCGAAGCTCCGCGGGCCCGCCTTAGGAAACTTTTCCCCTCCAAACTCCGCCAAGCCATAACTCAAAAAGTACAAGGAGTTAGGAGGACTTATTTACCTTTCTAGAAAGGGGAAAAAAATCCTATCTTATGAAGCCATACCCAAAAAAAAATGAGTGCCTGAAATGTGTAAAAATTTAACTGAGGCACAAAAAGGAATGAATGAGCTTGTTTTGGTTAACAATTTGGTGACTCTCGGGGGTCATCTACCTGCTAGATGAATGATTAGTGGCCTTTTGAAGCATCCATTGGGCATGGAGTCAAGCCTGATAAGCTGATTCTGATCTTAATTCTAAAATACTAACCTGTGAGTCACTTGGAAACCCACTGAAACTCGGAGTTGATCTTCACCAAAAGCCACTGAATGCACTACGCAAGAGCAACCAAAACAACACCAAAAAACTATGTACAAATTTGAAAATCATACATGCTCCAAATGGAACATGTAAAGTGTGTAAAAGCAATTCTTCTACTGGAAGAAAACCTACCTACACTACTCTAACTGGAAGCAAAGGTAAGCTAAACAAATCCTGGAACTGACAGGGAGAAATAGCTTCCCTTCCTCAAAAATGTTAGCCATGCATTTGATTTGGCACTGAACATGGCTGGTTGGATGAGTGGAAAATCAACAAGAAGCTAGTCTTCTACCCAAATTAGCAAGGTGTCAATTGAAAACAAATTAGATACCTCTTTTAGTTGCTCTGCATTTGGATTGAAGAGGTATGGCAGTTGATCCTTGGTACTTTACATAGCTCATCCTCATGCTTAGAAGCAAGCATGACTGGTTTTGGCTTCTCCCTTAGCTCCAATGAAGCCAAGTACCTGATAGGGCATAGTCTGATCCTTTGGATGTGCCCATTTCTCTGAAATTAAACTCCAAAAATGGAGTCTTCTTGTGGACCTTATTGGGTGGATGGCGTGGAAAAAATGATGAAGTTATCCTGCTCTTTCTCTTCTTCCTCCAATGAAGAACATGGAAGATTTAAATCTCCCAAACTTGATTTTAAAGAGATGCTATAAGATGCAGGCTGCTACAAATGAATGCTTTCCTCCATGGCAGCAGGTTCTTATGGTTGGAAGATGGATGATGAAGGAGAAAAAAATGTGATTTCAACTAGTTCCTCTCCATAATAACAGTCCTCCAAATCAAATAGATAATCTACCTCTTTGTTGTCCTACTGCAAATGCTCAATCTCCTCCATGGTGTTATTTTGATCTGTAACTTGATCACCATGGTTATCTGCATTCTCAAAGGTGAATTTTGAAAGATCAAACTCTTCTTCAACATCATAGCTTGAAGGGGATGAAGTAGAAGGAATAACTGAAGGTTCTTCTATAGTCTGTTTTGAGTTCAAAGCTCTTGGACCTGCATTTTTCTCCTCCACGGCTGGAATGTACTCCTCTTCTTTTGGATTTGGAGCATCTCCTCCTTCCTCTACTGCTTGAAGACCATCTTCCTCTTGATTTAACTCTTCCTCTAGCATGAAGTTTGTCAAATCAAACTCTTCAATCTGTTGCTCTAGAGGACAAGTTGGGACTACAAGATCTTCTTCAGAGCTCCTTTCCATGGCTGGTTGTGCAACTTGAATTGGGCTAGCATTTTCTTCAAGTAGAGTGCCAACATGGACACTACACTATGAGAAACTTGATGATTGATCTTCTTGCTTCTCTACTACTATAAAATCAGCCTTGGCCACCACTTGTTCCTCAACTCTAACCTCCTCTATAGGCTTAACCAGCAAGGGGATCTTTGTAAACCCAAATTTAGCAGCCCAACTCTTCATATTATCTATCATTTTTTTTGGGCTCCTCTTCTTTCTATTCTCCTTGACTGGATTCTTGATTATCTTCCCAACATGGACTTGGGAAAGTAAGAGGAGGGATATGTCAAGTTTTAACTGGTTTTGCAATTATTTTTGGTGGAGGGGAAGGTGGAACTTCTTGTTTGTTTAGAAGGGATGACTATTTAGAAGGGAAAAGGATAGAAGAATTGAGATGAGGTGGAAGGCTAGGGAATGGAGAAATGAAATCAACACTTGGGGTAGCATGGGCTGGATTTGGAATTTGGCATTCAAAATGAGATGGTGCTGCTTGAGGAATGGAAAGAGAAAAAAAGATGATGGTGTGGAACTTACCCATTGACAAGGTTTCTCAGCACCAAATTTATAGGGCCCTAACTCTATTTTCCATTATGCAAGATGGGGCAACATCTCCACCATGAAGTCTAGCTTTTCTTGAGGGCTATAGTGTCTTGGAAAAGGGCCAACCCATGGACAAGGTTCCCTGGAACCAATTTTGAATGCTTTCATTTGTGCTTTAGCCCTAGATTGAACCATGCTTTCCTCCATTTTTTGGATCTTCTCCAATAGACTAGCATCTTGCATTTGATTGTCTTCATTGTTTGCATACCCCTACTCTTGATATGTTTCATAACCAAACTGATTTTGGTATTGCTCATATGGGTAAGCATGATGATTTTGAAGTTTTTCAAAATGCTAATTTGAAGGAGTTGTAAAACACATTGGAGGTGGAATGTACTATTGTTGTAAATGCAAATTCCATGAGGGAAATGAAGTCATGATTGCACAACTTCATGGAATGAAAGAGGAATGAAGAGATGGAATGAAAAATGAAAGAAAATGAATGAAAATAAGGTCTACAACTTTAGAGATGGGTTGTCGATTAGATGGAGTCGCCAGATGTGTTTGTAATTGCCTCCAAAGGCTGAAATCTTCACAGGAACACAACAACCTACAAAAGATGAAGTGGAAGACCACTAAGGTCCCACCGGGCATGCCAAAACTGTTAGTGCAAAATCATAGCACCCCCAAATGAATTATGGATCTAATTTTCTAAAGTAAAGTCATTTGGTGTGATTGCACAACATTGATCTTTCCCAAAGTGTGGGACCTTTGCAAATGGGGAAAGCTCTCTAGAGAAGGTTGGTTCCTCTTCTTAAACTACCTGCCACAAGGTATTTTAGTGTAGGCAAGCTAATCTAACCTAATCTAACTTCCAAGGAGACAAGGAGAGGAAGAAAACAAGGAAAAATAGAGCCTACACTAAAATGGTGGTACACCAGAGAAGGAAAGTGTTGGTTATCTATCAAAAATATCATGGAACAAGAAGAGGTGAGTAATGGAAAGGATGGAGAAGTGCATCATAGACCAAAGATGGATTTCACACAGAAAATGTTCCAAAACTCCATGAACATAGCTCCAAAACCTGCAATGAACATCTAAACATGCACAAATACTTGCAATGAAGAGATGCAACAAGAAAACAACCAAAAAATGAGCAAGGATGGACAAAAACATCATAAAACACGTTAATTATTGCTCCAGAAGTTTGCACAAAAAATCAACTCATGGGAAAGAGGAAAAAATTCCATTATAGAGTAGGGGAGGAGGTTCAAACTCCATTTTTTGACCCTGGGGAAGAAAAGAAGGGAAAGGCAGATAAGAAGGATGAACAACCTTTTACAAATGAGCCAAAATTGGCTTTTTTCACTCAAAAAGAATGAAGGAAATGTGAAAAAATGTAGGTAAATTGATTTGACATCTCCAACCACCAACAATATTCATTAAAACAGTAAGGGCACCCTCATAAATCCATTTTTTGATGCATTCGTCCATGTTGGAGAAGAAACGGACACCATACTTCATCAATTTTGGTGGTTGGGGGTCGGTTCTACATTTTTCCCATGCCAGAGACATTTTTCCATTTTTCACCCACAAAACTCTATCAAAATTTAAAATTAAAGTGTCTATTGTGTGGATAATTTCACCATCTTTCCAATGATACCAAAATCATGAAAATCTGAGCTTTAGTGCGAAAGATATGCCCCTCTGAAGATTTTGGGCAAAAATGGCAAAATTAGGGCAAAAATCAGGTCGGTGGGCCAAATTTGACCTTTTTCCCTCTTTTTCAAATTGGGAAATTTTTCCAAAAAATCTTTGTGCCCCCGTCGCTTTGAGACACGTGGCACTTCCTAATTAGTCCAAGTCTCAAAATCACATTCTACCCATTTTTTCCGTAAGGGTAAATTTTTCCAAGGTCTTCCGCCAATGAAATCCCCACCATTGATGTGGACATGTGGCACCCTATGATTGGCCACAGAGATGTGGCCCATTCTTTCCTTTTGAGAAATTTGACCAAATGCCAAAAAACTAGAAATCCCTCTGACACCTGCTGCTCTGCCTTGACACGTGGCATCATTTCATTGGCTGCGGGCCTTAAACAATTTCATTTCCTTCGGGATCACAGGAGAGAAAATTACTTTTGCACTTTTAGCCCAAAAAGTGCTAAGTTCTCAATTTCTTCCTCCGCTCTGTTGGCCTGATCCTCTTTGGTACAAAACTCTCCCAAGCTCTACGGGCCCTCCTTGGGAAAATTTCCCCTCCAAACTCCGTCGAGTCATAACTCAAAAAATATGAGTTAGGAGGACTTCTTTACCTTTCTGGAAAGGGGAAGAAAAATCCTATCTTATGAAGCCATACCAAGAAAATTTTGAGTGCCTGAAATGTGTAAAAAATTGACTGAGGCACAAAAAGGAAGCTAGTTAACCCAAAATAAGAGGGAGCTTATTTTGGCTAATAGGTACAAATTCACGTGAGGATGAAATATTATCTCAAGATTGATAACCTTATAACACAATAGAATGAAGGACTCACAAATATTGTTTTTGAGCCTCTGTTAAAGTGGAGGAATAAGGCCACGACAAAAGATGAATTATTTTTCTAATTCAATAGGCTGGAAAATGAGTTGGCATATACAAGCATTGAATCGTAAGATATAATCCTTGACAGGTTTAGAGAAGCCTTGATGTAATTTCGGAAGGAGGTCATATGTAACCCTATGGCCGTTGTTAAGAATAAAGCGATGGAGGAAATCATCCTCCATGTCATAGAAAGTGCTAATGGACCCAGAGGGTAAGTGGGTGTACCATTGTAGTGCCTCATCATTAAGACTATAGCAGAAGGCCTTGAGCAACAAGCGATCATTAGATTAGTTTTCCATAAGTGTGCAATAATGGAGGATGTGAGCATAAGGGTCACTAGTACCATCGAAGCATGAAAAAGTAGGCATGAAAAATTATTTGGGGAAGCTGGAATTATGGATATTTTTAGGAACAAGATTGCCATGTAAAGAGTTGTTGTCAATAGAGGCATACTAGGCTCTACTTTCTAGAGTAAGGGTATGGACTTGAGATTGGAATTGTCCTACAGCATACATAAGGGATAAAATATATTGTGATGGGATAGTAGGATATGGTAATAAATAATTAAGTGGTTGAATTTTTCCATTATGAGTGATCATGGGAACGTTAAGAGGCGATAGAGTAGAGTTAGGTATTAAAGGTGCAGTGGAAGAAGAGAGTGTAGGTGCGATAGCATGACAAGTATCAACACACGCCTGAGTGGGTTTGGTAAACAAGGAAGAAACCTCAATAGGTGAAGATACAGGGGGAGAGTTAGAAGATGTGAGAATAAAATAAAAATAAACAATGGTGGGGGTGACTTGTGTGGAATAGTAGATACAAATTTAGGAGAGGATAAAAATGGAGCTTGAGAGTCACATGCAGTAGTATGCAAAGAAGGAGATCCATAGTGTTGATCAGTAGAAGGTGGGGTTCTAGAAATAATTTTATGGTCATCATAAGAATCAATAGGATCATCAATGTAATAAGAAGGAGAATGAAATCTTGAAGGGGATGTGTGGGGAGGACTATCGGAAGTGGTAAAAGACATAGGGGTAGTTATTGGAGTAGCTAGAGGGGAGGGATTAGGTACACCGGATTGTGAATAAATGCCAAATAAATAATCAATGATAGAGGGATCTAAAACATCGGGTGGAAAGTCAAAAGAAGGATAAGAAGGATCATATGCAATGGGATAGCGTGGTGTATAAGGAGTGAAAGCAACAATGTCATCAACAAGGCATATGCCTATAGGAGAATCATCAGGATTAGTTGGCACACGTTGTTGGCCTTCTAAAAAGGCTTGTAGAGTATCATCAGGTAAGATCATAGGAGCACTATATAAAGCCTCAAGCTCAATGATGGTGGCCTCATCATAGATAGGGTTGACACTAAAATGAGACATGATGACGAAAAACAAATACTATGGCTAACCAATAGGGTATGAAAGACAATCAAAAATCAAAATGTTTGAAACGTAGGGTTCACCAAAATGATTAACTAAAAATAGAATTTTCTAGCTATTTTATGGGTAAATTTAAGTAAAAACTAAATGTTATAATGGAATGTAGGATCTAAATATTTTATTTTAATATTAGAATGTATTGAAATGAAAGGGATATGGTACTAAGCTTGAATTAACATGCATCATTATGCATTGGACTGTAGTAGACTACGATGTGGACTGGGAAAGCTATGACTGAATGGCCTCAGGAAGGGAAGAAGCTGAATATTTTCCTATATTGAGGCATCTGGGAGGATACTGGGGTGCTCCGGTCTATAATCTAGGCATTCTAGATTGTAGGAAATATCATAACTTGAGTTTGATAGTGTCGCAATATCTCTATAACACCTTCACTCCTATTGCACAGGGGTCGCAATAATGTTCTCTATGTCATTATTAATGTTATAAGAAGAACTACCTGTAAGACCCTATCCAAAGCATCAATTCCTAAAAAATAAAAAATGCATATGAATTAGTCGAACTGGCCTCAGCTACCAAACTAGTGGTCTTATGACTAAGTGTTACACTACATTTTAGACCCAATGTAGTTCTATGTGCGTGTGTGTGCAATTTTGTGCCTAGGGTACCCTAACACCAATGATATGGTAATAAGGGGCAGTAATTAGATGTAAACTGCAAGTGGTGGATGGAATGGAAAGAATACAACCCTTTCCCCCTATGCTTGTGTGATGCAGATGTAGAAGATGTCCAAAGGAAGTCCCTTTCCTTAATATATAGTTTCCCTTGATAGTAAGATGTCCACCCATAATGTAGTGAGTATGCTATGTTTATATAGGGATCTCTTGTCCAAATTTTGACACTATTCACCCAAAACTTCCAGCTACAACCTAGGGGAATACACGAGGTAACCCTTAAGACTGACCTCAAACAAAAAAAAACTAATACCATGAATTACGACAAGACGGGCACCTAAAATCACGGACTGGGGCACCCTAGGGTACCCCATTGTAACCCTAGGTGCCCTAGTATAAACCTAGAGATGAAAATTGAGAAAATTATGACGCCTGAGACACCCTAAAAGATGGCCAAAACTAGAATGAAAAGTGATGACTGAACCAAACAAACAATAATGATGCCTAACTAACTGACAACAAGACTAAGGATGGGTCAATAGTGAATACTTTTATTACGCAAGATCCATAAATTAAATAACATACCTGGTAGTATTAATGTAATAGTAATTGCATGATTTTGTGACTACAAAATTAATCCATGTTCATCCACTTGTGAATTTAATATTCAAAACTAATCCATATTCATCCACCTATGAATTTAATATTCAAATTTAATCCATATTCGTCCACTCATTTAATATTCGAATCTAATCCATATTCATCCACTTATGAATTTAATATTCAAATCTAATCCATCTTCATACCTCATGTCCCTCACTCTTCTAATCAGGTTTACTTTTCTAAATCTTGATTACCCAAAAAACTTGAAATTAATCTCACCCTTAAGCTATAAATAAGAGCCTTCCCCCCTCTTTCAAAGGAGGCTGGAAATCCTATCAGAGATCTTGCATCTTTATTACACTGATTATTCACCTGATTTCATCCTAATTTCCATGTGATCCCCCTTTGTCCATCTAATCCATTATACCCACATCCTTTGTGAAAAGTTTGAATCGATCATTTCCATAGCAAAGGATTGGTTACATTGACAATACAACTACACTTCAAGAAGTCTCGTGTCACCATCAACCCATGTCATGTTTGGTTTATTTTGTTATCATTTAGATCAAATCTTTGTTTCCTTTCTTTATTTGCATTTCAGTATTTTTTTACTTCAGATTTACTGCATATATTCCATAACCATTATCAGAGTTCACTTTTATCTTATCTACAAGAGGGTTGAAATCCATCCTAAGAAGCTCATGCTTATCGATACTGACTTAGTCGGGAAACCCTACTAATCCATTTTCCTTCTTAGTCTTCTTTTTTATCCAAATCGTCAAGCTTGTAGTGGGAAGGAGTTCATCTTTTCACCCATTCACATAATCATCATCTTGAGGTACCATAAATCTTCCATATTTGGATTTGCTTTATTTTATTTTATTACTAGTTCATTAACTTGGATAGGAATGAAGAAACTTGGTCAACCCAAATAATTAGAGAAATCTCAATCTAAGTATAAAGCTAGAAATGATCAACATTGTAGAGAGCACAAAATTCATGTTGGAGATAAGGTTTGGCTTTCCTTGAGAAAGGAAAGAATACAAGGTCAAACAAGGAAACTCAATCCACTAAGGTATGGACCCTTCACTATACAGGAGCAGGTGTAAGAAATTCTTTAAGAATTGATTTTCCACACTTCATGCGGATGTAATCAGTAGTAAATTATGATAAATTACACATATATGAGCCATCCATGCTTGACGAGAAAAAAAAATGTTAGTTGTTACCTTCCATAGAATATTGTGTCTTGGATTCATGAGGCAAGTTAGAGGAGGATGTAGTGCTACAACATAAGGTTAGAGAAACAAGAATAGGTCTATAGGAGTCTTAGTAGGTTGGACTCAAGGGGAAGACACTAATCTAGGCCCGGTGGTATTCAAAGGATAAAGAGATGGAATTGTTTCCTCATATACTCCCCCGCTAAGATTTTATGGGACCAAAATTCTCTTGCGTAGGGGAGGTATGATCCATAGGGATATAATAAAATACCACTTCATAAGAGCAACCGGCATCAAAAGGAAAAATAAGTAGAAGAAGGATTAAAAAGTTCAATTATAGAACCACTGCTCTGTGCAGAGTGGCGTTTGTGTAACCACCCCTACAGTTTTGTAACCACCCCCTCTGCATAGAATGATAGTTGTGTAGCCATCGGTATGTGTTCACTGGTGGTCCTATCACTAATGAAAACAAAAATATATATCCATGAACAATAACGTATTTTCAGCTTCTAGATGGTGTATCTTATTTTCTTGACCCTTCCTATTATCTAGGGCATGGGAGGACATGGGAAGCAGTTATAGAAGTAAGAAGAACACATGGAATTGATCATCAATTTATGGGAGAAGTGAGCAAGAAGACTTTGGTGCTAGAATTGAATTGTAGGAGCAAGGTGTATGAGGAGAATAACCAAGTAATGAGGGTGGAAGTAGCATTTTTTTCTTCCTTCAACTTCTTGTAGTTTGTAATTATTTTGAATTGGCTAATATATAATTGGGAAGAAAGAGAAATTACCCTTCCCGAATGGTTTTCCCTCAAATTTGGGGTTTCAAGGGTAAAAATATTGTGTTTTGCATTGAATTTTGATTCTATTTACTGCAAGTAGTTCTAAGCACTAAGATTCATTCACTATCTTTCAGTATTATGTCGTTTTCAAGTAAATTGGAAGTAGGAACAACATTTTTTGGTTTTGTAAATTTTCTAGCATAGAGGTTTACAGATTAATAAGACATATACACCAGCATTTACTTAATTGCAGAATAGCCAAAAATGATCTTTTTAAGCCCCTGGGGGAATTTTTCTTTCATTGAGTCACAATGAATTCATCAATCACATTATGCACACTTCCCTGCACATTGAAATAGACTTAAAAATATTGTTATAACTTTCCTCTGAGCCTGAGTAAGGGTTGAACTGAGGGCAGGCTAGCTAGAGGAAGGAATCACGATGATAGGGAAACATAATTTTCAATTATGGGCTTAGTTGTCATACTCAAAGTTTCAATTTTTTCATGTTAGACATTTTACATGAAAACATTTGCACAATACTCATGCACACATTAAATGAATAAAATAATTCATATGATTGAGTCAGATTGACCTTGATAGTCACCCTAATGTGAATTTCATGGAGCATTGCACTACATTTCAAACTTTATGCAGTTATTATGTGTGTGTGATTGAAATAGTGTCCCTTAAGATAGGATGCCCTAGTGTTAGTCGTAAAAAGAGATAATGGGATACAAATAATTTATCCCAAATGTAAATGTATGGTACAGAATTTATAATAATCCCTCCTATGCAATGAATTATGTAGTCCAAAATGCATTCCTTGATGCAGTAGATAAAAAATATTATCTCTTTGTAGTAGTATGTACCTTTTAAATGCTTTCCCCCTAATGAGGTTAAATAAGACATGTATATATATGATTCATTTGCTTATGTTTTGTCATTAACAAGTAAAAGGCCAACCAAGAGTGATAAAATAAGATAAGCAATAATTAACATTCGAAAGATTAGAAAAAAGAGGTAAAGAGGATGCAATAACCCAAAGAGGACAATAGAACCTAGGCACTCCTATCCCTAATGTAAAATATTGCACATGGTGCTCAAAAGGTTAGAAAGTGAAGTTAGAGTTGAGTAGAGTGTCTGCTGGTATGTAAAATTGTAAGTTTTCAATCAAGAGCATATAGTAATAATGATCTAGAGTAAATTCTAGATCATCAGAATCTCCTTAATTCTCCCTAAACCATTATAGTATGGAAGATAACTCTTATATATTTCCAATGCCTATTTGAACATGTGAATCAAACACCATATGTTCTTAATATCGATGATCAAAGTTCATAGTCAAATTGGGTCAACGGGGGAAGCATAGGTCTATAGTACCCTTACTCGTGCACAAAGTCTATTTGCGTAATTTAGAGTTGATTATGGGAAAAAAAATTGATCATGGATGTGTTTGGTTTAATTCTTCAGTCTTCGATAGGCATGTAAAAATTTGGTATTCAATAGTGAGGTCCACTCTGGTTTTAGAAGGGAACCTAGCCACCATGGTATCTTAGTGTGATTTTCATTTTTCCAATTACACAATAGTTTTATGCCACATTATTTCGTGTCTTGTGGTACTAACACGTAAAAATATAGGAGCTCAAAATTTTGGAGATTTTGAGAGGCCCACATGGTGGGCCCTTAGGCCACCACATGACTTACCACCATCCTAAGTCACTATCAAAACTGACCAAAATCATGGGAGACATGTTCCTATGATAACCTTGCCCCACATTTCCACATTGCAACACAGTCAAGTTTTTTTACCTAACTCATCGAGTCATTTTAAAACACACACGGGGCTCGCAGAGACCATCAAACAACCCACCAACTTTCCAGTGCAGCTAATAAGCATCAAACCCAACTCACCAATAGTCACAACAAGTTCGTGGCAGGGAGTTATTCCCACACTTAGAAAAACAATGGGTTACATAGCCATAACCACGAATACATTGACCAATATAAGGCTATTTTAAGCATATCCTATGCAACAGTATGATACATGTGGGATTATTCCCAACCCACAAGCCAAGTTAAGGCGTTCAAGGGATTTGAACCCACGAACACCAAGAAAAATATCATGCGCCCAATCCAATCCATCTACGTGTCGAAATTAGTTGATAAGGGCTAATTTGTTATTTAAACAAGGTTAGGTTAAGGACTATGTAATGGTGGATAAGGGATAGATTGCATTTTTTTTTCCATTTTTGGCCCACTTAGAAGGATTTTTTAGGAGTTTGATAGAACTGGATATATGTTCAAAATTTCCAGACGATCAACTTCAACCTTTTATTTTCCCAATATGTGTTTGTTTGACATCATTTTAAAGAAATTTCTTTTACTTTTAATGTATAATATGGGGAAATGGATCATGCAATTGCCACAGGAAGGTGGAGGACATTGTCAATCGAGTTCAAAGTCCTTCGAAAGTATGTTAAGAAAATTTCTTACCGGTTTTAAATCCATTATTCATTTGTAAGATTTCATTTATACTTGTAAATATATTTTTAATGGATCAGATTACATTTTAACAGTCTCGGAGATGTAGCCCGATCAGCAGGTGAACTCCATTATCAATTTTGGATTTTATGTTTAGTTTTACATCTATTTATACTATTTATTTGTAGTTTTAAATAATAAATTTAATAGTTGGGTGCAATTATAACATTTTTACACATTTCCAAAAGATTGTATGTGATCGTGCAAACTAGAAACAAATAATGAGTTTAAGATAAAAATTTGATCCAATTTTTGGTGGACATTTAAATCAGTTTTGGATCATATTTTAATCAATTCCTATTAAATAATTCAGGAAAATGATTAATTTTTTAATTATTTATTTTGATAAAATCATTCAAACACAAGATCAGTGTTAGTTTACGGAACAAATAAAGATGAAAAGGATTAAAAAAAATGTCAAAGCAAACTAAAAGGGTGTTACCGAGTAATTATCTTGCTTAGGAATCATGCATATAAATGAAGTATTTACATGCTACATGTACATAGTAAGTGCACATTTTAGTGACTACGTATATATTTTGGTGTTTCTTATCACATGAATTTCATCCAAGGATCATTTTGTATCTCTAGATTTGAGTTCTACATCAAAAATTGAGGTTAGAGATTCTTCCTTTATTTATGTTAAGGGAAAAGGTGACATATACCTTAATAGTGGCAACATCCATGATGCACTATATGTTCTTGACATCATAACAAATGTAATGTTTGTATATCAAATTTTTCATTCTTGTCAAGGAAATACAATGACTTTTACACCATGAGGGGAAAAAGTACAAACCTTTTTGGAGCCTCATTCACTTGTTGTGTAGGGTATTGTTGATCATAGTTTTATATTGCATCACTTTGATAGATTTGATGAAACTTCCTCAACATGGACATATTTGGTTTCTCATGCAAATTCAATGAGTAAGCTTTGTCATGAGAGATGTGGACATCTTGGTTACAGATATTTGAAGGAGTTGAGAATTCATGGTATGGTTGATGGCATTCCTAGAGTTTCTTGTCTTGAAGGAGTTTTCCCTAGTTGTGCATTAGGGAAATAAAACCAAGGTCAATTTCTTAAGGGTATGTCCAAGAGAGATTCTTCGCCACTTGAGATTATGCATAATGACTTGATTTTTGTTCTCTACTCCCTCTTTCCATGGAGATAAATATGTAGTTACATTTATTGATAATTTATCGAGGCATACGTGGGTTTATTTTCTCAAGTAAAAATTTATCTTTTTTCACACATCAAAGTCATTAAGGCTTTGGTCAAGAAACAATCTTATAGTTTCATAAAGAACCTTCACACTGATAATGGGTGGAATACTTCTGAAAAGAGTTTTCTGATTTTTAGCAACTATGAAATTATTCACCAGCATTATGTTCCTCGTACTCCATAATAAAATGGATTAACAGAACAGAAGAATTTTTTTGAAGGAAATGGCTAATTGTACAATGCATTCTAGGTATTTACCTCTAGTATATTGGGAAAATTAGTTGATTGTGCCAACTACATTCAGAATTGCACATCACACAAAGCACTTGAACATTTTACTTTAAAGGTGGATTGGTCTAGAACTAAGCACAATGTCTAATTTTTTTTAGTCTTTATAAGCCATGCTTGGGCATTTGTGCCAAAGAAGAAAATAAAATTCTTGGATAAGAATAGAAAAACCCTTGATTTTTATAGGATATCGTGAGGACATGAGAGATTTATCAACTTTTAGATATTGATACTCATGAGGTTCTTTTTTGAACACATTTTAAGATTGATGAGTGATTATATTCACATGATTCTTCATCTTCTTCCATGCCTATTTCTTTTTTACTTCATTTTGAGGATCCCTTTCTTTTATGAGGTCACTAAGGAGGTTATGGGTACCGATTTAGATAAGGTTTTTTTCCCATGGATATTTTCACTATTCCTAAGTGGGATCATACTAAAGTTTTGAGGAAACACATTTCATACAAGATCTTCCACCCACTAGGCATCATCATGCACATTCTACAAGTTTTAGAATTTTGTGTCAGGCATTTTTTAGGGATCCATAATCTCTTCAAGGGCTTGTTGGATACAGGTGTGGGATGATTTGATGACAAATGAGTATTCTTCTTTGATGAAGAATAATACTTTGGATTTGGTCTCTCTTCCTAAGGGAAGAAAGATGGTTAGGTGTAAGTGAATATATTGAACCAAATACATAGTTGATGGGTCCATTTACAAGTATAAGGCCCATCTTGTTGTAAAGGGTTTCTCACAAGTGTAAGGTATTGATTACTTTGAGACTTTTGTTCCATAACTTACCAAGTTGTATAATGTATGTTTTATAATTTCTATTCTTGCATCATAGGGGTTTCCATTATACCAAATAGATGTGAAGAATTCCTTCTTACATGGATATTTACAGGAGTAAATATACGTGGAGGAACCTGTTGGTTTTTTTCATGATTCTTATCTTGTTTGTATACTCCAAATGTCTCTCTACAATCTCAAATAGACCCCTCAGGATTGGTATGAGAAAATTTATTATTTTCTTTTGTCTATTGGTTTTGTTCGATACCACTCAAATCTTACAATATATCTACAACATTCTAGCGATGATATTTTTTATACTTTCCTTGTATGTCTATGATTTGCTACTTACTGTAAAAACTTACTCCCACATTCAAACTATTCAGTGGGATATTTCCATGTAGTTTGATATGAAGGATCTCAGGTTATTGCATTATCTCCTTGGTTTGTAAATTTCTCAGACAGATTCAAGGATTCATTTAATTCATACACCCGTGATCTTCTTCAATGTTCTGATATGGATGATTACAAGACAATTCTATCTCCTTTTTAGTTTGGGGTTACTCTTACTTCCACATGCACCACTCCTCTTTGTGATCCTACCTTGTAAAGTAGTTGGTTAGAAGTCTAATGTACTTGAACCATAGTCGCCCTGATATTTCCTTTGCAATAAGGCTTGTATATTGGTTTGCACATTCTCCTCAAAGAATTCATTGTCAGGATGCTTTTTGTGATATCTATAGGGAACTTATCACTTTGGACTACACTACACTAGAGGTTCTACTCAGTTGGATATACTAATTTAGATTTGGCATGTTTTATTGATGACATGCTTTCCAATTCCGGATATCTTTTTTCTTGGTTATTCTCTAGTTGATTCAGCGTGCAAGAAGCAACAAGATGTTTTAATTTCATCTACAGAGGAAGAGTGCAGGGTAGTGATTGCAATGAGTCAGCATATTTTTTTGGTTCCACCAGTTATTGATAGAGTTTGGATTCCCAAAAGATTCACTTATTATACTTTGGTGTGATAACCAAAGTGCAATTCACATTTTTTGTAACCCTGTTGAGCACAAAGAAACCAATTATATTGAGATTCACATGCACTTCCTTCATCAACAAATTTATTATGGATTTCTTTTCTTAGAATACATTCCATCTCGGTAGCAGGTTTCCAACATTTTTACGAAGCCTTTTATGTCACCTCGCTACCTTGATTTTTGTGACATGCTTGGGTTTTAGAAGTTATCCTTGGGGGGGTTTATGAGAGCATCTTCCTTCTTCTTTCTCTTTCCTTTTAATAGGATTTTATTTCCTACTTTTTATTTGATATTTCTTCATGGATATATTTTACATGAGTACCTAATTGGGCCTTGTTGTCGGGACTCATACTATGGATATGCCACTTTTTTTGCCTCTAGCTTCACTTGAGGGGGGTGTTAGAGTAGGTTGTTTACCTTAGCTCATGTTCACATAGGTAATTTATTTACCTTATATTTTTTAGCTATCCTCACCCACTAATGTGTGGATATTCATTTTATCTTATTTATATATTATGAGGATATTATCTAGTTGTTAGGTACAGTTCTTTCCTTGATCTATAGTCTTGAATAATTATTTCTAGTTGTTAGGTATAGTTCTTTCCTTGATATATAGCTTAATCTATGGCGTTGACTAGTTCTTATATTAATCTTCATTGCCTATATAAGTAAGGAAATTTTTCATTGTATGGTATAGAGTTTCATAGATATAATATGTGATATTGTTTCTCTTTGTTTGTAAGTTTATTATGTCAAATTAATTTCATATTATTGAATGTGATGTTCTATTAACATCTAAGATTTTGTGGCTTGGAACAATCTGGTTATCGTTCCTTATAAATTATTCTACTTATAGATTGAGACCTGTTGTTAACACACTTGATCATATACTCATTTTCAACTCTATCACTATACCAACCCATCTCAATACCCCAAAAGAGTTACTATATTTCTTGCTTGATCTTTGATTACTCACTATACATTCTCTTTGACATCACTCTCCTAAAAATATTTCTTGAAGTTAGGTAAGCCCTTTTGTTATCATCATTGTGTATTTAGACACAAAACTAATCCTTGTCAAGCTCTCATTACTATCATCAATAAGATCAAATCTATGGTATTATCACTATATGTCTTCATGAATCATTGCAATTAAAATGCTCACATTCATTTGACACTATTGAATCTTGTAAGCAACCATGCTTTGATATGTTTACTAGTGTAATTTACATTCATGGAAAATATTTGGAACATGTCTCGATCAATGTGGATATTAACAAGAATATTTGTACTTAGGAAGCATTACACACCTTTGGTCTCACTCGATATAATATTACGCCTCTTCTCACTCCCTCTTCTATTTTTGAAGGGTACATCATGATTTTTATTACCTTTTTTATGTGTTTTTACCACTATTTTTGGGTTCTCTTGATGCTCAACCCACCTCTCTCTTTGGAATGATCTTGGTTGTAACTCTTACAAAGTGTTACTAACAAATATAATGCTAGTATTACTTTTCCCTAGCTTTCTAATATGGTTACTATTTAGAATGATGGCTTCTATGATTATGACACACTTTACACATGTTATGGTGGAATGTGGGCCACTTTACACAAATGAATAACATATCATGGCCTTACATCACTTTCACAAAACCCGTTAACACAATGGCACATGTTTCAATAAAATATAAATTCAAGCCCACCAGATTTGACCCCTAGCATAGATTATATCCTTGATGAAACATAGGATGTTTTTATATCCCCCTTTTGTGTATGTAGTCATTCTCAAAACAATTCAAAAACATTCAAATAATTAGATAATAAAAAACATGCACAAACTTGCAAAAAGTATGAAATCAGGACATGTTTATGGTTTAATTAGATATCTTGTCACTTCAAGCATGTTCTTTATCATATTGGTTTGATAAATAACATATATTTTCTATATACTCTTTACACACATGTGTTCATGAGGTATATTGATCTTGATGCATTACACACATAGGTTTATAACCAAAGGTATATGTGGGTTTAGTTCCTCCCCATTAACACTACTCTTTGGGGGAATCTCCTACATTATACAATTGATTTTGTTTAATTATAGTTACTTTCCATTTCCTCATCATGCTTGATTACATACATAGTTTTTATGTTATCTTTTGATCTAACAAGAACAACACGTGTCTTACATAGTGCTAACCTATCTTTCTATATATGCTTTTACTATCACTATTTTGTATACTTATTTGTTACATTACTACTAATTACTTATGTGGGTCCCTTCATTACTTTGACTACTACATTTTTTTCCTCCTTTCTTATGATTGATTTTTGGATTTTTTTGTCACCCTTCTCTCATTTCTTATTCTAAATGTTTTGAGTGTCTTTAATTATTTGTGACACTATGGGTGTCCCATGTTTGTGGCTATATGCCTATCTTATGTGTATACACTTATTTTTTGCTATGTTTCCTATAATGTCTTCTATTGCAATTGTCTTGTGACACCATGGGCGTCCTATGTTTATGACTATATGTCTTTATGTGACTATGTTTCTATATTATCGATTACTTATCTCTACACTATGTATCCATTTCTACTCTTTCTTATGACATGTTGACTCTTTCTACATTAATGTTACTATTATCACCAAATTACAACACCCTCTAATTTGCTAGCATGTGATTTTAACAAGGAAATTTGTGTGACTGGGTAACATTGGAATGATCTCTCAAGTTTTAGGACCTTTCTACTTCAGATGGATTCTCCAAAGAAGGTTGGTTCCTCTTCCTAATCTAATGCAACAAACTACCTCCAAATGATGGGAAATACACTTATACTAATCCTATTCTATGATTCCAAGGGACCAGAGAAGACATGAGAATGCATGAAAATTAATAAATACTACACTACAGGAGGTGACAACACCAAGAAAATGGAGTGAAATATCCTGTCTGAAGGAGGAATATAAAGGAAAATGGAATATAGTAAGGAAAGGTTAGACAAGATGTGACACAGAACCAAATCTTACACTCACCACAAAATACTCCATGAATACACAACAACACAAGAGCCTGTAGATGAAGGAATTCATGTTACAGATATAGAAAAAAAACAATGGATAGAGGCAAGAGAGAATGCAAGAAAAATAAATGTAAGGGTTGAGAAAACACCACAATACACAAATTTTAATTGCTCCATAATAGGTTACACAGTCCATTATATTTACAGAAGTAGATGAAAGAATACATTCTACATGGGCTCACGTTAAGGATTACAGCTCAATGGAATTGAGAAACCAAAAATGCAAGAGTTTCCCTGAGTCCCAAAATATCTCCCCTAAAAAATGAGAAGTGTTTTACAATATATATAAGTGATGGGAAAAGAAAGAAAGAGTAAAACTCATAATTTTTGCTCTCACACACCAAAAAATGTCATTAAATGGTCTGAAAAAGGCATGGGAATCCTTAAAAATCATTTCCCCCCATCGTAGTTTAGCTTTTGGAAGAAGAAATGGGGTGTCATACTTCATTCATTACAATGGTTGGGCACTGGAACTGTGCATTTTCATGTTGGAGATGTTTTATAGTTTTCCACACATATAATCTCAATAAAATTGAGAAATGTAATTACCATTACATAGAGGATATTGAGATCATTTCCAACTGATATAAATTTTTTGAAAAACAATGGAGCAATTGGTCAAAATGTTATGGCCATTTTAAGTTTCACACGAAGAACTGTTGTTTTTCTTTGTTCCATGGATTTTTCAATTTTCTGTAAAATTCCATAGATTTAGTTTTTTATGGCATTTCACGGAATATTCTATATGGTAATTATTTTTGTAGCATTTCATAGACTTTTTTCTCTATGGCATGGCTTTCTGCGGCACTTGTTTTCTCCTGGTGTACAACCTTTCTCCTGTGACACTTTTTTTTTCTAAGGCACGACTTTCTACAACACTTTGTTTTTTGTGGCACGGACTTTCTATGGCACTTGTTTTTTGTGGTGTAACTTTTTATGGACACTTATTTTCTATAGCATTCTACTGATTTGGTTTTTTGTGGCATTTTGAAGACTTTTTTTGTGGCATTCCGTGGAGTTGTTTCTCTATGGTGTGACTTTCTGCACCACGTTTTTCTACAACACTCCATGGATTTAGTTTTCTGTAGAACTTTCCATAGATTTCTATGGTTTTCTCAAATTTTATCACTTATCTCCTTATAATTTTATAGAGTTAGGGAGTTAGGAAAAATGAATTAAAACCACCCAAAAAACTAAATTTCACCATTCTTCTCCAATTCCAATTTTCTCCAGTTGTCCATTTTACCAATGGGGGTAAAAATGGATAACAATTTGGTGACTCGCGATGGATACATTTTCCTACTAGATGAGCTGATCAGTGGACCTTATAAGCATCAATTGGCCATTAAATCAGCCTAGTAAAACACAAATTTGATCTGAAACTCTGAAATCCGGTCCCTAAGCCACTCAAACACTAATGAAACTGGAGCTGATCTAAAGCTAGAATTATCCATCTTAGTCTAATAATTTTCATAATTTGGTTTTATGGGACTAGAAAAAAAATTTGAACCTGAATTTCACTTCTCCCATTCCTCATCAATTCTTATCTATTACGACAAAAAATGGAGACATGAACCTTCCCCAACGTTTGATTCCTTCCAAGTATGAAGCATAATTGAGATAAAGATTTCTTGGCAAGGGTGAAATACTATAGAGTCTAGAAACACTTGTTGATTTAGCTATGCTTTGAAATTCCTTAAAAAATTTGATTTCCCCAAATGCTTCCTCCAATGGAATGTGTAAGAGTAGAAAAACACCACAACACATAATGTATAAAAGAGGAATATCATACACACCCCAACTGGAACATACAGAGTGTGCATAAGCACTTCTTTTTCTAATGAAATCAACCTATCCCTACCAACAAAAAATTGTGCTAGAAGCACTTAGAGGGATGGGAATCCTAAATTAATATGTACAAGGTTGAGAGTTTACTTCAGTAACAATGCTTGAGATAGATTCCATTGATTGGAAAATGTACAATTCTTCACCATCCAACTTTTCCAGTCAGAAAGTGTTGTTACTTTTGCATTCTATGATCATGTATGGACCACCTCCATATTGCATCAAACCTAGAATGCTTGTCCTAGTTTTTCCCAATATGCATCCCATTTTAGCACCAAGTCTCCTTTCTTGGAATTTCCTTTCTTTAGCTTTCTTGTCAAAGCTCCTCTTGATCAATGCATGATCCTTCTCTATGGTTTGCATTGTATGCTCTTTTAGTTTCTTCCAACTCCATGAGTTTTGCATACCTAATTTCCAAGGGCTCAAACTCCAGCTAGCTCCAGCTTACTTGAGAAGCTCCAATGCTCAGCAACTTGAAGTGATATAAGAAACCTTACCTCTCTTCCATAGACTAGCTTGTATGGAGAGCTTCTTATAGACCTTTTGGGTGTAATTATATTAGCCCACAGGGCTGATTTGAGCTTTGTGTGTCAGGTTCTATTGTTTTCATCAAGAGTCCTTCATATGATTCTTAGCAAGTTTTTGTTCGTGGACTCAACTTGCCCATTACCCTAGGGGTAATAATTAGATAAAGTGTTGAGATATACTCCATTTCTAACAGCCCATTCAGAGATCCTTGTGCCAAGAAAGGCCAAAGCATTTTCTGGTATGATTGTGGCATGTACGACCAAACCTTGTGACTATCCCCTCATATAAGTCTAGTATAATAGACAAATTTTCCTCCTTGAGTGCTATTGCTTCGGTCCACTTGGTGAAATAATATGTTTCTATGAGTATCCACATAGTGGCCTTCACTTGAGTTTGGATTAGTGACCCCAATGAAGTCCAATCCCCATTGCATGAAATTTTGATCCACTGAGATTAGATGAAGGGTCAGCACTACTAGCTTTTCTTTCCTAGTGAAGAATGCACATTGTTTACACTTTTTAATCCATGCATAACAATCACTAAAGAGCGTAGGCCAATAGTAACCAGATTTCATGATCTTGAGAGTTGTTACCCATGGAGAAAAGTGACCTCTAGCCTCTCCATCATGGAATTCATTCATCATTTTCTCAATATGATTTTTTCTAATGTACCTTAAGAGAAATCCATTCTTATCTATCTTGAAAAAAATGTCATCCACAAGCACATATGGGAAGGATTGGAGCCTGAAATACCTTCTTTTTTATTTTCTTAACTCCAAACAGCATAGGAATGTTTGAAGGAAATTAATCGTATCTCGAGTTCAACAAGGAGTGGGCATACCATCTGTGCCTTGTTCTTGGTTATCTTGGAGCACTATAACAACTCCTCCTTCATCTTTTGACTCAACATGTTGATTAGAAGCTAGCTCCTCACACAAACCTTTGTTGTAGACCAATTTGGTTACTTTGATCTCTATATCATATTCGATGACGTGAGTGATCTAACCTACCCTTTTCTCATTCAAATCCTTGTCTAGGAGAAAATCTTTGACCCCAACATGAGAAACTAGCAGCTGAACTCTTATTGTTGGAAACCAAGTGTTTAAATTTCTTCATGCTCTTAATAACAACTAAGACATGCTTTTCAATAAAAGAGTAACTTGTCTCATAGTCTTCCAAGCTCTGACTGAAGAATGTTATAGAATTCTCTAATCCTTCTTTATTTAGTGGTACCAAGATGGCTAAGATTATATCCAAATTGCCAACGTCATAGAGCTTGAAGTCCTTTGAAAAATCTAGATTAATGAGAGTTGGGGATTGAGATATTGCATTTTTAATGGCCTTAAAATTCTCCTTTCCCTTTACTGCCCATTTTAATTTCATACTCTTTTTTAGCATCATTGTTAATGGCCTAAGAAGAGTGGAAAAGTCACACACCAAATCTGTGAACAAAATTAATTCTCCCCAAGAAACTTTGGAGATCCTTCTTATGACTTAGAAATGGTAGAGCACGGATAGCTTCAACTCTTTTAGGATCAATGGTTAGCCCTTCCTTCGAAACAATGTGGCCTAAGATATTTCCTACGTGAGACAAGAATACACATTTTTTGGAATTCAAAGACACTTTAAATCTCCTACATCTTCAGAAAACTTGCCTGAGGTGAAAGAGGTGGTCTGACTGCATTTGTTGAGAACACGGTGATATCATCAAGATAGACAAGCACTATATTGTTAATCAATCCTTTAAATGACATATCCATAGCTCTCTAGAATGTATCTTCAGCATTTGACAGTCAAAAATAAATTTTCCTATAAGCATATGTCCCCCATTTTGTAGTGAAGGTTGTTTTGAACTGATCATCTTCTTTCACCATGATTTGTTTATAGCCTCAATAGTCATCCAACAATGAGAATCTCTCCGAGATAGCTACTACTTGCAAGATTTGTTCCATGGAGGGAAGAGGGTAGTGGTCCTTGAGTGAAGCTCTATTCAAATCATGGAAGTTCACAGCACAACCTGATTTCTCTCATTTCTCTTTCTCAGTGGTACCAAGTTTACAACCCAACATGAGATTGGAAAAATGATATTTGCCTCTATCAGATTATTTAGTTCTTTTCTCATGAGAGGTTTAATGTGAAGATTCACCGGCCTTTACTTCTACTTGATGGGCTTGGAATCTAGATCCAATTCAATAGGATGTTGTGCCAATTTTGGATTGAAGCCTCTCAAATCTTTATAATTCTAGGAAACGATATCCATAAATTCTTGGAAAAGTTGGATAAAATCAAATTTTTCTTGCTGAGTATCTTACCTTGCCAATTTGTAGCACCTTACCTTCACCAACTGAAATAGACTTTGAATCTTCACCCTTTACCTGGATATTATTTTTCTCCTTCCGTAATTGGTCGTTAGGATTGAAGATAGACTCTAAATTCACTCAGCCTTTTGGTAATTTATTTGTTCTCAACTGCACCACTTGGTCATCATACTGTTGTTCCATTTTTTCCTAGTTGTCTGGTAGAAAATTCAGCCTCCTCTTGCAGGAAATTAATGATTTCTTGCTCATTTTCAAATACTTTCTAGCTAGTATTTTTATTAGGGACAGCTGATCTTACTACCAATTTGATATGAGGTTGAGAATGGTCTTTCTTGATACTTTCCACAACATCAAATGTTTCCCCAATCACTGTAATTCTTTCTGCAGACCTCATTCTTCTTCCTTGGAATGGAACTTATGCTAAATGCCTTGAAATATTCAATAAGATCCCATACATGGTTCTTGTAGCTTTTTAGAAGATCATTTTTAGCAGCGTTGAGCCCTCTAACTTGATTTATAATGAGTTCATTGTCCCCAAAAACTTGCAAGTTCTTGATACCTCTTTTTCCTTGCCCAATGTAATCCATGGATCAATTTTTCATATTCAGTTGTGTTATTTGAACAACTAAATTGAAAATAGAAGGAAGAATAATAATTTATACCTTGGGGTGACACAAGCATTGCTCCTCCTCCAGCACCTTGTCTACTCCTTGAGCCATCAAAGAGAATTTTTGAGACTTTGTTGACATCTTTACCATCTGGTTTGGTGATACTATGGAGAGGTGGATTTTCTTCATGTAAGAAATAAATTCCCAACTCAACTTCTTCCATCTCTTTGTATGGATCAAAAGTGTGCCTTTTCTTTGCCCATTCACCAATAGTCAAGTCTGGAATGTTTCTCACCTTGTTATTTTCTTCCTGATCACTTGGATACTCTTCTTGATCAATAGTTAAACAATTTGCATTGATTGGACTTAGTACATGAGGCTCAATATGAATTTTTTTAATTGGTTCTAATCTGATTATAGCCTTAGCTCCATACCTTATTCTAAATAGCATATGTGACCAATCAGCAGACAAGTAGCCTCCAATTTTAGCGGTAAAGTCCCTTGATAAACACAATGCAAAGATTAGTGGCAAGTTAATAACTGATACATCTTACAAAACTATGACATTGGGGCATTCATGCAACGTAATACTTAATCCTTTCATCATGCCAAAAATTTTCATAGTTCTTCCATCTAATTGCACTACACCTTTAGAAATGACTTCATATTGAAGGCCTAGTTGGTCAGCTGACCAACTATTTTTTTGGGCATCATAGAACAACTTGCTCTTAAATCAATCATGCAATTGTGTACAAGATTGCTCCCAATAATGAGAGGAATATAGAATGGTGGAGGTTTCATATTTTTACCTGGTTGACCTCATTGTCTGCCTTCTTATGGAGCTACTAATAGTGGGCACCTTTTCTTGATTCTTGGGTGGCTCATTTGATGCTAACCAATTTTCCATGGTTGTGTGCAATATATTTCGTTGGCTTGGGATTTCTAATGACTCCCACATTGAGATGTTGACATTTTTTTTTCTTCATTTTCTCTATGATATTGAAAGGAGACAAACTATCTTTTTGTTGTCCTTGTTGGACCATGATTTTTGTTAGAACAAAACCCATAAGTGTTAGTCTCCGCTACAATCTCTAGAGCTAAGATCTATGAGAGATGGTTAGTCCATGTCACAAAACTCGTGGGGAGCACTAGACACACATGCCAACAATATCCCCCTCAGCATTCCTCTAAGTGCATTTCAAACTCAAAACATGCCACTCTAATACAATTTTTTGGACCACAATTTCCGTTAGACCAAAACCCATAAATGTTAGTCTCCACTACAATTTCCAGAGTTAGGATCTATGATAGGTGGTTATTCCATGTCATGAGAATCACGAGGAGCATTGGACACACATGTCAATAGTCCTTTTATTTGCACAACCTTCTCTTGCACATGATCTACTACAACTGGTACATGAGATGGTCTAGAAGGTGACTTGGGATGCTTATGCACATATGGAGTTGTACTTGGATTGTTAACTCCTTGTAGAGTGATAGAGGGCTAAGTAGAAATTAGATTAGATGACTACCCTTCCACTAGAATCCTCTTTTTAGACCTTGTGTTCACTGCCACACCTTGAGAAGGAGCTTGATTTATGCCACAAAACTCCCCAACTTTTCCAATTCACAAGTAAGAGCTTCTTGAGTAGCTTCATGTTGCCGACTTTATTCTTGATTTAGTTCTTGAGGCACACCAACCATTGTCGCCATCAAATCTTGGTTCAAGGAACCATTAAAATATGTTACCTGATTGTGATATTGGTTATATGGGAAGCACCATTTGTATTCCTATGCCATGTTGTTTTGAGTTGGAACCAAGGCTTTAGATGAGGAGGTAACATTAGGATTATAAGGCTGAAATTATTTATTAGCAGGAGGTTGTCCTTGGTTTTGGTTAGCAACTTGAGCAGGTGGTATATTAGGCTGATATAGAGATCGATTGGGTTGGGCTTGAGGCTGATATGATCTAAAATTTTGAGCTTGTTTCCTCTTAATCATTACGAACTCATTACCTAAGTTTTGTAATTGTTCTATGACCTAATGGAGCTCATTCAAGGTGCTAGGAGAAGAAGTAGAAGATTATTTAGGATTCAAATTTTTTTCAAGTAGGAATGGGAACTAATGTAGGTGCTTAACTAGAGCTTAGATTCCATGTTTCCAAATAAAGAGGCATATGTGGCCTAGGTGCAAGTTTACCAGCTTGAATCAAACAATTTTCAGCTCTAATAGCGATTGTTATAAGTTGTGGGAAAATTCATACCTCCCATATATTGTATCATCATGGCTATATCAGAACTTAAAGCTTTTAGGAAGTAGGAAAAATCACCTTGAGATACCGGTCTTATGGAAATTGGAATCCTATCCCATGTCCTTTGAAATATGAAGTTGAAATTAGCCATTTTCTCATTTGGTGACCTTTTGATTATAGTTAATTGCTCCAACAAAGATAAGTTGTCTACATTTTCCCCAAACTGGCCACAAAGAGCTATGCATAATTGATCACAATTATTAATTAATCTTTCTCCTAGGCTCCTGAACCATTGTAAAGCCTTTCCTTTGAAATAAGAGGCCAGTAATTTAACTGTCACATCCATCTCATTGACCATCATGAATAGCAAAGACATTTGCAATGTCTTGAATGTGTTAAATTGGAGTGGTGTGATTTTCTCAGTGAAGTATGGGATATTCTTCAATGTTGCAGCTAGAATTGGGGTTTGTGCATTGAGAGCAAGTGGGATGCTTCCTGTAAAATTAATAAAAGGAATTTGGTGGTGGTGGTGGTTTTTGATGAGCCATTTTGATTCGTCTAAGAACCCTGGTTGATTGAATAAATGGCCTACTAGGTGGAGGTGTTGTAAAGGTTCTGTTTGGTGGAGATGGAGATCTTTAAACTCTTCTTCCCCTTATTTCTTTACATGTAGATAGATGCAAATACTAAAAAAACACCTTCTTCTCTAGATCTTGACCAGGTTTGAATTCTTCTCATGAACTTGACAAACTTGGGTTGCTAAAACCACTGGATTCTTCCCTTTCAAGTCACTAGATTTGCTACTACAGAGCCTCCTAAAGGTTGAAATTTACAACATGAGCACACCAATCTTACTGCAATGAAATGAAGAATTCCTTGTGGTCCCACCAGGCATGTCAGAACTGTTATCACCAAATTATAGTACCCTCTGATATGCTAGCATGTGAGTGTACTGGGTAATCAATGCAAGTAGGTAACATGGAATTGTCTCAAGGTGTGGGACCTTGCAATTAAGAAAATTCTCCAGAGAAGTTTGGTTCCTCTTCCTAAACTAATGTAACAATTACCTCTAATGAAGGGAAATTTATTATCAAATCCTAATATATGATTCCAAGGGACCAAGGAGAGAGGAAAATGCATAAAAATGAAGTGAATCCTACACTACATAGGTGATAACACCAAGAAAAGGGAGTGAAATATTCTATTAAGGGAGGAATATAAAGGAAAATGCAGTTGAAAGAGGCCGTAATAGATTTAATACAGTCCAAAAACATGTATTTACCACCAAATCCTCATGAAACACAACTATATAAACTTGTAAATGAAAATTCATGCACATAATAAAATAACCACAATGGAAAGGCAAGGAAATGCAAGAAAAATGAGAAAGGGTTGAGAAATCACCACAATACGCTATTTTT
The DNA here is from genome assembly GCA_019776745.2 of Taxus chinensis. Lineage (NCBI taxonomy): Eukaryota > Viridiplantae > Streptophyta > Pinopsida > Cupressales > Taxaceae > Taxus > Taxus chinensis. Next base: position 872,227,555 of record CM034148.1, on the reverse strand, counting down.
ATTGCTTCAAATGGTTGCATAGTCCATGATATCTGCAAAATAGAGGCACAAATACATTCTACATGCCCATGGGAAGGATTATAGCTCAATGGAATTGAGAAACAAAAATTCAAGAGTTTTCCTAAGTCCCAAAATATCTCCCTCAAAAATGAGAAGTGTTTTAAAATACATAGAAGTGATGGGAAAAGAGAGAAAGAGTGAAACTCATATTTTTTTCTCTCACCCACCAATAAATTTCATTAAATGTTTTGAAAAGGTTATGGGCATCCTTACAAATCATTCTTCCTATGTACTTTAGTTTCTAGAAGAAGAAATGGGGTGTCATACTTCATTAATTGTGGTGGTTGGGCCTGGAACTGTGTATTTTTGTTTTGAAGACATTTCAAATTTTGTGCACATATAACCTCAATAAAATTGATAACTAAAATTCCCAATACATAGAGGACATTGAGACTTTTCCAACGCTATAAATTTTGTGAAAACTGGAGCAACGGGTCAAATGTTATGGCCATTTTAAGTTTCACATGAAAAACCATCGTTGTCCTTTATTCTGTGGATTTTCTAGTTTTTTGCGGCTTCAGTCTTCTACGACATTTTCTACAACTTTCTCCTTTTACAGCGTTTTGCAGCCTTCTCCTTCTATGGCATTCTACAGTTGTCTTCTTCTGCAACTTTCATTCTCTGTAGTGTGAGTTTCTGAAAGAGGGTTTGAAACCCACAAGCAAGGATCACGAGGGACGACGTGCACATCAATGGATGTGTGAATGGCAGCGTGAAGAGATTCTACAAAAATTATTTTCTACAAGCCATTTCTCCTTCTCATAGACGACATTTTGCGAGCCTTTTTGACAACTCGAGTGGCACTTTTTCCCAATGACTACAACATTCCGTAGACATCTCATAATGACCCCTTTTACGATCTCTAAGCGTGACGCGATGATGTGGAAAATAACACACACCAACACCCCCCCTTCATATAACTTAAGGCACTTAGGTACCCATTTCTAAGGCCCAATGGGAAAAACATGAGATCTCTAATTAAGAAAGATGCCAAATATGGCACTTGAAAGGGTTTTCTACAAGAGGAATACAGCCATGGATGGATCTTTCTCTAGGAGGTCTGAAGACTTCTTTCTAGACTGAATAAGAGCCACCCGCAACGAACTTTCTATTAGACAAAAATGACATTTCTACAAAGGAAACTGAAGGCAGCAACTTTCTGGTGCATAGAAGTGTGACACTAGCGAGTTTTTCTGTGCATAGCGCAGCACCCGTTCTGATGTGAAGCACTCCTGCACACTCCACAGATTTAGTTTTTTGTATCACTCTCTATGGATTTCTTTTGTTTTCTCAAATTTTTAACTAACTCCTTAGAATTTACTAGGTTAGTCATCCAATGGAGAGGAGTTAGGAAAAATGGATTGAAGCCCCCAAACAAACTAAATTTCACCTCGACATCAGAACTTTCTCATCAGTTCCAATTTTCTCCAGTTGTCCATTTTACCAAGGGGCTAAAAATGGATAACAGTTACTACTTATATCCACATGTATTATTAAGAAGGGTTGGTTAACATTCCATAGAAGCATGTTGTATGTTTCTTTTGCTATGCACCATGGTATCTACCATACATCGGAATTCCTTTTGCAACCCCCCCAGTATAGGCTCCCAATGGTGAAGAATCCAACTATTCCATCCTTTTATGTGATCCTATGTATATTATCAAAATACACGAGATCAAACATGGGGTATAAATATTTTCTTTTAGTTGCATACTCAACTCATTTACCACACATGTCTAAGAAAAAGAGAGGGTGTGTTGGGCTGTTAATTCATCATGCAGATATATTAAGTGTGCCACATCTACAAACAGGTTACAAGACATAGAAAAATGCAAAGGTTTTATAAGAATAGGACGTCAAAATCCTCATAAATAGGTACAAATACTAAAACTTGGCATAATTAAAACATGAGTATAGGTTCGCAAAACCATACACTATAGTCAAGATTGTGGTACATAGCCTGACCACACAATATGTTATCAGATAGAAGGAAATCTTCTCAATAAATTACATTTGTCTCATGTTTCTATCATTCATTCATAAGATTCTCACACAACATGCAACCCAGAAGGCCATTCAGACACATATTACTCAGTTCAAAGTAATATATAGGGGGTGTGAGTATTTCATTCCTTCTCCTCTACGAGGATCTAAGGGATGATAAACATAGTTGAAGAGATTTTGGGAAGAACATGGTTTAAGGGCATGGTTAAGCCTTCTTATCCTTTACATTATTTCATAATCTATACACTTAGTCTCTAATTGACACAAAATATATACACTTAGGTACATTTCTAGGTCATAAAGCATACTAATGTATACATGATTCATAAGAAATTTTTCCTACAACATTCCGTAGACATTTTTCTCTACGTTGCGGTTTTATATGGCACTTATTTTCTATGGCATGGATTTCTATGGCACTTTTAGTCTTTTGGTTGTTTTATCTCTTGTACACTTTACTGGCTTTACACATCTTAGCAATTTTAGTATCACTCTCTATGGAACTTGACTAATTTATCTTTTTTAGGATGGCCTCAAACACTAGCACCATTTTCTCCAGCCCAATTTTCTCCAGTTGTCCATTTTAGAATGGAAGCACTTATATCCAGGAACTCTATGCACCATGTCCCTCACAATGGGTGGCTCATGTCCCTCTCTTTATTCTTTTTACTCTTATAAATATTTTCTTTTAGTTGCATCTCAACTCATTTACACTTCTTGGTCACCTTTTATAACACTTTAGGTACAAATGTTGGCCATTTCAATTGTCAATTATCAGAAATTCTCAAAAATTAAGTGAATCATATATATACTTAGTTACTTTCTAATATTTAGGGGGTGTGAGTATTTCTAAATAAGGGGCCAATCATAATCTATAAACATTATCTATCATTTCTAGGTCCACCTAAGCTTGCACAAAACATCTTACAATTCTATCGGAACACTATTTATCTTTTGAAAGCATACATCTAGCACATTTCTATGTCCATACAAGGGACAAGGGATGAATTGAATCAATATAAACTACATACACTAAGCATAGGAGGGACAAGGATGAATTCTACATACACTACATAGGAGGATTCCATCACACACATTTTTCATATTTGGGACAATCCATATCTAGCCCGCTATCATCATGCAAATTTCACAAGGGAAACCTAGGGCATGCGACATGGATACGCATACACACATGAAGAACTACATGAATTCTGATATGTATTCCAACGCTCGGTCATAAGTTCACTCTTCAGGTGACTGTTGGGGTCAGTCTGACTCCACATTCAGAATATTTTTTATTAGATTTGATGTGGTTTATGGGAATGTTTAGGTATTCATTTGTTTTACAGGTTACATGTGTGATCGACGATCTAAAATCAAAATCAAAGTGATAAAGAGCGAGAAAATTTGAAGATCTTCCGACCCAGAAAAGAATAGGATCATGAATCTAAGTAGACACAGGTTCCCAAATCAGTCATTTGCGCCAGGGGCACTCCTATCCTCCTACAAGTACTTTTTTCATGTACATTCCTAAGGTTATAATCTCTCATTGAGACTTTTCAACATTTTTTCTATCCCATTCCATAAGATACACAGTCTCAATCATTTCCAAGTTGCACAAAATCAACTAAGTCATCATCCCTCTCTCATTTTCTTAGGGTTTTACATTGTTGAATGTTTAATGCTTACACATTACTGTATTTTATCATCTAAATATCATTTTTTGTAGTAAGTTACTCTAAAATAATATTTAATTCAAATTATATTAAATCATTTGGTGAACCCAACTTCCCCTCAACATTCTTTTGATCTTCTTCCATGGCTAAGACTTATGTCCCCTTTACCGACAATGATCTTCATGATCTCAAGGATCATCTTTTTGAAAACCCTCAAGACCTAGATCTTTTATTATTCCATTCCCGTGATGAGGCCAAGAAATTATTCAAGCTCAACCCTCCAGTCTCCAATGATACTTTTGTTCTTATCATGACACTTCCACCATTTTCCACCACCACTTTTCCACCTACATCTATTGTCCCCATTTCTATGCCTACCCTAATAAGTCACTTTACCCTCCCCATTACTTTGCACACATGACACAGATCCTCTTCACGCACTCATGACCTCACCTCATTGTACCATTATTTAGAAGTTTAAATTCACCAATTACAACAAGTCTCTTCATCCTCCTCTACATCTCTAGATTCTTCACTCCTCCTTCATAGCCCTTTTGCACCTGTCATCTCCTCTTATTCGTTGCTTCCTAATTTCGTCGTACCTAAGATTCCTATTTTCAATGGCCATGTCAACCCTCAGGAACACCTTCATTTCTTTCACGTTGCATGTCTTGACTATGTTGATGACCTTCCACTATTGGCGAAAAACTTTCCTCGAAGCTTACATGATTATATTATGTAACGGTTCTATAATATACTTGTTCATTCGGTAACATATTTTAAATATTTAGCCAATTCATTCCTTTCTCATTTTTCTATGTATATCATCACTAAGATATCTTATGCACAACTAGCTAAAATAAAATAAGGATTCAATGATCATCTTATAGACTATGTCATGTTGTATAAGAATAACCCTGCCAAAATGACCAATGTTCTAGTTGATTTAGAATTACAAGATTTTTTCATTCTAAGCCTTTTTCCTCCACTCCAAGAGTGTGTCATTTTTTATAATTCTCCTTATTTTTATCAATTTTTTCACATGTTCAAATTACGGAAAAGTAAACTTCTCTCTATGGGAAAATTAAAGTATTATGATATTTCTTCCACTGCATCTTCCAACGATTTTCAAGCCAAATCTGCATTCAAAACCATCCACTAAGCCTATCGATTCTAGATTTAGTGTCAACGTTGTTTCTACACCATCTAAAGCTTCAATTACAATCCATGTGGCACAATTTTACTCAGCTACCTTACACATATCAGGTTCCTATTACCACAACTCATTGAAATCAATTTGATTACTCTCCCCCCACCGCTCAATATATATCATTATAGACCACGTGGACATAATTACGATGAAAACACACACTGTGATTATCACAAATGCAATAGGCATTCTATTGATTGTTATTTTAAGCTCAAACATCTCATTCAAGATCTTATCGATAACAATGTGATCGATCTTCTAGATTCATCTACTTTTAAACTGGTCAACGATAATCAAAAGATTAAAATATTCAATGACCCATTACCAAATCATGAAAAATCAGCTATTGATCACTCTGTTAATCACACATATCATGTGGTACCTCCTCCCTCATTGGAAAAACTTAATTTTCTTATTTCTACTATTGACATTTCACCACCAATTATTACATTCTCCAATCGTGACAACTATGCTATATTTTCCTCTGATTCGTTGCATATTGATGTTTCTATTGGTGCTCATATAGTCAACAATATTATGGTCAATCCCTCATGCCATTCTAATACATGCTCATTGGAACTCTTTCTAGCTATCAACTTTCTAATCTCTCAAATCACATTTCCAGTCCCCAATTCTTACAAATGTGTTGTCCTTCCCATTACTATTAGGTCACTTATCAGACAAACACAATTCCTTGTTATATCTAAACTCAAGAGTTGTGACATGGTCTTAGGTCTCCCTTCGCTTTAGGTTGCCCAAGTTATCCCTTCCATGTTCCACTCATGCCTTAAGTTTATTCATAAGAAGCAAGTTATCACCATTAAATGTATTCCATTGTGTATGTCATTACCTCACCTACTTCTCCCCTCTGCTTCACCCCCAGTCATGGAATCTATGCCACCATCACCTCCCAAGTCTAAATCTATCTCTACATCTAACTCTCCCATTTGTACATGGCCTACATCAAGACCCGTCATCCTCGTCAGTCCATTAGTCCACCCCTTTGGCCTAAGTCCTCTACCCGGGAAGCCCATTCCTATAGATGCTCTCCACCTCCTTTACCACATCGGTATCCCTCATGTGCACATATTTAATCTCCTACACCACCAGTCCTAGACCATGGTCACATGCCTTCTTCTTCTTAGATACCAAAAAAGGGACCCTCGCTCTTCGCTATCATCAAATAGTTTTCCATCACTCACACACTTAGGGGGAATTGAACTTTCTCCCCCCCTTCCATCAATATTGGTTGTCTATATCATTTACTCTTAGCTTATTTGTTATAATTCATTCTTTGTGCTTTAGGGTAAATCTTTCCTAGTATCTAATCTCAATCACATACAATACCTTTGTCACCCAATGATGCACTCTTGTTCTATGTTTATACTTTACTGTTGAGGGCATAATTCATAAATTGACCTCACATCACACACATTCGCAAGGGGGAAATATGGCTCCTCCCATCTATACATATTGTATATCGTAGCACACTATCACTTTCACACCGCATTTACACAACCTGGTTGTATTTACTCTTGTCAAGTTACATTATTTACATGTTACACTTTGTTTCATATGCTAGCTAGATACTTAGTATGGAATTACCTTTTTCTATACACACATGCACATTCACAAGGTATCTTTAGGTGAATGCAAAACTTTTACAGATTCTTACACGATGCATTATGCTCGACACTGCTCTTTACCAGTCCCGTGGAGGCTCCTGCGGACATCTACATTTCTACTCTCTCATACTTGACACTCATGCACCCTATTGTTACAGTATTTACTACTTCTTGTCTCTAGAACTTACTTTTTGCTGATATATACATGCTTTGACATACTACTTATCTTTCTATCATGCTAACCAGTGCTTCATCTGTAGCATTTTCCTTGCAATATACTATACAACCTTGGTTATCTATTACTTCTTGTTTGTTATTATTTTCCACTATTTGTGGGATATGCCCTATGTCTTGCTTGATCATTGTTTCTTTATGGTTGCTTCAAACCTGATTATCTTGTAACATTGTGAGCAATTTCCCATGTATGTAACCCACTTTTTGTGATACCTCTTATCTCCATAGCTTCTTGTTACATTGTATTCTATTGCATCCTAACTCTTTTACACTAACACTTGACTATTGATTTAACAAAATATATGATTTTATATAAACCCTAATTATAAAGTCACGTATAATAAGTAAATGCTAAAGTACAAATTTGACACAGGAAATAAGCTAATAAAATATGAAACCCTAAGTGTAAGAGAGGGAAAGAATGACTTGGTTGATTTACGATTTTCTGAAGGTGATCCATGCTCGGGAAAATTGATGAACAAGAAGGGTAGACCATGGTGCCTGGGTTCTTGGTAGAGGGTGCCTAGGTGCCAGAGACCTCTACTGGGCACCTATGAATGCGCAAGATCTCTGAACCTGATTTTTCTGGTGTCACACAAGTGTCACTAGCAGTCGTTGTTGGTTGCATGTATATCGCACCTTGTTTGTAGAATGTACCTGTAACCTGTAGAGAGATTTTCACCTAAAAAACCCTCAAACTACATTAAATTCTAAAAAATAAAGATACAATATGGGGATTTGGACTGATCACGGAAGTCACCCGATTGAGTGAACTTACGATCAAGCGCTACACTACATCTCATAATCCATGTAGTTCTTGTGCATGTGTGACAAAATCATTCCCTAGGAATCCCTTGTGTAAGTTCACTTGATAGCGAATGATAGCTAGATGTACTAATGTAAGTAGATGTGTGGATGGAATAATGAACTTCCCCTTCCGATGAACTATATGCAAAAAATATAGTCCCTTTTCCTTTGAATGGAAGCTAGATGGATGCATTTGACGCTCTTAGATTCCTTTAGAATGCAAGTTTAGGTGATGATAATAGATGCTTAGATCTTGGTCTTTTATTTTTGTCACATATCTTTGTATTTACATGATTCCCTTAGTTGAATTTCGTAATTGAAAACTAGAAGGCTGACCCATAAGAAAATAAGATGCCCAAAAGATAATAAAGGCCCAAAAAGAGGTAATTAGATATAAAGAGGTCAGGGTCTCCCAGAGGGGACGAGGGCATTTGTGTGTTAGCGTCCTGGACTGGGAGTTGGTGTCTGAAGTCATAAAAGATTAAAAAAAAGTAAAGTTCTGACTGGGTTATAGGGTGTGTAAGACCAAATAGAAAATAAGAAACACAGACAAAAGGCCAAATATAGATTTCAATTACTAGTTTTCTCACTTAGGAATCATATGAATGCTAGTATATGTTTAGGACCTAGAAATGTACCGAAGTGCATGATTTTTGTGTCTACATTTCCCCTCACTTTATGTTGTTGAGTGAATACTTGATAACGTAAAGTAGTTAGATGATGTGTACCTTTTGTTCCTATAAAGAGTGATGGTGATAGCATGCCGAAGAGACAAGTGAAATCATGAAGTGATAAAAATGAAGCGTGGAAGCTAAGAAAGATAAATCGACCCTAGGGGTTAAGTGTATTGTGTTGTACCATGTTGTACCTATTGTTGTTCTTGAGCTAGGGCTGATTTTTTTGTGTATTAAGGACGAACCTGCAAAAGAAGTGTGAAAGAGTAGTCAAAGTCATGTATTATGAAAAGTATGTAAATGTGTAAAAGTAGTAAAAAGGAAAGTGTGCACCTGATGAACACGGATAGTGTATAAGGATAGAAAGATGTCCTTGAATGTTGTAGAAGACGCCAATTTTTTTTGGGTGATCTCACACCAAGTGTGAGTTTTTTGGGCAATTTCGCACGAAGAGTGCTGGGGAGAGATGTCTAGTGTTAATCTCCTCCCATGAATACTTTCTAATTATACACCACTACAGATGGTGTGATCCTTTTTGTTCTGAGTTGTACCATATTTGTTTAAATGAATGTAATGGATATAGAAAGCATATTATTTTGTTGGAGGACTTGTGCCTATACTTTGAAAAATGATTCTGTGAACTGTTATAACTATGTTGATATGAGAAAGTAGTTGTATTTGTCCCTAGAACATAGGCACCTAGGGGAGGTTAGGAGCACCCAGACACTAGTGTCTATATTTGGGCACTAGAGTCTATGTGCTGAACTGAGGACCCAAGTTAGATTCATGGTCCTATTATGTTCACTGTAGCTTGTAACTATATTTTGTATTTAGCTGTACGATTTTTTGTATGGGGTGAATGATTCACCCAATGTATGCCCCCCTCATTTGGTGCATGCGATGTCACTAGGAGAATGTGGTCCAAAGGAGAGGACCTAATGTTAATATGAAATTGTGTCCCTACACCTGGGGGAGGGAATGTGCATGGTAGAAACTAAGGCACATGCAAAAAAAATGTCTAGATACATGTGTTAGTAGAAAAAGTAGCAAACATGTCATAGAAACGTAGTGTAAAAAGAAAATGTACATACAATATAACCATGAAAAGTGGGTTTCAAACATGGGACATCGCTCACAATGTCACAAGACAATCGGGGCTTCCAAACGGAATAAAAGAATGCAATGTGTATACAAGACAAAGGGAATAACCTACAAACAATAACATATAATGGAAAACAATGGAAAATAGTCAAAACAAAGTGTAACAGACAACCATGGTGGCAAATAGTTCCTGCAAAGACAAATGTTACACATGAAGCACCCATGTTAGCAATGTTAGAAAGATAAAAAGTATGTCAAAGCATGTATGTACTAGTAGAGAGTAATGTGCTAGGAAGAAGAAGTAGTAAATAATGAAATAATAACACTTGTAATGTATGAAAAATTAGATGCCCCATGAGCCTCGGTGGGACTGGTAAGAGGTACAATGTCCAAGCATCATTGTTGCATGTAAAGATATTGTAGGAAGTATGACATTCACAACTAGAGAACAAGTGAACATGCACATGTATATAAAAAAAGATATTGGCATACTAAGTATCTGTCTAGCATGGGAAATAAAGTGTACATGTAAGTATAATCAAGCAAGAATAAGTGCAACCAAGATATGCAGTATGATGTGAATGAGTGATATGGAATAGTATGTAATATGAATGTGATAGGGGCAACATGACCCCTAGAAGATGTGGATGAGTATGAGATGAGGTTCATTTATAAATACCCCTTAATAATCAAGAATGAACCATAAAACAAGAGTGCATCATTGGGAAATGGTTTGAAAATGTGCACTAGAAAGATAGATCATGAAGCATAGAGTGTAAAGAGTGTGATAATGTGAGGTTCATTTCAGATTTAGACCCTCAGCAGTTGAGTATGAACCATGGAACTAGAGTGCATCATAGGGTAGTATGATGTGTGAGAATGGAATGCTAGAAATATGTATCATGAAGCATGGAGCGTGAAATGTGTAGTGTGTGAGGTTCATGGATGTAGTATGCCCTCAACAGTCAAGTGTGAACCTTAGCACAAGAGTGCATCATAGTATGTAATGAATAGAACATACAATATAGTGTATCAAGTTGATGTGAATTTCAGATTTCAGACTAAGAAAGATGAATAATGAAGCACATAGCATAAGTTGTGTAGAAGGATATGAATAGAGCGTATGCAATTGATATGATGCTAGGAAAGGGGGAAGAGTAAGATGACAATTCCCCCTAAATGTGTCAATGATGGAGATCTACGTGACGATGTGAGAAAGACCATTGTCGATGGTGGTGGAGTTTGAAATGTGTCTTAAGAAATAATATTATTATCAGGAATAGTTGGTAGGAGAAAATGAGTAGGATGTACAAATGGATTTTGAAGGGATCTGAAAGGAGGAATTCGAAAAAGGATTCTCTATATTTTCCATTGGTCTTTCTTAGTGAGTGGTTACTCATTTGGGATTGGTAACGCCATAGAAGACTTGAGAGGAGGAGGGGTTGGAACCAATTTTTAGAGGAGTTTTCTTAGTTGGAGTTGGTAATGCAGTAGAAGAATTAGTAGGAGGAGGTGATGGAGGGTGGATGCTTGAGAGGTGATTTCTTAGTTGGAGTGGGATGTATATTTTGTGAGGAATGCTTGAGTGATTAAGAAGGAACATTAGAAGTGATGGACATGATGCTCATTAGTCATAGATGAATCAAGATTTAAGAACCCAGTGGGATGTAGCAACTGGATATGAACATGTAGTAATTTTGTGTAGAAAATGAAATGAGACCATAATGCTTAAGGTGGCCAATTTGTCATTTTAGAGCATAGTCAATCATTGTCATTATGTCCATTAATTTGATGATAATTGTAATATGGATGACCTTGATATTGTGCAAGACAATAAGGAGGATAGTAATGAGTAGATGGAAAGTTTGATCAATTGATGAGTGAGGAGTTGAGGAAGAATATCTTTATTTACTTAGTCATTTGAATAAAACTTGAGAGGTGCAGGGGATTAGTAAGACTTGGAGTTCACTGATATGAGCACATGTAAAAGACATAGAATGAGGATGAGATGTAGAATGAATGCAAAAAGCATGGAGCTTGAGAAGCATCCTTAAGATCATTGAATTTCAGCTTTGAGAGATGCAATCATGGATTCTATAGCCTAATTTTATCTTGAAACAAAGAGTGTAAAGCTTGAATGGAATCTAAGATGGGTTGATTGGATGGAGGATTAGGACCAATAGAGTCATCAGATAGATGATAAAAATGACACTTACTTGAGCAAGTGGCGTATTGTGCTAAGGAGATACATAGTGTATAGGGATTTTTAAAGAACATATTTATAAGGTGGGTGCATTTGAAGTAAGTCATGCAAGGAAATTGAGGAGGTATTTTTAGGAGCCATGGGAGAAGAAAAATGAGGATCCAAGTGTATTCGAATGCGGGTTCACCAAATGATTTAACAAAAATAAGAATTTGTATTAAACCCTAATTGCAAAGTAACTGATGATAATTATGAATACAACTAAGATACAATATTTGACACAAGCAATAAGCTAATAAAATATGAAACCCTAAGTGTAAGAGAGAGAGAGGAATGACTTAGCTGATTTTCACATTTTATCCTGAGAACTAGGTGCATTGGACTAGGAAAATTGATGAACAAAGAAGGGAGATTGTGTCACTAAATGCACTAGGATAAATTCTGAAATGCCGTTAGATAAGGTCAGACCATGGGTGCACTAGGACTAGGGTCAGGGGTGCCTATGGGCACCAGAGTACCTCTACTTGGTGCACCTGTGACTACAAAAGTGGCTTAGAAATTGATTTTTTGATGTCACAAGAGTGTCACTAAATAGTTTTGGTGGTTGGTCACCTGTATGTTGCACCTTGATCATCATGAGTGTACTATAACCTGTAAAGAGATGTTCACCTACAAAACCCATAAAAACCGCATCAAATCCCAAAAAATAAAGATGTAATATGGGGATTCAGATTAACCCCAGAATGGTCACCTGACTGAGTGAACTTATGACTGAGTGCACTACACTACATCTCAAACTCCATGTATTCTTGTGAATGTGTGAAAGAATCATGCCCTAGGATGCCCTTGTGCAAGATGCACTAGATAGCAGGAGATAGCTATTTGCTAAATGTAGATAAATGTGTGGATGGAATAGAATATAATTCCCCTTCCTATGAGTGTATGTAGAAAATGTGTATGTAGAAAATTTATCACCCTCCCTTGTCTGGCCTTGAATGGATGCTAGATGGGCTATGCCTTTGATGCTCTTAGATGGATGCCTTTGGAATGTAAGCTTAGGTGATGAGTAATAGTATGCTTAGAGCTTGGTCCTTTATTTTGGTCACATAGCTATGTATTTATATGATTCCCTTGGTTGAATTTTGTAATTGACAACTAGAAGGCCAACCCATAAGAAAATAAGATTCCCAAAAGATAAAAGAGGCCCAAAAAGAGAAAGTAAGATGGAAAGAGGTTGGGGGCGACCTAGAGGGGATGAGGGGACCTAGGCACTGGGCGTTGTCATTCTAGGCTGGGTGCTGGTCTCTGAAGTCATAAAAGATAAGCAAGTAAAGTACTGACTTGGGTTGTAGGGTGTGTAAGACCAAATAGAAAATAAGAAACATAGACAAAAGGCCAAAGATAGATGTTAATTACTAGTTTTCTTGCTTAAGAATCATATGAATGCTAGTATGTAATTAGGACCTAGAAATCTACCCAAGTGTGTGATTTTGTATCTGTAATTTCTAGTCTATATTGTTTGCATGTGCCTTGGTTTATACCATGCACATCCCCTACCCCCTGTAGGTATACAATCTATGATATGCATATCAGTTTCAGGTCCTCTCATTTGGGCCACCTCTTCCAACATCCGTCACATGCACCCCAAATGAGGGGGGAACTATTAGGTGAAAAAATCACCCTTCCAGAAGCACAAAGATCTAGAATAGAACATCACAATACAAAATTGGAAATGGCACAAAATTATAGTGTTTCAAAATCAGACTTAGAACACAAACACAAAGAAGTCATTAGCACCCAATATCAGACATGAATGGTGGGAAATTGTGTCGCCGCCTAGGAGCTTGTTTCTTGGGGGAAAATATAAACCATTTCTCATATTATAATATTTTCCATCAGGTTACAATACAGATCTACAGTATTAGGTGCTTACATTCAATTATAGTATTCAATCAATTTGGTTACAAATCAATTATAATTCGGGATGTTCCAATCTATAGTGGCACTTATCATTTCAGAAGCATCATGGAAGGAAAGAAAAATAGACATATCTCCCCAAAAAAATTCTCCTGCACCTCTTCTCTTTCTCTCTTCCTTGGCGTGAGATCACCCGAAAACCTCACTCTTGGTGTGAGATCACCCAAAAACCTCATCCTTGGTGGAAAAACACTCAAATCCGTAGCTCAATGCTTTCTTGACCTTGGTAATTGATCACTCCTAGCACCATCATCCAACTTTCTATCATATACTCTCTTATATATTAGGTGCGATCTTTCCTTAGTTATTACTTTATACACGCTTTTACTTACTTATACATACGTTACTCTGGTTTTTCACATACGGACTTTGACTACTCTCTTTCTCTTATTTTGCAAGTACATCTATACAAGAAACAATAATCATCTCACGTCAATAAGAACAAGCTCTAACAACATGCTACTATGCATACAATTCACCCCTAGGATCTACCTCCCTATCCTAGTTTCCAAACTTCACATTTCAATCAATTCACACTTCACATGGCTACTTATCCACTTCACACGCTATTGGCTATACTCCTCTTTGGTTTACAAGGTACACATTTTCTATATAATTTATGTTATCGAGTATTCACTCAAGAACATAAAGTGGGGGAAAATGTAGACACAAAATCTATGCACTTGGGTACATTTTTAGGTCATAAAGGATACTAATGTATACATGATTCCTAAGCAAGAAATATAGTGGTTGAAAAATCCTTTTAGTATTTTGGTTGTTTTATCTCTTATACTTTAATGGCTTTACACATCTTACAGTTCTTCCAGCACTTGAATGATTTATCTTTTGATAGCCTCATACACTAGCACCCAGATAAGACGGAAGTACCTAGGTGCTCATGTCTATCTTTTTATTATTCTTACACTTTTGGGTCCTTTTTGCTTCTTGGTCACCTTTTAACAAATTGGTTCGGCATTTCAGTTATTAATTATGAAATTCAAACAAGGGAACCATATATACTTAGTTACTACTTCTAAATAAGGGGCCAAACGCTGTAAGCATTATCTATCACCACATAATATTACACAATGGCACAAGAGCAGTAAAAATCATACATCTAGCACATTCATACAAGGGACAAGGGTTGCATTGATCTACATACACTTTATAGGAGGGGAGTTCATTCTATTCCATCACACACATTTTGCATATTTGGTACAATCTAGATCTAGCCCTTTATCATCATGTAACTTGTACAAGGAAAACCTAGGGCATGGGAAATGGACACACACACACATAAAGAACTACATAGAGTCTAAGATATAGTGCAACATTCAGTCATAATTTCACTCTTTGAGTGACTACCTAGGTTATTTTGAATCCAAATTTTGCATCTTTTTTATTAGATTTGATGTGGTTTATGGGCATGTATAGTTAGTCATTTGATTTATAGGTTATATGTGCGATCGAAAATCTACTAAAAAAAATAGAATGAAAAAGAGAGAGAAACATTGAAGCCATTCTAACCCAGAAAAGACTAGGATTGAAGCATTTGAGCTGATTCAAGCACCCAGATCAATCATTAGCACCTAGGGCACTCTTGTCCTCCTGCAAGCACTTTTTTCCTATACATTCCTATGATTCTAAATTCTCATTGAGCCTTTGTGGCATTGTTTCCATCATGTTCCAATAGATATACATTCATGATCATTTCTAGGTTACACATAATCAACTAAGTCATCATCCCTCTCTCATTTACTTAGGGTTTTAAATAGTTGAATGTTTAGTTCTTTCACATTACTATATTTTATCATCTGAATATCATTCATTACAATAAGTTACTTTGGAATAAGATTTGATTTCAAATTATATTAAAAAAATCTCAACAATAAAACATATGACAGAGGCATGGTATATCCATTCCTTTCTAACTATGTGGTTTTATCTTACTCAACATTTACAATAATTACAAAATTGTACCTAGATTCATCTACAATTGCGTGGTTTATGGGGTTATAGAAGGTATTAAAGAGAATAAGTTCTTTTTAGGTTTTCCACCCTCTTCTCTTATAAAACTTATAAGGCAAGATATCAGGGTTACTAAAAAATTTGATATGCAAGTCTTCTCTCTTATGGGGTACTTCAATTCCTCTCTCTCCTTCAGTATTAGGTGCATTCGCTCAACACTCCAATTTATCCTTCAACATAATTAAGGACTAATCACCCCCATTCCTTAGGCATATCAACAACACATCCACATTCGAGTGTAACAAGAATGGGAGATCTCCCCTACATATAAAGAACATGTGTACTCCTTTTTTGCTTTTCATCCTTTACTTTACTTCATGCAAGTTCCAAGTTATAACAATTACAAGAATTATGTATACTTTGATTTATAATTTGTGTTTCTATCATAGATAATGACTAAACTCTATGTTGTAGGTTTCCCCATGAAGCATGTCAACAAAAACACATCAAAATAAAACTATCGACTGAATATAATTGTTTTGTGAACACTCAAGTATGTTTTTCCTTTGAGCACGCAGACACTTAAAGGGGGGAAAATGTAGACACTCAAAATTGGTAACATATCCTTTGGTAATGACAAGTTTGAATATGCTCCCTTGCTAAAAACAATGTTCACATTTTAAGGTTAATCAATACATCTCTCTAAATCTTCTGTGAATTTCTCATCTAGATACTTTTTTGTCACAAACTTGAGAAATATTAATCAATCAAGGCAGTAAATCATCCCTGAGCATCATTCTAGAAATTTTTGTTTTGCATCACATGCTTTTTTATCTAGGGTAATATAGTTTGGTTAGAATGTGTTATAAATCCATGACCACCTTATATGGTCCTTCCCTCTTTAATATTTTGACTTTATTTTCAATTTGGATATGTTTACGGTGTTGTTTCATTTTCCTAGGGTCGGCCTTATTGTAATATTCCACCTATGGAAGGCTATATAAGAAATTCAATATCACTTATAACTCATTAGATACTCTTACAAGCTACTATTACAAATATCAATTCAAAAATGATCAAGGATCTCCTACATCTTCCTAAATCAGATGCAAATCATTTAGATCATTTGTTACTACATGTTTGAACCACTCAACTAGGGCAAATATTCTAGCTTCATCCATTTTTAGGCATGCAAAGGTCATAGAGCCATGTCTTAAAAATATCAAAATCACTCCAAGCATTGTCAAAGGGTTTTCAGAGACAAATCGTTAGGTCGCACATCTGAAGCACACTACACAACACTACTACCATCCTAGGTAAATTCTCAATTATATCTATACATCACCCTATTTTTGTTTCAAGATACATGAGGGAATTGTTAGTGCAAAATCACAGCACCCACAAATGAGTCATCAAATCTGCTTTTCTAAGGCAGATTCATTTGGTGTGATTCGCATAACATTGAGTTTTCCCCAAAGTGTGGGACTTTCCAAATAGGAAAAATCTCCAGATTAAAGGTTGGTTCCTATTCCTCTATTTAGGTGCATGCGTGGAAACTTACAGAGGACCTATTCCTAAACCTAATCTAAGTTTTACCAAGGAGAGCAGGGATTGAAGGAATACAAGAAATCAAAACTAAGCTACAAGGTGATACACCAAAGGAATGATGAACATTAGTCTTTGCTGATAGACACAAACAAACAAAATGCATACAATAATCAAGCACAAGATAACCATATTTATAATGGGAAGATCAGATGAGAGCAAAGGAGACAAGAAAGGATCTAAAATCAATCACAAACGTGTTTTATTGCTCTACAGATTGGTATAATGCATTACAAATGGCTAGAAGGTAGGAAACTTATTAGAATTTAAATGGAAGGCCTGAACTCCACGAATTCCTTTGCCAGAAGGAAAGTGGAGCCTGACAAAAACAAAAGAATGTCCAACCCTTTACAATGAGTTTCCGACCCTACCTTTATAGATTCAACACAGAGGGGAGAAAGAGAGAGAAGCGGGAAAAAAAATTCCAAGCTCAACCACCGCTATTAATGCCTCCCATAAAATCTTCCCCCAAATCTTTCTTGATTGCATCAACTTCTTATTCGGCACCTCGAAGGAGGAGGAAATGATGGATTAGATCGAATCCGATCTGGTTGTTGGGGAAAAATAGAACCTCCATTAATTTACCTTGAATATGTTTCTCCATTTTTCTGCCACCTAACCTCTCCAAACTTAAAGTTTCAGATCTCCATGCCGTAGACGAGGCCAAGATCTTTCCAACGGTGTGTCAATATTTACTGGATTTCAAAAGAGTATGCCCTGAGTCGAAAGAAAAATCACGCCCAGAATTTACTTTTCCCCCTTTTCCGCAAAATTTGTATCAGGTCTGGCCTACAAAAAGGTTGGGGGGAAAACCTTTGTGCCCCTCTGAAGATTTGGTAAAAATATGCCCCCTTTTTAATATGGGACACTTTTGATGGAGGGTTCAATATTGGTTTTGTGCCTTTTTAACAAAAAGGAAAATTTTCACTTATTCCCCACTTGAGACTCGGTGGAATTTTTCCCTCTGGGCGGAGTTATTTTGCAACTTTTACTCTTTGGAATAGAAAGGGAAAAAATCCAACTTTTCCCCCGATGGCTGACCTTGGCACTGGGTTTAGGCTTGCCACGTGGTACTTCCTCCACTAGCCTACTCAATTTCTATGTTTTTTGGCTAAGTCCTTTGCTCAGCGGGGTCCTATTTTCTAACTGGGGACACACGACGGTCTAGTGCACTTGTCTAGAAACCCTCTCTTTATTCAACCCTTGAGTTAGCATCCGTTTGGACACTTGGCACTCTCCCCTGGCCTACCACCATGCATTGACTATTCAACCTGACTACTGTCCCCTTTTTGAGACTGGACGCGTGGAGGCTCCACACTCGCTAAAAAAAACCGATCAAGATTTTTCCTTTGAAGGAGTGTCAAGTTGACACTTGGAAGCCTCTACATAGGTCTTTGGAATTTTCAATGACCTCCCTCTTACCTTTTCAGACCTTGGGCTACGTGGCGAAGTGGTGCTTGTTTGAGCCTCCACTTTTGGATTTACCCTTGGAGATGCGCTGCTTGGACACGTGGCAGTCCCCGCCAGCACTTCTATACTTAGCCTTTTTTTGAGGCCTGCACCTGTCTGCACCTTTTGACCTCTGTTGACCATTTTCTACGTGGAGGGCTGGTGCAAGTTTGATTCTCCACCTTGGGACTCCCATTTTGGATTTGCGTTGAGCCAACACTTGGCCCCTTCTGCCTAGTCGAAGACTTTTCAACGGCCGTGAAAATTTTTGGGGCTCTGGACGCGTGGAAGCCTGGCGCTTGTTTGAGCTTCCCTTTTTGGATTCAAATTTAGAGAAGCGCCATGTCGACATGTGGCTCTCTCCACTGCCTCATCCATACTTAGTCAATTTTTGGACTCGTTCTAAACTGTTTTGAGCCCAAAGACTTTGGATCTTCGTCATTTCTTCTTTTTCTTGCTCCTGGATTCTCTGTGACACTGCTCCTCCTTCTCTGACCCTTCTATTCTATTTTCGAGCCCACATGTAACCTGTTAAATAGATTTAAGACACAGATTCACTCGACAGAGTTGTCTCTTCTCTTTCTTCTTAGCATAGGGTCGTTTAGTCTTTCACAGGCCCCGCCACTCCATTGTTGAGTCCTTATGTGACTTGTTTGTAAGATTTAGAATCATGATTTCTCTGGTTCTTTTTGTGCGGGGTTGTGGTTGATCCAATACTTTTCTCGGGGGTGAAATATGGATGAACAATTTGGCGAATCACAGGGGTATCTTCCTGCTAGATGAAAATACCAATTACCTTGTCATATCCATTGGGCATGGAGTCGAGAACGATGGTCTGATACTGATCCTACCTCTGATTTGTGAGCCTGACTATTTCCACTCTCAATTTTCATAAGAAATCTCAAAATGATGGTTTTCTGAGAGTAAAAAATTGCTTTGACCCCGGGCTTCATCTGTCTATGAATGGGTTGTGCAAGAGCAACAAAAACAACACCATAACTATATAAAAATTTAAAATCATACATGCTCCAAGTAGAACATGCAGAGTGTGCAAAAGCACTTCTTCTGCTAGAAACAAAGTCTACTCCTACTCCTAAACTAACCAGAGAGAAAAGGGGCTAAACAAAGCCTGTTATAGGCAGGGAGAAGTAGCTTCCCTTTCTCAAGAGAGGCATCCGTGCAAATGATTTGACACTAAATATGGCTGCCTGTATGAGTGAAAAATTGACTTTAAGCTGATCCTCCACCCATATCAGCAAGGTATCAACATTAATGGAAAATACCTCCTCAAGCTGATTTGCATTGGACTCCTGGAGGTGTTGATGGTGACCCTTGGTTCTTTAATACTCATCCTCATGCCTTGAAGTAGGCATGACTAGTTTTGGCTTCTCCCTTGGCTCCAATGAAGCCAAATATTTGATTGGGCAAGGTATGGTCCTTTGAATCTGCCCATGGTTCTAAACTCTAACTCCAAGAATGGAGCCTTCTTCCTGACCCTCATGGATGGATGGTGTGGGAGGAATGATAGCCTCATACTCTTTCTCTTCCTCTATGGTAGGTGTGACTTTTGGAAGATCAAAATCTTCCAACTTTGATTCAGGAGGCATGTTGCAAACTACTGGTTGTGCTTGCACGCTCGCTTCCATGGCAGTAGGCTCTTGTGATTGAAGAATGAATGATGGGGAGAAAAGATTACAATTTCAAATGGCTCCCTCTTATCAAAACATTATTTTGAGTCTGGTAGGAAATCAAACTCTTTACTATCCTGTTGTAACAATGTCTCTCCCTTTTGCATGGTGATCTTAAAATCTTCGTTATCTTCACCATATGAAGCTTCATCTTCAAACATGAAGCTAATGAGTTCAGGCTCCTCCAAAAGATCAGATTTTTGGAGAGGTTGAATGGGAGAGGGGGATGTATTTTCTTGTGCAACTGGCTCATGACTCAGTGCCTCTGAATTTCTCTTAGTCACCTCCATATGCTCCTTTTTAACTGGGCTTGGAGCTGGATGTTCTTATTCCTTATCTTGTGAAGAACATGGAAGACTCATATCTTCCAACCTTGGTTCTAGAGATACATTGTGAGACATAGGTTGCTACTCTTGAATGCCCTCCTTCATGGTAGTAGGCTCATATGCTTGGAAGATGGATGATGGAAGAGAAAATGATGTGATCTCCATGGGATTTTCTCCATCAAAGCAATCCTCCAAGTCAGACAGATAATCTACCTCATTGTTGTCCTGTTGCATGTGCTCAACCTCCTCCATGGTGTCCTCCTGATCTGAAACTTGCTCACCATGGTTTCCCTCTTCCTCAACATGAAGTTTGAAAGATAAAACTCTTCTTCAACATTAGATCTCTAAGGGGATGAAGTGGGAGGAAGAACTGAAGGTTCTTTTGTAGCCTGCTCCACACTTGGGGCCTCTGAAAACTATATGATCCTCCTCCTCCTTTGCTATAAATTCAACCTCAGAAGTGGGAGGAAGAACTGAAGGTTCTTTTGTATGCTTCCATACTTGGGGCCTCTGAAACTTTATGATCCTTCTCCTCTTGCTATAAAATCAACCTCATCCAACACTGGCTCTTCAACCTTGACCTCCTCTATTGGCTTGAACATCAAGGGGATCTTTGTAAACCCAAATTTAGCAGCCCAACTCATCAGATTATCTATTATTTATTTTCTGTTGGGATCCTCTTCTTGTTGTCCTTGACTAGATTCTTGAGTATCTTCCCAACATGGGCTTGGGAAAGCAAGAGGAGTGGCAGGTTGGGGTTTAACTAGCTTTGCAATTTTTTGTGGTGGGGAGGGAGGTGGAACTTCTTGTTTGTTTTGAGGGGATGACTATTTGGAAAGGAAAAGGGCAAAAGAATTGAGATGAGGTGGAAGATCAGGGGATGGAGAAGAGAAACTAACACTTGGGGCAACAACTGAGGGGGCTTGACTCTTGATCATGCTGAAATGATAAAGACTGAGGAAGAGAAAATGAAGAGCTAAGAGGTGGTGGACTTACCCATTGACAAGGTTGTCTCGTACTTTGCCAATAAGCCTCAATGTCCTCAATCCACTGTGTAAGTTGAGGGCAACACTTCAATCATGAAGCCAAGCTTCTCTTGAGGGCTGTAGTGTCTTGGAAAAGGGCCTTCCCATGGACAAGGTCCCATGTAACCAATCTTGAATGCCTTCATTTGTGTTATGCCCCTTGACTGAACCATGCCAACCTCCATTTTTTGAATTTTCTCCAATAAACTAGCATTCTCCACATAGTTTGTCACCATCGTATGCGTCCCCTTGATCTTGATAAGCTCCATGGCCAAATGACTTTGACCCTACTCATATGGGTAAGCATAATGGTCCTGGATATGATTATAATGTTGATTTAGGAGGAGTTGGGAAACACATTGGAGGTGAACTGCATTGCTGTAAGTGTGAGTTTCATGAAGGGAATGAAGTCATGATTGCAAAACCTCATGGAATGGGAGAAAATGAGAGAGATGGAAGAAGAAAATGGATGAAAATGAGTGGAAATGTATGGAAAAAGGTCTGCAACTCAGAGGATGGGTTATTGAATTAGATGGAGTTGCTAGATGTGCTTGCATGTGCCTCAAAAGGATGAATTTAATAGGAACACACCAACCTTCTAAATGAAGTGGTAAGGTCCTTCAGACCTGTCCCACCGGGCATGCCAAAACTGTTAGCATGCCAAAAATGTTAGTGAGTGTGCGAAAAATCACATCACCCCCAAATGAATCATCAGGTCCCATTTGCTTTTCTAAGGAAGATTCATCTGCTGGTGTGATTCACATAACATTGAGTTTTCCCCAAAGTGTGGGACTTTGCAAAATGGGGAAAACTCTCCAGATTAAAGGTTGGTTCCTATTCCTCTATTTAGGTACATGCGTGGAAACTTATAGAGGACCTATTCCTAAACCTAATCTAAGTTTTACCAAGGAGGCAGGGATTGAAGGAATACAAGAAATCAAAACTAAGCTACAAGGTGATGCACCAAAGGAATGATGAACATTAGTTTTGCTGATAGACACAAACCAACAAAATGCATACAATAATCAAGCACAATATAACCAGATTTATAATGGAATATCATATGAGAGTAAAGGAGACAAGAAAGGATCTAAAATCAATCACAAACTGTGTTTTATTGCTCTATAGATTGATACAATGCATTACAAATGACCAGAAGGTAGGAAACGTATTGACAATTTAAATGGAAGGCCTGAACTCCATGAATTCCTTTACCAAAAGGGAAATGGGAGCCTGCAAAAACAAAAGAATGTCCAACCCTTTACAATGAGTTTCGACTCCTACCTTTATAGATTCAACACAGAGGGGAGAAAGAGAGAGAAGGGGGGAAAATAGTTCCAAGCTCAACCACCACTATGTAATTCCTCCCATAAAATCTTCCCCAAATATGTCTTGACTGCATCAACTTCTTATTCGGCACCTCGAAGGAGGAGGAAACAACGGATCAGATCGAATCCGATCTAGTTGTTGGGGAAAAATAGATCCTGCATTAATGGCCCTAAATATGTTTCTCCATTTTCTCCCACCTAACCTCTCACAAACTTAAAGTTTCAGATCTCCATGGTGTAGACGAGGCCAAGATCTTTCCAACGGTGTTAGATTTGCTAGATTTTGAGCCCCGAGCCCTCTAAAGTTTATGGAAAGATATGCCCCTTCGAAATTTGTATTGGGTCCCACGTACAAAAAGGTGGGAAAATTTTCATCTTTGTGCCCCTTTGAAAATTTGACAAAATAAACCCAAAGTCTTCTTGACCGGTTCTGAAAATTCGTAGCTCCCTTTTCAATATGGGACATGTAGAGGAAAATTTCAGGTGCTTGCTTGACTCGGGTGGGCCTCTGTATTTTTCTCTTGGAATAGCGTGGGGATGACATTGTTGGTTTCTTGCCACGTGTGACCTCCACTCAATTTCTATGTTTTTGGCTAAGTTCTTTGCTCGGCGGGGTCATATTTTCTGACCGGGGACACGCGGCAGCCTGACACTTGTCTGGAAACCCTCTCTTTATTCAACCCTTGAGTTAGTGTCCAATTTGGACACTTGGCACTCTCCGCCATCCTGTCCACCATGCATTGACTATTCAACCTGACTCTATCCCCTTTTTGAGACTGGACACGTGGAGGCTCCACACTAGCGCTAAAAAACCCAAATCAAGATTTGCCTTTGAAGGAGCATTGAGTTGACACTTGGAAGCCTCCACAGGTCTTTGGAATTTTCAATGACCTCCCTCTTACCTTTTCAGACCTTGGACTACATGGCAAACTAGTGCTTGTTTAAGTCTCCACTTTTGGATTTACCCTTGGAGATGCGCCTCTTGGACACGTGGTAGTCCCTGCCAGCACTTCTATACTTAGCCTTTTTTGAGGCCCGCCCTACTCCACCTTTTGACCTCTGTTGACCATTTTCTACGTGGAGGTCTGGTGCGTAAGTTTGAGTCTCCACCTTGGGCTCCCATTTTGTAATTGTGCTGAGCCAACACTTGGCCCCTTCCTGCCGAGTTGAAGAACTTTTCAATGGTCGTGCAACTTTATGGGGATCTGGACGCGTTGGAATCCTGGTGCTCATTTGAGCTTCCCTTTTTGGATTCAACTTTGGAGAATTGTTGTGCCGACACGCGGCTCTCTCCACTGCCTCCTCTATACTTAGCCAATTTTTGGACTCGTTGTAAACTTTTTTGAGCCCGAAGACTTTGGATCTTCGTCGTTTCTTCTTTTTCTTGCTCTTGGCTTCTCTGTGACACTGCCCCTCCTTCTCTAACCTTGCTATTCTATTTCCAAGCCCACATGTAACCCATTAAATATATTTAAGACACTGATTCGCTCGACAAAGCTGTCTCTTCTCTTTCTTCTAGCATAGGGTCGTTAAGTCTTTCGCAGGCCCCACCAATCCATTGTTGATTCCTTTTGCAACCTGTTTGCAATATTTAAACGTGTTTTCTCTGGCTCTTTCTAGGTGGGGTTGTGGCTGATCCAATACTTTTCCCGGGGGTGAAATATGGATAACAAGAACCTATAAGGGGGATGATTTATATCACAGTCACACTTGCATAAATACATAAGTGAATTAAATGAGGCTTGATCCCACTCAAGGGCATGTAGTACAACACTTGGATTACTTTGGCAGGGTTTACTACCAAGGGTAGTCCAACATCATGACACACACGATTTATCCTTTTAGTTATCTACTGCTTTGATGAAGGACGTTGCATATTTTAAAGTTTTTTACTTTGTTGCAGGTGATTATAGGTTGTGACGAGGTTGAGGGAGAAAAAGTGACATAAAATGAAACATATTTTCAAGAAATCAAATCATAAAGGAAAATTTAGAACGTAATTTTCAAATAGTCCAAGATCGTACATCTCTAATTAGGACCATATAGTTCTATACTACACAAAATTCTTACTGTCGTGCACTATTTTAGTTTCTAATTCCAGTAATGATAACAAAACATCTATAGTTTCTGATTTATCTTTTCTAGATGTCTCTACATCCAAATCTCTTATGTTCTGAATATTATAATCAATTCTTCATCTCCTCTTGTGTATTAGACTTATCGTTTCATTTTCTATCATCATTTCAAAATATTAATGCATTATTCTAATTATGTATAGTTAATTGTGAATTGATTAAATCAAAATAATCTCTTGTAATAAACCATTATATACAATTTATTGTTGTGTATTTTCCATAACATAATTTAATTAGGGTGTAAACACCCCACCCGCAATCATGAATCATTCAATGAGCTTATAGAGGAAATGTTTAATATAGATAGATTTGAACATAGTGCTACATCATACAAAGAACCTAGTCGTATATTAGAGGAATAATCTAAGGAGGACTTTAATAACCCTTTTAAGTGGAATTTTGATAGCTCTTAGAATTCCCCTCCCATTTTTCCTAGTTATCATATGGTAGTCAAAACTAGTTATCCAAAAATGTGGTGTACAAATGAAATTGATTTCTTTGATAAATTGGGACATTCTTTTCATAATGATATGAATACCTCCTTTTCATATGATAAAATGTCTCTTTTACAAATGAGAATGATTCATATGTATAAATTATATTGTTCTTCCTTTACAAATTATGATCATGTTTTAGATAATAAAGATATATTTTTTACGTCTTGTAATATTTCTTTAAATTCTTTTGCTACCAATGTAGATTCAAATCATGTTACTATATCTCATGTAATAACAATAGGTCTTTTTGTGTTGTCCGTAAGTGATGTGATGATTATTATCATACTTGACATCTATAACCCCAATTAAGAATGATATGCAATCCTAACCATTAGAAATATGTTCCTAGTAGGTCACTATCCCCAAGAGACATTTACAATTTATGACAAAAGTCATAGGTGGGATACAACATGCAATTTAAACTCAACACCTATCCTCTATATGATTTAACCATTGGATCAATCACAATAGTATCCTTAACCAACCAATAACTCGGAAAATTGACAATGCTCTTTTCCTCCAAGATTTTGCATGCTTAAGTTTGTGTTATTCACTGGGCAAGATAACGCTCCTTAACATATTTTGTTTGTATAAGTTTCTAAAGCCATAAGAACTCAATGATTATATCTTACTAAAAGCATTCCCGACAAGCCTAACATGCCCCACCTTAACTTGGTTTCATATCTTAACTGGTGGTTCTCTTGATAAAATTTTACAAGTTACAAGAATACTTTCTCATACACTTTAGGTCACACAACATTGCTAACAATACATTTGATATCTTGAATACCTTACAAAGATAAACTAATGAGTCTATCTAGACATACCTCATACATTTCATGCCTATTGTGTGTCAATCAACATCTCGCCCTAGAGTGCCAAATAACATCATTGTCAACTATTTAAGCTATATCAAATAAAATAATTTTTGACTATCAACTAATAATTACTACAATAGAACTTAATACAATATTAGATGGGTGGGAACTGATTCAAATATATAAGTTGGAGTCTTAACAATTATAATTAGAACCTATGCTTATAAAAGGGATGAAATCACTCATTATATAAATGACCATCAAAGAGATACTTTCAAAACCAGAATTACAATAACATCACTTTAAAAAAATAATTATTAAATGAGTCAAGTATTCTTAAAAAAATTAAACTAAAGTAAATGTTTAAGATAAAATAATTTTATGTAGAAAGTACATGCTTAAATTGGCTTCATGGTAAAAAAAAGTAATATACAAGTCCAATGATTTGTTGAATGAAACACAAGCTTAGCTTAGATAGGGTAGAAGATAAAGAATTAAATATTATGTGATAAATGAAGTATAAGTTTGAATATGCAAAAATAAAAGAAATATGCATGTGATATATCCTTGATATTACAAGAATTTGATTGTGGTTTTAAGTATGCATGTTTTACAAGTTTGAATATAGGGAAGATTGTAAAAATATATAATGTAATTTAGTAATTGTTTACGATGTATTAACGATTTTATAAAAATTTGATTGTGATTTTATTTATGCATTTTTTACGTATAAATTAGTTGTTTAGATAACATTTGATTTGATTTATCAATTTAGGTTAAGATTAAGGAAAGATATGACGTAGTGAATGAAGCATATGTTTGAATAGGGAGGAAGATAAGAAATTTTATGATGTGGTGAATGAAACTATATAAGTTTGAATATGGGAAATATAATGGAAATGCATTTCCATGGTGATTTCATGTGATATATCCTTGATTATATGAAATTGATTTTGGTTTCGAATTTGTATGTTTGATGACAATTTTATGATGTGGTGAATGAAGTATAAGTTTGATTATGGAGAAAATTTAAACAATCTCTTAATATTGATTGCTTATGATGTATTGTGAATCTTATAAAGACTTGATCATGGTTTTATGTATACATGCTTATAGAGGAATGATATAAGGCCAAAATATTTGGTCTTTCCTAATCATTACCATAACGCCACTATCATCACTCAACATGGCTCAACCATACCAACTACTTATTGTCTATGTGCTTGACAAAAACCAATCTTACAACTCACCCCTCACTAGGCAAATGGATTATTGGGTGGACACATGATTTTAAAAAATGTAATGGGAAACTCACAACATAATGTAAACTCATGTATTAAAAGTATCATCATAATACATTGTGTTGAGTTGTGGAGCTTAATTGCTTCACTTGACATTTTTTACAAAACTTGCTAGAAAACACAGTAACTGGAGTCTGTTGATGAACTGACGTCAGTCAACCAGGGACTGGTATCAGTCAGACAAGGAGGAACCGGTATTGGTTAAGGCTAACCAACATCAGTTTCCTATGCGTGACTACTATAATTAAGTTGTGGGAATTAGATCTATCTTTATTTGTAAAGTTAATCTAATGGTTGTAATTGCATAGCTAAAGTGCCCTAAGATTGTAGAATTGTATATAAACATAAAGCTATGGTTAGAAGAGATAGAATTCATTGAGAATAAGAGAAGTTTGCTTTAGAGAGAAAAAGTACAAAACATCCAAGAAGGTGTGGAAGATTACAAATCTGAACATTGTATTTCCTTTGTAATAAATTGGTTGTTTATTAGTGGACGTAGCCCACATTGGGTGAGCCATGTTAAATCTTGTGTTTTGTTTCTCTGTGTTTATTTCCATATTGATTTATTATATGTTTATATCTGATTAATATATCTATACAACCGGTGTGCTAATCCCAACAACTAGTATCAAAGATTCTTTGTTTGAGGGTTGTGTGTGTTGACAAATTTACTCACAGAGGGATTTCTAATTGAGTGGGAGCAAAGTAATGGGAGAAGAAAGCAAATTTAGAGTAAAGAAATTTAATGACCGTGATTATCAATTATGGAAGATGCAGGTCCAGGAGGATTGTTTGTATCAGAAATATCTATACGTACCATTGGATAAGAAGGCAAGACCTACAAAGATGACTGATGAAGAATGGAAAATTCTTGATAGAAAGGCTCCGAGATCTATAAGATTGAGTCTGACAGCAACTGTGGCTTCGAATATTACTGAAGTAAGATCTATGGTAGAATTCATGAAATATTTAGCAAATCTATATGAAAAACCTAGTGCTTCAAATAAAGTTTATTTGATGAAAAAAATGTTTAATTTAAAGATGTAAGAAGGTGGATCTGCATCAAGTGATTTGAATGATTTCCGGTCTATTGTAAATCAATTAAAATTAGTTAGTATTTCATTTGAGGATGAAATGAAAGAACTTTTATTATTATGCTCTTTGTCAGATAGTTGAGATAACTTGGTAATGGTTGTTAGTAATACAACATCTGCTACTAAAGTTTTAAAGTTTGATGATGTGGTTAGTATAATCCTTAATGAAGAAATATGCAGGAAAAATACAAGAGAGTCATCATCTGGGAATTCTTTGAATGTAGAAAGCAAGGGAAGGTAGAAAGAGAGATCTAAAAGAAAGAATAATGGGAAATCAAAGTCTAAGAATGGCAGATCTAAATCTAGAGGTAGAGGAATAACCTGCCAAAATTGTGAAAAGCAAGGACATGCAAAGAAGGATTATTGGTTCAAGGAAAACAAAGAGAATGTACCAGAGAAAGGTAAAGAGACAAATGTTGCTGCAAAATAGGTAATGCAAGATACCCTAATTCTCTCCTTGAATAATAAAATTGAGTCATGTGTTTTAGATTCATGATCTTAATTCCATGCAACCACTAATAAGGGTTATTTCAAAAATTATGTCCAAGGTAATTTTGGGCATGTTTATCTAGGAGATGATGAACCATGCAATATTACTAGTAAAGGTGAAGTTCATCTTAAATTGTAGAATGTAAACATATGGATATTGAAAGATGTTAGGCATGTTCCAAGTATCAAAACAAATTAAATTCCTGCATGATAATTGTGTGAAACTGGTTGCATGGTTACACTCACAGCCGAATCTTGGAAAGTTACCAATGGATCTCTTGTTGTAGCAAGAAGCAAGAAGGTAGGATCATTGTATTTATCTACATGTATTACTGATTCCTTTTCTATTCTATCTACTTCATATTTAGATACAAGCATGTGGCACAATCAGATAGGCCATATGAGTGAAAAGGGAATGCAAATCTTGAAGGTAAAGGGTAAGTTATCAGATCTGAAACGTGTAGATGTTGATTTATGTGAGCATTGTATTTTTGGAAAGCAGAAGTGAGTGAGATTTCTCAAAGTTGGGGCAATAAAGAAGAATCATAAATTGGAGCTTGTACACTCAGATGTGTGGGGACTAGCCCATGTAGCTTCTCACGGAGGATCCCAATAGTATGTTGCTTTCATTGATGATGCCACAAGAAAGGTATGGGTTTATTGTATTAAACAAAAATATGAAGTTTTTGAAACTTTTAAAAGATGGAAAGCCCTTATGGAAAATGAATCAAATTCAAAGTTAAAATGCCTTAGATATGAAAATGGTGGTGAGTATTGCAGCAAGACTTTCAATGATTATTGTTTAGTAAATAGAATACGCAAATAAACGACGGTTCCTAGAACACCATAGGAGAATGGTATTGCAGAGAGAATGAATAGGACAATCATGAAACGTGCTAGAAGCATGATGATACATGTTGGATTACCCTTACAGTTTTGGGCGGAAGTAGCAGACACGATGGTTTTTTTAATTAACCATGGACCTTCAAGTGCATTGGATCGTGGAATACCAGAAGAAGCTTGGACTGGAAAAGAGACACATCTTTCTTTTCTTAGAGTATTTGGCTCAAAAGCTTTTGTGCATATTGATAAGGAAAATAGAAAGAAATTGGATGCAAAATCCAAAAGATGTACTTTCATTGGTTATGGCTCTAGTGATTTTGGATTCCGGTTTTGGGATTTAGAAGTCTCTAAGATAATTAAGAGTCATGACATTGATTGAAACGAAAAAGAGAATGTACATGGATCAAGTTTTGGTACCCAAAGGTGAACCAGTGGAAAAGTTTGTGGATGAAAATGAACTCTTGGATTTAAAATTAACACCTACATGATTCCACAATATCTGGTATCAGTTTACCCATGACTGGCATCGATCCCCTTTACCAGCGTCGATTACAGAAGAGACGAACTGACGTTGGTTAGCCAAACCGGTGTCGGTCACTGTCAAAAGTAGATACAAATCTACAGGATGAGAAGATTGAGCCTTCGGCACCCCAAATATCAGTGAGAAGATCACAAAGGGTAAGTAGACCTCTAGAATTTTTTTTACCTTCCTTGTCTTATTTATTATTGACTGATAGTGGTGAACTAGAAAGCTTTGAAGAAGCAATGTAGGATAAAGCCCACAAGCAGTGAGAGAATGACATGAATGAGGAGATGGACTCCTTAGAGCAGAACCATACATGGAATTTTGTTAGGTTTCCAGCAGGTAAAAGAGCATTGCAGAACAAGTGGGTTTACTGGATCAAGGACGAAGAGGGTGGACATAAGAGATACAAGGAGAGACTTGTAGTCAAGGGATTTACACAGAAAGAGGGTATTGACTTTGGTGAAATATTTTTTTCCTATTGTTAAGATGACTTTTATTCGTACTGTATTGAGTTTAGTTGCAGTAGACGATTTGCATTTAGAGTAACTTGATGTCAAGACAATGCATTTCTTCATGGTGATTTAGAGGAGGAGAGTTATATGAATCAGCCACTTGGGTATGAAGTCAAGGGTAAGGAGAAATTTGTGTGCAGATTGAAAAAGAGCCTATATGGGCTCAAACAAGCTCTAAGACAATGGTATATGAGGTTTGATAGTTTCATGCATGAGCATGTTTATTTGAGATGTGAATCTGACCATTGTGTTTATTTCAAGATGATTGAAAATGGGAGTTATATTATTTTATTAATGTATGTGGATGATATGCTTATTGCAAGATCTAGTATGTAGGACATTAGTCAGCTTAAAGAAAAGCTAGCTCACACATTTGCAATGAAGGATTTGAGAACTTCAAAGAGAATCCTTGGCATGCAAATTCAAAGAGACAAGAAAAAAAGGAAGTTGTATTTGCCTCAGGAGCATTATATCAATAAGGTGTTGGAAATGTTTAATTTGTAAAATTCAAAATTTGTAAGTACACCTATGGCTGGACACTTCAAATTGAGAAAATATCAGTGTCCTACATCACACGAGGAGGTTGAACACATGGCATGAGTTTTGTATGCTTCAATAGTTGGGAGTTTGATGTATACTATGGTTTGTATCAGACCAAACATTGCACAGGCAGTGGGAGTTGTGAGTAGATTTATGGTTAATCCAGGTAAAGAACATTGGAAAACAGTCCAATGGATTCTCAGGTATTTGAGATGGACATCCTGCATGCAGTTATGCTATAGAGGTTCAGATACTTATTTGCGTTGCTATGTGGATTCTGACATGGCTGGTGATTTGGATGGCAGGAGGAACATCACTGGCTATGTTTTCATAGTAGGTGGCATGACAGTTAGCTAGATTTCTAGATTGCAGAATGTTGTTGCCCTATCTCCTACAGAGGCTGAGTATGTTGCAGCTACAAAAGCTAGCAAGGAGATGATATGGATGGGCAGGTTCATGGAAGATTTGGGAAAGGAGCAAGAGGATTGCTGATTGTAAAGTGATAGTCAAAGTGCAATTCATCTGACAAAGAACTCAACGTTTCATTTTAGAATGAAACACATTCAGTTGAGGTATCACTTCATACGGTAGGGATTGGAGGATGGGCAACTGAAGTTGGAGAAAATTCGTACAAAGGAGAACCCTGCGGATATGCTAACGAAGTCATTGGCAAATGAGAAGTCGGAGCTACACTCCACATATGTTGGTCTTCAAGTTTGAGACTTGAGGAGGGAGAAACATGCCAAGGAAATGATCAGAGGATAGAGTTGTACGGTATAGTGCATCAATTTATCTCCAAGTGGGAGATTGTTGAGTTGTGGAGCTTAATTGCTTCACTTGGCATGCTTTTACAGAACTTGTTGTAAAACATAGTACTCGACATCGACTGACAAATCGACGTTGGTCACCTAGGGACAAGTATCGATCAGACAAGGAGGAATCGGTATCGGTTAAGACTAACCGACATCGGTTCCTTGTGCATGACTAATATAAATAAGTTTCGGAAATTAGATCTATCTTTAGGTGTAAAGTGAATCTAATGGTTGTGATTGTATAGCTAAAGTGCCCTAAGATTGTAGATGCATATATAAACATAAAGCTAAGGTTAGAAGAGATAGAATTCATTGAGAAACAAGAGAAGTTTACTTTAGAGAAAAAAAAGAAATTTGTAAAGAAAAAGTATAGGACATCCAAAAAGGTGTGGAAGATTACAAATCTTCATTGTATTTCCTCTGTGATAATAAATTGGCAGTTTCTTGGTGGACGTAGCCCACACTGGGTGAACCACGTTAAACCTTGTGTATTGTTTCTTGTTTATTTTTGTATTGATTGCTTATATGCTTAGATCTGATTAATATATTTGTACAACCGATGTGCTAACCCCAACACATTGTTTCTTTAAAATTGATACGTAATGTATTATATTATTTCATTTTTATAAGTTCAATATCTTATTATTTTCTTTGAAAACTAACATTAACAAATTTTGAAGGGGGTGAAGTCTAATTTGTGGAGAATGCCTGCTCATAATTTTTTACCAAAGGTTTAATTTCTTGGATGTATCAAAATAAGAATGGGGTCTGGTACAAAACTCAAGTCCCAAGTAACTTTGGTGAAGTAGATATCCATCAATATCTTAATAGGTGATTATTTGTGCACCCAATACCAATAGGTTGATTTTTTTAATTGAATTTGAAGCTTGCATGGTTTAGCTGCATACAATTCTTAGGCTTAATTGCTAAGGATTGAGGAGTTTTCAATCTGTTGAATTCATCTTAGACATGATCTTGACCTTATCCCTTATTACTTAATATATCATAAAAACGTTGATAGATGTTTAGGAAACACATTTACACCATAATATACACCATTAAACTGCAACCCATCTGATATAAATTAATTTCTTTGGAATTTTAAAAAAAAATGAAAATTACAACATATAATTCCCTTTTGTAGAGAAGGGTTCTTAATATCCACTAATCAAATAAAAACCCATCTTTTGAACATTTAGTTTGAATGTACTGAAAAAAAAAACGTACTCGATACTCGAGCGCTTCCGATGAATTTTACCCATCGCTTAGTGTTCATCTTCTTTTCATAAATCCCATTGATGTCCTTATTATTAGTGGTTATGTAAAAAGAGTATTTTCTCTTACTTGTTCTTAATAAGATGTTCGCAATGAATGGCAAATAATGTACGTTAGATGCAGGCCATTGGATTCCACCTAGGCACCCACTATTTACCACTAATCATTGCCGTGTGGTGGAGATTAATTAGCTTAATTGTACTTGTAAGTAAACTTAATTGCTTAGAATAGAAATGTAATAAACACGTTTGAATAATTTTACCTGCCTACATACAATAGTCCAAAGTAAACATCCTTCTCTAACAAGTTTCTACCCTCCCTCACTCACTACACGCTTCTTCCCCACCTAAACTTAGATTAGACTTCTACACTTCATTGCTATCTTGACTTTTTCTACTCTAATTTATGGGCTATGGAAAATACAAAAACCTTGCGTCATTAGTTCGATAATGTTTTTAATTTTTAATTTTTTTAATAAGTATTTGTAATTGGGAGTGGTAAGTTAAGTGGGTTTGATTATGATAAAATTATGTAGTTAAGTATGTTCATCACAAAAAAAATTTGTACTTTATTTATATGAGTGTCATTTACATGTAATGCATATTCATTATTTTAGGGTAAATTATTATTTGTGAGGGAAAAGTTCAAATTAAATATATGAATAAATGAATTTAAGGAAAAAACAATAATATGTAAGTGAAGTTTATCCTATGTATGAATATGATCGAAAATTGTATATGAGGCCAAAAATCAAATGGAATCTGATCACACAATTGAAGTGCAAAAGAGATAGACAAAAAATCCTAAAAGAAAGGTGGGACGAGAGAATATTATTCATGCCTTAGTACAATGGGGACATAATGACACTTAATAGTTTCTCACTCATTTGAAAACTAGTTTTGACCTTGAGTTTCCATAAATTATTTTAACTTTATGTAGACGTCATTATAATCTCTCTCTCCCTCTCTCTCTAATATAGGTTAATGTAGGTTGACCTGAAACTATATAATTAAATCTTAATAATTAATGCGTTATATAAACACTTATATATTGAAAGCGTTAATGAAGTTGTAAACTATGTAGATTTGATTATGAGAGAAACTCCATATTTAAGTACATTTGGGGCAAAGAAATATTGAAATGGTTGTCTTAAAATCCTAGTACTTCTAATCATGAAAGACATGTTAAAATATAGATTAAAGGCATGACATTGTTAAGTACTTAGAGATATGAAATATATGTTGAAATACATAACAAAGCACTTTACATCACAGGTGAATATTTCAAACATATATGTCTCTCCACCATAACAATTGTCATAATATTTATTGGTTGATTAAATAAAAATATAACATGTGTTTGAAATCCAACACGATTGATTAAATGAACTACAAAACAAATATACTTAAAAATGCGAGCATTTTAACACTTTAAAAATACTTTGCAATCGCTTTTTACAGTCAC
The DNA here is from genome assembly GCA_019776745.2 of Taxus chinensis. NCBI lineage: Eukaryota > Viridiplantae > Streptophyta > Pinopsida > Cupressales > Taxaceae > Taxus > Taxus chinensis. Next base: position 872,192,289 of record CM034148.1, on the reverse strand, counting down.
ATAAATTCAACCAACATAAAATCATACAAATCATATCACATAAGTTGGTGCAATACAAGATAAAGCTTCAATTACACAAAATGAAATTAATTTGCAAGGAAAAATTGAAGATATGTTTATCCTTTGGAAATATCTAAATAAATAGTTTAGTTATGGCGGGGTAACTATAAAATATTAAAAAAAGAGGAGTCGGGACGAGAGGATGGAAGTAGGAGCTGCTGTCTCTTTCCCGATGTAAATCCCGTACTTAACCATACTTTTCGACTTTTTAATGAGGATGGGCGTCTGTACCTTGTCGTTTTGATTGCGCGGTATAATAATAAGAATTACTGAAAAACATTAGTGTATACCCTTCGGTTAAGTAAGGAAAAGAAATACGTATAGCGGAAGCGAAGGAAGAATAATGATCTTTGGGCTATAAAAACCTGACTTTCGCAATGCAATTTCACGAGCAAGTTGGTGGGTTGATAGCCAACAGAGCTTGCTGTTGCTAAGTATTTCTGCGGATCTATTTATGTTAATCACGCCCACACGCTCCATTGACATTAACAGGGCCTGCAGCTCAAGGCCGGCAAATAAACCTATGCAATACTTAACGGAACGGATTTTTTTAAAAAAATTCCCCTCTTCTCTCATGGAGTACTGGGTTGCTTTGTTGGTTTCCGTGGGCCTGTTTTTGAACGCACCCGGTGCTGTTTATTCCGGTCCTCCATTTCCTTGCGATCCGAGCAGTGGGCAGAGCTCGTTTCCCTTCTGTAGCACCTCGCTTGCAATTGGGGCGAGAGTGAAGGATCTGATTGGGCGTTTGACATTGCAGGAGAAAGTTCAGCAGCTGGTGAATACAGCGAGCAATGTTTCCAGGCTTGGAATTCCCAAATATGAATGGTGGTCGGAAGCCTTGCATGGTGTGTCCAATGTGGGTCCTGGGACTCGATTTGGGGGCACCATTCCTGCGGCGACCAGTTTTCCTACAGTCATTCTCACTGCTGCTTCCTTCAATACCACTCTCTGGGAAGCCATCGGACGGGTGCGTATTCAAAATCTCTTCTAGTGCCTTTTTTTTTTTTGTGGGTAGACCCTCCACTCGCCATTGGCCGCTACAACTGGTATCAGAAAGCAGTGTTCCTAATTTATTCATTCAAGTTGAAAACAGGGGACTCATGTACTACATTGCCACTTTCGCTTCTCCCCTGACAATTCATGCCTTGATCGGTATGGACTGTACGTAGGGCATATATGGAATAAGTTCCACTGGTTTTTAGGACATTGCATTGAGTTTTTGGCCTCATGGTATCTTCCAAAAATCTCTATCAAAACCATAGCAAATAATTTGGGTACATTTATATTTGTTTGTCGTCTAATTGACAGATATTGCCATTTGTTTATACTGTATTTGTCATAAAACTTTGATTTGAAGGGAATGTATGGAGTGTAACGCATACCTTTCTTATTGTCGCTTCTTGTTATGAAAATATGTTGTAAATGTTAACAGGTGTAGCTAAATAATGGTGTGCGCAGGTTGTATCGACAGAGGCGCGGGCCATGTACAATGTTGGATTGGCAGGGCTGACTTACTGGAGCCCCAATGTTAACATTTTCCGTGATCCCAGATGGGGAAGAGGGCAGGAAACTCCCGGCGAGGACCCCGTCGTAGTCGGCAAATATGCCTCCAACTATGTGAGGGGTTTGCAGGAAACCGACGCGGCCGACCCGAACAGGCTCAAGGTCGCCGCCTGCTGTAAGCACTACACCGCCTATGACGTGGACAAGTGGAATGGAGTCCAGCGTTACACCTTTGACGCCCTGGTAGGTACCACTACCCACTCACACTGGAAAACAGCCGCCTCCTCTGTTTCTCTGTTTTATATATATATTTATTCTTCTCAACCATTAATCAGACTGGAGGTATACACAGCGCCCACTTGCGAAGCATTTGTCAATGTATACAGTCTTAATGGTCAATTACTTTTGAATTTTATATCCGTGACATCTTGGAGACCGTGATATCCCTTGTGTGAATCGAATTCGAACCTCTGCTTCAGATTTTATCCGACGTCTTTAATTATCTTCGGTGGTGCCCGACACAAGATGCGAGATGGGCAATGGCCACTGGCCAGTGCCATCTGGCTGGGTACGCAGCAGGCACACAATCCAACAAGCCGTGATTTTAACCTGTTCTGGATATTCCTTAATTTCCTCCCTTACCCTAAAAAAACATTTGTTTTGGGGGTTTACCAAGATGATTTTTCTAAGCTGTAATTCATTTAATACTACAACTAGTTTAATACGAACTTACGAAGTGACGTATCAAAGTTGAGGATTTCGTTCAATTATGATGGTGTGTTGTAAATAATATCGTCTCTGTATATTTAAGTAATAAAAAGTCCAACATACATAGGTAGTTAGATGAGAATCCTACCTGCAGAGATACAGGGCAGAGATGAAGGGTCGTTATCGCATTAGTCCTATTTAATATTATTTGGGTTACATTTTGGAAAGCATAGAAACGTCTGGCCTCGTGGAAGTTGGACCTAACTCAAACTGGACAAAGGAAGGCGTGAACCCTTCAAATTTTGTTAAGAATAAAACATTGTGTCCCCACTCCCAATTCAGTTTCATTGAATAAAACAGCATGCGCCCACTTCCTACCAAATTCATCGTTTAATCATATTTGATGGTGATGGTGATGGTGCCGGGGCTCTTTGGTGGTGCAGTTCCCAGGGCGTTTTTCACTTATTAAGAATCCACTGAATGAGAATATCTGCTTTCGTCATCAAGTGAAATAAGCAAATGTTGAATTGGCACTCTCATGGCGTCCTTGAATGGCCCACATCATCTGGGTATATTGATTTCTAACCATATGCAGACTTGTCACACTGCTCAGCGCATAATTTCTGGTTACCAAACTGTGGAAATCAAAGCTTCACAGTTGATTTGATGTGGTTTACATACCCTTCTGTTTAAAGATTCATCTGTAGATGAAATGAAATGAAAGTGAAACGACACACAATACTGTTGGCTAAATGTTTGCTTTTTCCCTTTGTGACAGGTTACAAAGCAAGATTTGGAGGACACGTTCAATCCCCCATTCAAGAGCTGTGTCTTGGACGGCAAAGTAGCGAGTGTGATGTGCTCTTATAATAAAGTTAACGGCGTCCCAACCTGTGCCGACAAAAAATTGCTGTCTGGGATTGTGAGAGGCGATTGGCATTTGAACGGGTGATAAAACTTTTATTACCCATATCAATATTTGCATGTCTCAATTTTACCATTTCTGCTAAAACGTTTTCAAATTCGCAAATTTTTACGGGTTACTCATTTTGCAGGTACATTGTATCTGACTGTGATTCCGTTGATGTGCTGTACAACCAACAACACTATACAGCCACTCCTGAAGATGCAGCTGCAGACACCATTAAAGCTGGTAAGCAATTCCTTACACAAAGCCCTCGTGGGCAATTGTTTAATATGGAATTTAGTGCATAATTGAAATATGTGCTTGCACCTGTTTGGATTTGAATGCAGGATTGGATCTCAACTGTGGATCCTTCCTTGGGAAGCACACAGAAGCAGCTGTGAAAGCAGGCAAATTGGAGGAGTCCCTGGTTGATCAAGCTCTGGTCAACACGTTCAGCACGTTGATGAGACTTGGCTGGTTTGATGGGGATCCCACCAAGCAGCCATATGGAAACCTGGGACCCAAGGACGTGTGTACCGAGGAGCATCAAGAACTAGCTTTGGATGCTGCCAGGCAGGGGATAGTGCTGCTCAAAAATAATGGTGCATTGCCACTAGCTGCAAACAAGATTAAATCCTTGGCAGTCATGGGGCCCAATGCAAAAGTCACCAAAGTCATGATTGGCAACTATGAAGGTACCCTTTTAAGCCAATAGGGAACTTTAACTGCAATGAATGTCCCCAAATGTGGCCATACACAGCACCTATATATGTAACTGGCACGTATAAAGTGTTTATACCCGAATCTACATAGACAGAGAACAGTGGAAGACTATCTAGGGGAAAAAAACAGCACCATATATTGGCAAATTCCTTGCGTTCTAGCCCTGGTTCATTGCTTCTCATATTTCAATTTCAATATTGCTTGATGTGAAATTTGAATTAGAAAAATGTGGCATCTCAAACCATCTTTAAATTTTTTCGGTATGGACACATTGGAGAAAATGAATTTTAGCGTTTGTATGTTGCAAGTACTGTGATCTTAAGAATGTCCCACTTGATCATTCTGGACAGGTATTCCATGCAAGTATACATCACCCCTCGATGGCCTTTCCAAATATGTTCAAACTCTTTTTGCCCCAGGTTGCTCAAATGTAGCATGTACTGGTAATGATTTGTTGGCTGGAGCAGTTGAGACAGCAAGCAAAGGAGATGCAACAGTGTTAATAGTAGGCGGCGACCTGACATTAGAGGCAGAGGGCCTTGACAGAGTAAGCTTGTTGTTACCTGGTCAGCAACAGCAGCTTGTATCCCAGGTCGCAACTGCATCAAAGGGTCCTGTAGTGCTTGTCATCATGTCAGGCGGTCCTTTTGATATATCATTTGCAAAAGATAATGACAAAATTGCAGGCATTCTCTGGGTGGGTTATCCGGGGCAAGCAGGAGGAGCAGCCATTGCAGATGTAATTTTTGGACAATACAATCCAGGTATTACATGCGTGTGTGTGAGAGTGTGATTTTCTTATTTGCATAATCAAATATCAGTAAACAAGACCATATTCCTTTTGGCTGAGAAATATTCTTAGTGACAGAATTATCAGTAAACAAGACCATATTCCCATTTTGGCGTTCGACATAATTCAGAGTAAGGAACATAGATGCTTACAAAAGTTTTTAACTAGGGTCATCCCATTCCAGAACTTGTATAACCGGATGCTTTTCTGCATATTTTATGAAGGCCTAAGCTTAATTATATAAATATGCAGGTCTACAACTAATGCATATGCCCTTCTTTTTTCTTTTTAGGTGGGAGATTGCCTGTTACTTGGTATCCACAAGAGTTTGTTAAAGTTCCCATGACTGACATGAACATGAGGCCTAACGCGGCCAGAGGATATCCAGGTCGAACTTACAGATTCTACACAGGAAAAACTGTATATATGTTTGGTGATGGTCTGAGTTACACAAACTTTGAACACAAGCTGGTTCATGCGCCTAAGCTGGTTTCTCTTCCAATAGGTGGTAAGCATGCATGTTTCCATGGAAAATCCAATTCTTCTTGTGAGGCAGTTCGGGTTACACACACTAAATGTCAGAACTTGGTCATGGAGGTTCATGTTGATGTGAAGAACATTGGTCCTAGAGATGGAAGCCATGTGTTATTCTTATTTTCTACTCCCCCATCCAATCACCATGCTCCTAAGAAGCAACTACTCCAATTCAGAAAGGTTCAAGTCCGAGCAGGAACCAAGAATAGAGTTCATTTCAATGTTGATGTATGCAAGGACCTCAGCATTGTTGATAAAACTGGCACTAGGAAGCTGCCAGTGGGTTCTCATCTTCTTCACATAGGTAACCTGCAACACTCTGTTTCACTTCGAATTACAAGCTAAGTTTATTCTTTTCAGTGGTGATCTGTTTCCGCAAGGATCAGAGAAGCTTCCACAACTATTGATTGTATTCCTTTTAATGAAATTGTTTTCAACAACTACAGGCTATGTTGTCTGTAACACTAGTGTATTCATGATGTATTCTTGCGAGGAGGCACATTGAATTCAATCAAAAAACTGGCCTCCTCAGCCCTTAGCTAAATTGATTGTTTCTTAGTTATTTCCTCAACAATCTGCAAGCAGGCAGATCCATGTTTGGAAGAATTTCTTTGTTCATCATTTATATCAAATATTTACTTGATCGACTGGTTAATAACTTGATTTGGCATCTTCAAACAAAAAGAAACTAGCCTTCGATTTTTTATTGAATAAAGCTTCCACATTTAAACTGTGTAGTATATGTTTCTATATTTTAATCAATACAAATGGGCCTTTCAATCCATAAAAAATAAAAAATAAGCTTTGCTGATCTCTAATTGTGTAACATGAGGACGAGGCATGGAATTTGATGGCCATTCCTGCATGTGAAATGGAATTCTTAGAAATCTTATCACGGCTAGATCTTTAATTGTCTTTCAATTTAAATCGAAGCAAATTTATGCTGTCTAAAAATTCCAATGTGTTTTTTTCCGTGTATATATATTATATAGATAGTATTGACTATTCACAAAAAATAAAAGTGTCGAGGAAACACCCACAACAATCACACCAATACAAGTCCTACGAACAAAGTCTACAAAACAAGAAATATACGAACAAACTGAAGGAATTGCTAAGGGTTCCCCTCTATACCCTGTTATTGCCAACTTAATCATGGAAAATTTTGAACAAAAAGCTATTTCATCTAACCCTTTAAAACCAGGCTGGTGGAAAAGATTTGTTGACGATACCAATGTATTTTGGGCACACGACATGGAAAACCTTAATCATTTTGTCCACCACTTAAACAACATTTCTCCCCACATTCAATTCACTATGGAAAATGAGGTTAATGATTCGATTCCCTTCCTTGATATCCTTCTAAAAAGAAATGAAAATGGCTTTTTATCTTGTTAAGTTTATTGATAGAAAACTCACTAGGGAAAATTTTAGTGGCAAATTTTCGTAAACTCGCGAAAATCGAGGATTATGGAAATTCGAATTGGCGAATATTCTATGATTTGCAATCGAATTATTCGCTGAAAAATCTTGCCGACATGTTCCTTATACTGTTCATTTCGCCTAGATTTCACACACATATAAGAGCTTATGAATGTAATTCGCCACCAATTTGAATCATTTCGTGTGCATATTCATTGAAGTAAACATAAACAACCCTTGAGCTGTCCAACCCTGAGCTGTCCAACACTAAACGTTCCAACTTTGAGACATCCAAACCTGAGTCGTCCAACCCTAAGCTGTCCATCCTTGAGTCGTCCAACCCCTCAGCCGTCCAACCACTTAGCCGTCCAACCCCTTAGCCACCCAATCCTTGGTTATCCAACCCCTTCGTCGTCTAACCCCTTAGCCAGGCCCTTCCAACCCTGAGCCATCTAACAATACTTAGCTGTCCAACCCCTCAGCCGTCCAACCACTTAGCCATCAAACCCTTGGCCGTCCAACTCTGTCGTCCAACCCTGAGCCGTCCAACCTCTATGCCGTCCAACTCTTTCGTCCCTTGATGTCATATAAGTACAATCACCTTAAAATGAAGGGCACAAAAAAACTACAAATTTATAGTATCACTAAAGTGGGAAAGCCTCTCTATACATTATTGTCATCGGGCCAAGGAAAAACCCTATTTTTTCAAAGAAGAGAAATCAGGTGCGGCAGAGGCAGGGAAGTGGATGAAGGAAAAGATGGTGTAGAGGCTCACATACCACAAGCGTCACAACTATTACACCAAGTTGAACCAGACCCGAATCGTCAAAACCCTTGGTAAAAAACATGTCCACTTCATCTAGGGTTTTGAAGTTTATCTTTGTTATGTATTTATTTGACTCTGGGTTAGGTTTTAGAGTGTTGAGCTTTCTCTCATTTTTCTGTATGATTTTTGGGGTCAATTGTTTTGGGTGTATTTGCGTACAGGGGGAAGTTAATTTATCAAACTGCGAAAAAGAGGGCCAGCAGACCCAAATGTCCCGTTACCAACAAAAGAATCCAAGGAGTAAGATCTTTTTTTTGTTGGTATTCTCATAATGGCGTAAATCGAATGAATTTTTATAGCATATTAGTGAGTAGAGAAGCTATATGCAGCTCTTTCGAGGGATATGAATAGATTCAAACCTTTGTGTAGAGCTTTTGAAAGCCCATCAAATGAAGTTTTTTTACAGATTTTATAATTTTTGTTTGATATTTGTGTTGTGGGGGATTTTTGTAGCATTGTAGTCACATTATTTTTGTTTCATCTACAAAACTATAACTGGGATTTATAAGCCCAAAATTTCGATTTATTGTTGCTCATTTATGATTTTTTAAAATCTTAAACTCAAATATCACGTTTTGGATTGGCTGATGCCTTATATATTCCCCATTTGAGGCCCGCGGAATACAAAGTTAGTAGGCTGAAAAGGAGCAGGAGAACTGTGAATAGACCCTATGGAGGAGTTATGTCCTGTTCAGCCATTCAAGAAAGGTAAGTTGTCAAAATTATAACCGTAATTATTTTCTATGTTAAATGTTCATTCAATTAGATATTAGGTTCTTCTATTATTTATGGGCTAATGCATTTATTTAATTTGTTAAGGGGATATTCGGAAATTTTTAAAATATCATATTCTCTATACTCGATCGTCCAAGTACCCTCTCAATTTTTTGGTCTGATTTTCATACTCATAAATAGATGGTGTTAGTCTTAGTGTGTTGCTACCTGTTAGTGTAAAGCCACCTTCCAAATTCACAAGAAAGGAGGTAGAGTATGTAAAAAATTCTTTGTTTTAGAAGTTTGCATGAAAGTGATTGAAAAGAGCCTAGGAGAGATAAAATTTTAGAATTTTATTCTGCATTCTAGGTTCAAAAACATATATTTTTGAGTAGTCATTTGGATTTCCCCTAATTTATTTGGGTGCTTAAGGATTTGCATCAAATTTTCAACATGTATCCCATAAATCTATCTTGAAGCATATCAAGTTCATATGGAAGGTTAACATGATGTGGCTCTTTCAGTCTTCATTACAGTCCATAACACAAACATGAATAGAAACAAGAAGCTAACATAAACTCATGTCCAACACACCCATCCAACCCCTCACCCATCCAACCCTTAGCCGTCCAACCACTCACTCGTCTAATGCACCCATCCAACCCTTAGCCGTCCAACGCACCCGTCCAACCCCTAGTTGTCCAACCCCTCACCCATCTAAACCTTAGCCGTCCAACCCCTCACTCATCCAACCCACCTGCCCAACACTTATCTGTCCAACCCCTAACCCGTCCATCCCATCCGCCCAACCCTCAGCCGTCCAACCCCACCCACCCAATAGTCATCCAACCCCTCACCCGTCCAACCCACCCGCCTAACCCTTAGCTGTCCAACCCCTCAACCGACCAACCTCCCAACCCAACCTACCTGACCAACTTCTCGCCCAACCCCCGACCAACCTACTCAACCAACTTTGCGAAACCAGGGAAAAATGCTCTCTGTGAAATCGCCTTTGCCATGAAACATTTTTTTAGAAATTCGCCACTGATTCAAAAGTCGATTTTTGATATTCGCCACAAATTCTGAACTAATTTTTCAGAGGGGTCTTCTTAAAATGAACCCTGAAACTGACACTGACTACTATCTTAATGCCGAGTCCCATCATCACCCCTCTCAAAAAATTGGTGTTTTAAAAACTCTAGCTTCTAGAGCTATTAGGATTGTTGATCATGACCACCTAAATCTTGAATTAAATCATCTGGGTAAGGTTTTTAAAAACAATGGCTATACTAATAATTTAATCAAAAACACTCTTGAGAATGCTCTCAATCCTCCTAAAAATGTAAAACAAATTGAGTTGAACACAAGAATCATCCTTCCTTATATAAAAACACTATTGATAAAATAACAAAAAATTTAAGCAAAAAGGGTATTATTACTTCTTTCAAACCTGTCAACACCTTAAGAAACAATCTCAATTCCCTTAAAGATAAGATTGATGCTAATCTCAACTATGGTGTCTATATGATAAATTGCTCATGTGGTAAATCATATATTGGAGAAACTAGTAGATATATCAAAACTAGGATCAACGAGCATGATAAAGACATCAAACATGATCGAATTGATCGATCAACATTCACTTAGCATTCTCTTAATACTAAACATTTCATTTGTTTAAATTCTTCCAAAGTCATTGCTTCCGAAGACAATTGTGTAAAACGACACCTGTGTGAAGCCATTGAGATAATGTCTTATGATAATAATATAAAAAAAGACAAATGTTGGTTCATCAACGACACTTAGAAACCTATGATTCGTAACCTCCCCCAAAAAAGAAAGCGTTATGGAAGCACCCAAAACAATCACACCAATACAAATCCTACGAACAAAGTCTCCAAAACAAGACTAAACAAAGTCATTTAAAGACAATACTATAACATTAACCACTAGCAATAAAGAGGCCAGCCATAAGATCCTTGTCTTTTGGTCTTCCCCAACGATCATTTGGGAGGACTTTCCCCTCATCAATGGGGTCCTAGTCAGTGGTAGTTGCATTTTCAATGCCAATGGTCTCTAGCATATCCTCTTGCACTTTACTGTTCTCTTGCGGAGGTGAAATGGTGAGAGATACATGAGGAAACTTGTTATACTGGGAGGAGTGTACATGTCTCGATGACGAGGCCACCCATCTCGATGATGCAACAGAGAACCCTAACCATCATGTTGTGCATGGAGTAGAAACTGGTAGCATGAAAAAGACCACCCAACACGACTCTAAGGGTGGCGAGAGCAACTTCTACAATGACCTCTTCCTCTCCAAGTTTCATCCCTAGATGGCAAAAAGAGGGGAACACAAGCAACGGTACAAGGAGCTTTTCCCTAATGATTCAATAGGGTATGTTGATGGGGATCTTGAGAGCCACCTTTTGACCTTGCACTTGAATTTGCAAAAATATATTTGAAACAATTATAGCTTTATTAGTGACAAAGAAGCTACAATTAACCACTTCAATAATAATTACAACTATAATTCTTTCTTTCCGAGTAAAGAAAGAATTTCCGCTGTAAAAATATGCCAAATTTGAGAGAAAGCAACAACAAACAAAGACCAATTTCCAACATTTTAGTAATATTGTATAACATTTTTGTAAAATCTTTATAGTTTTAGACACTATTTTGTCAAATATAAAAGAACAACAATTGTATGTAGCTGAACTTTTAGTAGCACCCTCAATCCATGTTCAGATATACCCAGCAATTTAAGAAATGGTTTTGTAAAATTGCCCTCGCAAAAAAAATGTAAATACCAAATAGACATTATAAAATGAAATCATACATAACAGTACTACTAGTGTGGTGTATATTTGAAACCAATGCAAATCAGCACACATATAAATGTGTATAAATATTTTTTATTTTTGTATATATTAATTTTCACTAAAAGCTAAGATTGTCATTTAAGACTACAAATTACACAAAGTAAAGAAGATAGGGAGAGTGCAACAACACATCCCAAGAAATACAAAATAGAAAACTCAATAAAAAAAAGTAATTAGAAAACACATGTGATTTGAAGAAATTTAAATATTTATCAGAGGACTAAAATCAAATGAATATAACAGTAACAAGCAAGATCTAGCATGCAAAGTACAAACAAGTGTGCAAGATAGGAGGTAAGAGTGAATTAGCTTGTATCAGGAGATTTAGACTGTGTTAGAGATCACAAGCACTGAGAGAGGGGGTGCAAATCAGTGTAGATTAGAACTTTTAAAACAATACAATCCAAAAGTCCTTAATAAAGTGCAGTAGTGTACTATGAGCATTTAATCAAAAATATGCAGGACAACAATAATATTGAACACATAATTTATAGTGGGAAACCATTTCGGGAGAAAAAACCCACTTTGAAACTAAGGATTTATTAGGAACACCAAATCCAAAGCATATAATGATATTGGTTTCAGTTGAGCATCCACTCAACCTATGAAACACCCACTTAAGATTCTCCAACCACCCACTTGAATAAATCTAAGCACCCACTCAGATAAATTTAAGCAAGCTGAAACTTGCAAGGAACAACCACCCTTATGATCTAAGCACCCACTTAGAAGATATGATATTACAAAAAAATTGATCACGTACCGTATCAATATTGCTTACACAATGGATTATGATCACCTTTACTATTTATGTTTTTACACACATATCTGCTACACTCTCTCTTAGTCTTCAAAAAATCTCTAGCATCTATCTCAGTCTTCATACATCTATCTGAATTGATTATGAGTCTTTGTATGCTCAACTTCTCATAGTCGGTAATTCATTGATGATCTCATTCTGGTCTATTTTTTTGTCTTAATGCACCTTTGGTTTGAATCAACGACTTTTCAGCTTATAAGCTCTGCACTTGATCATTTCATCAATGTGTATAACATTCTTCTCATCATGATTAAATAGACAAGAGTTCACCTTTTCTCCCTCTAAGCAACGTACAATGATTTTTCATGGAATATAACTTTAAAGTGCATTAATCACTCCCCATCACATTCCTTAGCGTGAACGTAAGAAGGGTTGCACATATGTATGTGTTTGCAAAAAAATGAATTTCTCATCATTGAATAAATGCCAACTACCCCTACTTTGCTCTCTCTATACTTGGCTTTAAAAACTTAAATTTTCTGTTTTCTAAGTGCATTACATATTCAACACGTTATTTGTGGAGCTAGGAGCGGTTATGAGACCATTTCTAAAAATAGATTTATCATCATTCTAGGATTCTCATGATTCACATTTCCTCTCAGATATTTAATTGTGCTTAGAAATCATGAATTTAGATTTCATGATATAGAGGATGTAATCAATTTTCCACATAGTCAAAGAGCATTAGCTTTTGACACTTGGCGCTCGAGATACTTTAGATTGGGTCTGGTGTTTTTGTGAAGCAAAAGTTCTGTATTATTACACAGTTTGCAATACATTACCTTTTGATCCTTTAAAAAAAAATCCATTTACTTCATTGGTAAGATAAATCGGACCTGTTCCATGTAGACAAAGTTCATTCTTCACATCACATATTTGCACTCTAGTATTTCCTTGTATCGCGACGTAATTTTGTATGCCCCGACTTTACTTCTTTTCTTGTGGATTTTTCTAGTCTTCCACAGATTTCCTTATTTACCTGCCACTTTCTCTTGTCACCCGCAACTTTTCTTCTATACCCACGGTTATGTTCTTTTATCTGCAACTTTTCTAGTTCTTTATGGCTGTCTCTAGTATTCGACGACTCTTATTCTTTACCCATGGCTTCGTTCTTTTTGCCCACGGTTTTCACTAAACCTCCATTGCCCCCTCCAAACTTTGGTGACTTCCTTTAGACGTCGGTGGATTCTCTGTATTATTACACAGTTTGCAATACATTACCTTTTGATCCTTTAAAAAAAAAATCCATTTACTTCATTGGTCAGATAAATCGGACCTGTTCCATGTAGACAAAGTTCATTCTTCACATCACATATTTGCACTCCAGTATTTCCTTATATCGCGACGTAATTTTGTATGCCCCGACTTTACTTCTTTTCTTGTGGATTTTTCTAGTCTTCTACAGATTTCCTTATTTACCTACCACTTTCTCTTGTCACCCGCAACTTTTCTTCTATACCCACAGTTATGTTCTTTTATCTGCAACTTTTCTAGTTCTTTATGGTTGTCTCTAGTATTCGACGACTCTTATTCTTTACCCATGGCTTCGTTCTTTTTGCCCACGGTTTTCACTAAACCTCCATGGCCCCCTCCAAACTTTGGTGACTTCCTTTAGACGTCGGTGGATTCCTTCTTATGTCTGCGACATTCTTCAAATCATCCTGGAATCATTCTGAAACAAATTTGAAAGTTGACACTACCAATCAAACTTCACATTTCTCTTGCAGAGTCTTTCTTGAGTTGCTTCCTGAAGCTTTTTTATGAACTTGTTAACACCTGTTTCATACATGGTTAACCTTTTGACACCTACACAACACAATTTTTTTTCATCAATGTAGCTTGACATCAATGACAACACTCATGAAAATGATAAGGGTCCAACAAAACCACCCTTTGTCATTGATGGAAACTTTCTCAGAAACATTGAACCCTTGATGGAAAAAACATTTTCAAGTACAAGTAGGTTTATGATTTCTCTCTTTCTCCCCCTTTGACATCTATGACAAAGGGCCATCTGTGCAACATCATGATGAAGTCGAATATTAACTAGATAGACACATGTTCTTACCTTAAGAAACTTCCCCTATGCTAATGCATCTCACTTAGTTGTATAGATGTTGGCACACCTTTTTCTCCATGTTGACGAATTTGATCCATGTGACCTAGTATGTATTGCAACATTGCTCCCCCTGAGTTGATGCATACTTTAATGATCTTCACTAGTTTTGAGAAATTTCACTTAGACAAGAAAATTTTAAAAGCAAATTGCAAGACCAAGATTGTCAAAATGAGCTTGCAGACAAGCTCCCCCTCACATGAAGACGTCATTGCACTGATTAGGAGTTGATATCGCATGAGAATGCTCCCTTACCTTGTCTTCACACTTTCTAGTTGATGGTGGGGATCATGAATGACCCCCAATTCATTCCTCAGATGTTCAAATGTTGCTTTTGGTAGTGGTTTTGTTATGATATTTGCAATTTCTTCTTTTGTGCTCACATACTCAATACTGATTTTTATGTCATTCACTTGTTCTCTCAAGAAGTGATATCTAATTGGTATGTGTTTGGTCTTAAAGTTAATCACAAGGTTCTTAGAGACACTTATTGTGTTAGTACTATCATAGAGCAAAGGAACTGGGCGATTAGATTTTACCTTTCAATCCTCCAATGTTCGCTTCATCCAAAGAAATTGAGTACATCACATTGCAACAACTATATACTCTGCCTCACATGTTGAGAGTGCCAAAAATGATTGCTTCTTTCTCAACCAGGATATTATGTAATTTCCAACAAAGAATGCACCACCACTTGTGCTCTTCCTATCATCAACGCTTCCTGCCCAATCAACATTCATATATGCTTTTATGTTGAAGTCATTACTTTTGGGGGTACCAGAGTCCATATGTCAAGTGTTCTCATGAGATATCTCAGAATTATTTTGCCCTTATATCTTCTTAAAATATTCCAACAAGACCCACATCCTGCATGATATCAGGTCTTGATGCAGTGGAGTAGAGTAGACTTCCTATCATGGATTTGTACAAAGTTTTCTCTACTTTTGGCGATCTATCCTCTTTGCTCATCTTGCATCCCACTTCAAAAGGTGTTCCTATAACTCTGAATTCTTCTATCCTAAACCTTCTAAGCATTTATTTGATATATTTGGTTTGGAATATGAAGATACCTTGGTCTTTCTGGCTGATTTGTAAGCTCATAAAGAATGAGAGATCCCCAAGCATAGAAATTTCAAATTCTTCTTTCATCATATTAGAAAATTCATACATCATTTTATCATGATCTTCTCCAAATATGATATCATCCACGTACACAATGACAATGAGTACATGATGACCTTCTTCCTTGATGTAGAGATTACTCTCAGCAACACCTTTTCTAAAACCTTGTTCAATGAGGTATGAATCCAACCTGCTATATGAAGCTCTAGAAGTTTGTTTGAGTCCATACAAATCCTTTTTCAACTTGTACACATAATCTTTGTCATCAATTAGAGAAAATTCATCAGGTTATTCAATATATAATTCTTCATTCAGATAGCCATTGATAAAAGTTGATTTAACATCCATATGGAAAACTTTGATTTTCTTGTAAGCCGTGTATGCTAGAAACAATCTGATTGCTTCCATCCTTGCCATTGGTGCAAACATTTCAACAAATTCAATTCCTTCCATTTGTGCATAGTATTTGCACACCAGTCTTACCTTGTTCCTTGTCACTTCTTATTTTTCATTCAATTTATTTATGAATACCCATTTTGTTCCTATCACATTTTTGTCTTTTGGTCTTAGTACAAGCTCCTAGGTCTCATTCTTTACAATATGATCAAGCTCTTCATTCATGACATTCATCAAATGTTGATCCTTGCTAGCTTCTGTGATATTCTTGGGTTCTATCAATGATACGAGTGATGTATCTTCATGATTTTGTTAATCTCTTAGTCTTCTTCTTGTGAGAATACCACCATCTTTTTTACCAATAATATGATTACCAGGATGGTCTCTTTTAACTTGTCTTGAGGGTGTCTTGGTGTCTTGTCTTTCTTCTACTTCTTCCACTTCTTCATCATCTTCTTGATCTTCATTTTTGTCCTTAGCCTGAGTGTTGGATTTGGAAGGGTAAGACTAATAAACTTTTACATTTGTGCTTTCAACCACTTTATGTAGCCTCTTGTTGTAACATCTATAGGCTACACTAACTGCTTAGTAACCAAGAAATATGCATTCATCACACCTAGAGTTAAATTTTCCCAAGTTATCTTCATCTATTTTAATGTAACATTTACTTCCAAAGACTCTTATGTGTTTACAGTTGTTGGCCTATTTTTTCAAACTTCATAAGTTGTTTTTTCACTATTTATTCTTAGCTGAGCTCTGTTTAGAATGTAGACAACTGTGTATACTTCCACACTCCAATAACCATTAGGAAGTTTGGATTCATTTAGCATGGTTCTGGCCATTTCTTGTATTGTCTTGTTCTTTCTTTCAACAACTCATTTTGTTGAAGTGTCCTGACAGCTGAGAATTGTCTTTATATCCCATGTTTTTCATAGAATTCATCAAATTCATTGGACCAAAATTCTCTGCCTCTATCTAATCTTAGGCATTTAATTTTGGTGTTATTCTCATTTTCCACAAGTTTTTTGAAGGACTTGAATCTGTCAAGAGCTTTAGATTTGTGCTTCAGACAAACAGGGAAAATTTTAGTGGCGAATATTCCAGTTTTTGAAATTTGAAATTGGTGAATATTCAGGGTACAAGCTAGGAACAGTTCACCAAAATTTTCTTAGTAAAAGTTAATTATAGGGGTCAATTCACCATTCTCATGAAATAGAAATTCACAAAAATCTCTTGAATATAGTTAGTTGGTAGCATATTTTTATGCTATCGACTGATAACATATAGTATGATGTCAGTCAGTAGCATAAAAAATGCTACTGGCCAAAAACATACTATATGTTGTTGGCTGGTAGCATAAAAATATGCTACCGAACGGTAGCTTAAAAATATGCTACTGACCAGTAGAATATAAAAAAGCCACCGTCTGGTAGCATTTAATAATGATTTCATGATGTCTTGATATTCACCTTTCGTGCGAAAGAAAATTTTCCCATATTCGCCAAATATTTTCTAAGGATTGTTTTCAGAGGGACCCTTAAAATGTTCTCTACAGACAAGCTACCCATGTCATTCCAATAAAGTCATCTATTAGTAGCAAAAAATACACATATCCTTATAAGATATCAGTTCTTGTTGGCCCACACAGATCTGTATGGATCAACTCCAGAGGTCTGGTTGTAGAATACTCTTTGAACTTGAAAGATCTTCCTATTTGTTTGCCATGCTGACATAATCTGCAAAGAGTGTATGTTAGTTTTACAATCTTAGGCATATGTCTCACACTATCCTTGACACTTATTTTAACAAAATTTTCAAAGCTTATATTCCCCAATCTCTTGTGCCACAACTAGCTGTCATTAACTTTACTTATGAAACATTTTTCCTTATTAATTTCTTTGAGAACATACATGTTATTCTTGGTCCATTTAGCTTTTGCAACTTTCTTTCTTGTTTTTACATTAATAATATCACAACCTTTTTCATGAAATATCAAATTGTAACATTTTTTTTACACATTTGACTCACGCTTAACAGGTTGTGTTTGAGACCTTCAACATATAGGACATTTTCTGTGATTGTTTTTCCATTATCAAGAAGTAGAGTTCCTTTTCCAAAATATTTGCTGAATTATTATCTTCAAATCTAACAGCTCCTGATGTATTGTTTGATAAAGTAATGAACTTGCTTTTATCACCTATCATATGATTGGAGCGGCCACTATCTAAATACCAGATTTTGTCTTCATCTCGAATGTGAAAATTAGTTTACACTATTGAGCACGATTCTTTCTTTTTGTTGGCTTCTTCCTTTACAACATATAACCATTTATTTTGTTTAAGAGGTTCTTGTTTACTAATTCTAGCTATATGACCATTCTTGTGATATTTGTAGCAAACAACATTATAACTCATTCTAATGTATAATGAACTAAAGTTTCTTCCTTATCCTCTAGCATACCTTCTACATTTAACAGCTTTGTGTCCAAACTGGTTACAAGAAAAAAATAACCATAGACAGAATGTGTGTACCTCATAGCATAGGTGATTCTGGGAGTATTTTTCTTCCTCTTGGTAGTTTTGGTGACTTCTTTATTTACAAAAAGAAAGGTGTTTGGTGCTGATGTAGTATTGTTTTCTTCCTTTTCAGAATTAATTTCTTTGCTTTCTTCCTTGAAACCAATCCCTGATTTTTCATTTGTATTCTGTTGTCTACTCACTATATCAGTCAAGACATTTGAGCTCTTTTTTAGCTTCTCATACATTATTAGCTTGCTGGCCATTTGTTCAAGTTACGTCTTCATTCACTTCAATTCTAATTTTAGGTTTATGCATTCATCCTCCTTTGACTTATAAGATTGAGAAATATTTTCAAGATGAGTTTCAAGTTCTTTGAGCTCATTAGTTTCTTCTTCTTCCTTTAAATTTTTTATTCTTTAAAAAATATGGATTTTTTCTTCATAATCTTTCAATGTGCATCTTAGCTTTTGATTCTTTCTTCTACACAATTTCAATTCTTTAAGAGTACATACCAGTTCAGCTTCTAGATTCACATTTTCTTCTTCTTCATTAGATTCTTCGTAAACAACTGCATTCTTTCCTTTTGAGTTGCATTCTTTAGAGACATCCATGGCCATAAACAAACATTCAGACCGAGTTTCATCATCCTCATTTTTAGAGCTTTGAGTTGCTTGAATCAGATTTAATTGACTTTTATTTTGAGTGGAAGTTTCTTTTGTTCTTAAAGAAATTATTGCCATCATCTTTCTTCTTGAAGTTAATCTTTTGTTTGTTATGTTTGTGACTTTCTTCATCAGGTTCAGACTGAGTTTCTTTATTTTTGTTTGGAAATTTAGTAGCAAAATGGCCTAATTTTCCACACTCAAAACATCTGAAAGGAATTTTACCTTTATACTTACATGATCCTCTTCTTAGTCTTCTCACAAACATTGCTTCAATCTTTTCATCATCTGCTTCATCTTCCAAGTCTGATTATTTTTTTATTTTTTGGATTGAGTCTCTTTCTTGGCTTTGAATGCTACTTCTTTATTGGTAGACTTAGATACTATTGTCCTCATCTCATATGCTGATATGATACTCTATAGTTCATCAATTGTTAGAGTCTTCATGTCTTTGGCTTCTTCCACAGTTGAAACTTTTGCATCATATTTAGCAGTAACAGATCTTAGGGTTTTATGAACTATAAAAAATTCTTCTAGCTTCTCACCTAGGCCTCTGATCATATTGATTACTTCATCTACCATCTGCATGTAGGCTACAATAATTTTCATCGTCTTTTATCTTTAAATTCTTAAACTGGGCTCTGTAGGTTTGTAACTTTGTTAAACTAACCTTGTCATCTCCTTCATCAATACCCTGAAGCTTTGTCCAAATTTCTTTGGTAGTGGTGAAGTGCATTACCTTTACAAATTTAGTTTCAACTAGTCCACATAGAAGGGCGTTCATAGCTCTTGATTTGCATTCATATTCTACCTTGTCTGCTGCAGAAGTGATTGGCATGGTTGGAGGATTGTAGCCTTTCTCAACACATTCCCATATGTTAAAACCAAGTGACATGAGATATGTCTTCAACCTTATTCTCAAAAATGCAAGTTTGTTCTAGTGAAGATAGGTGACCTTGACAATGATAATCCACCTTGTGCCTAATTAGCTGCCACGCTTGTGAAGAGAGGATCTCCTTGAAGATGTTAACCTTCTACTGGAAGGAATCACTCTACTACCAATTTTTAGAGATCACAAGCACTAAGAGGGGGGGTGAATCAATGTAGATTTAAACCTTTAAAATAATACCAATCCAAAATTCCTAAATAAAGTGCAATAGTGTATTATGAGCATTTGATCAAACATATGCAAGACAATAATAATACTGAACACAAAATTTATAGTGGGAAATCCTTTTGGGAGAAAAAACCACTTTGAAACCAAGTATTTATTAGGAACACCAATTCCAAAGAATATAATATCTTGGTTTTGGTTGAGCACCCACTCAACTTGTGAAGCACAAACTTCATATTTTCCAAGCACCCACTTAAGGAAAATTGAGCACGCACTCAACATATTTTAGCAAGCTCTAACTAGCAAGGAGCAACCACCCCTATAATCTAAGCATCCACTTAGAAATATGATATTACAAATACATTGATCACATATAATTGAGATTTCTTACACAACAGATAATGATCACTTTACTTTATCTTTATGTGCTCATTCTTTTAGACTTTAACACTCAACATTCTCTGTCTCTGCTCCTCTATTTTTAAATTTCTTTCTCAACTTCTCAATCAAAATAACGTTCTTCTCATTTGATCTTTTGTCTATTAATACTTCAATAAACAACTCTTCATCTATTGGCTCTCCTTGGTCTCTCTTTCTCTGTCACTCCTGCAACTCGAACGCACCTTTTATTACTTGAGAAACAACAATGTTATACATGGGATATAGCTTTATAGTCAATAATCATGCCCCATCACTTCCTTGACATGTCATGCACCCTACCACACCTATGTGTTTGTAAATTTTGTCTATTGAATAAATGCCAACTACCCCTTCTTTTCTCTCTCTATATTTGGCTTTAAAAACTTAACTTTTCTATTTTTTAAGTGCATTACATATTCAACACGTTATTTGTGGAGCCATGAGTGGTTATGAGATCATTTATAAAAATAGATTTCTCATCATTCTATAATTCTCACGATTCACATTTCCTCTCGGATATTTAATCGTGCCTAGAAATCATGAATTTAAATTTTGTGATATAGAGGATGTAATCAGTTTTCCAAAGATTCAAATAGCATTAAATTCTTATACCTGGTGCTTGAGATACTTCAGATCAAGTCTAGTGTTTTCATGAAGCACAAGTTCCATATTATTACATAGTTTGCAATACATTACCTTTTCATACTTTTCAAAAATATTTATCCATTTACTTCATTGGTCGGATAAATCAGACTTGTTCCATGTATAAAAATTTCATCCTTCACATCACATATCCACACTCCACTATTTCTTTGTATCGTGGCTTAATTTTACATGCCCCGACTTTACTTCTTTTCTTACATATTTTTCTAGTCTTTTGTGCCTTTCCTTATTTACTCGTAACTTTCTTTATTCCTTTGTGGTTTTTCTAGTTCTTTGCGGCTATCTCTAGTCTTCCACAACTTTTCTTCTTTACCCACAACTTCGTTCTTTTTTCTTGTGGTTTTCACTTAACCTCCACTGCCCCCTCCATACTTCAGAGGTTTCCTTTAGAAATTGATGGCTTCCTTCTTATGTCTGCAACATTCTTCAAATCATCTTGGAATCATTCTGAAACAAATTTAAAAGCTGACGCTACCAATCAATCTTCACATTTCTCTTGCAGAATCTTTCTTGAGTTGCTTCCTAAAGCTTATTTACAAACTTTTTAACACTTATTTCATACATGGTTTTCCTTTAGACACCCGCACCACACTTTTTTCCATCAATTTAGCTTGACATCAATGACAACACTCATGAAAATGATAAGGGTCTAACAGATTGGTTCTAGGCTAGGAAACAAGATGAGAAGATTGTACTTGGAGTGTGCAGGCTCTGTATGAGAAATTGGAGTTTGGAAAATTTTCACACAAAATCAACCAAATGGGGATACAACCGCCCCAAGAAATATTATCCTAGCAAGTGCTCTTCTTTTGGTCCTTTGAGGATTTGAACTTAGTTTCTTCCTTTCATTTTTTGTCACATCTAGTTCGCTGTAGGGTTCTTGTGTAGGACTTATTCCTGTAAAACAAACCCTAACTACCTACAAAATGATAAAGAAAACATTAAATGAAATAAATAATGCATATGCTTAAGTCAAACTGACCTAAATAGTTACCTCAATGTGATTGTCACCGAGCGTTGCACTACATTTCAAACTCCATGTAGTTCTATTGTGTGTGTGATTGAATTATCCCTTGAAGCTATGTTACCCTTGTTTCAATCGCACCAAGATAGCAGGATAAAACACATTTTCCCCCATGATGAATGTGTGAGATGAAATTTAGAATATAGCCCCTCCAATGCAATGAATGATGCATCCCAAAATGTAGTCCTTGAGTGTTGCTCTTGTAAATGGTATATAGAAAGTGATAGTCAATTGTACAGCTCCTAATAATGGTAAGTAAGTCGTGCATATATACGATTCCCTTGTTTGAATTTCATTATCAACAATTAGAAAGATTGACCCACAGTAATAAGAAATATTTTAGAAAATGTACCAAGTGATGTGCATTTGATATCCAACAAAAGGATGGAAAATGACAGAAGTGTCCAAAAGGGACAATAACTCACGGGCACTCCTTTCTCTAATTGGTGGTGGTACCTAGGAGGCTCAGAGGATAGAACAAGAAATACATAGCTGGTTCATGCGATGTCCAATTTCAAAAATTAAAGTGACTATTCGAGGAAAGCAAATGTCAAGAGTATCAAAAGGGATAAATCAATGTAAAAGAAAAACAATTGTCGTTAACTTCTAGTTTTCTTACTTAGGAATCATGCATATAATGACATATGTAGAGGGATGATGTAAGTAGTAAGTGCATGATTTCGTGACTATATTTTCCCCCACTTTATGTTGGTTAACAAATATTTGGTAGCATAAAGTAGATAAGAAGAGTATGCATTGTGGAGGGCCAAAGGGAGTCATAACATATAACGTGTCGAATGAGGATTGTATTTGATATCGCATTGAATGGAGATAGTAGGATGTGTATTGTGGAATCTAGACGAGGATAAGGATCCTAAGGGTGACCGCATGTTTTTACTAGAAATGATGCCGATGCCTGTGTAAACACTAAATCACACACTTGGGGTACATTTCTAGGTCCTAATCACATGGCACTATTCATATGATTCCTAAGCGAGAAAACTAGTAATTGACATCTATCTTTGGCCTCTTTTCTATCTTTCTAGTTTCTTCTTTGGTCTTGCACACCTCAAAACCCAGTCTTATTTTCATTGATTTATCTTTATTGAATTTGGATACCAGTGCCTAGCTAAGACGCCAGCACCCAAGCGCCCTCATCCCCTCTGGGAACCCTCGACCTCTTTGTATCATGCTCACCCCTTTTAGGCCTCTTTTATCTTTTAGGCATCTTGTTTTCTTATGGTTCAACCTTTTAGTTGTCAATTACAAAATTCAAACAAGGGAATCATATAAATACAAAGCTATGTGATCATAATAAAGGACCAAGATCTAAGCATCTACTATCATCACCTAAGGTTGCATTTAAAGGCATTCTAAGAACATCAAAGCATCCATATAGTACTCACTCAAGGGACAAAGGACTAAATTTTCTGCATACACTTCATAGGAGGGTTAAGTTCATTTTTCTATCCACACATCTACTTACATTGGTACATCTAGCTATCAATTACTATCAAGTGTAGCTTTCACAAGAGATTCTTAGGGCACAATTCTACACACACACACACAAAACTACATGGAGTATGATATGTAGTACATCGCTCAGTCGTAAGTTCACTCTGTCGGTTAACCATCGGGGTCAGTCTGACTCCCCATTTGCATCTTTTTTATTTTTAGGATTTTATGTGTTTTAGGGTATTGCAGGAGTTACAGATTTGAAGGTTATGCAGAACCCAAGTGTGGCATACATATGACAAAATGTGAAGGTTAGCGACATTGGTATGACATAGGAAAAATAAGTTTCTGAGGCCTTTCGTAGTCATGGGTGCTCAAAAGCAGTCTCAAGTGTCTAGGTGCCCCTGACCTAGTCCAGCCCTCCCACTCCAGGTAGATCAGACAGTTACAAAAATTTTCAGGTGCGGTTGCGACAATCACCTCCTTTTGCTCATCAGTATTTTAGTCCATAATACTTCGAGATCAAGTGTGAAATCAACTTAGTCTTCTATTCCCTATCTTGTACCTAGGGTTTCACATTTATATCTAACTTATTACTTAGGTCAGATTTGTACTTTAGTGTTTTATTTATCACATGTGACTTTGCAATTAGAGTTGTACAAAATTCTATATTTGTTAAATCATTTCGTGAACCCAATCATTCGAACCCAACCTTGCTTCTAGGTATTTTTTCATCTATTTATCATGGCTCAATCTTATGGACCATTT
The DNA here is from genome assembly GCA_019776745.2 of Taxus chinensis. Classification (NCBI taxonomy): domain Eukaryota; kingdom Viridiplantae; phylum Streptophyta; class Pinopsida; order Cupressales; family Taxaceae; genus Taxus; species Taxus chinensis. The sequence continues at coordinate 872,168,141 of CM034148.1, read as the reverse complement.
ACTGAAGCCCACCTTCAAGAGATCAATGATCATCCTATTGAACATCCCTAAGATCTAGATCTACTTTTATTCATTGCTTGTGAGGAAGCCAACAATCTTGCTGAGCTTAATGTTCATACATCCATACCCATTTCTATGCGTATTACTACTCAACCTCTGCATCCACTCTTCCACCTACTTCTAATGTTCATGTATCTATTCCTACTCCCACCAACCACTTCACTCCGCCTCTTGTTTCTCACATGTGGTAAGTATCTTCTGCTGGCACTCAAGACCTATCCTCTCTCTATCAGGATCTCTAAGTTAAAATCTGTCAACTATAGCAGGCTACTTCTCGTGCATCTCCATCTCTTGATTCTACATTGCTACTTCATACTCCTTTCACACCCGCCATTTCCACTTATGCACTTCCTCCAAACTTCCTCACTCCCAAGCTATCCACCTTCAATGGCCATGGTGATCCTCAAGATCATCTCTAAGAATTTCATGTAGCATGTCTAGATTATGTGGATGATCATACTTTACTAGAAAATCTCTTTCCTAGAAGTCTCCAAGATTATGCAATGTGTTGGTTCTATGATCTACCTGTCCATTTGGTAACATCATTTACGCATTTATGAGATGCTTTTCTTGCGCATTTTTCAATAAATATTGTTTCTAAGATATCCTATGCTTAACTCATAAAAATTAAACAAGGATCTAATGAGCATCTAGCGGATTATGTTTTACGATATAAGAACAACTTAGCTAAGATGTCTAATGTACTCGCAGAATCTGAATTGCAAGATCTATTTGTCTAAAGTTTCTTACCTCCTCTATAAGAGAGTGTCATCTTTGAGACATCTCCATCATTTGATCAGCTATGCCATACTCTTAAGTTACAAAAAAGTAAACTATTATCTATGGGAAAGATTAAATATCATGATTAGGCTTCATCTTCTACTTGATTTCAAAGCAAATCAACTTTCAATCCATCTACTAAGCCTAGCTGAAGAAAAAACTACTGTTAATGTTGTATCTACTCCTGAAAAGCTTCAATGACAACCTCCAAAGTGTACATTCACAAATTTTCCTTGTGCTCCACATATTCTATTTCCACATCTTATTGAGAGAAATCATATTATGCTTCCTCCACTTAATCTGGATCCATCTCAACCTAAAGGATGCAACTATAATGAAAATTTCAGATGCAACTATCATTAATGCATTAGCAATTCTACATATCAATGTTTCAAACTCATAACATCTTATTCAAGATCTCATCGACAATAATGAAATTGAGCTTCCAAAGCCTTTAACATCTACACCGGTCAATGAAAATCAAAAATATCAAAATATTCAATGATCCTCTCCCTAAACATGACAAGCAAGTTGATTCTCTTCCCAATCATACATATTGCGCAATGCCTCCTCCTTCATCGGGGGCTCTTGATTTCTTAGTTTCTCATGTTGATGTGTAATCCACCATTCATTACATTCTTTGCTCATGATTATCATGCTACATTCTCTTCTGACACATTACATATCAATTCTTCTATTGGACCTCATGTTATCAATAATACACTGATTGATCCATCGATTGATATGAGTGTGTAATCTATTGCACTTATGTCACTATTAACTATCCACTATCTCATATTTCATATCCCATTCCTAAATCTTATGGTTATGTTAAGATTCTAGTAATAGTTGGGCCTCTTACCATGCTTGTGTCATTCATCATGGCTCCTTCTGTCAAAGGTTGTGACATGCTCTTGAGTCTTCCTTGGATTCGTGCCACTCAGGATATCATTTCCATGAATCACTTGTGTCTAAAATTCATTCACAACAAGAAATTCATCACCATCAAAGGTGTTCTGCCATGCACACCATGGCCGCAACCTCCTCTTGAAGTTTTCATTACACTCGCTAGAGCATCTAGGTCCCTGGGACCTCTAAAATCTAAAGCACAATATGCTCCAAGCTCTCCTATCTGAGCATGACCTACTGGGTCTCATCGGTCCACTAGTCCATCTCATCAGTCTAGGTCCACCACTCAGATGGCTCATTCATATAGGTATACATCACCTCCACGGTCTCCTTCACATAGGTGTTCATTACCTCTAGGGTCTCCTTCACATAGGTGTTCATTGCCTCCTAGGTATCATGCACATAGGTCTCATTCATTGATACATCACTTGTTTCATACATCACCGATCTCAGAGCATGGTCACACACCTTTATCTCTAAAAGCATTGGGTGGAGGACCTTTTCCCTTCAATTTTTTCAGATAACTCATTCGTTATCATACAATTGGGGGGCATCATGCTTACTTTCCCCCCCCTCTTATCATTATCAGGTGTCTCATATTTCTACTTTTGTGATCTGCACTTCACATCTAGTATTTCTCATGCATCTTACACATCTTAATAAACTTGTATCATCACTACCCTATGGCACACTCTCGTGCTAAGGTTCACACTTGACTATTGAGGGCATACTACATTCATGAAACTCACATCATACACATACACATTTCACACTCTGCGCATTCATGACACATATTCCTGGCATCACATTTTCACACATTACACCAACCTATGATGAACTCTAGTTACACGGTTCATACTCAACTTCTAAGGGTCTAAATCTGAAATGAACCTCACCACACTCACTCACACTCTTTACGCTCTATACTTCATTGATCTATCTATTTAGCGCACACATTCAAACCATTTCCCAATGACACACTCTTGTTCTATGGTTCATTCTTGACTGTCAAGGGGGAATTTATAAATGAACCTCATCTCATAAATCTCATCCACATTTACTTGGGGGGTACACTGCTCCTATCACATTCACTTTTCATACCATTCCATCTTACTCATTCATAACATACTGCATATCTTGGTTGCACTTACTCTTGTTTGCTTATACTCACATGTTACACTTTGCTTACTATGTTAGCAATATATCTTTTATGTCATTATCTTTATCATATACACATGTGCGTTCACTTTTTCTCTAGTTGTGAATGCAAAATTTATACAGATCCTTACACATGGCATGGATGCTTGGAACTGTACCTCTTACCAGTCCCACAGAGGTTTCTGGGGGAATATACTTTTGTACACACTACAAGTTCTATTGTTTCATTTTATACTATTTCCTATTCATTCTACTAGCACACTACTTTATCGATATATACATGATTTGAAATAATTTTTATCTTTCTAACATGCTAACGGGTGCTTCATGTGCAAAATTTTCTTTGTAGGAAATATTTTCCACCATGGTTTTTTGATACTATTTTCTTACCACTTATTTGCTATTGTATGTCATTGTTTGCGGGTTATGCCCTATGTCTTACTTGTTCATTTCTTGTATGCTTTTGGCCGCTTTTGCCTTGATTGTCTTGTGGAATTGTGAGTGATGTCCCATGTTTGAAACCTCTTTTCACGGTCTACATTGTCTTCTTGTTTGCTAAATTACACATTCTTCTATATGCATATTTGTCTTGATTGCACTAACACATGTTTCTAGCCACTTTGTTTGTATGTGCCTTGGTTTTTACCAAGCATATTCCCTCCCCCTATAGGTTTATAGTTTCATATTAGATTCCCCTCCTCTCCTTTGGGAGGCATCCTCCTAGTGATGTCACATGCACCCCAAATGAGGGGGAATACATTGGGTGAATTAGTCACCCCATATAACAGCTCAGAGCTTCGGTATAGGCCTACACAACACAGGAACATACTAGAGTTACAAACATATAACGAACCAGATTTTGAATTGGGTCCTCAATATAACACAAATTCTAGCGCCCAAATACAAACACTGAGTTCCTGAGTGCTCTTGAAATTTCTTGGGTGCCTATGACCAGGGGGCAGTTACAATTTTTTCTCAGATCAGTGTAATTTTAAACATTTCACAGAGCAATTTTCATAGTACAGGAAAAATCCTCCAGCAATCAAAATGCATTCTATCACCTTTTTCTACTTGGATTGAACTGGAACAACATGAATAAAGAAAGATCACACCATCTGCAGTGGTGTATAAATTTTGGGAAGTAGTCATGGATGTAGAATAAAACTAGACCTTTCTCCCCAACACTCTTTTGTTATGGAATGAGATTTTCCAAAAATACTCACACTTGGTGTGAGATCACCTAAAAAAATCGTTCTTAGCATGAGATTTCCCAAAAAAATGCGTTCTACAGCAGTTCATGACACTTTCTATCCTTTTCACTCATCATGGATCAGGTGCACATGTTCCTTTTACTACTTTTTCACATTTTTTCATACTTTTTACATACTTGGATCAAAAATTTCACATATACACACCTTTGACTAATATTTTTCTCTCCTTTTGCATATCCGTCCTTAATACACAACAAGAAGCAACCCCACATCAAGAAACAAAGACAACATGTATAAACATGACAACTCATACACTTCACCCCTTAGGGTCACTTCCTCTTCCTTAGCTCCCATGTTTCTTTTTTATCACTCCACACTTTTTCTTGTCTCCTCAACACGCTTTTTCCATCAATCTACATGGTTATCTGGTACGCATCTCTTATGTACTTTATGTTATCGAGTATTCACTCAACAACATAAAGTGGGGGAAAATGTAGACACTAAATCATGCACTTTGGGTACATTTCTAGGTCCTAATCACATACCACTATTCATATGATTCCTAAGCAAGAAAAATAGTAATTGACATCTATCCTTGGTCTCTTTTTCTATCTTTCTAGTTTCCTCTTTGGTCTTGCACACTCCACAACCTAGTATGATCTTTATTTATTTATCTTTATTGACTCTGGACACCAGCGTCCAACAAGGAAGCCAACGCCCAGGCGTCCCTATCCCCTCTGGGCGCCTCAACCTCTTTGTATCTTTCTCTCCCCTTTTGGGCCTCTTTTATCTTTTATGCATCTTATTTTCTTATGGATTGGCCTTTTAGTTGTCAATCACAAAATTCAAACAATATAATCATATAAATACATAGATATGTGATCATAATAGAGGACCAAGCTCTAAGCATCTACTATCATCACCTATGGTTACATATAAAGGCATTCTAAGAGCAACACAACATCCGTCTAGCAATCACTCAAGGGACAAGGGACAACATTTTCTACATACACTTCATAGGAGGGGAAGTTCATTTTTCCATCCACACATCTACTTACATTAGTACATCTAGATATCACTCATTATCAAGTGCATCTTGCAAAAGAGCTTTGTAGGGCACAAATCTACACACAACACTACATGAAGTCTGAGATGTAGTGCAATGTTTGGTTGTCATTTCACTCTGTCAGGTGACCGACAGGGTCAGTCTGAATCCCCATTTGCATATTTTTCTTTTAGGATTTGATGTGTTTTGGGTTTTGTAGGAGATCATTTGTTTTGCAAGTTATATGTACATTCTGTGAACATAGTGTGCCATACATGTGAAAAACAATGAAGGTCAGTGATATTGGTGTGACACGGGAAAAATCAATTTGTGAGGTCTATCATAGTCACAGGCACCTAGAAGTAGTCTCCAGCACCTAGGTACCCTTGACCTAGTCGAGGCGTCCCAGTCTAGGAAGATCCGATAGTTACAAAATTTTTTAGGTGCGGTTACAATAGTCACCTCCTCCTGTTCATCATTATTTCAGTCCAGAATACTTTGGGATTAATTGTGAAATTAGATAAGTATTTTATTCCCTCTCTTTCATATAGGGTTTCATTTATATCTAGCTTATTGCTTAGGTCAAATCTGTACTTTAGTGTTTTATTTATCACATATGACTATGTAATTAGGGTTTTACAAAATTCCATATTTGTTAAATCAACATGTTTTGTTCCTTCAATATTGCATTTTTCAAAGCATCTTGATATTGAGATTGTTATTAGTTCTATTTATGCGTGCCTTTCTTTAGAGTAAGGTCAGACTTGGAAAAGAAGATAAGTGTAGTCTATGCTCATGATAAGTAAAATTGAACTTTAACTTAGTAAATGTGAAAATAGAAATGTTTATTGAAAAAGAAGTAAATCAAGGATATAGTACACCTATGTGTCATGAGAAAAGATATATAATTATTCTTGTATGTTTGATGCCTTGGAGATGGTTGTAATAGTACTGAGGATTTAGGCATTGTGTCGTCAAATTGAGGATTTGAGTGTCCTATTGCTAAACTAAGGATTTAGGCATGATGTCACCAAGCGAGGAGTATTGGGAGAGTTGTAGGTTTTTCCTTCCAACTGTTAATGCTTCCCCATGGATAAGTGCCACTATAAATGGTCACAAACCCAATAGAAATTGGTCGCCGAGAAAATAAAATAATTAGTTCCCTTTCCCAAAGTATGTAACTTGCCAATAATTTTGTTCCTAATGTTCCTGATAGTAAACTATAATTGAGTATGTGTTGTTGGAAATTAGAAAATACTGTCACTGGAAACCTGTTGATTATGTAATGTTCCTTTTTCTGCTCCCATGAAATAATCCCCCAAGTGGGACACTAGCACCCACCGCTCTTTTCTATGTTTGGTGATCCTTTCATGCTGGGATTTTGGCCCAATTCTGATTCTTAACCTATGTTTTAAGCTCTTTTTTATCCTAATTTTGTTGTGTACCATTATGTATATGGTTTTTAAACTAGTGAGAGGGTGAAATAGTCACCCGATTATTGCCCCCACTCATTTAGGGTGTGTGAGATGAACCAAAGCAAGCATGGCCCAAAAGAGGAAAGTTTAAACTGAAGTGCATATTTGGAATAGAACTCCTGTAGCAAGAATAGGGAATACACATGGTAACAACCATGACACATGCAAAACAATGGGGAAGGATAGCCAAAAAGTGTTAGTCACAAACATGGAAAGATGTAATAGGATCTAGTCAAAACATGTAGTAACATAGAAAAATGACATAAAGAGTAGCTGTTTGAATACATGGGACACCACTTAGGATGTCAAAAGACACTCAAAGCCTTGAAGGATATAGAATAAAAACCAATCAAGCATAGGGCAGAGCTCATAAACAATGAAAATCAAGACATAAGCATAGACAATACACAAGCAAATCAAATAACCATGGTTAGAATTAGACCTACAATACAAAGGCTACACATAAAGAACCCATTAGCATGTTAGTAAAATTGATAGTATGTCATAATGTATATAACTGAAAATAGGAACGAAAGTAGCAGATGTTGCAATGCTAGGAGCCGAATATAGAGAAAATAGGAAAGTAGATGCCCTCAAGAGCCTCAATGGGACTGGTAGGGTAGAATACTAAGCATCATGCATCGTGTAAGAACCTGTAAGTAATATACATTCACCTCAAGAGTACCATGTGAAAACACATGTGTGTATGGAAAAAGATAGAGCATACTACGAACCAAAGTAACATCATAAACATTGTGCAACATAGAATAGGATAAGTAAGCAAGTGTAGACACAAAATCATGCACTTTAGGCATTATTTAGTCCCAGTCTCATACTACTATTCATATGGTTTTTGAGTGAAGAAATTACTAATTAACCCATGTCCTTTGGCCATTTTACTTTACTTGTTGTCGTCACTACTGACATCCTGCATGTACTCACCCAGTTAGTTTTTCCATTTGGCGCCGTTTTATCTCTGACTGGGGAACCCATCCCATTACTGGGGTGCCCCAGGTGCTCTAGTCCCATTTGGGGAACCTTGAGCCTTTTTACACTTTCCCACCACTTTTTGGGTACTTTCTAGTCGTTTGAGCTTTTTATCTTTTTAGTTGTCAACATTTTTGGGGTTAATTACGAAATTAGAACAAGAAAACCATATAAATATAAAGCTATGAGACCATAATGAGGGACCAAGCACTAATCACTACTATCATTACCTAAGGCTGCATCCATCAAAGGTTCCATTTGCATCCATCTAGCTCCATCACAAGGCACAAGGCTAGTTCTTCTGCATCACACTGTATAGGAGGAAATTTTATTATATTCCATCCACCATTTTATTATATTTCTATACATAGTTATTGCTCGCTACTTTCACAAAGTGTGACCAGTACAAGAGCACCTACGACATGATCACACACACACACATAAAACTACATTGGGTTTGTGATGTAGTACAACACTCAGTTAGTCAGTCCATCATTGTGGCCCCTGAGGATAGTCTGACCCCTTCATATGCATATTTCGGTTTTGGGGCTTTGATGCTTATCTTGGGGTTTTGCAATTCTCATCTTCATTTATGATTTACAACGACATCCAACGTAGTCTAGTGATACCAATGTGACAAGAAGTGAAGGTAGACAATCATTCAATGATACCTTGGAGGAAGGTTGGAGAGCATTTTCATAGACTAGGGCACCCAAACCTTAGAACAGAGTGCCCTGGGTGCCCCAGTCCTTCTTCAGGTGCCCCCGTCTAGCTTATTTCTCCAGATCTTTATTTTCTGGAGCTTCTATGTGTTTGTTCTTGCATTGTATTTATCTGTTTTTATTTGTGACATAGTCTTGAACAATCGTCGAATCAGATAAGCTCTTCTTAACCCTCTTTACTCATTAGGTTTTCACATTTATACTTAGTTGCTTTGGTCATTTTCTTTATGCATTTATCTTTCATTTACTACTATTCTTAATATTTAGATTAACTTATAATAATTCCACATTTTAGTTAATAATTTTGGTGAACCCGACTGGTTTCACGCTTAAGATCCTCATTTTACCTCTCTCATGGCTCCCAAATTTTCTCAAGTTTCTTTATTTGATTTACTTAAGAGATATCCCAATTTTCAAGTTGTTTTACAAAAATCTTAGACACCATGTATCTTAATTTCAATATACCGCCACACGAAATAAGTCCCATATTCGCTCATCTATTTGACGAACCTATTGTTCCTCCATCTAATAAAACCCTATTGGACTCAATTCAAGCTTTTCATGTTTTATTTCAAGACAAATTTAAGGCCATGGAATCCACAATCACATGTCTCAAATCTGAAATTCAACAGCTTAAGGATGCTTCTCAAGCACATGTTTGTTCTCCTTCTACATCTCATTCTCATTCTATGTCTGCTACATCTTCTCATATCAGTGATCCTCAAGCCATAACGTTAGCAAAGCCTCTCATCCTTGATTTCAATACTCAACACCATGACCTTCTTACTGAGCTCCTTAGTCATCACTTGATCACTTTACCACCTACTCATTTCTATCCTCCTTATCGATTAGAAAAATATCAAGGGCATCCTTATTTTCACTATCATCAAATCAATGGGCATAATGATAGTGATTGCCACGCTTTATAATGAAGAATCAAGCATCTTGAGCATCAAGGTTTCATCTCATTCACCGCACAACATTTTGTTACATGGTCCTCTCCACTTGTTACATCTCAATGGGTTTTTAAATCTGATTTGTCTAATAAGGAAAGTCAAGAGTCACCTAAGCAACCACCTACAATATCACTAAGTCAACATAATCAGCCTCCTTTAAAAATCAGTTCCACACCTCCTCCTACTAAGTCATATACAACAGTACCTCATCAAACTAAGAAACCTCCTCTTAATGTTAGTATAACTCCTCTTCCACCAAAGTTATCTATGCCATTACATGGTCATGCTCAACAACCACCTTCTAAAGTTAAACTTTTAATTCCACCATCTGTTATAGACCATACCTATGTCAATGACTAGGACCTAGATGAAGCTTACTATGATGATGAACCATTTGATAATCACACTCCTCTTTCACTTCAACGTCTCATCACTTTTGTTAAGGCAACCAATTCTTACATTTATCCACTTAGTGTCTTTTGACTAGACTTCCATCACTTACACACTTGGGAGGCATATCACTTACACAACCCCCTACATATTAGCATTAGTGCACCTCTCATATTTGCATTGTCATAAATCAATATCCTCACATACGCATACTCATAACATGTTTTAGTGTTTTCATTACCCGATGAAACACTCTTGTGCTTCGATTCACACTTGAATATTGAGGGCATACTACACATGAACCCCACACACTTGCACAATAGGTATTACACATTGCATTGATTAACACATATCACATCACATGTCTTACATCTTACATCATACACTCTACATTTATTCCATATCATTATGAAATTTGCACATCTACACATCATACATCATATTAGTTGTCATCATACATGTATCACACTCTTATGGTCTATGAGTCTAACATTACATACTCCTCATCTTACATACTACATAATGTGCACCTTACACTATTAGTCTATCTACACATATTACATTACATTCTACACATGGAATATTTACACATTTTTCTCATCACATGGTCATTTAATCATCACACATCCTACATCTTCTTCTATGTGTTTCACTCACTACCCTGTGACACACTCTAGTTCCTTGATCCATACTCAAATGCCTAGGGTTTACCAATCAAATGGACCTTATCATACGCACATGATCATCATTCAACCTTATATCATGCAACATTACTAGGTTAGTGACATACACTATAGGATAAATGGTCACCTATTCCTTCATCTTGTAGTGGTACATGGTTTAGGATACATCACCAATCCCTCTATTTGTCTCATATGATATATACTTTAGGCTACATCATCACACATCCATATCTAGGTCGCATATCATCAACACATATACACAATCATCACAACGTGCTATACACCTCACACTATTTGACCATTTCCCGATGATACACTCTCATTTTTGGTTCATTCTTGATTGCTAAGGGGGCATACTAAATGAACCTCATTTCATACACTTCCATTCACTTGGGGGGAACACGGGTCCTATCATCCATCTTGCATTCCATTCCATCCATCCACAACATGTTGCATATCTTGGTTGCTTTTACTCTTACTTACATTTTCATTGTTCATGTTTTCTTATTACACATGCTAGCTAGATCTCTTGTATGTCATTATCTTTACCATACACACATGCACGTTCAAACCCTTTTCTAGTTGTGATCATTGTATACAGGTTTCCTACATGTAGTATGGATTCTCACCTCCTACCACTCCTACAATGGTTGTTGGGGGCATCAACATTCATATCTTACAGGTGCTATTGTTTCATTTTGTACTTAGCACTCTAAATTACTTGCTTATACATGCTTTTGACATATGGGTTATATTTCTAACATGATAATGGGTGATTCATGTGTAACATTTGTTTGCAGGATTATTTGCCTCCATGGTATCTGTTGTTTGTCTCTTTGCTATTATATGCGGGCCTCACCCTATGTTTGGTGTGCACACTTGTTTTTTTTATATGCAGCCATTATGACCTTAAGTGTCTTACGAACATCGTGAGTGATGTCCCATGTTTGTAACCCAATTTGGAGGTCTATGATTGTCTTCTTGTGTGTTTAATTGTTTTCTAGCTTATACATTGTTTGCATAAGATACACTTATCCTTTACATGCATGCTTGTTCATACTAACACTTATTTTCTATCACCATTTTTTTGTGGGTGCCTTGGTTTCTACCAAGCGCATTCCTTCCCCCATGCAGGGCACATTTTATATGGTTGGTGTTCTTTTGGGGCTACATCCTCCTATTCGTGATGTCACATGTGCCCCCCAAAGAGGGGGACATCATTTGGGGTTTTACACACTATTCAACACTTTCTACCAATACAATTCAATTTAGTTTTCCATCCTTGACATTGTGGGTTATACAACGAGTGGGTTTAGACCAGTCTACGAACCCCATACACAATGGATTTTACAAGGAAGTTTGTCCTTAGCATTCTAGGGAGAAGTTACAGGTTGGAATATACAACCATTTCCTCCCTACATTACTTTGGCTAGCGACATCAGATCACCCAAAAAACCAAGCAGTACAGAGATCTCTTCACACATATTCAGGGAAGAAGTTACATGTTAAAGAATAATGCAAATTTCTCCCTACACTTCTTCGGCCAAGGTGGCATGAGATCACCCCAAAAAATCCTAGTATAGGATATCCTCTCTACACCCTTTTCTCTTATCATATATTAGGTGCACACGTTCCTTTTACTTTTTCATACTTCCATTTACAATATTTTTACTATATACATGCAATTTTTACATATACATGCATATTTGAGTACTTGATCATATTCTCCTTTACAGGTCCACCCATATAAGAAGTAAGTAGTCAACAAAAACAAACAACTACAACAAACGTGCCAACAAAAAGAACAACAACAATGTCATTCAGAAGTTCGTGCCTCATACTAACATGCAAGTACATTACACACATCAACAACTACACATGTGTTTCCACCCTAGGTTCACTCTCATCACTTTTTTCTCCTTTGCATATTTAGTTTTCCATTTTCGCATTCCATATTTTCTAGTCCATTCCACGCTTTCTACATCACTCTACATGGTCATCAGGTACACATCTCTATATACTTTATGTTACCAAGCGTTCCGCTCACCAACATAAAGTGGGGGAAAATGTAGACACAAAATAACACACTTTAGGCATTATTTAGTCTTGGTCTCATACTACTATTCATATGGTTTTTAAGTGAAGAAAGTACTAATTAATTTATGTCCTTTGGCCATTTTACTTTGTTTGTTGTCATCACTGCCAACCTCCTGCATGTACTCGCTCAGTTAATTTTTCCATTTGGCTTCGTTTTATCTCTGAATAGGGTGCCTTGGTCCCATTTGGGGAACCGTGAGCTTTATTTACACTTTCTCACCGCTTTTTGGGCACTTTCTAGCCATTTGAGCTTTCTATATTTTTAGTGGTCGACATCTTTGGGGTTAATTATGAAATTAGAATAAGAGAACCATATAAATATAAAGCTATGAGACCATAATGAGGGACCAAGAACTAAGCACTACTATCATCACCTAAGGTTGCATCCATCAAATGCTCCATTTGCATCCATCTAGCTCCATCAAAAGGCACAAGGCTGGTTCATCTGCATCACACTACATAGGAGGGAAGTTTATTCTATTCCATCCACCATTTTATTAGATTTCTACACAGTTATTTATCACTACTTTCACAAAGTGTGATTGACACAAGATCACCTATGGCATGATCACACACACATAGAACTACATCGGTTTTATGATGTAGTGTAACACTCAGTTAGTAAGTCCATCATTGTGGCCGTTGAGGAAAGTCTGACCCCTTCATATGCATATTTCATTTTTTAGGGGTTTGATGCTTGTCTTGGGGTTTTTCATGTCTCATCTTCGTTTATGATTTACAACGACATCCAATACAATCCAACAACACCAACACGCCAAGAAGTGAAGGAAGAAAATCATTCAATGACACCTCAGAGGAAGGTTGCAGAGTTTTTTCACACACTATGGAGCCTAGACCTGAGACCAGAGTGCCCCACGTGCCCCAGTCCTTCTCCATGCATGCAATCCAACCTATTTCTCCACACCTATGTTTTTTAGGAGCTTCTGTGTGTTTATTCCTGCATTCTATTTATTTGTTCTTCTCTATGACACAGTCTTGATTAGTCATCGAATTAACTAAGCTCTTCTTAACCCTCTTTGCTAATTAGGGTATCACATTTCTACTTACTTAGTTACTTTGGTCATTTTATTTATGCATTTATCTATCATTTAATGTTGTTCTTAATATTTAGATTAAATTATAATAATTCCACATTTTAGTTAATCAGTGAGAGTACATCCAATCAAGATCTAAGCTAGTAGTTTTTCTCTTTTATAAGTATGTGAAATCTTATAGTAGGGTTTTTACCTTAACTCATGTTCACCTAGGTAATTTATTTACCTTCTCTTTTATTTATCCTCCCCACTTTTGTGTGGATATTTATTTTATCTTATTTAGATATTAGGAGGATATTATCTAGTTGTTATGTATAACTCTTTCCTTGATTTATGGTATTTGACTAGTTCTTTATTTTCTAGTTCTTTCATAGATATATGGTCTTGACTGGTTATTTGTTATCTAGTTCTTTCCTCAATTTATGAATTTATCTATGGCTTTGTCTAGTTCTTAGATTGATCTTCCTTACCTATATAAGCAATGCCCATTCTAATTGTACTACATAGATAATAATAATATATGATATTTTTGTTCATTTGTTTGCAAAGTTTTTTATAAAGTTATTCTGGAGAATTGATTTCAACTTATTGAGTGTGATGTTGTATTAGCATATGAGTTCTTTGTGGCTTGGAACAATTTATTTATCATTCTTTTTATTTTATCAAAGCATTAGATTGATGTTGACGTCTATTTGCAAGTTTTATTTTACAAACTAGGGTTTTTTAATATATTTTTTGGAATTTCTTAGTATTTGGTTGTAGCACAGTTTTTTATGCAAAACATAGGGATCCATTATATTAAGAAGGTGGAAAAACCCAAAAAGGGACTATAAACTTGGATTTGTCAGACGAATTTTTTTTTAAATTTTAAAATGGTTTTACAGAGGTGGATGCATGTACAGATACACCTGTAAATACGCGATGGTAGTGCAGAAGGTCTAGAAAAATGGTTTATGGGTTTTATGCATTTGGTGTTGGGTTTTTTTCTTCCATTTTACAGAGATCCAGTTTCACGAGGATATGAATATTTTTGGATTGAGTGACTTTTATGTGTTTGGAACTAGTTTTTTTCTTCCATTTTACATGGATCCAATTGGTGAGGATCTGAGGATTTGTGGATTGAGCGAATTTCCTTATTTGGCAGTACACACAAATTTCTGTGTTTGGCCCATGTAGTTTTGCAAATCCATAGGCTGTTATTTTGGGTGCAACCCTTATAAATCCTTAGTTTTTAGTCATATGGTATGGTCATATGAGGGATTAAGCTTTTGATTCCAACTAGTAGGTGCTTATGTCCAACCCCCCTTAGATTTAATGTGTGATGAAGAAAAAACTATTTTATTTTATTTATAGTGCCATATAAAATAAATATTAGATCAGAAACTTGATAAGCTTGTATCTTTTGATAGGTAATTCATATTTGAGTTCATTTTTTTTCAAAATTGTTTTATTTTTATGTATTTTACTTGGAATTTTTTATTTTGAGAAATGCACTAAAATTATAAAGTGCCATATTGTAACACACTCAATTATAATGTGTCAAATATGTGGGGGTCTTGTTGCATTCCTTAACTCTTGCATTATTTTTGGTGATTTTGAGAATGGCATCTTTATCTAATTTTTTATTAGATCAAATTGAGCTAGTAACAACACATAATTACCACACATGGAAACAATCATTAAACATAAAGGATTATGTGATTTAAATTTTGCAGAAAAGCTAGTGTTCACTAGAGAATATGAGAAATTTCAATACCAATAAATTTTTTATGAGTGTATGGGTTGGATAGAAACTTATGTAAGTGATAGTATTTTGTTTCATTTAGAAATATGTGACTCTCCTTTCAAAATATGGGAAAAATTGGAGGTATTATCAGTAAGGTGGATCGCATGAGAGCCATACAACTTGAAATTGAGATCACTTCTCTTAGTCTTGAATATTTTCCATGCAGATTACAGGGCAAAAATTACAGCGGGTCAATAGATTATTTAGCTTCGATAGTTATTGACAAATTTTGGATTCCCATAGGATTCACCGATTGTAATTTTGTGTGACAACCAAAGTGTAATTCACATTTCTTACAACCCTATTGAGCACTATCATCCCAAAACATATTGAGATTCACATACACTTCATTCATCAACACATTCAGGATGGAGTAATTTTATTAGATTATATTCAGACTCAACAGTAGGTTGCCTACATCTTTATGAATCCTTTTGCATCACCTCTCTACCTTGAGTTACGCGGAATGATTGGGGTTTCATAATTTGTTCTTGGGGGTGTTCATGAGAACATTTTCCTTCTTCTTCTTTCTTTTTCCTTCTAGTAGGATCATTTCATACTTTTAGTTCGAGTTTTCTTCATGGATATATTGTACAAGAGTACTTGATAAATCCTTGTTACAGAGGATCATACTGTGGATATGCCACTTTTATTTCCCCCCCTAGCTTCACTTGAAGGGGGTGTTAGAGTTGATTGTTTATCTTAGCTCATGTTCACCTAGGTACTTTATTTACCTTCTCTTTAATTTATCCTTCCCACTCATGTGTAGATATTTCTTTTATCTTATTCAGATGTTAGGAAGATATTATCTAGTCGTTAGGTACATTTATTTCCTTTATATATGGTCTTGACTAGTTCTTTCCTAGATCTATGGTATCGACTAGTTATTTCCATTATTTATGGTTGAATCTATGACATTGACTATTTCTTAGATTGATCTTCCTTTCCTATATAAGCAATGTCCCTTCTCATTTTACTACACAAAGTTCTATAATAATATATGATATTCGTGTTCATTTATTTGCAAAGGTTTTTGAAAGTTATTTTGGTGAATTGATTTCATCTTATTGAGTGTGATGTTTTATTAGCATCTAATTTACATGGAATATAACAACTACAAGAGGGATGAAAATTTCATCCCAATGTATGTGTGCAAGGTGAGGTCCATGTAGGTAAGTGCACCCTCAACAGTTGTGTTTGAACCTAGAATAAGAGTGTGCGATCGGGTAACAAGGGGGAGGGGATACGATGCCCTTAAATGTGAAATCCATAGTGATATATCTAGAGACAAAGGTGAAAACTACACATAAGTGGTTATAGTGATGCTAAAGAAGAAACTTGTGATTGCATTGGGATACTATATTTTTCCCTTTATGTTTTTTTATACTCTGCATCTAAACGATGAGAAATTTGTAATGCTTCTAGTGAAATGGTTGCATATACTTCATTGATAGGAGTAAGATTTGGTGAGTAATCATCAAGGTGGTTATATTAATAATAATAGGAGGTAAGATCAAAATCATCACAATCATTATATTTGAGTAGTAGGGACGAATAAATGCCTCCCATGAGATTGATTTGCATGTTACTCCTAAAATACTCTTTAAAAATATACTTAGGATTTAGCTTATACATGCCCATGCTTGTGGAGATCAATAAATCATTCAGTAATTCATTGATACTTGTGTTTGCATAATCAATCTCAATATGCTTTGAAGGAGTAGAGATATTTGTAGATTCCTTTGTCATGTTGGCCCTAAATTGGCCTTGTGGTGGTTCTGTTGGAAGCAAAATGATTAGGGGTGAATCAGTCATTTATTTTATTTTTTACTTTAATTACTTTTCTTTGTGAGAACCATTCAGCATACATTAACCATTGTGAAATTATTAATCATGATACAACCATTTAAAAAGAACATGAAGCAAGTGTGAACCCAAGAACACAAGATATAGAGTGGGAAACCCTCAAGGGGAAGAAAACCCACCAAATCTTTGCATATATTACTCAACAAAAAAGGACTTAAGGGTATATTACACATCACTGAGATTTCTTTAGTGAGGCACCAACCCCACAAAGAGTTCCAACCCCTATTTAGTAGAGGAACCAATCTACAAGGATACGATAACCCCCTAAGATGAAAAAACACCAACTTAGCCACCTAAATATGAAGATCACCTAATGTATTTTTTGCTTCAACAACTAATTGTGATCACTTTGTCAACTCTCTTCACTCAAAACCCTCTCAAACAACTCTCTCTCCTTCTTTGCTTAAGTAAGCACCATATAATGTTGATTAGGTCAAATGAACTTGTAGCTTATTCTCATTTTCCCTTCTCATCTTCTCATACTATTATTTTCTCTTCTTTATATCCCTTACAATACTCTCCACATACTCCTCTTTCTTGCTCATAACACTCTTATCTCAACTAGCTCAAATGAGCAAATACTACATGCCTTATATACATGACACTCGACACAAAACCATTTAGGTCAGAAAAGTGACACATAACCATATAGGTTGGTCATAAAAAACATAGTAAGACTCATTACAAACCTAATCAAATGAACCTTTAGGTCGGCATAGACCTTAAACACATGAACAATGCAATGTCTCTAAATTAGGCCTAAAAAATAAGCCTTCTTGTCCAACGGTCACAATTTGAATTTCAAATATATGAGGAAGATCCATCATAACTCCACAATCACTAAACATATCAGTAAAATACTTTAGAATCCATCAACAATCTCAATTACCTCAGCTCCATCAATCTTCATCATGAATCACTCCAATATTCAAGTAACACCAACTAGGTCTTAAGCATCTAATTGTCACTCTCCAAGAATGAGTTGGTTCACACCTCAAATAATTTCTCTAAGGAACATGTGACATATCAACAGAAAGGTCTTGAAATATTCTATCTTATACCACTCAAAAAAATCATCACATTAAGGCATAACACTCCAAAACACCTCCTTCTCTAAAACTGCTTAAACCTACTTCTAGGACTCAAGAACCACTCCTCTACTCATCAAGAACTAAAACATCTAAGGAAAATTCAAATCACAACCACCACTTGGAACACTTCACCAGGGACCCCACCAACATGTTCAAGAACTCACATGCATTTGTTACATGAGGAAAACCATACTTGTATACTTGTTCTAATTGACCTTCTTGAAAATCCTAATTGGGTTGATTAGGCCATAAGGGATTTCACATGACAAATCCCCATATGATAAAAAACACTAAAAAAATCATACCAAAATTCTACAAATTATTCATGCTCATAAAGCACTACTACACAATGCATTTCTACCAAAAACCTCTTGGACCTCCATGTCTAGTTTTGACTCTTTAGGACTTTAGCGGCAGTTCAAATTAGAAGACATGTTACACCCATTTCTTACACAATACCTATCCATATCTCTTCATGGTCATCTAACACACATTCCAAGCTAACTCCCACATCTAGTATTTCATCATGACACCTAGAACACATACCTGCAACTGTAAATCTTCACAAAATAAGGGTTTTTATATATCTTACCAAAACACCTAGAGAATACAACACCCACCAAAATGATCTTTGAAGATTCCTCTATATGCTTGAGCCATCATACTAGATTTTCTAATTCATTTGGAGACTACACACATCATATATTTTTTATCTCTTTGAAACTAGGGTTTAGGGAGGGTTTAACCGCACTTTACTTATTAACAATTGTTCATAAAGGACAGGGAATCATTTTACCTCATTACATCTGAAATAAACTTAAATACATGCTTCAATAATGATGAATGGCTCAGGTCCATATATAAAGTTTTCACGTGTGAATGGGCACTTCAAAGTTGACCCTTGATCTAGGAATGACTATTTTGAGAGCTCGGTAGAGCTCAAAATACCTAATCAAGATTTTCTTTCAACCTCTTGGCCAGAAACTTTGTACACACCTTTAGTATGACCTCTTCCATGTTATCCAATTCTAATTCATGCTTTGTCATCTTTGAAACTCACCATGCACCATGGTTTTCCCATGCATTCTTTCCTTGTCTTCATGATCTTGCTTCTAAAGGACCTTAGACATGCACCATATACCCGAATCATGGAATTTTACACCTTTTACACATGTTATGAAACCTAAAACACTCCTTGAATTCTTAGACTAAATTACTTTGCTATGATTTTCCTCATTCCTCATGCTACCATATCATTTTCTATGCACTAGGTATAAGATTAGGCCTATAATGGTTTGTATCACCATAAGCCTCAAGTAAACTGACCTATTTTCCATCTTAGAGACTCATTAACACCTTTCAAACATATATTTGAGAATTTTAGACATCATAGACACTTCTCACAACCTATGGATCTCATAATCAACACCTGCTTGCTAGAAACATGAATTAAGAACATGCATATGGACCAAGACACCATGCCACTACAAATATTCATGAATACAAACTAGGACACTACCAATCAACTTGCATCCTTATTGATGATTGAAACCTCATAAAAAATCCTATACTAACTAGACACCATTTACCATCAATAACAACAATAATGACACAATATCTAATAGGTTCAACTGATATTGTTTGTGTTGTGGTGCGCAATAAATCAAGTGCAAGTGATGATTATTTTATTATAGAAAAATTTGAGGAATTTGATATTGAATTATACTCTTGAGTCATGGATGAGTTATATTTAGGAACCCATTGAGATTAAAAAACAAGAGATATATGTGTAATATAATGGTGTTCAGAAAATGAAATAAATCCCCTATGCTCAAGTTGTGTGATTTTATGTTGTAAAGCATAGAATTTTTTTTCATGGTGTCTATTAAGGCCACGATAATTACAAAATGGATTTCTTTGGATTTTGTAAGACGATAATAAGGATAGTAATGATTGGGTAAAAAAGTGATTAATTGATGATTGAGGAGCTCAAATAGGATATCATGCTAATTTTTATGTTGGAGGACTTTACACTTTCTTATGTGAGAACATGTAGCACCTATATCGTATAGCATAAAATTGGCCTTAGGAACATCATTGTAGTCATATTTTTATACCCTTAGACCAATAGTCTAATCCCATGCGTGCCAGCCTATCACCTAGCGGGTGTTGGGCACTCACTTGAGGCACGCACGGGTGCCAAGATTCTCCTTTATGTGATTCTTATGAGAATGCATCATCTTATAACAGATATTCAAATGGAAATGAATAGAAAAGAACCATGTATCATCTTGGGAACCTAGGACAAGTTTTCATCTCAATGCATCTAGAAGAGAGAAATAACAAATAACATATGGAAATGGTTCATATAGAAAGGAAATGCATAAGTATTATATTCCTCAACACATATACGATTCATAATAGAGCCTTATATTCATATTAATAGATTCAATAACCACATTACATCCCTTGAGGTCATAATGGACCCTCATATAACCATACATAGCTAAGTCATGCATAAGAACTACACTATGTTCATCACATTACGAAAATGATTGCAAACCCATCCCTCTAAATGTGCCATCACTCCCAGAGTTCTCTTGATCCCTAACCCTTAAAACCCTCTATTATATTTCTATATAGATTCACCTCTCTTCCACTCTCCATTTTATTCTATTGGGTGCTTGTATTTATAACCTTAGTAACCATCACCATGCCTTTTTGAAGTTATAGATCAGTTTCCGAGTGTTAAAGTGGTCCTCCATGGGAGCATTCCTTCTTAGATATGAGATCTCCACTCTTTGCAATGATGTTCTTATAGAACCTTCCATTGCATGCCTAGAATATTCCCTTTTTGATCCTACAGTTGCCAGGCTGGCACCTTTTCCACAAGGGTCACACTTTTCTCGTGTGTTTCCTGAGACAATGGATATGGCTAAGTCCAAAACCTATCTTGCCTTGTGCATGTGCACCGTGTGTTACAAAAAAACCTGCCAAAACCCTTCTCTACATGCCTTTGACCCCACGTGCCCTTCTTTAACTAGATCTTGCACACCCATGTGCCTTCTCATCCTTAGCAAATATTCTGAGGCCCAACATCACCCCACACTATGCCTGTTCTCTGTCCTCAGAAAAAATCCTCAATAAAGAATGGTAGATCCTTAAAAATGGTTGGAATGGAAGAATAAAGGAATGAAGAAATGGGGGAAAGAATGAAACAATGGGGAACTTGCTTATCACTAGAGGAGGAGAGGGAAATCCTTCCCTAATTCTGTCCCTAATTTTCCCCAAACGTCGACCTCATTTTGAGCTTGCTAACAAAGGTCACCCACTAGGGCGCTCACTTCTTAAAAACTCATCTCCTCTCCTTTAGTGCTCATTGTATCCATGATCCCCTCCAATTTTTTACCCAAATCCTCAAGCATGTCCATCCTCTGAGTGATTTGGGGGTACAATTATTTCAGACAGTTCTTGATTGAGCCCTGCAAGGTCTCAATATCCTCTGATTTCTTTTCCAATTCGGCTAGGATTCTATCTCGCTCAACCCTATTCCCCATTTTTTTCTTGGAACTCCTTAAGTTCTGTTTCATGGGTGGCAACCACGATACTTTTCACTCTATCCCTATCCATGCAATTATTATAGGCATTCTTAGCAACCTACACGATGAATTTTACATATGCAAGGATCTTGTTGTATTGAGAAAAAAATTCTACAACCTTCATCTTATTCTTTTTTTCTTGGCACACCAATTGTCACATGTCCATAGTGACTATGCGAGTCGAGTCCTCTAGGCATTGTAAGTTTGATCCATCTTTTTGCGTGGGCAGTGTTAAGTCTAGATGCTTCAAGACAATGGCATTTGTGATCATCTTTATCTTCTTATACACCTCACGCACCCTTGCCTTATTTTGTTTTAACTCACGCCTTAACTTAGTGCTAACTATCCCCTCCTACTTTAGGTCCTTTCTTTTCTTAAGGAGATCCTCCTCCTTTTTCTCTAGCTCTGCCTCTAGGAACTTCACCCTGTCATTTCTTCCAAAGATTATGGCTTCAAACTCAACTGAAAATTTTTCAAGCGCGTTCGAGATTTTATCATATGATAATTGTTGAGCATTCACCAAGGGGTTTTTCCCTTTTGTCTCTAGAACCTCCATCAATGCTCCTTAGTTTATTTCAAATTTGTTCTCATCAATGTGGGACTTAAATGCCCATGATAGAATTTTCCTCGTTCGAGGGTATGCACCTTCCTCATCAAATGAAGCCATGGCCAAGAATTATTACCTTGGTACGGTGCTCTAAAAGCATGTGTGCAACACCTTGTTTAGATCATTGATGTAGCCCATTCCTTGACCTTATGCTACTTCTGTGTTCTTCCTCCCTATGCGTGTGACCCTTGGAAAGCTTACAGCCAAACTGGGATCTCCCCCCATGCTTCCATATTCTTTTCCTACACTTTCCTCCTCAACTTCCTTCAACACCTCATTTGTGTTGTGTTCTACCTCTTGTTCTACTAGGTCCTTGATAATTATCGCCACTTCTCTCTGTGCGGCCTCTTCTACTTGTTCCTTAGTGAGGCTTTGGGTCCTTTTATCCTTTGTATTTACCTCTCCACTTACCCCCTTTCCTTGAGCCTCACTCCCTTCTTCGTCATTCTCCTCCTCATCCTCTTTGTTATACTCCTCATCTCCTTCTTCCTCAGAATCATGTATCTCATAGAAGCGATGGCCTTCACCTCCTTTAGGATCTTCATCATCATCCTTGTCACTAATGTAGGCATCTAGACTCTCCATCTCTTCTAAGTCTACCTCATCTGACACCTTTTACTTCTTTCTTATTGGGGATTGCAGTACAAGAGATTATTCTTTTTCTTTCTCTTTGACAGGTGATGTATCCCTTACTGATTCCTCATGGGTGAGGTGATCTTTGTGCTCAGGAACCTCTTCTTCTAGAGTATTTGCCTTGATAGGATACTTATTTCTCTGCGAGTAAGTACTAGGCTTAGTGATTTCTTCCGGCGTGCCCACCGATTATGCGGTTTGAACACTTGGTGCCTTCTTCTCCTGCACCTCTTCTCTTTCTCCCTTCCTTGGCGTGACCTTATTCCTTCCTGTAGGATCTTTGGGGATGGAGACTTCATTCTCCAAGTAAGTTCCATTTTGAAAGCTTGGCCTTATGCATAGATACACCCTTGTTGCGGTCCTCCCTACAATCGACAACGTTAAAGGCTTCATCATTTGTACTTCGTATGAGACATATTTCTCCACGTATACACACTTCTTTAGGTAGACAAGATTTTGGTACAGCTCACAGTGATCTAGATCTACCTCACTAAGGTCGAACCTTAGTTTTATGGCCTCCTTGAATCGATTGACTCCGGCTTGGAAGTATTACGTGGTGAAGGAGAAGGGTAGCTTGCATCATGGAATCATAATCCCATTTGTCAATGTAAATCTACCAACGCAAAAATGTTGATACACTACAAACTCTATCTCTCCATCTAGAATCACTAGTAACTACTCTGGGGTCCTCCATTATGATCTAAATGTGTCACACATTCACTTGTACCACTTTTCGAAGTACACCTTATGAGAGGCCATCATGGTTTCACAAGTATACTTCAGAAACCTTTTTGTGTGTGAGGGATCCTCTTCTGGATACTCCCAAATAAAATTTTCTGGCCCATCCCACACTCCAATTTCTGAGAAGACAATGGTGAGGAGGAAGTTAAGGAATATTATCTTTTCTCCCTCTTGTGTGGTGCTTATGATCTCATCCACGATGAAAGCAAAAAATTTATAGATTTTTTCCTATGATATCTTCTGGCATAAATTTAGCCATGCCTTGTTCACTTGTTTCCATCATTCCTGATCATTGTGCCTAGTCACCAAGTGTGTGACCATCCTCATAATAGGGTTTAGAATCTTGGTGATGTCAAAGTATCGCAACCCCTTTTGTATTCATACAAGGCTACATTATCCTTGATAGCCTCCTTGTCACTCAGATCATCATCTATGCTATCTCCTTCACAAATGAGGCCCATGAACTTGGATATTAGCTATGGTGTTATGCACATCTTATTCCCTACAAAATAAAAGTGATCCTTATGCACGTGCGACATCAACCATTGATAAAGGTGTTAAGGTTCACCAAAGTATGGCAACTCATACAATTACAACAATCCTACCTTCTCCAATTTGACCTTCACCTCATCGTTGTAAATAGGCATCCCATCTAGCGTCCTCTTGTTAGCTGGATGAACTAACTCTAATGCCATTTATTTCTCAGTTGTTCTCGTGCAATGGTTATAATCACTCATGACCATATTTCACAAGTGTGACGTCCATTATTTTCCTAGAAATACCCCATTTGGGTACTGCATTTCTGCGTACCATTCTTTGTTGGTGCTCACAAAGGTAGTGTGTTGCTTTTCCTTTCCCTTGCCCTTTGTTTTCTTTAGTGAAACGGTTGGTTTTTTGGGTGCCATATTTTCTGTCAGGATCAACTACAGACTTCTAACTCTACTATGCTACTTTGCTACCCTCCAAATTCAACTCCAAAGCTTCAACTCTTGGAATGAATCTTTCTTTCTCCGTGCCATAGTTGCCAAACCCTAACTAGGAAAACCTTCCATAAGACAGAGCTCTTAACACAACCTTTCCTTACACCTGTGTACTCCTTCCTTATGGTTTGCAGATCTACTCTATTCACACACTCAAATTTCTCCAATTATTCTTCCTTCACACAAATTTATCTCTAGATGCCTTAGTTCATAAGAGCTTCTTTCACTTCGTAATCACAAGGTAAAATAATGATGCGCCTGACTTCATATTTATAGTTTTTCCTTCTATCCAACATTAAATGCTATACCACCTACCACCATACTTGAAACTAAATGCAACTTTTTCCTTAAAACCGACCTCATATGCTTTTACCCATGCACCTAATCCTGAACAAAAAACTTGACAACCTTATGGTGCACACAAATTCAAATGGAATGAAGACTCTTACATGTGCGTCAATAATGCCAAAGGAAATTCTTCTATCCTTTTTCCTATTTTTTCCCTCGCCTACCTCATGTTGTTCCTTCACTCTTCATCCTTTATACGTGAGCTTTGTTACAACCTTTTTGACACCGTACTTTACCATCCACCATTTCCTCATAAGCTTTCCAAACCTTACGCACTTCCTTCTACTGGGACACTCAACTTGTATTATAGGATTATAATTTTCTTTACTCCTTACTCCACCCCACACTAAAATAGATACATGGTCCTCTGTGCATACACAACCTTGGAAAAAAATAATGTGGTTATCGACACATAAGGCACAAAACAAAACAAAAAGAAAGGAACAAGAAACTAGAAAGGGAAACACAAGAAAAGAAAAATCATAAAGGGAAATTCTAGACTAATTGGAAACACTACCTTATTACAAACACCAAGAATACTAATTTATAGTAGGGCTTCAGCCTACTCCCATTGAAATGACATGGTAATCTCATCCCATCCAACGCTTATAACTGATAAATTCCTGAATCAAGAATGTACGAGATGATGTAGTTTCATTGAGAAAGTGTGTACCTCTATCACTTGTTAAAATTAAAGGAAAACCATACCTGTTGATTATGTTCTCCCATAAAAATATAGCAAATGTCGATGTGGTGCAATCCTTCATAGGTGCTACCTCTACCCAACGTGTTAAGTAATTAGTGTAAGCAATGATATACCGTGAACCAATCCTTCGCGTGGTTGGCAAATGAACCTACAAATTTTATTGCCCATTTTTCAAATGGTTCAGTGCTAGATATTGGTCGCAAGGGAATTTCATCTCTCTTTATAGGTTTTCCAAAGTGTTAGAAATGGTCACAGGCCTTACAAAACTCAATATAATCCTGGCAGATGGTTTCCCACCAAATCCCTGTTAGTAAAATATTTGGTGTGGTAACATTTCCTGCATATTTTCCTCATGCATTCCCACTATGCGCTTCCTCCTTAATTGCCACATGCTCATGCTCTAATACACATCGACGTAGAACCTCATCATGACCCAACTTATACAGGTCTCCACTAATCAACATGTAGGGTGTGATGCGTATTGCTAACTACTTTCTCTCCAAAGCCTTGTTAGGAAATAAGAGATAAAATATGTGGAATAATCCCTCATAGAATCGCAACACTAGAAACTAATATGCAGAAATTATTACAGATCTAAAATAAAATTACAGAATAAAATAACACAACACAAGGAGACAATATTTAACGTGGTTCACCCAATTTAGGCTACGTCCACCAAGAATCACTTGCTCAGATTTTATTACAAGCCACCGCTCTCTCAATACAATACCCAGATCCGTTTGGAGCTATGCTCAAAAAACTCTACAGAATTCACACCTGAATTCACAACACATCTGTAATACATTTGCTTATCCATCTATCATATGCATAAGACCATCTAAATAGACAACTGCTTAAGCAGTTATACAAAACCATGGGAAAAACCCGTCCCATAAACCTATGGGTCAAAAAACTTGCCCATATGAGAAGAGCACGTTTCCCGATATGTCGGGTGCATTTTTCGAGGCAAAAAAATTTACGCCTAAATTTTTTTTCGGGGCCTACGCCCCCGAACCCTTGCTACCAGGGGCTGCCACCCCTAGACCCCCACTCAGGGCCCAGTCTGGCCCCAAACCCCGGCGAGGATACATGAAAAGTTTACAGTATTCTTAGTGTACAGTCTTCAACACTTTCACACATGAAAACAGGCTCCACAACCTAACTATCTCCCACTTGGAGATTCGTTTTCCTCTGAGCAAGCTTCTCAACCCTTCACTAGTTTCTGTGAAGACCAACCAAAGCTGAACACAACTTTAGTTTTTCCCTTGTGACCACCTTGGTCATCATGTCTGCAGGATTTTGACTAGTATGAATCTTCTCCAACTTTAACTTCTCTTCCTCCAAAGTTGTCCTAATGAAATGGTACCTTAACTGTATATGATTTGTCCTGGAGTGGAAAGCAGAGTTCTTAGCTAGGTGTATAGCACTCTGACTATCACTATGCAGCTTACATTCCTCCTGCTTATGCTCCAACTCCTCAAGAAATTGTTATAACCAAATCATCTCTTTTCTTACCTCTTTTGAAACAACATACTCAGCCTCTGTGGTTGACAAAGCCACCAGCTTCTGTAGTCATGAAATCCAGCTCACTGTTATCCCACATACAGTGTAAATATAACCTATCGTGCTCCTCCTACTGTCTACATCTCTAGCCATGTCTGAATCTACATAACCACGTAAAGTGGTGTCTGATCCACTATAGCACAAAACTACCCCCATGGTTCCTCTCAAATACCGAAGGATCCACTTTACTACTTGCCAACGCTCTTTACCTGGATCACTCATAAATCTACTCACAGCTCCCACTGCATGGGAAATATCAGGCCTAGTGCACACCATAGCATACATCAAACTGCCAACTACTGATGAGTAATGTACCTTGGACATCTGGTTTCTTACATGCTCTGTCTTGGGACACTGCTCCTTTGATAACTTAAAATGGCTTGCCAAAGGAGTCCCAACCTATTTAACATCCTACATGTTAAACCTATCCAATACCTTCTTAATGTACTCTTCCTAAGATAAAGTCAGCTTCCATTCCTTCCTATCCCGAGTTATCCTCATACCAAGGATTTGTCTGGCTACCCCCAAATCCTTCATATCAAAGGATTCACTTAGCTGTTTCTTAAGTACTTTTATTTCCTGCATGTTTTTACCTGCAACCAACATGTCATCTACATACAAACATAGGATAATATAACTTCCATCCTCAAATTTCTTTGTATACACGCAATAGTCAGAATGACATCTAATATAACCTTGCTCCATCATGAAGGTATCAAACTTCTTATACCATTGACGTGGAGCTTGTTTCAGGCCATATAAGCTCTTCTTCAGTTTACACACCATCTCCTATTTACCTTTGACTTCATAGCCCTTTGGTTGTTGCATATATAGTTCCTCCTCCAAATCACCATGGAGAAATGCAGTCTTTACATCAAGCTGTTCTATGTGCAAGTCTTCTACTGCAACTATTCCTAGAACAGTTCTAATAGAAGTCATTTTTACTACAGGAGAAAATATCTCATCAAAATCTATACCTTGTTTTTGTGCAAACCCCTTGACCACCAACCAGGCCTTATATCTTTTCTTTCCTCCTTCATCTTTAACTCTGTACACCCACTTGTTCTCCAATGCTCTTTTGCCTTCCGGTAGCTTCACCAAATCCCAAGTCTGGTTCTCCATGAGAGACTTATGCTCCTCATCCATGGCTGGCTCCCACTTCTTACTAGCATCTACCTGCATTGCTTCATCAAAGCTCTCTGGCTCTCCACTATCAGTGAGTAATAAATAATAAAGAGAAGGATAAAAATGTTCAGGTTCTTTTCTTACCCTAGAAGACCTCCTCACTGTAGGAGTTTGGGGTTCATGTCGAGTAGGTTCTTGAACTGATTCATGGGTCACTTTCCCATCTGGAAGATCCTCTACCACTGCATATTCTATCTTGGATTCTTCCCTATTTTCCTGCAACTGTTGCTTATACATGACTTTATCATTAAAGACCACATCCCTAGACTGAATGATTTTCTTGTCCTTAATACTCCAACATTTAAATCCAAATTCATCACTGCCATAACCAATGAAAGTACATTTTTTTGATTTAGCCTCTAGCTTGGTCCTATCATCCTTGTCTATATGAACAAACACCTCACATCCAAAGACTCTAAGAAATGAATAATCAACTTTCTTACCATACCATGCCTCCTCAGGTATGCCTCCATCTAAGGCACTTGAGGGTCATCTGTTTATCAAGTACACAGTTGTGCTCACCGCTTCTGCCCAAAAAGAAAGAGGAAGTCCTGCATGTAACCTCATGCTCCTAGCATGTTCCATTATTGTTCTGTTCATTCTTTCTGATACCCCATTCTACTGCGAAGTTCTTAGAACCATCTTTTTCCTACGGATTCCATTCTTAGAATAGTAATCATTAAATTCATTGTTGCAATACTCCCCTCCATTATCTGACCTGAGACATTTTAGCTTAAGACCTGTTTCATTCTCTACCAAGGCTTTCCATTTAACAAAAGTGTCAAATACATCAGATTTGTTTATAATACAATAAACCAAAAATTTCCTTGTTGCATCATCAATAAAAGTAACATAATAACTTGAACCCCCAAGAGATGATACCTGAGCCGGCCCCCACACATCAGAATGTACCAGCTCTAACTTACTCTCTTTCTTCATAGGTCCAACCTTGAGAAACCTTACTCACTTCTGTTTCCCATATATGCAGTTCTCACAAAAATCCAAACTTGTTTCTTTATATCCAGGAAAATTCTTCTTTATGATGTTCATGCCCTTATGGCTTATATGATCGAGCCTATAGTGCCATAATGTTGTATCTACATCTAAAGCCACAATGTTACAATCATTAGTACTATCAGTGATTAAATACAAGGTTCCAACCTTCTTACCTCTTACCACCACAAGAGCACCCTTGGTAACCTTCCAAGAGTTAGCTGTAAATATCACAGTATAACCATCACTTCCCAACTGCCCTGCCGATATCAAATTTCGTCTTAATGTAGGCACATGTCTGACATCCTTCAATAGCCAAGTATTCCCATTCTACATATTAACCTGAACAGAACCTTTTCCATCTATGCTGCAAGACTCATCATCACCAAGAAAAACATGCCCAAAATCTCCTTGAACATAATCAACAAAATAATGCCTATGTGGAGAAGCATGGAAAGAAGCCCCTGAATCTAAAACCCAAGATTCAGTAATATTGTGCAAAGAGAGAATCAAAGCATCCTGACATACATTACCCGTTGCCACATTTGCCTCGTTTTCTTCCTATTGTTTCTTCTTATCCCAAAGCTCCCAACAGTCCTTCTATACATGCCCAGGCTTTCCACAATTCCAACATACAATCTTGTTCTTGGATTTTGACCTTGCCCGATCTTTTGATTTTCCATGGTTTCCTCTATTCTTCTGTCTCCCTCTAGTTTCCACTGTCAAAGCATTCCTTGAAGTAGAAGATTCCCCAGAGCTTTTTCTTCACATTTCTTTTCTTAGAATCACCCCTACAACATCCTCAAACTTCAACTTTGAGTTAGCTAGAACTAAGTTGCTTACTTCCATTACTAGGCTATTCCAACTTTCACGTAAAGAGCACAGAATTAATAAAGCCCTAACTTCTTCATCGAATTCTATTGTAACTGAGGCTAGCATATTCACAACCGTATTGAAATCATTTAAATGATCTGCTACTGAACTATTCTCAGACATCTTCATATTAAACAACTTTTTCATTAAAAATATCTTGTTAGAGGTAGAGGGTTTTTCATACAACTTCCCTAATGCATCCATTAGATCTTTTGTCGTCTTTTCCTTTGAAACATTAAATAATACCGAAGATGCAAGACACAACCGGATCGTTCCAAGTGCCTTCCAATCCAACAAATCCCATTCCGCATCTGTCATACTCGAGGGTTTGTTCACCTTCTCAGACAGTGGAGTATAAAGATCCTTCTGATAAAGGTAATCTTCCATCTGTATCTTCCAAAGACTGAAATTCTACCCGTTGAATTTATCAACCCTAGATCTTCCATCATCTGCCATAGCTCTCACTCAAGCTAAAAAATTTCCCTGTGATTCAACACTTCAGCAAACCAAACCAGGCTCTGATACCAATTGTTAGAAAATAAGAGATAAAATATGTGAAATAATCCCTCATAGAATCGCAACAATAGAAACTAATATGTAAAAATTAGTATAGATCTGAAATAAAATTACAGAATAAAATAACACAACACAAGGAGACAATATTTAACATGGTTCACCCAATTTGGGCTACGTCCACCAAGAATCACTTGCTCAGATTTTATTACAAGCCACCGCTCTCTTAATATAATACCCAGATCCGTTTGGAGCTATGCTCAACAAACTCTACAGAATTCACACCCAAATTCAAAACACATCTGCAATACATTTGCTTGTCCATCTATCATATGCATAAGATCATATAAATAGACAACTGCTTAATCAGTTTTACAAAACCGTGGGTATCAAAACCATGGGAAAAACCCTTCCCATAAAACTATGGGTCAAAAAACTCGCCCATATGAGAAGAGCACATTTCCCGATATGTCGGGTGCATTTTTCGAGGCCAAAAAAAATTGTATATTACTCTTAGTGTATAGTCTTCAACACTTTCACACATGAAAATAGGATCCACAACCTAACAAGCCTTCATCACTTCTTGTGCCACACCTATTTTTAAGAACACCGCGATATCTTCCAATTCTAAGGGAGCACGCCACAACCTAAATAGTTGAACGTCTGATATGGTATCCTCAATGCTTTACATGTCCTCCCCTGAGTTAATCCTTGATAAGTTATCAGGTCTTGAATTGCTTTTTCCTAGTTTCACAACCAATGTGAACTCAAACTCTTGAAATAGTAGGACCCAGCGGCATATGCACCCTTGCAGCACGGGCTTGTTGACTAAGTATTTCAATGCCATGTGGTCTGTGTAGAATATAAATGGTGTTGCCAACAGATACTGACTGAACTTATGCAACACATAGATCATAGACAATGCTTCATGCTCAGTAGTTGTGTAATTATGTTATGCTGGTGTTAAATTTATACTTGTAAAGCACAAGGGATGATCAATAATTCCATCACTAGGTTGTGCTAGTACTGCTCCCATATCTGTCCCTGAGGCATCAACATGCACATCAAAAGGATTTTCCCAAGAAGGAAAATGTAATATGCACACCATGACAAGCCTATCCTTCAATGTGTCAAATGCCTTTTGCTGTGCCTCTCCCCACTGAAAGACACTCTTGTGTTTTAGTAATTCTTCCAATGGCACAACGATCTTGGCATACCCCTTAATGAATTTCCTGTAGTACCCGGTATGCCCAAGAAATCCACGCTCTATGCTTTTACTAGTAGGCTCCCCTAATCCCATAATAACTATAACTTTGGCAGGATCCACTAGTAAGCCTTCTTTGCATATAATATGTCCTAACAAGGTTCCAAATAGAGTATCAAAGACACATTTCTTAATGTTGATGGATATCCTCAATTACTGACATATCTCAAACATCAACCTTAAATTGTCACAATGGTCTTTCACTAACCCATACACGATCCATTCATCCAAGTAAACTTGTAGAAATTTATGGATGAAGTCCTAAAATGCTTGTAATACGATGCGTGAGAACACAATAGGCACATTCTTCAATCCAAAAGGCATAACCATGTAGGCAAAACTTCCCCATTCAGTGGCGAAAGTTTTCTTTCTTTGGTCTTCCTTTGTAATCCTGACTTGGTGATACCCTAAGAACCCATCCGTGAAAGAGTAGACTTCGTTCCCGGCTACTCCCTCCAAAATTTCTTCAGTAAAGGGGGTTGGAAAAGGATCGATGACACATATTGCATTCAGATCTCTGTAGTCAACATAGATCCTTTTCCTACCATCCTTCTTAATACTAATGACCATTGGGCTTATCCATTCTAATTCTTCCACTACCTCAATGATACCTGATGCTATCATCTTGTATATTTATTCCTTGACCAATACGCATAAATTTGGATTCATCTGATAAGGCCTCTTCCGAATCAGGCATGCACCTTCCTTAAACTTGATCTTCATATCCCCTAAGGAATGGTGAACACCTTTAAGTTCATGGTACCCACAAGGGAACAAATCTTGGAACTCGTGTAATAGATCAATGACCTTTGAAACTTCTTTTTCTGACTAATAGTCCCAAATGATGGCTTCCTTAGGTTATGTCTCTGTTACAATGTTAACCTTCTTTATTTTAAAAGGCTCATGTAAGGCTCGTGCTCACTCATCAATGCTATCTATGACCTCACACATACCTTCTGAATGGTTAACATCTAAATTCTCCATCTCTTCACCATCTACTACATAGACCATTTTTACTTTTTCTTTTTCCATTCAAGTGTGCTCAAGCTGTACTTCCTCTTATTCTTATTCATTAAGGCGCATCTCTAAATAAGGCTCACCCAATAATTCTAGTAGCCTATCTTCTACCATAACACTATCTCCCATCATAAGGCACTTGATCACTTGCAATGCCCTATCTACTGATGGCTTGTTACTCCTATACTTGAAATCTTGAATGAGATCAGCCGTCAACTCCTTCCAATTACCTATTTGACGATGCATCTGTAAATGAATATACCAAGCGAGTGCACAACCTTGTAAGGTATAATACAACTTATGCACCCATAATGAAGGTGGTAACACTTATGTGCTTCCCATCTAGTCCTTCTCACACGCTTGGATATGAAATGAGGCGGTCTCTTTACCATGGTAGTCTTGTATGACCATGGGTGCATTGCTCCTAGAGAACTTCATAGAAAATGAGATTATTACCTCATGCCACTCTAGGAGGTTCTCCCAATGTGTAGCCCAATAGTGGGATGCAATTTTGTGTAGGTTATAATTGAGAATTCCCTTCCTATTGTCCTCATTCTTCCATTGAACCTCCATTTCCTGTAAGAAAAGTTTAGGGTATGCTCCTCCAGAGTAACTTGGAAACTTATTTCCTCCTAGGTGCTTGAATGAGTGCACCTTTGTCACCCTTGTTACATATCCTCTCAACTGTCACCAAATCAACTTATAGGTTCTATGCGCCCAATTGTCGCATGCCAATCTAGTGGTATCACTCAAGGATTAAGCATCTTCAAACTAGATAACTCCCTCAGTGGGGTGAATTATCTAAGGATCTCTGATGGAACACACATAGATTCTGTTAAGGAATTATTCCCCTAAGGGCTCAGTATAGGGAACTAACTTCCCATATTTCAAAGGGATGATCACCCTTTCTTCCTTGTTTTCAAAGATGATATACCATTTATTAAACCGCAAGTCGACATTGTTCTTGTAACACAATGGGTGCCCAAGTAACACTGGAAAGTTATCAGCCTCGGTGAGCACTAAGAATTCAAAGTATCTAGTGAGCTTGTCCCCTTGAATGGTGATAATAACATCCTTCAGGACTCCAATGGGCATTTCCTTACTCTTATTTGTCATATAGAACACATTCAAAGATGGCTGTAATGTGGTCCTTCCCATCTAATGTCAGGCATTTAAGGTAAGAACATTGACCTATGCTCCCATGTCGATGAGGATATTACTCAGAAGCCATCCATCAATAACCACATTCAAAGTAATCTCCTTGTCATATTCAAGGCTGTGAGGAGGAAGTGTTAATGCAAAATCAAAACACCCCTAAATGGCCTAGTACTGGTGTGGGGAATTCGGTGTGATTTCACAACATGAGACCATCTCTCAAGCTGTGGGACTTGAAAAAATTGAGATGGACCTCAATAGAAAGTCGGTTCTTGCTTCCTAATCTACCTATCACAATCTAATCCAGTATAGGAAGAACCTATTCTATCCTAATCTAACCAGTCCAAGGGGACAGGGAGAGAGAGAGAGAGGGTGGAAGAGCCTAAACTAAGTGGTGATACACTAGAAAGGGAAGTGGTTGAATCACAGACTTGACCGCCTGAAGTGGAGAGAGGTGAGCAAAGGAGAGGGTAGATAGAATGCACCATGGACCAGAGATATATTTCACACAGACACCACTTCGAAATCCACTAAACATAGATCCCAGGACTTGCAACAAACATCAAAATATGCACAGTATACCTTGCAATGATGAGAGGTAAGAAGAGACAACAAAATAAGCCAAGGATGGACATATGCATCATGAAACATATTTTATTGCTCCAAAATGTTACACAGTACATCATCAGTGGGAAAGAGGCAAGAAAATGCCTTTACAGAGCCATGGGAGGAGGCTTAAACTCTACGTTCTACCCTAAGGAAGAAAGAGAGAGGGAGGAAGGAGAGAAACAATGAAAAACCCTTTGAATATGCCCCTTCATTACAATATATAGGAGGAATGAGAGAGAGAAGAGGGAAAAAAATCATATCTTACTTCAACCACCTCGAGACACATTGAATCCTACTTTGAAATTTCAACCATTATCAATCAATGCCTCTCCCAAATCCACCCCAAATATGTCTTAAATACATCAATTACTGGTTTGGTGCCTCGAAGGATGGGGAAACGACGGATTAGATCTAATCTGATCAGGTTTTTGGGGTGAATAGATCATGTATTAAAGGCCCAAAGACATTTCTCCATTTTTTTCCTCCTAAATTCTCCAAACTTAAAGTTGTAGATCTTCATGGCATAGATGAGGCTGAAATATTTCTGATGGTGCCAGATATGCTGGATTTCAAGCCCCGAGTCAAAAGATATTCCCATTCAAAATTTGGATTGGGTCCATACGAAATAACGGGAAAACTAGTTCAAAAATAGGCCCCCTTTTGAAACTGGACACATGGAGGGTCGGCGCATGTCTGAGGGTAGCCTCTATATTTTTCTTTTAGAGTGGCGTGGGGATGAAACGTGGCTTCTTCCATAACCTACTTGATTTCCTTATGTTTTTGGCTAAGTCCTTTGCATCGGCAGGGTCATATATCTGACCAGGGACACACGATAGCTTGGTGCTTGTTTAAAAACCCTCCCTTAATTCTGATCTTGAATTAGCACCATGCTGACACTTGGCACCCTCTCTTATCTTATCTCAATACATTGAATATTCAACCTGACCCTATCCCCTTTTGAAACTGGATGCGTGGAGGCTCCGCACTCACTTAAAAGTCCACTCAGGATTTTCCTTTGAAGGAGCGTCGAGTTGACACGTGGAAACCTCTATAGGTTCTTTGGAATTTTCAACTTCCTCCTTTTTCTTTTTAGACCATAGACAACGTGGCGAGCCCATGCTCATTTGGATCTATGCTTTTGGACTAAATTTTGAAGACGCGCCAAGTTGACGCGTGGCGGATTCCACTAGCACTTATATACTTAGCCATTTTGAGGCTTGCCCTGCCCGCCTTTTGACTTTTATCTTTGAATCTGCCTCTGTTTTGGGCCTAGGACACGTGGAGGGTTGGCACTTGTTTGAGACTCCATATTTGAATTCAAATTTGAAGATGTAGCTGTTTCGCACAGAATTTTGTTCCAGAATAGAGTTAATTCTATCCTTTCATTCTCTTGAGAAACAGATAAGGGTTAGGGTTAGGAGGAATACCTGTTGAGGGTTGGGAAGGTGTGTGTGTACCTTAGAGAGATTAGACCGATTGTGAAGAGATCCTTTTTGTGTGGGAAGGACTACCTGTAAATAAGAATGCAAGACCACCAGGTTTTAGTTAGACAATAAGTGAGGGAACTGCCTTGGGCCCAGGAAGATATAGACTTCCTTTCGAAGGTGGTCAGTTCCTTTTTAATACAAATTGATGCAAATGATAATAAAGAAGCTATTGTGAACTCACGATTTAGGTATCTCGTTACTAAAAAGTAATAGAGACTAAACTACCAATAATAGAATGTCATGCTGTTTATTTAGTCACTGGTTATTGATATGTTCAGATCAAGTTACAGGGATAGACCAGGCTGGACATGATATTTTTTTGAGGTGAATAGGTGAAAGGTTGGTTTTGGTATAAGTCACAGTGACCGATACCGGTCACTTGATAACCGATCACGGTTATTAAACCGGTACCGGTAGAGAATGAATGATATAGGTAGGGGCAGTGATTTAGGGATTTTTAAATGGAGGTTGGTGTAAGGTGGTTATGAGGTTTGGAAGGTTGGTAGATGGTTGAGGGGAGTAGTAAGGTGGTAGAGAAGACTCAGAGAGTGAGAGAGCTATCTTTGGGGCAATACAGAGATGGATGACCGAAGGTTAGGTGCAGGTTGTTGCCGGGTGGTAGATCCAAGAGTGAGCTTATAATCCCTATGAATTAAAAGTTCACAAAGTAGTGTCTAGAAGCATACAAGGTGATAAAAGAGACTACTTACTAGTTTTTGATGTGGATGCAGGTCCAAAGAATGCAATGGCAAAGGCAAGGCTCAGTTGGGATGATCTAGCAATCGGAAGTGATCTGATGAAGCTATCCTCTGACTCTCCCGATGTTTGGATGAGTGTGACAATGCTCTAGTTGCTTATTTACAGTCTTGGGCTTGATACTCCTCTTTTGCAAACCCTTCTCTCTCCTTCACTTGTCTCTTTCTTCAAATGAATTCCAGGATCATTGCAAATGAAATCTGATGCCTTGGTTTTGGTTGGGGGAGGTCATTTATAGGGAACTGATGGCGGTTACTTAACCGACACCGGTTGAGTAGGGACCGATGTTGGTTAGGTCAAAGTTGGCTATTTTTAGTAAAATAGCCAACTTCCCCTCCTTTTCTCCTGAGGGATCAGTTGTGGGCTTGGTCAAGTATTATTAGGTTCATTTTGATGCGGGTGAGGGGTGATGAGTCATGGGTGTGGGTCTGGACCAAGTCATAGGTCTTAATAAGGTTAGTTTAAGCTTAGGGCTAGGTCATAGTGAGGTGGCGAGGTGAGGTGGCAGGGTTGGAGATGTGGATTTATTAATTATAAGATAATTAATAAATAATTAAGTGTGTAAGGTTTAGGTGGTGAGCTAGGGTTAGGTTGCGGGACGAGATACGGTGTACAGGGCATCGTAAGACCCAAATTTGGTGTCTACATTTTCCCCTTGTTGTCATGTAGCTTGTCTTGTAAAGCTGCACAAACAATAATAAAAAGTGGTTGCCCCAGTTAAGGGTATAGGAAATCCCCCTCAAATCTATCACAGATTGAGGCAACATGAAATCAGGGATAGGGTTGATAAAGGGTGAATGATGATGATATGATGGTAAGATGGTGGGGTAAGTTCAAGGAAGCCGACGCACATTGAAATGCAGTAGTGCGACAAGGGACACAATTTGAAGAACAAACAAGTAATTCATAGGAAAAGGTCGATAGTTTATCCAAACAAGGTTGATATAATCCTAGTATCTAAGGCATAGGAAGTAGCTCCAAGGGATATAATGGGTAAGGTACTGGAACATTTAGGCATGTTCGGCAGTACCAAATGGTTGGTTTGGTTGAGATAAACGTCACGGTCTCGGTCTAGGCAAAGCTGGTCGGCTAATCAATTCAAGTATCCTAG
Organism: Taxus chinensis; assembly: GCA_019776745.2. Classification (NCBI taxonomy): domain Eukaryota; kingdom Viridiplantae; phylum Streptophyta; class Pinopsida; order Cupressales; family Taxaceae; genus Taxus; species Taxus chinensis. Next base: position 872,129,730 of record CM034148.1, on the reverse strand, counting down.
TCATGCTAAAACACAGAGATCGATTGAAAAAATAGCTACATGATGGGTGGATAGAATCGTAATTTGTGGGCCTTGGTCAAGGTACTTAATTGGTGCAGCCTTGGGTTGGGCCTATTGGTTGGGTACGGCCGTGGGTCTGGCTGATTGGTTGGTTTCGGCCTTGGGTTGGCCTGATTGATTGATTGCAGCTTTGGGTCAGGCTGATTGGTTGGTTACGGCCTTGGGTCAGGCCGATTGGTAAGTTGCAGCCTTGGGTCGGGCCAATTGGTTGGTTGCAGCCTTGGGTCGGGCCGATTGGTAAGTTGTGGCCTTGGGTCGGGCTGATTGGTTGGTTGTGGCCATGGGTCGGGCCGATTGGTAAGTTGCAACCTTGGGTTGGGCTGATTGGTTGGTTGTGACCTTGAGTTGGACCGATTGGTAAGTTGTGGCCTTGGGTTGGGCCGATTGGTTGGTTGTGGCCTTGGGTCAGGCCGATTGGTTGGTTTAGATGAGGTTTGGCATACATATAATGTATGGGGTCAGTGTTGGTGATGACAAAAGTTTTGTGATTCAGGAAGTAATGTTAGAGTTTGGTGGCCACAAATGATAGGGCTAGGCACAACTTTTTAACGTGTGTATACCTAGTTTCGTAATCCACAAGAGTACGGATTATGTAATAAACTACTTGTTCTCAATGCTCAGAGTCACGATGTGCGAGCATGGCTCCTACAGCATGGTCGGTGGCAGAAAGGTAAAGGTAGAAAGGGTGATCGTCCTGAGGTGGGATAAGCACAGGTGACTGCAAGAGATAATCTTTAAGAGCCTCAAAGGCTTGGTGGCACTCCTCGCTCCATTGAAAGACAATGTCCTCTTTAAGGAGATGATGGAAAGGTTGACATCGATCCGAGAGTTGTGAGATGAAATGCTAGATAGATTGGAGTTTGCCCTGCAAACTATGAAATTGCTTTAGGTTAGTGGGTGGGGGAATTTCTAAGATAGCCTTGAATTTAGCTGGGTCGACCTCAATGCCACGCAAAGAGACGATAAAGCCAAGGTGTTTTCCTGAAAGGACGCCAAAGACACATTTCTTTGGTTGAAGATGAACACAGTATTGTAACAGGTGATCGAAAATAATGGTTAAAACATCAAGATGTTCACTACGATGTTTGGATTTTACAAGAAGATCATCGACATAATATTTGAGGATAGTGTGCATAATGTCATGAAAAATGTAAGTCATAGCCCACTGATAAGTTGCACCAACATTCTTAAGGCCAAACGACATGACACGATAGTAGAAGGTTCCCTAGGGGTAATGAAAGTGATTTTATGTTGATCAACCGGGGCTATTAAAATTTGATTGTATCCCGAGAAACCATCCATGAGAGAAAGCATCTCATGGCCCGCAGTGAGATCAACAAGTTAATCAATGCTAGGTAGGGGGAAATCATCCTTTGGGCAAGCGAGGTTAAGATCCTAGAAATCTATACATATTCGAAGTCCCCCCATCGCTTTAGTGACAGGTACGACATTAGAAATCCATTGCGGATAGTCAATAGGTAAGATGAAAGAAATAGAAAGGAGTCGTTGAAGCTCTTCTTTGACCAAGAGAGAAATGTGTAGATGCATTTTTCTCAGTTTCTGTTTAACTGGTTTAGAGTCTGGTTTCAGAGTGATGTTATGGACAACAATATCAGGATTGATTCCTAGCATGTTGGTGTAGGACCAAGTGAAATCTTGATTGCGGGCATGGAGGAAGGTAATGAAGGCGGCTTGTTCTGATGTGTCGAGAGATTGTATGATCTTTACAATGTGAGGATCGTCCTCTATGTGGATGTTGATTTCTATAGTTGACTCATTCAACATGGTTTGGGTTTCAGATGGTAAGGCGCGTTGAGTATAAGAGTCATCCGCACCAAGGTAGGTGAGGATGGAGTCATCATCTTGGCACTCCACAACATTAATCGAAGGTGAGTCTTCCTTGATCATGTCTGGATACAAAAGGGGGAGAGAATATGGGTCTTCACCATCACATTGATAAGTGAGAGGACCTAGGAAGATAGCATTCACGAAAAAAAAAGTTAGGAGGGATAGATTCCGGGTCTATCGTCTCTGTGGGTGAAGATGGAAAAATGGACGATGATGGTTTGGAAGGGGTGACTTCATGGTCTTCCTGGATACAATTGACACGAGGTTTCTTCAGTGTAGGTGGTTCATAAAATCCCAGACCACTACAATCTTTGCGTTTGTGTGTAGTCATGGGAATGATCGTATGTCGTCCTTGTTCATAAAGATCGAAACCAAAACCTTTCCAAGCACAGCACGTCAGGAAGGTGAGGGCGAAACGATGGTTGGTTAGATATTGAAAATCTGATTTGAAGGGAATGACACCAAGGGGAGGTTCGGGGGTGACATAGGATGCGTCAACACCCCCATACATTAGGTTGGTACGGAAATTAGGTGGTCCATAGGAGATCACCTCCCCCACACGACGATCGTAGGTAGGATGCGCATGTAACTGTCCATACTCCTGTGGGGTATGGAAGGTGCTAACATTGTATAGGCGGTACTCCCCCAGTGTAAGGCATTGAAAAATATCTACCAAGGTATCTAAGGTTGGGATGTTGTCCGCGGGGAAGGAAGTGGTATTCACGTCGGTGGTTTCATTAGTCGAAGGTGTGGGTACAGCTAAGGTGGATGGTTGAGGCGTGGTTTAAGTAGATGGTTGGGTTGGATCAATGGGTGTCTTGATTGGTACAAGCACATCATTAGGGTGGTATAACATATTACAGGTTTTGAAGGGGGAAGCGTCAGCTGTGACGGTGTATGACTTCCCCTCATACTCGAATTTTATGCATCTATGTAAGGCGGAGGGAACACATCCCATAGCCCGGATCTAAGGGCTGCCTAATAACATGTTGTATTGGAATTCTCCCTCAAGGACATAGAAGAGTTCGGGTAAGGTACATTTCCCTACATGAATGTTAAGGATCACGGTGCATAGGGTAGAAGTAATAACATCGTTGAATGAACGCAACATGGTGGGGTTGGCACACATGTAGCTAGGAGGGATATTCAAATATTGGAAGGCTTTGGAAGAGACGATGTTTAGGCTAGCACCCTCGTCGATCATAACATGACATACCCAGATGTCTCAGATGTAAGCTGAGATGAAAAGAGTGGGGTTAGGATCTTCTGCACCAAAGACGATAATTTCTTCTTCAGAAAAACTGATAGCAGCAGCTTACTGTATAGGGATAGAAGTGGTTGTGGAGGTAGTTTGTTTGGTGAGAGAAGTGACATGGTTGGGTGTTAAGATGGAGGCGACGGGAAATGTTTCATTAGGTAGGACCTCTATCCCTTGAGGGATCTCAATTAGAGCTTTTCGATGCGATTCAGATGTTTGAATGAGATCATAGAGTGTCATTTTTACAGGAGATTGGTGAAGTTGTTTGATCATAGTGCGATGGGAAACTCCATCAGAGACTGGATAGGCAGGTCCACGAATAACCACTTTAGGTGGTGGTGCGATTGGGATGGCGGGAGAAGAAAGAGAGGCCACAAGTGTGCTTTCTTTAGCTTTTCCATTGTTTTTTTGACCTCGAGTAGCAATGCTAATCATGCTGATCTCATGAATGCGAGACGAGGAAGATGGTAGGGATAAGTCATTGTTCTCAAGAGGCAGGGTGGCAATGATGATAGATTTTGGTGAGGCAGGGATAGGTGGTATAGGAGAAGGGATCGAAGCTAAGAGATTTTGCCTCCGTAAGTTGTCCTTCTAAGATTTTCTATCCGAGATAGGAAACTGACGAAGGATGGCTTTCAAAGCATTGCATCCTTCTACATTGTGTCCTGGTGTGCGGTGGTAGGCATAGATTTTAGATTCATCATAACCTATAGGTCGAGGTTTAGATGGATCATAGGGTCTGAGTGGGGGTAAGGAAATGGTCGCATCCCCTACCAGCATATCAAGGATCTTGGAATAAGATCCTTTGAGTGGGTCAAATGAAGATGAGGCTATTGATTGAGTGAGTGAGATTATTGATTGTTTTGGTAATGGTTGTGTACACGTGGTTCGTATGGGTGGTGGTTTAGGCAATGAATTTTGATGATTGGGTTTAACTAGGCGTGGCTTCTTCTGAGAAAAAGTCATGTTTAGCTAGTTAGATGATGAGGCCATAGATGACATGGTGGATGGACACAACCACGGGGAAAGAGGAGTGGCAACAAACAAGTCCTTCGATGATCGAGTTTGCTTAGGGTTGGTAGGTAGGCAAGATACTTGGGGCGATGGTGTTGAGATGCCTGTGGATTTTTGTATGGGTGCAGAAGGTGCTGGTCATGTTAAAGAAGACATGGGAGGCACGATGTATTGAGGCAAGGTGGAGGGGTGAGGCCCCAATATAGAAGGTAGGTGTGATGGCGAGGGTTTAAGCCGTGCCTGCTGTAGTGGTGTGATCGAGGGTGAGGGTTTTAGTTATGGTGGAGGCATAGATTGGACTCGAGGAGATTGGGTCTATCTCCTAGGTAGATTAACGACTTTATTTTCAGATAAGTCTAACCGTTTAGGTGGGTACGTCAGGATGGGTATTGGTGAAGCCCCAAGTGTAGGGGAAGGTTTGGCCAGGTTGATAGAGGTGGATGAGGTATTTGGTAGAGATGAGGAGGGTGGAGGTGAGGACATAGGCATTTCGAGATTTTGTAAAAACTTCAGGTATATGGTAGAGGTGTCTGGATTAGTCATCTGCATTTGAGTAGAGCATGGTGTATTCAAACATTCCCATAAGAGTCGTCTATCTTCTGGGGGGTGACAATCTTCACGTATGGATGGGAATTTTGGTATGGAAGAGAAGTGGGCTGTGATTCCGATCCATTGGGGGTGTGATATAGGGGGCGAATGAGGTGTTGTATCAATGGGTGTTAAGAGGTCAACCGGTCGCTAGAAAGATTTAGGCAATGAAGAACTGATAGGGAGGAGGGCATGTTCTAAAGGATCTGTCATGGTTAAGGAATTCGGTGATGTAGGCTCGAGGGGTTTCTCTTCTAAGGATGATATAAAAAGTGGTGATCCTTCTTCTTTTGCAGCAAGAGTGGTGGAAGGAGATGTTTGGGAAGTAGATAAGTTGGATAACATCTGCTCACAGTCTTGCAGGGATTTGGTGTAAGAAGTCTCTTCTGTGAGAAGAGAACTCTGGGTGGTTGATTCCTTTATGGGTAAAGGAATAGCAGGGATTTCCTCTTGTCCTGATGAAGGAGAAGGGGGCAAGGACTTCTGCGTCTATGAAGAGGCTCGATTTAGAATTTCCTCAATGGAAGCCCTTGGTTGGGAGTTGAAAACCACATGGATCTCATGCACACTATTCTCCTTGGCTAAGGTTTCTTGGTTTGTGTTACTGTTAGAGGAATGGTTTGGAAATGGTTTGTTGAAGATTTTTAAATTTTGATTAGCAGGGGCATTAGGATTATCAAAGGTTATATCTCCTACATCAACCATTTCCTGCACTATGTTTTTCAACATCTTGGAGTTTTCGTGGTTGTGTCCCTTCACGCGATGGAAGTTACAGAAGTCATTTTCTTTATACCAAGAAGGTATAGTGCGGGCTGAATCAAACCCGGAGTGAGGTTTGATAGGAGGCAAGGTGATAGCTCTTGCTTTAAGCAATTTGTCTAAGATCAAATCATAAGTTTCTCCCAAGGGAGTGTATTTGATGGGCTCGACTTTATACTTATAGGTGAATTTTGGCTGGGTATTAGGCGGTGCTTGAGATTTGACCATCACCGCGTGTACAACTCCTCTTGATTTCGAAGCAGACGATGTGTGAGAGTTGGTGGTGTTGGGTTTATTGGTGGAGTATTGGGTTCAGACATTTGATTTTTTGTTGTGCAACTTCACTTTCTCCTCCTCCAAGGCTTGAATCTCTAGTTTCTGAGCCATAGTAAAGGCCTCATCAAAAGTGTGGAAAGTTTGAATTTGGAGGGTGGGAGAAATGTGTTTAGTGCAGGCCCACATAAAGTGTTTGATGAGCTTAGCCTAAGGTAAGGCATAAGTAAGTTGGTTGATGAGGCCCCGCCATCATCCAATGAAATTTACGATAGATTCATCTTCAAATTGTCGGATGGCATAGAGATCGGTAATGGATACTTTCTTGGCAATATTGATGGAGAAATGCTCCAAGAAAGATTTGGCTAACTGGTTAAAGGAGAAGATTGAGTGCTGGGCTAAAGCACTGTACCACTCTAAGGTAGGTCCTGATAAGGACATGGGGAAGGTACGGAGTAGTAAGGCATCATCATGAGAAATCAGATAGCAGGCATGTCTAAACGATCGTAAGTGTTGTTGAGGGTCCTCCTTACTATTAAAGCGAGTAAATTTCGGCAATTCCCATTGACGAGGATATGTATGAAGGGGGACAAAAGGATGAATAGGCTCCCGAAAAACTTACTCGTATGTCAGGGTGTTACGACTTTATGAAACAGAAGCCTCAAGATTTTGCATCTTGTCCATCATCTGTTTGATTAAATCATTGGTTGGGTTAGATGATGGTGATGTCGTCATAAACGAAGGAGGATTAGGCCAAGAGCTGCTACTAGACAATGGTGGGGTTAAATGTTGATAAGGTATCGATGATGAATGTGTTGGGGTAGCTGAATAAGGGTTTCCTATATAAGATGTTGAGGCCACCGGATGTGTTTGTGGAAAAGAAAAGGTGGGCGGAGCTTGAGAGGGAAAGCTCGTGTGGATAGGTGGTAGAGAACAAGTTATAAAAGAGGCAATCTGCGAGAGGGATGAGGTAGGGGTAGTGGACGGTAGTGATATGTGGGGCCCCAGATTAACCAAAGGAAAGCCAATTAGTGCAATATGGACCATCGAAGCTACTAAGCTAGGAGACGGGGCTAAGGATAAAGACGGTGAGGAGGAGTTATTAGGTGGGGAAGGAGCTAAGTGAGTGGCTATACTAATAGGCATACCCAAGAGGAGCTAACCGTCGGGTGTACGGTCAAGGTTATGAGAAAAATAATACTGTATGGCGCCTAGATTAGAATCCAAAAATTTAGCAAAATCCGGATCTCCTACAGAGATCTTGGGAAAAGCATTGGTGTCCGTAGGATTCCCCATAGGATGCGAAGGGGGTGACTCAGGAAAAGACACAGAACAAGCATGTGAAATCATGGCTGCGGCTTGTTTTTGGGTGATAACAACCATGGACAAGAGGATACATCAGGGAATTAGTTAATTAGGAATAAAAATAGCAACAAAACATTGGAATTGTTAGGTTGTTGGTTTGTCAGGAACTGTGAAACACAGTAACCGATATCGGTCTGGTAACTGATGTCGGTCAGATGGTAGCCGGCGCTAGTCACTGTGAAGGCAAAGAGAGAATGTAAGAGGCTGCTGGTTTGGGGATAGCAAGGCTTAGTATATCCACCAAACTGTCTGAAGTGATCACTGAGACAGGGTATAACAGAGAAACAAAACTGAAAGAAAAACAAACAAAAACAAGCAAGATGCACAAGCAAATTAAGAGACTAACCCTAGGATTAGTTTTAATCACTTTTGGGCTTATGCCTTAGACGCAAGATGATGTCAATCCTAACAAAAAAAATACCTAAGGGAGATGTCAAGTTTGTTTTGGCTTGTAAGGCTACCTCAATCGGGTGGAGGAATACCGCGGGAAGGGGGGATGTTTGAGATGTTGTGTAGATTATGATGTGATTTGGTATGTGTTGTGCAGTGAGAGTAAGATTAATTTCTCATCAATACCGTGGATATCACCCCCACGTGTATGACCTGTTACTTAATCTATGTTCACTAGAATTAAAAACAACAAGTGAGAATGTGATGCACGTGTTTTAAACCCAAATCGAAAATGATATTTGATGAAGCAAAGAAAGAGAAGAGATAAAGAAGATGACTTTCACTAATGCAAAGATGTGAAAGAAAGACAAATTCTTTTACCAAAATTGATAAAATATTTTGTGAATATTTTAGGAAAAAAAACAGCGAGTGTGCTCCCTATATGAAAACAAGCAAGAAACAAAGAAACCCGAGAAGGGTCCCACCGGGCGTGCCAAAATGTTTCGCACAAAATTTTGTTCAAGAATAGAGTTAATTCTATCCTTTCATTCTCTTGAGAAACAGATAAGGGTTATGGTTAGGAGGAATACCTGTTGAGGGTTGGGAAGGTGTGCGCATACCGTAGAGAGATCAGACCGATTGTGAAGAGCTCCTTTTTGTCTGGGAAGGACTACCTGTAAATAAGAATGCAAGACCACCAGATTTTAGTTAGAAAATAAGTGAGGGAATTACCTTGGGCCCAGGAAATATTAGACTTCCTTTTGAAGGTGGTCAGTTCCCTTTTAATACAAATTGATGCAAATGATAATAAAGAAGCTATTGTGAACTCACGATTTAGGTATCTCGTTACTAAAAAGCAATAGAGACTAAACTACCAATAATAGAATGTTATGGTATTTATTTAGTCACTAGTTATTGATATGTTCAGATCAAGTTACAGGGATAGACCAGGCTGGACATGAAATTGTTTTGAGGTGAATAGGTGAAAGATTGGTTTTGGTATAAGTCACAGTGACCGATGCCAGTCACTGGATAACCGATCACGGTTATTAAATCGGTACTGGTAGAGAATGACCAATATCGGTAGGGGCAGTGATTTAGGGATTTTTAAATGGAGGTTGGTGTAAGGTGGTTATGAGGTTTGAAAGGTTGGTAGATGGTTGAGGGGAGTAGTAAGGTGATAGAGAAGACTCAGAGAGTGAGAGAGCTATCTTTGGGGCAATATAGAGATGGATGACCGAAGGTTAGGTGCAGGTTGTTGCCGGGTGGTAGATCCAGGAGTGAGATTATAATCCCTATGAATTAAAAGTTCACAAAGTAGTGTCTAGAAGCATACAAGGTGATAAAAGAGACTACTTACTAGTTTCTGATGTGGATACAGGTCCAAAGAATGCAGTGGTGAAGGCAAGGCTCAGTTGGGATGATCCAGCAATCAGAAGTGATCTGATGAAGCTATCCTCCGACTCTCCCGATGTTTGGATGAGTGTGAAAATGCTCTAGTTGCTCAGTTACAGTCTTGGGCTCGATACTCCTCTTTTGCAAACCCTTCTCTCTCCTTCGCTTGTCTCTTTCTTTAAATGAATTTCGGGATCCTTACAAATGAAATCTGATGCCTTGGTTTTGGCTGGGGGAGGTCATTTACAGGGAACCGATGGCGGTTACGTAACCAACGCTGGTCGAGTAGGGACCGATGTCGGTTAGGTCAAAGTTGGCTATTTTTAGTAAAATAGCCAACTTCCCCTCCTTTTCTTATGAGGGATCAGTTGTGGGATTGGTCAAGTCATTATTAGGTTCATTTTGATGCGGGTGAGGGGTGATGAGTCATGGGTGTGGGTCTGGACCAAGTCATAGGTCTTAATTAGGTTAGTTTAAGGTTAGGGCTAGGTCATAGTGAGGTGGCGAGGTGAGGTGGCAGGGTTGGAGATGTGGATTTATTAATTATAAGGTAATTAATAAATAATTAAGTGTGTAAGGTTTAGGTGGTGAGGTAGGGTTAGGTTGCAGGATGAGATACGGGGTACAGGGAATCGTAAGACACAAATTTGGTGTCTACACAAAGAGCAAGGCCCACATATAATAGAAAATAATAGACAAGCAAGTACAAACAAATAGATAAATAACCATGGTAATAAGTAATCTTGTAAAAAAATGTTACACATTGAAGTACCTGTTGGTTCATGTTGATAAAGACTCGGCCTCATATGTGAAAAGCGTGCTAAAACCAATAAAATGAGCATGTCTGTGAAACAATTTAATGGAATTAAGGCAATAGATTCACTTCGAAAGTGTATGAATATGGAATCCCCCCAGTGCACCATTGTCATTTGAACTAGTAGTAGGCCCTGCAACATCCATGATGCATGTAAGAGACCCTTTGTATCTATGATCACAATGTTAGAATGTGGTTTCAATGAACGTGCATGTGTGTATGGTAAAGATAATGACATGATCCAAGAGACTTATCTAGCATGTGTAATAAAGCAGATGGATCAACAAACAAGTGTACTTGCAAGGGTATTTGCGTGACCAGTTGATATGCAACATGTTGCCTTGAAGCATGGATTGGGAATGAAGTCACACATTAGATGGACTAGTACTAGGAGCCTTCGTGCCCCTTGGACTCTCTAATTACCCACAATTCAGTTTTTCGTGACCCTGAGCCTACCCTCTCGTTTGTAGTCTCAATTTTCATATGAAGATATTGTAAATGAGAGTTTGTCATGAGAGTAGGAAATTGTATCGAGCTAGTGCTGTTCAACTATACCGCACTATGGTGACTGTGTTGTAAACATGTTGAGGATAGTATGACCCTAGATATGATGTGTGTGTAACCCTATAGCTGAAGCTTATATCATGACAAGGTTATCAGGAAAGTGATGATGTATCCTAAAGCGTATATCAATACAAGATGAATAGAAGGATTGACCCCATGTAGCTCTAGATGCATATACTACTACAAGACTGATGTAGAAGGAGTGGTGATGTAGCCTAAATCATATACCATGCTACAAATGATGACATGGGATAGTGTGCACAAGAATTTAGCTTATGCTGCGTAACAAAGTCTACTCCTACTCCTAGGGACTATCGCATGATAGAAAAGGGGCTGAATGATGAATGTGTAGAGTATGATGAGGTCCATTGGTGATGTAGCTACCCTCAACAATAAAGTATAGGCAGCCATGGAACTAATTATGTGTCACTAAGGTAGTGAGCTGCCTCTAGTGCGTGACAAGTAGACTGTGTAAGCCGATCTTCCATGCGATGATGAGCAAGGTATGACCATGTGATGTGTAAGATTCCTAGAATGTATGGTGATAATGCATATGTAGTCCTGAGATGTGTAATGTTTAAGGTGTAATGTGTGGGGTTCGTGTGTGGGATGCCCTGAAAATTCAAGTCCTGAACCGAAGCACACGAATGTGTCATCAGGCTAATCCTTTGACGCTCCATGATGATGCCATTGAATGTCTGATTGGGCAATGTGATGAAGTCCTGTGAATCTACATATGTTTGTTGTTTAGAAGAGGGAGGGGGATGATAAGCACCATTCCCCCCGAGTCATGTAAGTGATGGATATGGGAGTCGAAAGATAGCCTAAGTGGACTCAATGTAAAGAGTATTTTCCTTAACGTAGCAGGGGATGGGAATTTGAGGAAGATGAAGATGTGTGACCAACTTAAATTCAGGAGGCATCATGCATAATTGTAGGATGTGCATTGCGGGCTCCCATCCATTGACATAGGCTATTATGATTGAATAATGCATTATTGGGGATAAAATATTACAATTTTAACTGGCTCCCTCTTATCAGGAGGTGGTTGTTGATTCATGACCGTAGTGATATAGCAGGTACCCTTGAGGGAGGAGCTGTAGATAAGGTCTCTCCCTTTTGCAGGGGGTTTCTTAAAATCTTTGATAAGGTAATGTTACCAGATGAAGCTTCATCTTCAGGACATGAACCTAATGAGAATCATGAACCTCCAAGAGGTGATTTCTTAGTTGGAGATGGGTTGAATAGGATGACACTTGATTGACCTGTGCAATCAGCTCGTGATTCAAAAGCGGTGGTTGAGTGCTCATTGGACATAGAAGTAGCAGATTTAAGATGCTCCATTGAGATGTAACTAGGCTTGGAGTTGGACGTTGCAACATTACATTCTCTTGTCAATGAACATGGAAGACTAATACCTTTGACACTCAAGATGTTCTAGATTTTGCATTGTAAGAGCATAGAAATCGATTGTCATTGAATGTCCATTAATTTGATAATAATTGCAATATGCTCAACCTTGATATTTTGCTAGCTGGATAATGGAAGAGATAGTAATGATGTAGGAGGTAAATGCAATCAATTGACCATCTAAGCATTGCTCCAAGCCAGACAAATAATATACCTCGTTGTTGTAGTGTTGCAATGTAAAGGTGAGAGGCTATGGTCCATGTTATCTTCCTGAGGCTCACTGATACTTTCTCACCATGTAGTGTACCACTTCCTGAGACATGCAGATGTAGAAGGAGAAGACACACAAGCTTAAGAAATCAGAGCTCGAAGATGTTAAATTTCATATTTGGAGGGACGTATCTCATGGATTCTTCTGTAACTTAGAATTTGTCTTCAAACTAAAGGCCTCTGAAAGTGAATGGTCCTCCAATAATGATTGATATAGATTTAGGACCTCAGCGAGGAGTAGCGTCATCAGACCTAGAAGATCGAAGATGGGAATTGATTTCGTTGCAAGGCGGATCTATCCTGTAGGAACCCATACTTGGTAGACTAACTCATCAGATTGTCTGTAAAATCTTTTGGAAATTGGGATGCATCTTAAACTTTTTGTCCTATAACTAGAATCTTGAATAATTTTACCAAGCCATGGACTAGGGAAAGCAATGAGGATCCTAAACTTGAAAGTGTTTGGGGTTCAACCAAAATTATGCAAACTAAAATGCTAGGGAGGGAGGAGGAACTGATCTTATTCTAGCTTGGAGGGGATGACTGATATGCAAAGTAGTAAATAATAGCTAATAAGTAGCTGAAATGACCTAAACAGGTCTAAGCTATGGATAATGTGTAACTAACACTAATGGGGCAGCAACTGAGGGGCTAAGGATTCCTTGACCATGCTTTGCATATGTATCAGGAGTGTGTCGTAGTGAAGAGCAAGATGAATAGCTGAGAGGAAATGACCATACAAAATCATTCATAAAGTTATCTTGTGATCCAGGCTGTTTGAGGAGACTAGGGCACCTGGAAAGTCCATGGAGGCACCTTGGGGCAACCTTGTCAACCATGAGATTCTGGCTGCTCCTAAGGGTCTGTAAAAATGACTAGGGAAAGGGCCTCCTCCAAGGTGTCGCTAAGGTGCCCTGACAACCTACCTTCACTTCCTATCGTGTGAATGTCGTATGGCACAACGAATGGATGTTGTCTAGTAAATCAAATATGGAGAAAACACCTGCAAAACCCCAAGCAAGCATCAAAATCTCTAAAAAATAAATATGCATATGAAGGGGTCCCCTATGTCCTCAACTAAGCACAATAGAACTGAGACATACACTACATCTTTGACCCAATGTAGCTCATAGGTGTGTGTAAGTATAATTGTGCCCTAGGTACTCTTGTTCCAGTACTGCTGACTTTGTGAGTAGTTGAGAAATGCACTGGAGGTGGATAATGTACTGTAAATGTTGTTGCAAATGTAAGTTCCATGAAGGGAATGAACTCCCCTCATATGCACAACTGTGATGCATATGGGAGACCAACCTGAAAGACTTGTGATGGAGATAAATTGATGAAAATGAGTGGAGATGGATGGAAAAGGTCTGCACCTGAGAGAATGGGTTTTTGACCAGATGGAGTCGTCAGATGTGCTTATATGTGCCTCAAAAGGATGAATCTTACCAAGAACACATCTACTTGATGAAATGAAGTTGTAAGGTACCTCAGAACTGTCCCTCAGTCTCCCATCGGGCATGCCAAAACTTTTAGTATGGTTGCACAATGGCTTATGATTTGCTGTTTGTAATGAGACACCTTGGAAAAATGGAAAATTTAACCTTATGGTCCCACTGGGTGTGCTAAAACTGTTAGTGTAAAATCACAACACCCCCGAATGGCCAAGTACTGGTGTGGGGAACTCAGTGTGATTGCACAACATGGGACCATCTCTCAAGCTATGGGACTTGCAAAAATTGAGATAGACCTTCGGAGGAAGCCGGTTCTTGCTTCCTAACCTACCTGCCACAAGCTACTCCAGTGCAGGAAGAACCTATTCTATCCTAATCTAACCATTCCAAGGGGATAGGGAGAGAGAGAGAGAGAGAAGGTAGAAGAGCCTACACTAAGAGCTGATACACTAGAAAGGGAAGTGGTTGAATCACAGACCCTACCGCCTGAAGTGGAGAGAGGTGAGTAGAGGAGAGGGTGGACAGAATGCACCATGGACCAGAGATAGATTTAACACAAACACCACTTCAAAACCCATTAATCATAGCTCCCAGGAGTTGCAACGAATATAAGAATATGCACAGTATACCCTGCAATGATGAGAGGTAAGAAGAGACAAAAAAAATAATCCAAGGATGGACAGATGCATCACAAAACATATTTTATTACTCTAAAAAGTTACATAGTACATCATCAGTGGGCAAGAGGCAAGAAAACACCATTACAGAGCCATGGGAGGAGGCTTAGACTCCGTGTTCTACCCTAAGGAAGAAAGAGAGGGGGGGCAGGAGAGAAATAAAGACCAACCCTTTGAATACGCCCCTTCATTACAATATATAGGAAGAATGAGAGAGAGAAGAGGGAAAAAGTTTGTATCTTGCTTCAACCACCTCGAGCCACATTAAATCCTACTTCAAAAGATCAACCACTATCAATCAATGCCTCTCTCAAATCTACCCCAAATCTATCTTGACTGCATCAATTACTAGTTCGACGCCTCGAAGAATGGGGAAACGACGGATTAGATCGAATCTGATCAGGTTGTTGGGGCAAATAGATCTTGTATTAAAGGCCTAAAGACATTTCTCCATTTTGTTTCCTCCTAAATTCTCCAAACTTAAAGTTTCAGATATTCATGGCATAGACGAGGCTGATATCTTTCTAATAGTGCAAGATTTGTTGGATTTCGAGCCCCGGGTCGAAAGATATGCCCATTTGAATTTTGGATTGGGTTCGTATGAAATAGCGGGAAAACCAATTCAAAAATGGGTTCCCTTTTGAAACTGGACACATGGAGGGATGGTGCATGTCTGAGGGTAGCCTCTATATTTTGATTTTGGAGTGGCACGGGGCTGACATGTGGCTTCTTCTTCGACCTGCTTGATTTCCTTATGTTTTTGGCTAAGTCCTTTATATCAGCGGGGTCATATATCTGACCGGAGACATGCGGCGGCCTGGCGCTTGTTCGAAAACCCTCCCTTAATTCCTCTCTTGAATTAGCACCATGATGACACTTGGCACCCTCCATTGGCTTATCTCAATGCATTGACTATTCAACCCGACTCTGTCCATTTTTTAAAACTAGACGCGTGGAGGCTTTGTGCTCACTTAAAATCCCACTCAAGATTTTCCTTTGAAGGAGCGTCAGGTTGACACGTGGAAGCCTTCATAGGTTCTTTGGAATTTTCAATGGCCTCCTTTTCCTTTTCGGACCCTAGACAACATGGTGAGCCTACACTCATTTGGGTCTTTGATTTTGGACTAAATTTTGGAGATGCACCAAGCTGACGCATGACGGCTTCTGCGAGCACTTCTATACTTAGCCTTTTTTGAGGCCTTCCCTGCCCGCCTTTTGACTTTTACCTTTGAATTTACCTTTTTTTTGGGCCTAGGACACATGGAAGGCTGATGCTTGTTTGAGCCTCCCTATTTGGACTCAAATTTGAAGATGTGCCATTTGGACACTTGACAGTTTCCATGGTCTCCTCCATAATTAGTCATTTTTGGGCCCATTCTGAACCATTTGCGAAGGTCGAAGACTTCGAATCTTCACCATTTCTTTTCCTTCGAGCCTATTTTTATTTTGACACTTCTTAGCCTCCTACCTTGACCTTGCTCTTCCATTTTCAGGCCCGCCTATAATTTTTTTAATGGATTTAAGGCACAGATTCACTTGACAAAGTCGTTTCTTGAATTTCTTCTTACATAGGGTCATTTGATCTTTCGTAGGCCCCACTACTCCATTGTAGAGTCCCTCTGTAACTTGTTTGTAAGGTTTGAATGTGGTTTCTCTGGTTCCTTCTATGTGGGGTCTTGGATGATCCAATATTTTACCAAGGGGAAAAAATATGGATAATAGGAAGGTTTACATGTAAAACCTTCCTTTCGCGCTCTGCTCTGGCACATGGTACCTTCTCTCTTAGCCATTCTCCTAGCAAGGGAATAATATTCTCTTACCTTAACATCCTGCATACTTCCTTGACCTCATCTAGGTCATCCTTTAGGGCCTTAACATTCTTCCTTTTCTCCAACTACTTTGATTTCTCCTTGAGACATTGGATCTCCCCTTATAAACTTCGAATCACGTCTATAGTCTCTTGATACACCTCCTTCTAATGAGCAGGGTCCAGATACTTTCCATGTACCACTTCCTCTCTTGAAACTAATGTCCTTTTCCTTGGCATCTCCCTGGCACGTATGGCCTCTGCTCACATCGTCACCAATATAGGTTCTATCCCTGACTCACATGCCACTGATGGCATCCAATGTGAATCGACCTTCTTGATGCTCACCATCCCAGTGCCTTGTTCTTCCAGTGATGCTGGTTCATATGTTCATAGAGATCTAGACATTATTTGTACTTATGTTTCTTTCCACACCATGAGCATTATAATAGATCAGGAGACTCATGTTTGTAAAGCTATGTAGATCCAAAATTATAACAGGTTCCTTACAGGAACTCACTTCATCCTCTTTTGCGGTTACTGCAACCATAAAATTCTCTGCAAAAACCTCTTCCACATGCTCCTCCATCTACGTGCCCTTCATAACAATGGTTGTCATCCTTGGAACTACTTGCAAGGCTAGTCTAGCACACACCCAGATCAATAACATCATGGATCTGATTAATCAGTCTATAATCCTTGGTATCATGGGTTGTAGAGATACAAATCTTGCAATAGTAAGAAACATTCTTGCGGATTACGCGATGGAGTAGAGGGCATCTACTTGCATCATGATCCCCAAGGAAAATATCACAATCTACCATCATAGCGCATGCCGAAGTATGAGGGAAGCTATCCTTTTCATGCCCCTTTACTTCGTAGTCTATACACCAAATCCCACTCCAAACCTCATGCATTGAGTTTGCAGACAACTTCTCCAACTGCTTGGCCATTGCAACAATTTGAGCCTCCAGAAAAGGACTAATACCAGTATCGATGCTCCCTATAGATTTGGCATGCATGGTAACTTCCAACGCCTCACCCGAATCTGTGAAAGTCTTGTGTGACAGAGCCCTTCTATATGGTGTTATCAATCCTCTGAAAACCCATTGAGCATGTTGAGAAGGATGAATGTCATAGGATAGTTTAGACAAGAGAGTATTGAAATGCTCATCATACTCCCATACACTCTCTACCATTCCCTACTAGATATCCTTCAAAGTGTTGATGCTCTTCTGCTCAAAATCTGGGATATGGAACTCTGCTATGAAGGTGTTCTTTAATGTGGTGTATTCTACCACTTTCTGATGGGGATCATACTTCCTATACCAACTATATGTGCGCACTTGCAACATTGTTGTAAACTAACTTACCTTCTACTTCGGGGTAGTGATCCCTTTCGCGTGCCATAGTAATTCACACTTGTGCATATGCTCTGCAGCACCTTTAATACCCCTATAGTGTGGTAGGTGCAAAGACATCTCAAATAATACTTGTGGAGTTGGTTGAGGCCCCTGTCCTATTGATCTAGAGCCTTGGTTCCCTCAAGTGTTTCCTCCTCCACTAGATCCACTAGATCCTTCAGGCCCTATTCCTCCTGACCCACTAGATCCACCTCCTACAGTCGACAAAGGACCTGAAGTGGTCACGCCTAGTGTTCCCAAAATCCCACTAAACTTCATGCTGATGGTTTGTGATATTGTCCCACTACTAGTTGTATGTCCCACGCCACTCCCAGACGTGATACCAAATCCTTGTGTATTTACACCTTGTCTAAATATTCCTCCAAATATAGATATGGATCACGCAGCCATGGATGTACCAAACGAGAAATTACATCTCCTGGGTAGAGATCAGTTACTCCCACTGATACCAATTGGGTTAACAATACTTCTCCCTTGATCTAGAAAACTAAGCACCAAGGGTTGTTCACTAGGTGAATTGAGATGTGCGTCGACGGCTCTCCTTTCTCCATGTGACGAAATATCATCAAAATCTAAAGGGGCTTCTCTCCTATCCTTTCAAAGATTATGTAGCACAGCCTTCTTGTGTTCTACATCCTCTGCATGAACCTCAACTCCTTCCCGCAACATCTGCCTCCATAGATCCATCACACTAGTAACCTCACATTTTCTAGTCATTTACCATTCACGAGATTTGTTATAATTGATTCATCTCTCCTCCCTTTCCTTTTTAGTTGAAATTTCTTCCATCTTCCTCCACCCTAGCTTCCTCTCCCAGTGCTCAGAGAAGATTTAGCTGGCCATGGGAAATGCCTCCAAACTCAAGGTAATGACCAATATCTTCATAGCCAAAGGAATAACATGTAAAAATGATCCTCTAGCCTCCCTTAGAAACTCAAACTCAACAACTTCTAGACAAGAATACGTAGAAATGAAATATTGTAAAGTATAACTGGTCAGCACCTCTCTTCCATTAGTGATCAACAACATGCGTCCAAGTCATATATGCATCCTGCAGCCTCTGATATTCATCTTGGGTCCATACACACGATCTATAGTACCAGCTTGATCTGGATGCATTTGTTGAAAGCCGTTCATATAGTTCTACTGGAAAATAACAAAATAATGTCTCATACAACTCATGGTATAGGTTATTTTCTACCCATATACACACATAAAACTTAGGTCTAGTGTTGAATCTCTGAGAAAACTCATCCTCTGTGCTCTTGAACCATGTTTCAACACCTTCCAAATTCAGACGTTTTATCATCATGCATCAGAGGAACAAAGATGCATGCCATTTCTCACAACAACTTCAAAAAGAGGTCCCGTCAATGAAACCATTATTTAGTCATATTTTATACCCTTAGACCAATAGTCTAATCCCATACACACTGGCCTATCACCCAATGAGTACTCACCAGAGGCACGTGCGAGTGTCGAGCCTCTCCTTTATGTGAGTCTTGTGAGAATTTATCATCTTATAATAGACATTAAAATGGAAATGAATATAAAAGAACCATGCATCATTCTAAGAACTTAGGATGAGTTGTCATCTCACTGCATCCAGAGAATAGAGATAGAAAATATCATATGGAAATGGTTCATACAGAAAGGAAATGCATAATTATTCTATTCCTGAACATGTATATGATTCATAATATAGCCTTATATTAATATTAACTGATTCAATAACCACGTTACATCCCTTGAGGTCATAACAGATCCTCATATAACCATGCAGAGCTAAGTCATGCATCTAAACTACAATGTGTTCATCACATTACAAAAATGATTGCAGACCCATCCCTCTAAATGTGCTATCACTCCCAAAGTTCTTCTAATCCCTAACCCTTAGAACCCTCCATTCTATTTTTGTAGAGTTTCACCTCTCTTCAACTCCTCTCTTTTCTTCTATCAGGCACTTGTATTTATAACCTTAGCAAACCACCGCTATACCTTTCAAATTTATAGATCGGTTGTCAAGTGTCAAAGTGGTCCTCCATGGGAACATGCCTTGTCAGATCTGAGCTCTCCACTCTTTTCCATGATGTCTTTTGGAACCTTTCATCTCATGCCTGGAATATTCCCTTTTTGATCCCATAATTTCCAAGCTCGCACCTTATCCATAAGGGTCATGATTTTATCATGTGCTTCCTAAGATGCCGAATATGGCTAATTCCACAACCTTTCTTGTCTTATGTGCGTGCACCGTGTGTTTTGTAAAACACTCTAGAACCCTTCCCTATGCACCCTTCTTCAACTGGGTCCCGCACGCCCATGCACCTTCTCATCCTTAGCCAATATTCTAGGGCCAAACAATCATGATGCATAGAAAGATAATTTAGATGTGCATTGGAAGTATCTTTAAGGTGTAACATTTTAGCCTTGAGAGATGCAATTGTAGCATTCATGTTTTGGATTTGATCTTGAAATGCATGGTGAAAAACTTGAATAAAGTCTAAGATAGCCATATGGGAATTGTCATCATTTCTAATATAAGGCTGAAATATGACTCAAAATCTTATTCACTTGGGAAGGTGTCGTATTATCAGGGAGTTGTACATGTTTCAATAATTGTGTAAGAGAATCTCTACATGATGGATTTTGTTAAAGTAAATGAAACAAGGATACTTGAGAAGTAGTGTTATGGGCCCTGATGGTAGAAAATAAATTGAGAGATAAACCCAACTACTGTAGAAAAGTGTATATAAGCACAAAAATGAAGAGGTTATGGGAATAATACCCAAAGAGTAATGTGAAACAAAAAGTGATGGTTGTCAATTGAATAAAAAAACTATATCTCAAAATAATATTTGAATTTTATAAAATAAAATTTGGAATTTTTGAATTTAATGATGTAAAATAAAAACTTTCAAGGGATTTTCTCATAAGTGTGTATTTTTTAAATTATGCCTTGATTACCAAAAAGTGTAATTTTGAATTTTGGAAAATAGTCCAAAAATTTAATGAAAACAAAAAAGAGGTTTTCGTAAAATATGTAAAAATTAAAAATAACCTCAAAGGAATTTTAAAATAGATTCGTTATGCTTGAGATATGAAATAAAATGTGTTTTAAAATTTAGGAGGCCTAGAAAGTTACCCAAAGGGTAGGATAAAGCATGAAATCCTAGGATTGTTTTTGCAGATTTGAATTATGATATGTTATAGATGAAAATAAGGTTTGGATATGAAGATAAGATGCAAGTATGAACCCTAATACAACTAGGGTTTGAGTTTGGAGAAGAATGGATCCATTAAATAACATGCAAGGGATCATGTTCACCAAATGATTTAAATAAATTTAAATATTTATAAGAGGAATAATATCAAATGAATGTAATAGTAAAATGCAAGATCTATCATGCACAATACTATAAGAAAGTGTTCAAGTAGGAGGTAAGAGTGAATTTTATTGTATCATGAGATCTAGACTGATTTTGGGCTAGGAAACAAGATGAGAAGACTAGATCTAGATTGTGTAGGGTCTGTCTAAGAAACTAGAGTCTAGAACATCTTCTGATAGAACCATACAAAGGGGGACAAGACTACCTTGGGTGCTAGTGTTTGATCCAAGCGCTAGTTTCCTTGAAAGTTATCTTCTTCTGGTCTTTTTAGGGTCTAAAATTAACTTCTTCCTTTCATTATTTGTCTTATCCACTTTGATGTAGGGTTCATATGTTGCTCATGTTCCTGAAAAACAAACCCAAACTACCTACACAAGGCACAAGTAAACATCATATGAAATAAATAATTCATATGCTTGAGTCAGACTGACCTTAATGATCACACCAATGTTATTGTCACCAAGTGTTGAACTACATTTCATACTTCATGTAGTTCTAGTGTGTGCACAATTGAATTGTCTTCATCGAAGCTAAGTTTCCCTTGTGTCAGTCACACTAAGATACCAAGATATAAGCAATTTTCCCTCTAGCTCAATGTGTGAGATAGAATTCAGAATATAGCCCCTCATATAAAGTGAATGATGCATCTTAAAATGCAGTCCTTAAGTACTTCTCTTGTAAATGGTATATAGAAAGTGATAAAATAATTTTCCAACCCCTAATAAGGGTAAGTAATTTAGGTATGCATGATTCCCTTATTTTAATTTCATCATTAACAACTATAATGACCAAACAAAAGCAATAATATTTTTTCAGAAAAGATACCAAATGATGTGGCATTTGAAATCCAAGAAAATGAGAGAAAAGGACAAAAGCACCCAAAGGGGAAAGTAACATCTAGGTGCTCTTGTCCCTACAGGATGGTAGTGTCCAGGATGCTTAAAGGATAAAATGGGAAATACAAAGTTGGTTCATGTTTTGTCTAATGTCCAAAATTAAAGTTAACATTGAGGAAAGAAAATGTCAAGAGTATTCAAAAGGGATAAAGCAATGTAAAATAAAAACAAGTGTTCTTAACATCTAGTTTTATTACTTAGGAATCATGTATATAATGAGATACTTAGAGGTGTGATGTAAGTAATAAGTGCGTAATTTTGTGACTACAATATGTAGTAAAATAAAATTCTATGAAGATCACTACTATGTAGTGAGATGGACCTTGTTGCTATAGAGAAACACTTCAAATATTCAAGGTGGTAAAGAATGTGTTATGGGTGTAAGGATGTTGTCTATTTTTGCCCTCTGGAAAAAATAAACAACTTGGGAAGATGGACCTAGGAAGTTGACAGAGTTTCAGGGATGAATATGGAGGAAATTAGGTATTTTCCATGTTTTTGGAGCTCTTACAGTGATTGTAGGGGCTTGGGATCATTTGTTTCATTTTTTTCCTCTTATGGGTTTTCATACTTAGTCATTTTTTGAAAAAGGAGGAAAGTGGTAAAATTTAATTCTTGGGGCACTTCTTCATGTTTTTTCTAACTCCCTACACAAGGAAAGATCCAAGGAGTTAGTAAAAATTGGAAAAACTAAAAAATTCCCTATTTTAGTGGATTGTAGGTAAAAGGGGTTAGTAAAAATGAGGAAAGTGGTAAAATTTGATTCTTGGGACACTTCTTCATGTTTTTTCTAACTCCCTACACAAGGAAAGATCCAAGGAGTTAGTAAAAATTGGAAAAACTAAAACAATGCCCTATTTTAGTGGATTGTGGGTAAAAGGGGCGTGGGTGGAACAACTGTAGATAAAACCAAAGTTCCCCTCCCTTGGCTAAGGCCTGAAATGCTAAGGAAACAATGTAGTGTGACAACTTCATCTTTTTGAGGACTAGAGAGAAAAATTTCCATTGGGTCATTAGTTCCCTGAATGCTCGAAAACCACGATTTGTAAGGAAAAATGAAACAAGGTGCCTTGTGGCTCGATTTGCAAAGGAGGGGGGATGGTGTTTGTATTGTAGAGAAATAAAAAGTTCAGGGCCCGTGCAGTACAAGTTATTTCGGGTCATGTGTTCCCTGAAATACCTATAAGGCCACAAGTCAAATAAAGAGTCATGGGTTTAGAGTTATGTGGAGCATGGAGCATTGCAGAGAACTAAGGCCAAGATGGAAGTTCTGTGGGGAAGTGAGTTCCCCACGGAGCTGATATATCCGTAAAATAAAGGAAAGAAATGGAATGTGGGGAAGTCATAGAATTGGAGCCCAAATGACCCAGTTCCTCGTGTACCTATTGAGCCCAAAATACCCGCATAAAGGGGGAAAAAGGTAAAACGAACAATTAAATGTGGACCATAAGATCCCATGTGGAACACCTCGATGCCATAACTTCAAACGAGCATAACGTTTCACCCAGAACTCTGTTTTTCATAAAATTTGAAATTTTGGAAAGTTTTTGACATCCTTTATGCCATAGAAACTAGATTTATTAATTTTATTGAGGTTAGATATGTGAAAAATAGGAAAACTTCCCCATCATTTTAAAATCACAATTCTAGGTAGTTAAACAACCAAAATTAATGAAGTATGGGTATTTTCTTCTCCCTCAAGCAATGGTACAATGAAGGAGTGGGTTTGTTGGAATTTCCATGATGTTTTCCAGCCATTTAATGACTCTTGTTAGTGGGTGAAACCTACCATTCGAGTTTCCCTTCTCTCTTTCTCTTCTAACTTCTATATATTGTAAACAAGAGCTCATTTGTAGTGGTTGGAAACTTCTGTAATATTTGTGCATTCTCTCCCAAGGAGCTGTATTTTGTGTTATTAATCTCAGACATCAGATTTAAATGTATTCATGCAAAATATTTCATGATGTCTTCATTATAATGTATTGTGCATTCATCCAAAGTAATGAAATAATGGTTTTGTGACTCCAAACCTATCCTAGCTTGTATTTTCTTGCATCTCATTATTTTTACTGGTATTTTTAAATCTTCTATTTTTTGTGTAAAATTCAGATCTACTGTGTTACATGAAATTGAAGGCTAAATATTGTTTCAGGATTATGGCATCCATATATTCTCTTTCCTTGCTATTTTCCCTCTATTTTCCAAGATGAAAGTGTCTTTCCACCCCTTTTTGGTATATCACCTCTAGTAGAATAGGACTTATTTTATGCAATTCCTTATATCCCTGTCCCCTTGGAGAATTAGTTTAGCATTAGATATCTTCATTCCAGTAGTAGGAGTAGTGTAGCATTAGAAATAGGAAGAGGAATCCAACCTTCTCCGGAGGTCTTCCTCAGTTCATATGTCCCACAATTGAGAGACAACCCCATGTTACCTAAGAATTCTTGGTCATTCATGATCATATCCAGGGTAAAATTTTGAGCTCCAACAGAGCCATACAAGTAATTAAGTTTGCGATGTCTTATAGGTTTACCATATAAGGTTACACATTGGTCATGGTTCCTCTCCCAAGTAGTGGTGTGAGATAGTTGGAGGTAAGACATAATTAACTTGGTACAACCCCCTAGGGGACTTATTTCTATAAATTCATTGGTGAAGATCAAAATCCCCTGGAGGAATATGGCTAAGCATCTATTGTATTCACAAGTGTTTAGAGAGAGCCAAATGAATCTTTGAAGAGATAACTAAAATATCCTATAATATCATATAAAGGAGAGCATTTAGAAACAAAATGGTCCTCGATTGTGTGCTCCAAAGATAAAAGATAAGAAACACATCATTCTTGAGGGATATGGTGGTATGTCTTAATGAAAAGTTGATGGGACCAAAATTTGAGTTTAATAAGGGGAACCTTTAGGGTGTAAAGGTAACAAGAGTTTAATGTACCTCCAATGTTGTATGAATCCATAATTTACGTGAAGATACAATTTTGTGTGGTGTTAAAGTTAAGAGAGCAACTAGTCAGGATCATATCATGTGGAAAGGAGGTAGGCTTTACAAATTTCATCGCAAATTACTTAGTTATTATATCCATTTGAGAGATCAAGGAAATTTTATTGAAAATTTATATGGTTTCACATACAAATATCAATATTATCAAGGTTAAAACAATGAGGAAGCTATCACCTAGCAACATGATTCAACTCTACAATTAACATGTTCCATATAGAATATAAAAGTGATGTAATATCACCGATGCAATCAGTAGGATTGTGATAAATTCTATGAAGATGGTGGTGTGTGGGGTTGATTGTTTGAGAAGCATATGTTTGAATAACATTGTGGCACTCACTTTATTCATTTTTGGTATTTTTCTTGAAGTTATGTTCCAAAAACCTCACAACCATACCAAAAAAGGTAAGCATGGCCAACGAGTGAGAGGTGTTGAATGTCCTGAAATTGAAGCTAAAAATAATGATTTTCTAGGGCGGTGAGAGTTGCATACCCCTTATTTAGTTTATATTATACACCTTAAGCCAAGATAAAGTGTGGTTTATAGATAATGACCCCCAAATATACATATGAAGAGACTACCTCGTACGCCTCATCTATGTAAGTAAGAACCTCTAGGCTTGCCTTTTTTAGAGATGTTAGAGAACATGAATTTTTTTATCACCCAAATTCATGTGAAGATCATGAATATAATAAATAGAGATAAGATATGAATTTGTTTTTGAGACCTCTCACTGAGTGAGACATATTAAAAAATGTCATATGAAAATAGGATAATCACAATAGAGACTCTTAAGAATAAAAAACCATTTGCACCCAATGTATTTGAAATTATTTCCTCTTTCTCATCAATAAATTTTTTAGAAGAGTGTGGAAAACTTTTTTTTAAAACCTATGGTACTTTGGAAATCCTTTGTCTCACCATCTCCTATTCATACACTGCCAACAATGGTATCATAAAGTGGCACACAAGAAAAACCACCAAGGGTTGAAGAATCAAGGCCTTAACCCCTATCAACTAACAGACTTTGAGGAATTATATCAAATGCCTTGTGGAAATCCACCAAACAAAAATATACTCTATTCTTTTTTTCCTTCTCTTCCTCAATGATAGCAGTCAAAGTAAACATTTAATCAATAATACAATGCTTCCTCCTAAAACCTACTTATATATGGATGCTTCCTCAATGATAGTAGTCAAAGTAAACATTTAATCAATGATGGCCCCCAGTCTCTTTATCTACACCCATTTGGATATATGGATGTCTAAAGCTATGGAAATATTTTAGTTAGAGTGTGTCCAAACATGATAGTGCAATAATTAAAAGAATCATTCTTGTCTCTAGTCTTGTAGATGGGATAAATGATATGGGAGCTCTATGAATGTAGAAAAGCCATGTGTCACCATGTAGTCAAATGAGTATGTGATATAAAATGCTAAGATTTATGGGCTATGTTTTTATAAAAAAATATCTTTAATGTTATCCACATCATTAGAATTGATGGAATTGACCTTAAGGATGGAATGATGAATTAGTCAATTAAATAAGATATTAAAATGGATAGGTTTCAGGTTGACTCAAATTCTTTGTTAGTTTGGAGCATTGTATAGGATATAAGTGTAATCAACTTAACCAGAGAGATCATATATTGTACATAATCATTTCTTAGGGAAGAATACTCCAAAAATGTTTAATATTTAAATAAAGTCGATTTAGGATAGATTTCTGCTTTCTCAAGAGACGACTCCTTTTTTCCCTCTAGGAATTATTTTATACAAACTTTGCATTAAATTTTACTTGGAGGGAATATGTATCATAATTTTTTTGGCTAGGCTATAAATTTTCTTATAATTGGAGTCATACCAAAAATTATAGAGAGAATGGTCATGTATAGGATTGTAGGAAGTGTGGATGGAATGGGTGAAGGTGTTAAGCACAGATAACTAGTTTTAATGATGTAAAAAGAGTGCTTGATCATGTCATGGGTATCATAAACTAAGAAGAGCCTTATTTTGAGGAAGCTCATGTTCTGCTAGTTAAGTTGGTGTTAAAAATAAATGATGGTAGATAGGAAAGGTCAATTAAGATGAGGATTGGAAGGACAATAAACCTATAAGGACTAGCCTTATAAGTATGATGGACCTCTGAAGCACTCTTAGATTCCAAACTGTATTAATTAGGAAGTGGATCATTAAATATTTTTAGCTTTGAGTTATCATTGATAGGCTTATATTACTTATGAGGAGAGTCAAATTCAATGGCATTATAATAAATAAGGTCTTGTATGACATGAAAAAAACTTGAAGCATTAATTAGTAGAGTATCTAATATAGCTATGAAAGTCACAATATGCATTAGAGTCATAAGTTTTAACATGAGGATTTCTTCTATCAATCTCAAAACGAGGAGGGATATACACAAGGTTAAACTCTAGAAAGTTTTGTAAAATTACTTGTGGTGAGGAGGGAAATCACGTGAATTACCTCAAAGGAGCAGCTTGAAGCTTTGTAGGTTTAGATATGACAACAATAATAACTTTACCATCAACCTTGTTATCATTAGGTTTTCCTTTATAAGTTGAATTAAAATGGAATTTTGATGTATATGTATTAGGAGTAGTAGATGAATACTTAAGATTTTTCAAAGTAAGGCTATTGAAATTTATTATTTTAAGGTATTACACAGCTCATTGAAATATCAAGTTTTTTGAAACATAACTGAATCTTGTAAAGGAGAAAAAACACTTAAAGTGAATAAATCTTGAAGCTCATTATCCACAAGTATATTTTTCATTTTAGTTAAAATATTCTTATGTCACAAAACATAATAATTTATTGGTTAATTTTTTCATGCTAAATGTATAGCATGTAAAAATTTAAATTTTGGTCATGACAACTAAACCAACACTTGAAAAACCCTTTCTTGGTCAATGTAAACCTTTCCTCCGACTAGAATTTCAATTGTGTCATCCTCATTCTAGATAAGAGGAATGTAATAACATAATTTTCAAGTGTGTTTCATGTGCAAAGAATTTTACCTAGCTTGGTTTTTGAAGCTACTGAGATCTATGAAAGAACAGTGCTCCCGAAGGCTTCAAAAAGGCTATTTTTTTTCTTTATGTCATTGGTGAACATTCTCCGGAAGATTACAAGGAAAATTAAAATCATTTAGGAGTTATATGGGAGAGAAATAAAGTTTTACAAGGTGTTTTTGGAATATTCTGTGGAGATAATTAAGGTTAGGAACAAGTTAAGAAAAAACAAGTCTTTTTGGGAACGACACTGGGGAATGCATATTCCTATTCACCGTATTTGAAGGGTTTAATGAGTCTCGTGAAGTGTTGGAAGCTCATACCTAGGAATTGGAAAGATGACAGATCCTAATTCATGGTGCAATAATCAAGGAAGAATTTTGGGAGTGTAAAAATGTAGAAAATTTTCCATCAACGCAACACAAGATCCTTTCTATAAGGTGGAACTTTTGCGAAGGGTTTCCGAAAAATCGAGAAGATTTAGGAGCCTAAAAAATGTAAAATTGGATTACACTAGACTCTCATCATGTTCCATGTGTTATATTGGTTCATACTCATTTTGGAATCTGATGGAAACTCACCTTAATGGCGCACACACATGGGGCTAAAGGAGAAAATGGAGTGAAAATAAAAATTTCAAGCTAAATCAGGTCTTGAAAATTATGGGAATGGTTTATGTGGGCCCTTTAGAGTAAAAATCATATAAGTCTTGACAATTGAAATCCATTTGCTCCCGGGACCAAAAAATCACTTAGTTTATTTTTGCCTTGAGAACGATGAAATCAACAATTTAAGAAGCTTGGTCGTGGTTTTAGAGGCCTGATGTCCCTTTGTCACTTTTTCCCTTTATCCAAACATGTAAGGAGACATGGTGGACACTAAATTATGCTCCCCATATGGAGGAGTTGTTGCTCCACTTAAAATCACAACTTAAGTTGTTAGGTGGAGGTTGTAAACTCACTTTAAGTCATTTTTGACCAATTTTTCATGGAGGATAGAATCTTGGCGGCCTTTTGGATGTGTGATGTAACTTTTTCCCAAATGATAAGGGGACATGAGGTAAAAAAAAATTCTCCTCCTATGGAGGAGACTTTTCGTCACTTCAAAGTGACAACTTGGGTGTTAGAAACAAGTTATCAAATCACCATTCTTGTAAATTTTAACCCCCTCCTCATGAGATCTTCACCCATGGAACATTTTAGAGAGGTGTATGTCCCTTTTTCCCTATTTTTTAGGGTACAACCAAACATCTAACCTCCACCTGACTTGGGTTGAGATTATTTGAGTTAAATGTGGGTTAGGGTGTGTAAATGGGAGGGAAAATGAATTTGAATAAGGGAAAACTCATCTAAATGCACAACTTAAAAAATATCCACCTTCTTTGTGTTATTTTGTTTCCCCCATTTCTACTGGTATGTTGTTATGCTGCCAAAATTTCTTGACACATCTTCCATGCTAAAACCTCTTTTTGCTTGTATCTCTTAAACACCATGTATATTTTCCATGAGATTGTAACTGTATATTCTTTGCAAAAATGCCTTTAAGAAGAGTATTTACAAGTCTCCATTGATTCTCTCTACCATTTCTTACATCCATTTAAAATTATCATCCCAAAAATGTGCTTTCTTAAATCTACAAAAACTTGGAGATTGAAATCCTTTGAAATTTGGAGCAAAACCTCATATTGAAAAATAGAAAATTTTGAGACCAATTTCATTCCATTCCAACACCAGGAAGACCCAATTCTAAAAATATTAAGTATTCCTAAGCCTCACTTTTAAAAATAGTAAGTTCTATAAATATTTCATTTTTAGAGTTGACAATACCCTTTGAATATTAGGAAAACTCAAAAGAGCCAAATTAAACAACTAATAACTAAAATTAACTTCTCAAAATAAGGATTACAAAAAAAATTAAGTGTTAGAATGTTTCTCAATAAATAAAGATGTAAGTCCTATCATTTTGAAAAAATAGTACCTGGATATGTTTAAAATAGTGCAGAGATTCATAGTGACTTGAGTGATTCATGATTTCACATTGTGTACTTTCAGTTGAATTATGGCTCATGCGAAAGGGAATCCCTCTCAGTTCCCCAAATTTGGTCTCAAATTGTTTCTCATCTCATCAAATGGGGGGATCAAAATTTGGAAGCATTATTTATTCAGTATCTCTCCTTCACCCATCTTAGATTGGAGGATATTGGTCTTGTGCTTCATTATGTCTCATAGGTCACCATGGTGATTTGGTGACAGGATCACCAAGATCACCCGGTGCAAGAAAATTGTCTCATTGTGTACACCAGGTGTATCAAGTTCAAAGAAATGGTTATTAGGAGCATGAAATGAGAAGAACATCACGAGTGGTGTTGACTGTCATCTCAAGTTCATAAATAATTCATATCTTATGATAGTCTTTTTGAACACGTATTCAATGCTTTGAAGTGTGTCCATATCTCAAAGATGACAAATTTTTCCATCTCTGTGTTCTAGATCAACATGTGGTTAAATGAAATGAACTTCATTTAAGGATCATTCACTTAAGATCCATTAGAAGTAGGTCCTTCATCAAAAAGATGCTTTCACATCTCCAGATTATCACTTCTCTCTCTTATTCTTCTACCTCTTTCTCTCTACATTCTATTTTATCATTGATAATGTAATTTATGGATCTTTCATCCTATTCACGTAAGTGACCATTTTAATTTTTCATAATAAAATTTTCCTTTTCATTAATAAGAAAGGGGCTTATTTGTATTTCTTAGAGGAATGCAAAAGGTAACAAGTGGTGGGACTATGAAAGGTCATGTGGGGGGTAGATGAAGAGACCAATTGTAAGGCTATAAATTGGAATGGCTTATCCATTCCAAAATGTTATATTTTCTTGGTTGATATCTCACGTTATCTTACTACAAGAAAGAAACTGTAATTATTTTATCTCCTTGTCTTGCATTTTCCTCTCCATCTCAACTTTACTCCATAATTGCAATATTGTGCAAATAAACTTGGATTTGCTTGTGTTTTGTTCCTCTTTCCTTGACATGGTGTATTCTAGTTGGTAACTTGGAAATATTATGGTTTTATGTCAATAAACTCAACTTTTTATTTATTTATTGAAACACCCTTCTCACTTTCGCCCCTCTCTTCATACACACACCTTTCCTCCACCTCCTTTTTGCACATGGGTTCAGTGGATTATTCTTGTGTGATCCTCGGTCGAAAGGGAACCTGAGATGGTCAGATTAGTAAAAACATTTCCAATTCTCAATAAATGGAATTGCCCCATTCTTAATTAGAGGGACATAGTCCCAGAGCGTTGGTAAAACCCCTAATTTTCCTTGTGACATTTTTTTCCTTAACAATTTTTTACACCTACCATTGGGTAATTTTGTTATCTTACACCGTATAACAATCCACAAAATATTAAAAACCATAATACTAAAAATATAAAAAAAAATGCAACTTGTTGCTTGAAATCCACTATTTTTTTGTTTGTGTCTTTTCACATTCTTGTTGCAGGTTTTCTCAAAATTGGATGAAAAGAGATACATCATAGTGGACATATTGAGAGGTATTGTTGATAAAAAAAATTTAAGATCTTCAAAGACAACAATTTCATATCAATGTACTTCGAAGCAATGTACATTGAAGTATGGGATTTTTCATGGAAACCCATCATTTTGCAAGCCAATTAAATGGATCTTGTTGGTTGTTGAAGTTTAAAATCATATTTTCTCATGTTTTCTCATTTCTTTCATTCTGTTCGAGTGTTAAAATCCAGATTTGGCTCATTTGTAAAAAGTTGTTCATCATTCTTCTCCGACCCTCCCTTCTTTTCTTCCACGGGGTTAAAAATGGAGTTTGAACCTCCTCCCCTGCTTTGTAATGGAATTTTTACCTCTTACCCGTGAAATTATGTTCTGTGCAAACTTCTGGAGCAATAAAAAACGTGTTTTGTGATGCATTTGTCCATCCTTTCTCATTTTTTGGTTGTTTTCTTCTTGCCTCTCTTCACTACAGGTATTTGTGCATGTTTGGATGTTCATTACAGGTTTTGGAGTTGTGTTCATGGAGTTTTGGAACTTTTTCTATGTGAAATCCATATTTGGTCTGTGATGCACTTGTCCATCCTTTCCATTGCTCACCTCTTCTTGTTCCATGGCAGTTTTGATAGATGATCAACATTTTCCTTCTCTGGTGTATCATTGTTTTAGTGTAGGCTCTATTTTTCCTTGTTTTCTTTCTCTCCCTGTCTCCTTGGAAGTTAGATTAGGATTAGATTAGCTTTCCTGCACTGAAATAGCTTGTGGTAGGTAGTTTAGGAAGAGGAACCAACCTTCTTTGGAGATCTTTCCCCATTTGCAAAGGTCCCACACTTTGGGAAATCTCAATGTTGTGCAATCACACCAAATTACATTGCCTTAGAAAAGCATATCCATAGGTCATTTTGGGGGTGCTGTGAATTTGCACTAACACACCTTTTTGAGTGGAGGCTATTTAAATCAAAATAGAAATAAGAATAGAAATAGAATAGGTGGAGGAGAAAGAAGATTATCTCTTGAAGTACCTCCTATTAATGCCACATGTAAAGTAAGTCCTGAAGAAGAGTACAACGAATCTCAAATTGAAAATGAAAATGATGAGGGAATTTTGGCCATTGTTGAGTTTGAATCTGCTAGAAACATTGAGTTTTGTAAATATACCCCTTCTTCTTCAGATGAAGATGATGAAATCATTGCTGATATGAATAGTCATATGTAGTGTTCACCCTTTCGAAGGCTCAAAAGAGGGATAATTCTTGAAAATTCAAATATCCTCAAGTGGAGACTCTACAAAATAAAATAACAAAATGAAGATCATTGCTACCATCTCTAATGTAATCAACGAAGAAGAAGCCCGAAGTATCTGCAATTGCCTCTACATATTCCAATACGGGTAAGTCTACCTCTCCTTTTCTAAGTTCTATCCCTATCTTGGCATTCAAATATAATCATACGAATACAAAAATACCAATGCCATTTCAAGAAGTAGTCAAACTCTCGCTACTGTATCTACACCTTTAGCCTCCTTTGAGCCTCATTTTGACATAGTTGAACATGTAAAGAAGTCCAAGGTCCAAATTTTTGAATTTGAGTATTTGAGGACTCATCCAAACAATTTGATAAGCTTGTATATTTTATCAAAGGAATTAATTCAAAGTCATATTCCAAAAACCTCACTGCAAAAGAGTCAATTCACGCTCTTATAAATGTTACATCTCAGAACCTTTTTACCTCCACATATTCTTCTTTTATAAAAATTGAAATGATACAGAAGCATCAATGTAATTATTTCAATTTTGGCTTGGTTAGTCTCTTATGGTGTGTCTAAGAGTGTTTGGTAGGTGGTTTGGTCCATTTGGAATCTTGATGTTGTAATAAGATCTCATTTGGGGTTTCCCTCCAAAATGAGTCATTTGAATATTCAAACAGTGTAGTCATGTAATCTAGCTTATAGTGTTATTGTGTTAGTCAGTTAAGGGAGTTAGTATAGGTCTAGTGTTAGCAAATAAGGTGGTTATGTCATTTATTTATTCATACTTGACCAACCAAGATGTAAACTCATTAGGGTTAGTGCAATCAAGAATGGTTAGGTCATGGAAACCTAACTACCTCCAAAAATCATAAAAAAATATTGTGTATTAAAATGGGGTAAGTGTAAAAGTTGTAAATATTTGAGAAGAAGATAATTTTCTAAGACAGAGCCTCTAGGGCTCTAGAAGCTATGGAGCTTATTGTTCTCATCTAATGAAAGCTTCCTTTTACTATATAAAATTGTGGTGGAATGTGTAAATCTATGTGGGAATGAATATTATACTGTTGTGTACCATGAATTTTTGAGAAAATGAAGTATTTTCTAATTGATATTGGTGTGTGATTGTATTCACAAGTTATGAAAAGTAAGCACATGCTATAACAACCTTGGAGAAGCAATAAAAACTGCGATTAAAAGCATGGAAAGCCACTTAATGCAAGAAGGATAAACTATGCTAAGGTAAAAATAGTGGTTTGTGAAGCATAATTATATTAGTTGATTTTTTTAAAAGTTTCAAGAGGTTGGAAAGAGTATAAATGAGATTAAGAAGGATTAGAAGTTGAAAAATGTGCTTAGCATCCAATCTTAAGAATAACTCAGACAAATCTCTGTACTCAATGTCCATAGAGAATGATTTAGCCAAGAGTGAAGTTATTATCTAAATCATAAAATATTGATATGAAAATATATTTTAAGGTATGGCTTATGAGGCTTATATGTGAGCATTAGGTTGTAAGACACTCTAAAAAATTCTAAGTTTAAGGAACTACTAAGTTTTGCTTTGTTCTAGGTTGTTTCACCATAGTATAAGAGTTTGAAGATCAAGAAGACAAAATTGTGATAAATAAAACTCATTCAATCCTTTTTCATGTATTTATCAAGGGTTTAAGGAGGATTTCAATTAAAAACATAGAATCTCAATGCATTGATAAGGAGTTATATCACTACAACATGAATTTGCAGGCCTAAACAAAGTTTATCAATCTTGAGGGTCTAGTTGAAGCCATCTTGTGAGTACAATAAAGCTTTAGAGGAATAATAAGGAAAATAATTTTTTGTTGTGGGTTTAAGGATATTGTTGAAGGATCTTAAATTTTTTCTAGGTCCTTGATGACCTTGTTAAGTTTGAAATGTAAAATGGGCTCAAAATACCCCGTCTCGGCCTCAGACTAGGGCTAAAAGAGAAATCTTGTTGTAACTTTTATTTCCACTGGTAGAAATTGATAAAACTTGGAAGAAATGAATATGGATGCATGATAAATATGTGGAAGGAGGTTTTTAAGGAAATAAGGAAGTTTGGCGGGCTAAAATAAAATCAGAACAATCAACTGTGTGTGTGTGTGTATGTACAATATTGAAGGGTTTTGACAAGGTTAAGAACTTAACAACCCCAATCTCATGGTAGATTAAGAATTCAGGGGTAATAGATCAAGTAAAGGGAAGATAATAAACCCTTGAAGGTATACAAATGTTGTTATGCTCATAAAAATATAGTAATAAAGAGAAATAAGGTACAGTCAACATGAACACAGTTTGTGGAAGAGTAAACTATTATAGTCAATTTGAAGAATACAAGAGGGAAGAAGGTATGCTCAAGGAATTTGAGTGAGAAAGGAGAAATAAGGGAATGTCTATGAATAAATGTGGTGACATTTACAACATTAAAAGGTTAAGAAAGGTCTTTTGGAGACAATTTCAAACTATCCTAGAGGTACAAACTTGAGGCTTAGTAAGAAGAACTAAGAGTTTGAAGAATGTACTTAGAAGTTAACAAGGTATTTCCTTCAAATAAGTAACAGAGGATATTAGGGGTCGTTGAAAGATTTTTGAGCTAAAATAACATCAAAGTAAACCATCTAAAAGGAGGAAAACAAAGAAAACAAGAATTGAGGGTATAAGAACAAGAATAAGCCTAAAAAGTCTAAATTTGCAAAAATATCATGTTGAAAGCTAGTGAACTCTAAGAACATGGAGAACACCTTGGATAAAGTGAAATTTATGGTGAGAATCTATCAGATAATTAAAAAACCAAAAATTTCCCTTGAAACCCTAGGTTAGGCTTTCAAAACAAGCAAAATGAGGGTTTGGTGATTAAGAGAGATAGAAATTGAATTGAGAAAAATCCCATGGTGAAAATAAAAATCAAGATAAAGGTTATCTGGAATTATAATCATTTTTGATTGGTTGTTTACAGGCTCCTCTAAACTTGGAGGTTTACACTATAAGAGGGCTAATTGGCTAGGAAGACAAAATAGCAAAAAATAACATAACTTTTTACTGGAGGTGAGTTAGGATTTGAAATTTGATATGCACCTTAATGAGGATAATGGGTGGCTAAAAGTTTTACTAGCCAGGTATGAAAGCTTGTGGCTTGAAAAAAAATTTAGAATTTGTCCTTTTTAAGGGCTACAAAAACTAGTGAAGGTCAAAAAGGAAATGGGTAAAAAATGATGTTATGAAACTGATTTGATGGTTTGAGCAAGTGTATTTGGTGATTTACACATGTTTGAAATGATTTCTAACCTTCGTACAATGTTCTAATGATTTTTGGCATGTTGAGAAATTTTTAGCACGGTGTGAGCCATTAGGAAAAGTGAATGATACAATTATCTTTTGACATATAAGTAAAAATTTTGGGTGATATTAGCATGTATGCAGGGTGACTACATCATGAAACCTTAAACCTCTCATTTATGGGAAATGGATACAAACTGGATAACAATATAGTTGACTCTGGTGCCTCAGATAACATCATGCCTACAAAATTTCCACATGCACTTTGTCTCACCCTCGTCCCTGGAAGCGGTCACTCCTAATCCCTTGATATCAAAGTACCTCTTGTTGGTCAAGTTAGAAATGCTCGGGTATAACTTGTGGAATTTCCTGCTAAGAGGGTAAATATCTAAATACTAATGATAAAAATTCCATTTGTATACCATATGTTGTTGAGCTAAAGCTTCTACAGAGACATTGATGGAAATATAAAGATGGATTGCTCGTATGCCACCATACAAATCAAAGGTGATATGAATAATTTTCTCCTGATAAGACAACTAAAATATACATTTCAGAGGGAAATGAGCCAATGAAAGACATTATACGTCAAAATTTAAGAAGTTGTAACTATTTCATAACTTAAGAAGAAAATGCTTAACTTCATATCTTGATGGAAGATTCCCTAAAGGTGATGGAACTAGTTGAAGAATGTGAGGATGATTTGATGGATCTTAAATTAGAAGGTGTGCCCTTCCCAATCAACTTGGAAATTGTTTCTTTTTTAAAATGATGAAGATCAGGTATGCCTTTACTTGCAAGAAGGAAACTGTAAAATGATAAGAAATGTGGATCATGAGAAAGTGGATGTTTCAAATGAGTTCTAGCCATATGATTTATAGGTTTCCAATCATCTCCCTGAGACACAATGCGAAGGTTTTTCAAATGCATGTGATAGTGCGTATGTGGTAGATTTAAATAAGGGATATGTGTAAGTGATTTTAAAGATTGCAAAAGGAACTGAAGACCCTAAAGTCAGTCTTGAAATATTGACCTATGCTATGAATATGAAAAATAAGTATGAATCTAATTTTTATTCTTCATTTGATGCACAAATGTTCCATAATGAAATAGAATAAACAGAAGAGCTCAGTGTCTCTTATGAAACATTGGTTGATGAATATGAATGTGAAGATGAGTCCTTCTCTTTCTTATTTTATGAAATATATTGTATTCATGATGAATGGAAGGAAAATAAAATTATTGAATCTCCTGTAGATTTCCTCATTCATGAGGATGGTACCTCCATCATAGAAAGTGATATCGAGGTCAATAATGAGTCGATGTGTGTGAAAGAGAAATATTGAGAGCAACCATTGATAATAAATCAAAAAGAGGTATATGATGATGGTGAAATCTTCAAACTCTCTATCAAGAATCATCTCACCAAAGTAACATTCATGGGGAACATGAAAAATTAGGATACATTTCTCATCAGAGAGAATGAGAATAGCTGTGAATATGGTGAGCCTGTAATGGTCAAAAATAAATCTTGAGATAGTGACAAAATGAAAAATAAAAAATTAGAATGAAATTTATAAATAAATCAACATACG
This sequence comes from Taxus chinensis, assembly GCA_019776745.2. Taxonomy (NCBI): domain Eukaryota; kingdom Viridiplantae; phylum Streptophyta; class Pinopsida; order Cupressales; family Taxaceae; genus Taxus; species Taxus chinensis. Next base: position 872,092,354 of record CM034148.1, on the reverse strand, counting down.
GAAACAAGATTTCAAATAAATGAAGGAAATGCAATGTCTAAATGGACTCTCACTTACCAAAACAATCATGCAAACTTTCTCAAGAAATTAAGAAAGGGGTCATACTTCATCAAACTAGTCAATGGGTTTGAAGAAAAAATCACTTGGTGCTACCCATACATGGGTAACATCCAAAGGAGAAAAAGTGCTATGGTGAAAGTGAAATTTCCCCCACATTACCATAGGTAATTTTGGATGTTTTTCCTTGTTGTGTGGCATGTTTTCTTTTCTATTGTGTGTTTCCCTTTTCTTCGTTGTCTATTTTGGTTATTCTTTATTTTATGCTATGTAACTCTATTTGCCCAATGGATAAGGCATTGATGTTATCCCCCAAAAGATAAATAAGGTTCAGGTTTACTCTTATTTTATTTTATTTGACCCAAAACACTTCCTCAAGTAAGATCCAATTGTTTTCATGCTAAATATATAATATGCAAAATTTGAAATTTTGGTCATGACACACTTGAAAACCCCTTTCCTAGTCAATGTAAACCTTTCCTCCATCTACCATTTAAACTATGTCATCCTAATTTTGGACAAGAGGAACGTGATAACACAATTTTCAATTATGTTTCATATACAGATAAGTTTACCTAGCTTGGTTCTTGCATCAACTAAGATCTATGAAAAAATAGTGCTCCCAAAGGCTTCAAAAGGGCTATTTTGGAATTTTTGTCACTAGTGAACATCCTCCATAAGCTTATAGGTAAAATTAAAATCATTTGGGATTTTTATGGGAGAAAAATGAAGTTGTCAAATGTAGTTTAGGAAGAATTTTTTGAGTTAATTAAGGTCAGAAACAAATTAAGAAAAATCGAGTCTTTTTGGGCAAGGCACAGGGGAATACATGTTCCAAAGAATCTAGTCACCTTGTTTAAAGGGTTTCACAAGCATTGTGAATTTTTGGAAGCTCATATTATAGGAATTATAAAACTTACAGAGCCTACTTCATGGTTTAATAATAAAGGAAGAATTTTGGGAGTGTAAGAATGAAACCGGTTCATCAACGCAACACAAGAGCCTTTCTATAAGGTGTAACTTTCTCGAATGGTTTCTGAAAACTTGAGAATAATTAAGAGCCTAACCAAATGTAAATTTGGATTCCATTGGACCCTCCTCATGGTCCATGTGTTATATTATTTCATACTATTTATGGACTTCGATGGCAGCTCAACTTATTGGCGCACACACAAGGGATAAAGTGGAAAATGTAGTGAAAATGTAAATATCAAGCTAAATTAGGTCTTGAAAATGGTGGGATTGAATTTCATGGCCCCTTTAGAGTCAAAATCATATAAGTATGGTCATCCAAACTCCATGTTTTTCTCCAGGTTTGAAAAACCATTCCTTAGTCTATTTTTGCCTTGAGAATGATGAAATTGACATTCCAAAAAGCCTGGGCGGGTTTTGGAGGTCTGATGTCCCTTTGTCCCTTTTTATCATAACTTGTAATAGGACATGGGGGACACTAAAAATAACTCCCCATATGGGGTATTTGTTGTGTCACTTAAAATCACAACTTAAGTTATTAGGTGGAGGTTATAAACTCACTTTAAGTCATCTTTGACCACTTTTTCATGGAGGATAGACCCTTGGTGGCCTTTTAAACATGTGTGATGAGACCAAAATAAGTCTCATCTATTGCAAAAAATAGAATTATTCCTTATATTATAAAGTGGATTTATATGTATTGTTAAGAAATATATAGCTTATTTAAGATAAAATTGGAATATATTTGATCATTTTTTAAATGACCATTGGAATTTGAATATTTTCATTTCCTAATATTTCTTATAAATTAGAGTGTAGTATTGTGTATGAGTAGGTCATTTGAAAGATAAATATTTTTAGAAAACTTTGGACTATTCTCTATAATGTATTACGGTAAGCGTGTGACTCACATGGTCAAACACATGACTCACATAACCAAAGTGCATGACTCACATACTTAAGAGCGCATGAATCACAAATCAAAGAGGACAAGAATCACAAAGCCAGGAATGCATCACCCACACTTCCTAGAGTGTAGGAGTCATAGAGCACAAGAATCACACATTTTAGAGCATATGACATGTAGAGCGTATGACTCACAGGTCACAAATCATATGACTCATAGGTCACAGAACGTAGGGTTCATAGGTCACAGAGCACGAAACTCGTAGAAAATAATCTCTAGCAGAAGTTACAAATATCAAATAGAGAAAATGAGAGAGGTTTTAGTTCATATCATTGTTAAGAGTAAAACCATCTCTCTTTTTTTACAAAAAAATAATGGTTACGAAGATATCAACATTTGAATGAAGAGGTTTTCAAGCACAAGACTCACACAAGCAACATCAAATTTTCTCTAACTAAAATTGTCCAACCTCCAAATGAGAAACTGAAAGAGATTTTTGTTCCTCTTATTGATAGGAGGAAAAAATATCTCCTTTTTACACAAAAATAATTTTTATGAATATATCAACATTTTAAAGAGAAGGTATTCAAGTGCAAGACTTGCACAAGTAGCATTGGATTCACTCTAGCTAAAATTAGGCCTCTAAATGAGGAACTCTAATTTCAAAATTAGGGACGAAATCCTGTATAATTGATTAATGTGAAATCAATTCCTTACAATAGTGCATGATACAATATCTATACATATTAGATAGTCTGGATACAAACAAATATGGAGTTATGCAACTATGAAACAACAAACTAAAATATAGTGGCTTCCTAAATACATCCGAGAAGAATAAATGAATAATGACATAATTGTTATAACAACATAGCAATTATACTTGTGAATATAATAAGCCAAATATGGTTAATAATACCATATAACATTATACAACTAATTAATATAATAATGTTATAATAATTAATTATACAATGCATAATTAATTATCCTAACATTCCCCCCCTTAATTTTGCATTATCTCAAGGGATGAGGAGAGGAAATCTTTGAGAAACTATAACTTGTAACGTGCAAGTGACTTCGTGAAGATATTTTCTCTTTGTTCATCTGTTGGACAAAAATGAAGCTGTATATTGTGCTTCAACACATGCTCGCATATGAAATGAACATGTACCTCAATGTGTTTTTTTCTTTCATGAAAAAATGGATTGTGAACGAGTTTGAGAACACCTTCATTGTCAACATACATGGTGGTCAGTTTTTCCTATGGTATTCCAAATCCTTCGAGTATGTGACGTAGCCAAATTACTTCACAGATAGCTTCTCCTGCAGAATGATACTCGTCTTCTATGGAAGAATGAGAAACAAAGTGTTGTTTCTTACTTCCCCATGATATTGGTCCAGATCCCATAAAGAACACAAATCCTGAAGTGGATTTTCTATCATCAATATTAAATGCATGATCTAAATCTGAATATCCTGACAAGAATAATTTGTCATTCTTCTTGTATTGTAGAACAAGATCCACTGATCCTTTGAGATATCTCAAGATGCACCTTGCTGATTTACAATGACAAATTTTAGGTTTCTGCATGAACCTGGATAGATAGCTTATTGCAAAGCTGATATCTGGTCTAGTGTAAGTCAGGTAAATGAGACTCCCAATCAAATGCCAATAGAGAGTGGAATTTACCTCAGGAGATGGATCTGAACGAGATAACTGCAATCTATTCTCCATAGGTGTATAAATCATTGTGCAATCCATCATCCTTAATTTCTCAAGTGTTGTCTTCATATATTTCATTTGAGAAACAAAGATGTGATTCTATTTCTTCCATACTTCTAATCCAAGACAATAGTGCATTAGCCCGAGATCTGTCATGTCAAATGATCGATTAAGATAAATTGCATCAATCATCCTCACTAAACTGCCAGTGATGACTAGATTATCGACATAGAAAATGTCAATCATAATCTCCCCCCTTGATTTTTGAGGTAAATATTGGGATCATATGAATTTCTAACAAATCCATGTTGTACGAGATGCTCATCAATTTTGATGTACCATGCCTGGGGTTCCTGTTTGAGACCATAGAGAGATTTCCTGAGTCTGCATACCTTTACCTCTTGACCAGGTACAACATATCCCTCAAGTTGAGTAATATAGACTTCTTCTTTAAAATCTCCATTCAAGAAGGCACTTTTAATGTCCATCTGATAGACTTTCCAACCAAACTGTGTAGCTAGAGAAAATATCATCATGATCATTTTGATCTTAGCTATGGGAGCAAATGTATCCTCGTCGTCAGTGCCTTATTTTTGTGCATACCCATTTGCTACTAGTCTCTCTTTGTACTTGTCCATTGTCCCATCTACTTTGTAATTTTTTTGAATATCCATCTGGATCCAATGGGTTTCTTCTCTTGTGGAAGATCAACAAGTTGCCAAGTATTATTTTTCATTATTGACTGATATTCCGATTCCATGAAATATTTCCAAGATTTTTACCGTAGGGCTTCCTGGACTATAGAGGGCTCATCAGACTCGATAATTCTACTCATCAAAGTAAATTTAACTTCTTCTCTTGATTTACTATGAGTCCGTGGTCTAAGGGTAGATGTATCTCGGTGGAGCATCCATTCTTGCATCTCATAATGTGCTAGTACACAACTTAGGCATACATTGAACTGTTCTCGTGGGTCATGGTTCTATCAGATCATCACCATCATCCCCATCATCACTTTCATCATCAGTGGGAACATTGGCTTCCATTTTTACAATTGGTGAAGAATCTACATCAGGTGAGTCTAGAGGAGGAGCCTTTTCTTCCTTCTTCTCAAAGAACTCAACATCTCTACTGGTGTATACTTTCTTGGTCTTCAGATCCATCAATTTGTACCCAAGAGTCTCTTCATTGTACCCAATGAAGATGAGTTTCTATGACTTCATGTCTAATTCTTTTCTTTTCTTCTTGGGTATGTTCATACTTTCTTTGCACCCAAATAATCTAAGGTGTGCAATAGATGGTTTACAATTTGACCATGGTCATTGTGGTGTTACTTTGTCAAGAACAACTGTGGGCACTCTATTTAAAAAATACACTTTGTCTTTGTTGCTTCTTCCCATAACGTGTTTGCAAGTCCAGAGTCATTGATCATGCATCACACCATTTCCATGATAGTACGATTTCTTCTCTCAATAACACCATTATGTTGCAGTGTGTGTGGAGGAGAAAATTTTCAATGAATCCCATGAGTTTGTAGGTAGTCTTGAACTCATTACTAGTGAATTCCCCCCCTCGATCTGAGTAGAGAGTTTCGATGTGACAACTAGTTTCATTCTCAACAACTACTTTGAACTTCTTGAAGGTTTCAAATGCTTCAATTTTCTTATGAAGACAAAAAATCCACATTTTTCTTGAATAGTCATCAACACAAAGCATGAATTACTGAAATCCAGAATGACTTGGTTACATCAGACCAAAAAGATTGGTATGAACTAGATCAAGCTTACCATGAGATCAATATGTATTGTTCTAGAATGAAGCTCTATGTTGTTTTCCTGCTAGGTAGTGAGGAAACTTGTCTGTATCCTTATGAAGAGATGGTAACCCATGTACCATATTGCACCGACAAAGTGTATTGAGATATTTTAAACTAACATGACCAAGTCTTCAATGCCAACAAGTTGGAACATGTGTCCCACATTGGAGGCTTTTACAACTATTTTCAAGCCTCGTGATTATCTCGAATTAAACATGTTTTCTTTCCGGAATGACTATCAAAGTCAATTTTTAAGTTGTGATCTAGGATTTGAATGAATGAAAGCATATTTTTAGTCAGCCTAGGGACATATAAGACATCTTATAGTCTACAATTACATTAACCAAGGGGTATAACAATGTTCCCAATCCTCTGAACTGTATATGAAGAATCATCACCCAATGAAACATGGTTTTTAGAGGGCATGTCCCTCATTGAAGTAAACCAGTCTCTGTGGCTGGTCATGTGTTGAGTGGCTCTCGAATCAACATACCAGACATCACTAGATGACGTGGAAGGTTCACTTGATCAAGCAGTGTGCAAGAAGTCTTCATTATTTGAATGTTCTTCTTGTTCAACAATATTTCCTTGTTGATGTGGTCTTCTTTTCCAGTTCCCCCTTTTTTGCCCTTGATTTTAGTTTGTATGTCCCTTGTGATATTTTTGGTGTTGAGGTCCAAAATTACTTGATGAACCTTTTTGGTATGTATTATACCAACAATATTTTAAGTCATGTCCTCTTTTACAAATTGGACATTTCTTCTTCTGTTGATTGTCCCCTTGATGATGATATTGATTTTGGGAATTTTGATAGGAATTAGGTTTTCCTTTACCTTTTTATTTCCATTTTTTATGTGAAGAAATTTCCTGATCCTCTTCATCATCCTTATTATGAATGGATTCCTCTTGTTGTAGTAGGTTTACACGTTTGTCAAAACTAACTGTCGTATCTAAAAAGTTTAGTGTTAGTACAAAAATGTAGTAAGAAGAAGGGAGATCTCTTAGAACAATGGGAAGAGCTTCATCTGTGACCACTTCTCCCAGGGCTAGAAGTGAAGCCCTCAACTCTGCCACTCTTCTTGAGAAAGCTTCAATTTTCTTATTCTGCTTGAACTTCAGTGTGTGTAACTGAATCTACAAATTTAGTATGACATTCTTTTTTTTGGCCTCATATAATGTGCTCAATTTACCCCACAATTCTTTGGCTATTTTGGCATCACGAAATGTGGGGTTTCACATCATTGGACACTCCAAACAAGATGATGATTTTGGACTTTTGATCTGCTTTATCAAACTGTCGTTGTTGTGTTGTATCAGTTATTGATCTAGTTAGAGTACCAGTCACAATAGGCCAGATCTCTTCAAACTCAAGTTATGTCTTGATTTTTGTCTTCCAGTAAGCATAGTTATTTCCTGTAAGTTGTTGTGAATATGGAAGAAAAAATTTGTGGGCATTGGTGCCCATATTATAGAAATCACTGACATGGTTAGGATCTTATCATTCCAGGTATAAGGTATCCTAAAATATATACCACTAGTTTGATATACCAAACCTTTCTATATATGTGCCCTTCTGATATACCCACTGGTACATGCAAGAAGTGCGCCCTTTCTATATACTCAGTGGTATGTGAAAGAGGCATTAACGCACGTGAAAAAATTTAATACGTGGTACCACGATAGTACTGAAAGGGGTCTGTGTGATTATTGACACCCGACTCAAAGAAATATCCTCATACACATGCGTAACTTTGCTATATACTCAGATAATTTATCAGTCTGGATTTATATCATACAATTGTTCACAGACGGATCAGATGACTCATAGTGTGTGCACTATGACCTTATTACTCTCCGCTGATTTAAAGGGTCGATGCCCAGATGACATTGTTGTAGCTATATTAGGCATTAAGTGTAGTAGCAGTCGTGACATCCTTACCCGTAAGCGCTTCCCAGAGGTCCTGGATATACCGAACGATGCAAATGAGATCTAAGATCTCGTGACTGTTTTAGAACCAATTTTTAATGTTTTTGATTTTAACTCTCTACTAGTTTCTGAGTAGTTACAATATTTTGGTTGAATATGGCAACCTTCAAATTAGTACAATATACTGAAGCATGAAATTACATTCAAAAATTGTGAAAAAATTGAATGGCAGGCAAATGTTTTTTGTTTTATGCGCCTTGGTGGCCTCTGGAGCCCAATACAGCCCTCTATGCCAAAAATTGCAAAAAATAACTCAAAATGTTATATTTTTGTGTACCCCCTTTAGAAAATGTTGCTTCGAATGAGAAAATATGCCTAATAGGAGGAATTATTTTACCCTAAATTAGAGTTTTTCTCACTAAAAATTTTAGAAGCCTTTTTAGTTGTAACTAAGTTGTTTAGTGGAGATTTTCTCGCTAAATTATCCTCCAAACTTGGCAGTTTCTCCAAAGGTGTCGCTAAATTCAAATTGGTTTTAAAAATAAAGTTGGGGGTGTGGTTGGAACCCCAAACCTTCTATCCCCAAATCACTTTCACTTACTAACTCGACTCTTATGAGCACTTAGCATATAAATGAAAGAATAAAACTTTATACTGCACTAAAAATGACTAACCTTGGTTCAATGGCGACTTGGCAGAGATAGAGTCCACTTGGAGCCTACATGGATAATAAGGTTAGGGTTTCTGATCTAGGCAGATCTAAATTTCCTTTTGACAAAACTTTGTAAAGTATTTTTTTTGTTTTTTATTTCCTCTGCCTTTGTTTTGGTTGAGTCACCATTTTTCCATGCAGGTCCTGTTGTTTGAATGTTTGAGCTCGTCGATGGTATTTTCTCTACTTTTTTTGTTTTATTTATCCGCTGCATTTTAAAATGCTCACCACTATTTGTGCAAGATGCATGGGGGATTGAACTCACATATTTATCGTTATGTAGGTTCTTGGTCAACGTGTGGTGGATGATTATTCGACTTGGACATGGAGAGATCACAAGATACTGAAGGAGGATGGCTTGGCCACAATGCATCAGTTTAGACATGGATCAATCCACAATTTGGCTACACCAATTTTCTTTAGCCACTTTTGTAATCTCTTTTAAGTTGCCAATGTGTGGCTCAATGCATTACCATAGATCACCACGTCTTTGGAAAATGGCCGATGCAAACCAATATTCAACTAGCTTGGTTTAGCAATGAAGCAGCTCAGCCCAGTCCTCCATATAAAAAATAATCTCCAATTTTTAGCACAGTCCTCCAAATGTAGAGGTCTGCAGAAAATTTTGCCTGGTGCAGGGTGCACCACTACAAAAAAAATTGTGTTCCAAACATATGGAATGAACATGAGGTTGTGGGGATGTAGGGATGGGGCTAGGAAGTTACAGAAGGTTGCACAAGCTCTCAATTGTTGTAGATGCTTCTCCAATCTCCTCTATCTCTTTTTCTCTTTCTTTCCACACCTTTTCTGCCTCACAGGTCTAGATTCTCACTCTGGTACCAAATGTAATTTCACAAATAGGGACAAAAGATTGTATAATTTAGTAATGTGAAACCAATTCCTTACAATAGTGCATACTACAATATTTATACATATTGGATATCCTGGATACAAACAAATATGGAGTTGCAACTATGCAAAAACAAACTAAAATACAATAGCCTCCAAAATACATCTGGGAAGTAGAAATGAATAATGACATAATTGTTATAACAACATACCAATTATACCCGTGAATATAATAAGACAAATATGGTTAATAAAACCATATAACATTATATAACTAATTAATATAATGTAATAATCTTATAAAACTATATAACAATAATTAATTATATAATGGATAATTAATTATCCTTAAAGAAATTGAAAGAGGTTTTTGTTCCTCTTATGGCTACGAGGAAAAAAATATATTTGTTTTTACACAACAGCAATAATTGAGGAGATATATTTATTCGAATTTTCAATAGAATACGGTTGAAGGAAAGTAAATAAGACAAAAAAACAGGTCAATAAAACCGTGATATCTCCTTCATTTCTTAATGAAAATAAGTATTTCAAAATGTTTTGTAAATATTACAACAAATAGCACAAAACCTAGAAAAGGTTTGAAAATTTTATTCAAATTGAATTCACAGTAACGACTAGAAAATCAGAGATGAGAATATGATAGGAAAAATGTCATATTCAAAGATTCAATTATGACAGAGCAAACTTAGAAAATGTAAAGAAATAGTTAAGTGCATGTGGAAGATGTAGTTCAACCTATAGTTGTAATATTTGATTAAATATCTTCCACATATTTATCCTTGGAAAATGTAAAGAAGTAATTAAGTGCATGTGGAAGAGGTGGTTCAATCTAGAATTGTAGTGTTTGATTAAATCTCTTCCACATTTGTCTCCTTGGCAAGTGGAATAAGTAGTTAAATGTAAGTGAAAGAAGTAGTTAAATATAGAGTTATAGCATTTGAATAAATTCCTTCCACATTTATCCTATTCGAAAGTGGAAGATTTGGTCAAGTCTTGACTAGGATTATAGGTAGGTAGTTTTATAATCTTGGAGTATTGACCAAGGAATCAATTATAAATATCTCTCCAAAGAACTCAATGCGATAGTGGTAGAAGATGGATAATTTTTGTAACATCATTTTTTATTAATAAAATCCACAGTTCATGTATCTTGGCAACAACTTATTTTAGTTTTTTTAACCCAACTCCGAGGGAAGAGCAAGGGTCCAATCTTAACCAAGGAGGAGGATGGTTTATAGTTTTTTTATAATAGAATCATTATTCTTTTACTTAGATTGTTTAAGTCAATATTGTGTGTTTTATTTTGTTTTGTTTGTGAAGCTTAACTTTCATTTGTTTACTGTCATTTATTTGTTTTTAGTTATTTATTTCAGTTTGTTAGATTAGATTTGTTTTTAGTTATTTATTTTAGTTTGTTAAATTAGATTTACTTTCAATTATTTATTTCAATTTGTGAGATTATATTCACTTTCATTTATTGAATTTCATTTCAAGCATTTTAAATTCTAGAGAGAAAAACTATAAAATAATTATTTCCTTTAGCCCATTTTGTAGATAGTCTTGGGAAACATATGGTTTTGACATTATTTAAGATTAAATGATGAGGATTGTAATGACCCTCGTCATTTTTGGCACCATTTTCGGGGAAAAGTGTCAATAGGGGTAAGTTACTAAGTTAAGATTAGTAAGAAGAATCTTGTATGTTTCCATTCAGAAAATAAATTTCCTTACTTGTTCATAATATATAAAAGAGTTTTTGTTGTGAAAAAAAATTAACTTTCGTTCCATTGGAGTAAGTGGATTAGGAATTTATTATGAAATATTAACTTAATGTAGATATTGGTTTACCACTCCTTATAAATATTAGTTTTAATTTTTTATGTTTTCTTAGTTGAATTTTTGAGCTTAGTGAAAGAACTTCTAGAAGTTTTCATTCCTTCTGATGATATAATAAGTATATATATTGATAATAGTAACTTTCGAGCTATTTGAGTGAATGGAACATGGATATCTTACAAATCCTTAGTTTAGATTAGAATTTTATTTAAATTTGTAGGATTTGAGATTCACAAAATATTTCCCAAAAACAAACCCCTCCAAAAACAATTTGTACAAGATAAATAATAAACATTACAGGGGAAGATCTACTCATGTATGGAAATATAGGATTGGAAAACATAAATATATAGTTGTTATTAGTGGTGTAAATAAACTTGCAGTAATTAATATGTTGTACATTAGGTTGCATTCATTTAGTTGTTACACCAAGGAAAGTAGACTTGAAATACTATCGGTGTTTTATGCACAATTATAGTTGATCTAGGAGGTTGGAAAGGAAATAATTCTCACTTAACAGAGCTGAAAGTAAAATAAAACTCAAACTTGAAAATGGACTATTGATAAATGTTATTACTGAAACAAAGTTGAAGATTCAGAGAGAAGATTGTTCCTGAGGAAATATGAATGAAATGAAACAATGCAGGGGATTTAATAGACCTCAAGTGGGCCCTAACTTGGGTGCTAATCCCTTCCTAACTTTGTAAATAAAAACTAAATAATAGAACTCACATTTATTTATTGGTTTACATAAAGGATTACATCTAGGAACAAAAGATCAAAGTAATATATTTTATCTAATTCCAAATATGACTTTAACTTACTTAATTATTCTCTACTAACTTACTTGTTAGAAGACACCATCCCTTTCCTTTATATCCTATCATTTACAACATATGAGAAGAAGAAAAATACAAGGAGTATTCAACAAAACACATGAGAGATTCAAAGTGTTCAACTAACAATCATTTCGTATTCAACTAACACTCAGTTCTTCACTACTTATTAATCAATGACAAAATCAAAGATTGATTTGTTTCTTAGTTTTCCACGTTTTTATTGCAACTAATTCTCCAATGGAACATAAGGACTTAAGTTCCATCACTTCGTTTTTCAAAATATATTCATAAATGCATTTTAACTTTATGCCAATGATTTCCTTATGTTGTGGATGAGTTGCTACGGAAATTTTTTGTGGCTGCGGACGAGTTTCTGTGGACACGTTCCTTTTTACATATGAAAAATTGCTTAAAATCAAGATTGGAATAAAAACATATAATCATCCAAACAATTTATTGGAATAACAAGAAAAAAATGCAAACATAATATATAAAAAAAAGATAATTAGATATAACTATATCAATTAGTGATTATGCCAAAAGTTTATAGTTGTAAGGGTGACGTTCAACAATGTACTTAGGAAATACATAGACATGACTAAAATGGTCTTATCAAAATAAAAAAGTTGATTTGTTATTAAGGAAATTAATAAAAATCATCACACCCTAAGGCTTGAACGCTTGAATTTCCCAATTCAAGAGGTTCATATCTTCTCCACTGGAAAATACATTATTTCCTGGAATCTATGGGTGTTCCTATTCCTTCCTCTTTTGAGAAGAAATATCCACAATTCCTCCTCAATCTGTCCCAGACTCTTTCTTGCACCCTTTGATTGATTGGTAAATTTACTATCCAAGGTAAAAGTGGGAAATGAAATATTGGATGATGATAAGCTATAGGAAAACCAATCATCCTCACATTCATTTGCTATTTCAATATATTTTTTTCACTCCTGCACAAAGTTGGAAGTATATTTGGATAGGAGTGCACTTCTTTCCTTTAGAGTAAAGGTGATAACTCTTCCCATATGGATTTCATTCCATCATAATCTGAAATGAATGTTATTTGATCATGTTCCCAAATTACGTGTGAGCTTCCATCCTCATTCTCAACACCTTGATTTTTATTATATCCACTTCAATATAGCTATCATATTATTCTGTAATTTCATTTGATGTTGTTGCCTCAACTCTGATATATAGTTGTGTAACATTCTGAAGATGTCTATATTCCTCCATTTTATGAGCTCTTTCCATTTCATTTGAAAGATAAGAACATAATGCCTTAAACTGCACACCCCCAATATACAAAATTGAGATCCAATCTATGTCATATGTAAGGGCATAATTATAAAAACATAGCTCACATAATAAATTCTACAGTTCATGGGTACTATGCCGACACAGAGTAAATAATTTCTTGGCTTATCTAATGTCATATATCATATCATAATTTATGCAAGTGAACTTGTGGTACACCATCTTTTCTTCTAGGTATATGTCATATACATTTGATGGGGGTCTACAACTCAACATGTCAAGTGCTACCTTCAATGTTTCCTCTTGTTTTTGTTTCATCCTTTCAATCTCTTTGTCTTTGTATTCCATTACCTTATTATATTTAGAGATAAGGTCTTCCTTCTCCTTCACCCATTTCTTCTTGATCCTATTAATGTAAGTGTCCCTTTGCAGTAATAAATTTTCAATATTGGGCCCCATAGTTTATGTTCCCATCTCACTACAAGATGGTTTTTCAAGTTCCTTTATGATTACATGAATAATACTTGGGGTATGTATTAGTTTTACATTTTCTTCTTACAGACTATCATTTTGTGATTGTTCAAATTTCTCAATGGCTTTTTCATTGACATCATCTACAATCATTTGCTCTTGTTCATTTCCTCTTTCCACTACCTCTTCTACATGTCTCACTTCATGAATATCTACTTCATTATTATTTAGTTCTCCTTGTCCTTCCATTAGTTTTCCATGGATTATTGGCTCTGAAGTTATTGTGGGAGCAATATCTCCATACTTTGTTTCTGATGGTTTAGGCTCAGAATTTTCTTCTATGGCTTCCCAATCACTATCCAATGAGATGGGTTGAGATTTCCCTCAACTGGAGGTTTTTGTCCTCTTTCTCCTAAGCATATGGGAGTGCCTAGTTTGGTTTGGAGTAGATCAAGTAGATTTCATTTTGGTTTTGGAAGTGGAGGGTCTAGTTTGTTGTGTAGCAGAATGATTATATTTCCTTTTTGTTTTGGAAGTGGAGGTTTTAGGGGAGGAAATTTTCAATAAATTTTCAGCTACAAATATTGTCTCTAGTGAAATAGCTGTAGGGGTTTCTTCTATGGAAGGTAGAATTTACAAATTTATTGGTTTTTGAGGTGGAGAATAGGGTGGTGTAGATTCTTACATATGTGAAGTATAACTTTCAGTGTTGTTCCTCCTTTTTCTCCTCTTTCCCAACAAGATTTCAATATTTTTTACTATCATAAAGTCATCCCATGATATCTGAGGGTGTTCCATCTGCAAAGTGTTCTTGACCATTAGGGTTATTAGATAGTGATTTGATAGGCATGTCGTACCCCTCTGAACCTATTTGCTCATTTTCCTAAGCATCTCATGAAATAAATTTGGAACAATCACTTGATGATTTTTTTTCAAATGATTTAACTGTTTGAAATGCACTGTATTTAACCTTAAATATCTCACTTCACAAGTAAAATATTGAATTAAAAAATTGACATCTTGTGCCCATAAAGGTTTGAGAGATGTTCTAAAATTACCTTGGCAGTCTGAGATGAACTCCTCATCATTTTCTGAAAATTCTCTTCTTGTTGCTTCTGGGTTAGCTTTGTCTAGAAATGGATCTCCTTGAGTTGGTAAACCGGTTACCTCTACTAAAATCTCATCACTTACCCTGATTGTTAACCCTTTTAATTTTTCCTCGCCATTGTTTATTGTATTTGCAAATTATTCCACAAATGCCTCATCAAACCATTGAAAATTGTTAATGTATTGCACTCATCCATGATTCTCAAAGTACTGCACAATATCAAGATGATGTAGAAGTTACGAATGTGCAGAAGGTTCGTGTATGATCAGGTCAACTCCTATGGTGAATATGTAGCTTCTCCCAGGTGTAATATGCAGCCACACAATTTTTCCTTAAAAGAACTGTGCAAAAATGATTTTTTGATAGCTTTTCATTGCTTTGAACTTTATTACCAAGGGGACAAGCAATACATTTAGGGGTGATTAATCATTAAGTGAATGTGAAAACATTGAGTATATTAACCAAAATGATGTGACACATTGTCTTATGTGGAGGGATCAAGTGGACACATCATTACTGAAACACAGAGGCATTTTAATGTGACACACGATTCATGACTTGGCATAACTCATAATTAAATAGAATTAATCTAATCTTTCTTTATTAAAGTAATAAATGCATGCACTTATCTTGTTGTGGCTTGCAATGATTAATGTGCATGCTTTATTGAACTAGAGTCTTGGCTTAATGAAAGTGACTTATGATGCTATGGATTTGGGGTTAACTTATGTTGACTACTCCTTACTACAAACAGATGCCTCCTGAAGAGGGAACTCCAATTTTTTTGGGTTCCAATCATCTACTTGTGCATGCTTCCTTGATGCCCTTTATATAACCATGATTTCTTCTAGATGCTACAAAAAAACATGGTTTATTTCTTGTGGCTCCAATTTGAAACCTTAGTCATTTTCGTATCTCCTTGTGATGGAGATCATGCTCTCCTGAAATCACATGTCAATCAGACCTACAAAAAAATATATATATATATAAAATGGGTTAGCAGAGTGCTGGTGATCACCCAGAAAAATATATCTCAACAATTTTATTTATCCTTGAAGTATTCAACAAGATAAATTCTCCAAGGCTATTGAAATATCACCAATTCTCTACAACCAAAAAAGGTGAGCCAATAGGCTCGACATCTGAGGTTAATTCCAATGTTTCTTTCTCCATTCTTCTATGATCTCTTCTGAACAATTCCATAAATGAACCTTTATCAAATGGATTTTTATACAATGTTAACCTGTAACCATTCACTAAAAAATTGAATCTCATAGGATCAATAGAAGTAATCTTCACAGCTCTATTAGGGAATATCTTCTAAATTTCATAGGGGCCTAGCCACATTGTTTTGAGCTTCCCTTTGTGATCATTGTATTTTGAGTTAAACAAAAATACCCAGTCACATTCCTGGAATTGTCTTGTTTTAATATAATGGTCATGCCATTGGATTATTTATTTTTGCACTACCTATGTGTTATGAAATTATTGCTTTCTCAATTCATCCAACTCATTGAGTTGGATAATTCTCTGTATTTGAGATTATGATAATTCTATTCCCAGATCAAGTGTAGTTCTCAACGTTTTATACTCAAATTCTATTGGAAAAAAAATAGTCTTTCCATATAATAGTTCAAATAGTGCGAAGCTAGTTGTGGTCTTCCATGTTGTATTTAATGACCAAAATGCTTATGGAATCTTGTCTACCTAGTCTCTTCTGTTGAGTGCTATAGTCTTTGTCAATATGGCCTCTATTTCTCTATTTGTAACCTTCGCTTGGCCATTAGACTGGGGATGGTATGGTGTATACTTTTTATGCCTGATTTCATATTCACTAACCAAATCAAAAATAAAATGTGTATCTTAGTCTATCACAATCTCCCTTGGGACACCATATCTGGTAAAGATGTTCTCATACATGAATTTAGCCACCTTCTCACTAGTTTGGGTTGGCAATTATTTTACCTTTGTCTACTTGTTTAGGTAATCTATATAGACCATGATAAACTATTTTTACTGAGATGGAGGGTCTATAAGGCCAACAAAATCTAAGCCCCACTTATCAAAAGGTTGTAAAACCTATTGAGGTTGCAATGGCATCTCATCAGACTTAGTGGGATTTCCCATTCTCTGTATTTTTTTCACATCTCTTAGTGTATAGTGTTGCATCCTTTTATAAAGTTGGCTAATAGTAGTCAGTAAGCAACACCTTTTGTGTTGTTCTCTTTACAGAATAATTCCCTCCACAAGGTTCATTATGGAAGGATCTGAGGATATACAATATCTCCTCATCATATATACACCTTCTCATTACTTGATCTTGACCTCTATAAAAGAGAAGTCTAGCTATCCAAGAAAAGGATAAAATCGTTTCAATTAAATAACTTTTCTGAGAGGATGAAAAATGTGGAGGTGTTTTACCAGAGACCAAGTAGTTAGCTATGTATGCATACTAGGGCATTCTGGTATAAATAAAAAATAGGTACTCATCTGGAAATGAATCATAAACTACTTGTTATTCACTTTTGGTCTCCATATTTTAGAGAAAATATGACCACATTATCTTTTCCAAGCTTGTATACTATGGTAACATCAAATTCTTGAAATATGAGCAACCACCTTATGAATCTACTGCTTACTATTGGTTTGTTCACCAGATACTTAATTGTATCATGATTAGTGTGAATAAACATTGGGTACCCTATGATATAATGTCTAAATTTGTTTAAGGAATACACTATTGCCAGGAACTCTTTTTTATGTTACTCTATAGTTTTTGGATTATGTTATAAAGGGAGGGTTTTTCTAAGACCCACATCCTTGTTACAAAAGGCCCCAAACACCAGATAGACATGATAAAACATAAGAGAAGCTAGAATAATGTCAAAATAATAACCATAATCCAAAAAGTACAAAAACGGCCGACACCCCGAGCTACATAGGTATAATATTCTTAAGTTCATTAACAACTTCCATAATAGTAGAATTCACAGATTTTCCTGTAAGATTTTCAACAACACTTAACAATTCCTTGCAACCATTTTAGAGATGGACCCAAGTTTTATCAGTGGATACTTTCCATTTCTTAATGACATTGAGAGAATTGTTAATGTTACCAAAAAATCCATGAAACAACTTGACGATAGCTTCGACTTAATTTTCTAGATCAGCGCGGAGGTGTAATTTAGCCTCGGGGTTGATAGCATCCTTAGAAAAATCCTCTGTAATATCCTTAGCAAAGTCCTTTTCAGCATCCTCGTCAGCATGCACAACAACATCCTCAACATCAAATCCCAAATACTCCTCGACTTCATCAGAGAAATCCATTTTTCACTAGTCTGAGCAGGGACCGGAGATTTTGAGTAGGCATTAGTAATATCAAGAAAAATATTAGGAATTGGATCTTCATTCACATAACCCAAAACATTCATAGTTACATGCGAGGGAGAAATAAGAGATGAAGTGGGAGCCGCCGTTGAGGGAGAAACAAGTAGGTAGGGGGACGATGAGCGAGTAAGGGGAGAGGAAGAAACATCACGATGACCCGTGATTTCAACTTGCAGATCAGAGGAAGGTCGGGGATCAAGGCATCGACAAAGGCAACAAAGGGTGGGAGGGGGAGGAAGATGAACATGGGTGCAATGATAGGTGAAACCAAAAAGAATGGGAACATGGTTCAGAGCACGAGTTTCAGCGAAATGTTTGAAAATAAGGTAAAATAAACCTTGATGAAGTAAATGACCTTTACCCACTTGAGCCTTTTGAATGTACAAAACAAGAGACTAGTGCAGAAAATTAGCTAAGTTAACCTTACAAGCATTACGGAAATGAGCTAGAATGAAGATTTGGGGACTAAAAAATAGCTTTTACCTACCCTACAGCGTAAAGTAATGTGTAACCTACTCGGTAACGTGATCCTAGAGTTTCTTCAGAGAAGTTTTTTCATAACCTGACTTGTAAAATTTAACTTTCTATTTACTCTTAGCCAGAAAGGCCACCATTTCCGCTTTTAAGGACCTTTTAAAATAGATACCGCCCTCGTTAGGAATCCCCATAATGGCAACAATACTCTCCACATTGATTTTGAATTTAGTTTTTCCCACTCTCACATGGACTTTCTTCGAGGAAGATAAACTACTGCTAGACACAATGACAGAATGCCCTGAAAGCCTTTTGATGAATGTCGCAACCCCCTTTCACCAAGTAAATTCCAGACAACTTCATCATTCTTAATATCTTTGGAATTAGTAGGCTCCAATTGAACCAGAGCACCCCCCATTTTTTGCAGAGCCGAATAACTGAGAAAAAAGATGATATGTAATGAAATAGTAATATGGGCATGTATAAAAAGTCATGAACCCCTACTTCCACATGCCCTCCAACAAAAGGGATGCTTCAAATTATGATAAAAATCCTCATTTAATAACTCAAAATTTTAGATCTTGGCTTCCCACTTGCGACGTATAAAATCAAAACAATAAACCTTCAAATCATCATAAATGAGATCGTCACCAGAAGTGGAAGAATGATATGACCAAGTAAATATGAAATCCAAATAATCATTAGAAGTAATGATCCTTAAATACTTTCTTAAATTAGTACTTTGTAGAATATTCATCATTAAAGGACTTTAGCAGAAGTTCTGGAAAATTCCCAACCCAAGTTTGATGTCTTTCCTGAGAGACTCCAGTATTAGCTAAAATATTAGTCACTTTATTTCCTTCCCTGTAAACATGCTGATATTGAACATTGATGAATTGAGATTAGAGGAAAATGATATCAAAAATGATACTACTGATAGTCCAATTGGAGACACCCTTATTATTAATAATATTTATCAAATTTAGGTAGTCACTTTCCACAATTATGTTGATCTTGCCCAAAGTAGAAGCAAATTCCAAACCCTTTAAAATGGCTAGAGATTCATCTCTGTGATTAGAACCCATATAAAAATAGGAAGCAGAAGCTATCATCGGTTGACCTAGTTCATCTCCAATCACAACACCTCCACTAGATATTCCCATCAGTGTTGACTTTAAGCCATCCTAAAGGAGGAGGGGTCCAGGTAGTAATAGATGTTAAAGCTACTAAATTGGGGGGTTGAAGGGACATTTGAAGTTGCTGAAACCACTGTTTGTCGATGTTGAGTGTAATTTTACATTTATGTTGTTTCCAAATACAAAAATTCAAATTTTCTTGTAGACCAACTGCCACCAAGGTGAAGACCTGCTGGGGGAAATGTGTTGATCTTTAAAAATTCTCTTGTTATGTTCTTTCTAGATGTTCCATAACGTGTGAGGAAGAAGAAGTTATAAGGCAAGGTTAAAAATTTGGTTCCTGTTATGTCATTTTAGTAATTCCAGCTAAAATTAAGATAACCATAGAATTTTTTTGGAAAAATCTCCTAAAATACCCTTTTGAGGAGATTTTCGGGTTTTTGGGTTTCAACAACATGAAAACATATATTTTACATGCTATATGTAAATTGTTTCCCGAAACTCAAAACAAATTAGTCTGTTAGGTTTTCAAAACTCACGAACATCGGAACATGATTTGCAAAAAGCATGCTACATGTCGCTTGACTTCCGAAACCTAAAACCCGATATGTTCCTTTGTGTCGGGTTTTTGGGACCTTGGAACATCAAAACATCTCATGCCTCATGTCACATGTTTCTGGAAACCCAAAACCTGAATTGATAGCTAATCCTTTGTATTAGGTTTTTAGGCACTGTCGACACTAAAATTTTCCTCCATAATTTCTATTTCATTAATGTATGTATTAGGAATAGAATGTTGTTAAGTGTAATTAGTAGTAGCGTCCGATAGAAGATAACGGCGCTGCCAGTTCGACGCCGCAAATAATGTGGAGTACGGTAACAGTCAAAGTACAATAGGAATGTTGTAAAAAGTAAATATTTGTCGTAAGTGGTCCGGTAATGTTAAAATGTCAAAGTTTGGGTAATTAGAGAAGTAGGGTCTACATGATTAGGAATTAGAATATTATATTAGTAATAAGGACAAGGAGTGAGGTCATAAATATTTTGTGTATTTTATTTGTAAAAATTCTAAAAATGTGGAACCCATGTAAAATGATAAGGTTTATCTTATCTTAAGAGATAAGCTTACATGTACAGATAAGAGTTAAGGTATGGAATATGATTCGTCAGAGTGGATTTCTTATCCTATCTTAGAGATAAGATGGATAAGCCTGTAAGTTCTATAAATAGAGAGGCTACCCCCCTCATTTAGCATAGAAAGAAGTAGTGAGAAATATTGTAGGAAGTGTGCGAAGGAAGCCATCAGTTAAAGGTGTGTTGAAGAAGCCATCGAGAGGTGTAATTGTAAAGTTTCTCCCATAGTCTTGTTGAAGAATCTCATGGGTGAGATTGTAACAGTTTCATGTTAATATTATAATTTATTTTGATATTTCAGATTTTTCGTCATTCTGTCTTATCATAGTCAATGGTATTCTTGTGTTATGTTGTTGTTTTGTTTCCAGATTACGTCCACCAAACTAAAGGCTGTGCATTAGTAAATAATCATAGCACGAGGAGTTCCCGGTGAAGAATTATCATAGTGCCGGATTGCGGATGACAGCACTCTAAGCATGATGACATGGCATTAACGCCGAGTTGTCGGGTAGTTGGCACACGTGTCAGGTGAAGTGTAATAAATGATAGGGTTTTATAAATAGCCTAATTTTACACGTCATTTTTACCTATTATACTTTTTCTGTGTGGATTTTTCGTACTTGTGCATACGACCTCCAAACCTAATCGAGCTTCTTGGTCGATTTTGTGTTCCATTTCTGATTATTTTTCAAGATTATTGAAGGTATTTTTCTTTTCTTGCCAATTTGAGATCTTTTGCATTTGTTTTTGAGATATTATTTTGATGTTCTCCGTCCTTTCCTTTTTTTCCTATAGGTTTAGGGTTTTAGATTGTTTTCTTCATTTTATGTTGTATTTCCATTGAAATTTCTTGTTTCGAATTCACCCACTAGGGTGTTTCTTTATTTTATCCCATGATATATACCCTATTGATTATTGAAAAATCTAAAAATTCCTGACTAGTGAAATGGTGGAAATTTTGCATGTCCTGACACCTCAAAAACCTGATTCTTTTATTTTTCAAGTTTTGCAGGGTGTTCAACATCTTTTTACTTCCACCGTTTGTTGGGATTCATCGAGTGCTTAATAATCTCCAAAGTTCCGCCCTTCTATTGGGTTGTTCGAAGTGTCAGACATCTATCAATCTCCGACATACATTTTGCGGTGTATCAGGTTTTTCTTGAGTGTTTGACATCCTCCCGATCTCCGCTTTGTGTCAGTTTTTGCAGGGTGTTCATCATCTTCCGACTTTCGCCAAGGGTATTGGGTTTTACAAAGTGTCCTGACATCTACTAAGTTTCGACACTCTCTGAAGTTTTTAGGGTTTTCTAAAGTGTCTGACAAGACCTTATTTCCAACATACCTTCTAGTGTGTCAGGTTTCATCAAGTGCTTTGTAAGTTCTAAAGTCTGAATAGTGTGGTGGGTATGTGGGGTTGCTCAGACAAGTTTCCAAGTCTAACTGTTTAAATAGGATTTTTCTAGGCATTATTTCTTCAGGATTTCTCATGTCAGATCCTGGATCATCTAAGGATAAGTCAGATAGGTCAGGGAAGATGAAATACAAGTACCAGAAAATGGAATCCCCCTCCTACATAGATTGTAATTACAACATCTGAGATATAGAGCTTGGTAACATTGACATGGAAGACTTTTGGAACAGAACAAAGGATTCTTCTCAGAGTCCCTGGATGAAGTCAATAACCAACAGTGGCCTCCCTCTTGCAGTAGGATTCCCAATGTCTGCTCAATGCCCTGAGTTCATTTTGGCCTGTGCTTCCAATTATGACTCGGATTCTCGCTCAGTGAAAAATCAAGCAAGAGAAGTCATAGTGAAGTTGGACGGGGGTTACTTTGATGACCTCTTAAGATTACCCAACTTTCAGGAATATGTTGACGTAGATCTTAAGTCAGCACAGAAATCCTGGGACAAAGATCAAGAAGACTACATTAGGCATGTGAATAAAAAGTTCTTGATCAAGGCCAAACCAATTGTCTCAAGGTTTCCCAAGTTTTTCCCCAGGAGTGATTTCATCCTTGAAATCAATGACATCATCACCTTGCTGAGTCGAGTATTTGGACTCCCTGAGTCAAGAGACTTCCAAGGATGGATGTATCAATTCATGAGTCATTATGAAGAAGAACAAACAAGGGATCGATTGGAGCAGTCTTATAAGTGATGAGATTGATTCCCAGATGAAGAAAGTCTTGACTATTGGCAAATTCTATATGTCATCATATGTCACCTATGCAACATCTGGCATGAGAAATTATCCAGGGTTGGATGCAAAAGGAGATAGGGTAACAGAACACATATATCGGTACTTCCCTCAGCTGATAATGAAGGGTTCCGAAGATCAATTAAGAAGAGTGAATGATGCTTTCTTTTATGAAAATATCTATAGGATGAACCCTGATCTAAGGAAAAGAAGAGTCTCTGATGAAGCATGGGCTGAAGTATCAAAATGGGGTTGTATCTTCTTGCAGTTTAAGAAGTTCACATACCTTTGGGTGGTCATGTACCTTGGTGATCCTTTCCGATTGCCCAGATTCCCAGGTGATAAGATGATCCTAATGGAGTTGGTAAGAAAATTGTTGGATTTCCACAAATTCCAACAAAGAAAACATAAGGCTGTTCCATATCCTTCCCTATTTCCATCGGAAGATACACATGCTCGACAGTGGTCAAAGCTAAGAATGTGGTGCACGAGCTTTCAGGAAAATTTGAAGAAGCACATGAAGCACAGAGATGGATTTGATTTCCCGAGGAGTCCTTAAATCATACGGGACTTTGTATCTACATGTTCCCAACATTGAAGATATTAGGGTTGATCTTCGGGATGAGGTTGCCATCCAAAGAAAGGACAATAGTAGGTTGACAATTGAAGAAATCTAGATGCTGGATTTATCTGACATCCCAAAAGGCACTAAGGACAACGAGAGTGTCCTTGATGCCTCGTATGATGGGTTGAATGAAGATCAATATGTATTCTCGGCCATTGATTGGTCCATTTTTGAGAAATCTTCTATCATGGAAGAGCTACTCAAATTCTTGCCCGTACTAAGGCATGGCTCATTTCTTGGGGAATGAGTTATAAAGAAGGGAGTTTTGCAAAGCTAGATACTTTGGAAGTGGGACCCTCCAAGGGAAAAAAGGAAAAGGATAAGAACCCTTCCAAAATGCCAATGAAGGTTAAGTTTGTAAGAAAGGGAGAAGATCAAGTAACTACACCAGTGGCCACTCTCCCACAAACAGTTGAGGTTCTTGATTCACCTCCACAACTAGAACAAGGGAATATTCCTTTAAGAGAAGAGATTATTCAACATTCCATTCCTCTTTCAGGTTGATAGTTCATCATAGGTAAGTCTTCCTCTTACCTCTCAGGCTCTAATTTCGGAATCCTTGCCTCCTCCCATTCAACCTTCCTTACCTAAGATTTCTTCACCAAGTTCCTCAGCCATGGCTAGTATCTTCTCTGGCCTCTCACCTCTCCCCACTAGACCCCAGTTAACCATGGACATGCCTCCCCCTTCTGCACCTTCATTCCCTAAATCCACTACCATGGATGCTACACTTGCAAGTGGTCACCACTCCACAAGCTAACCTTCCTCCACCTGAAGATGTGACCATAACACCTATAATGGGAGAAACTTCTTCTAATACACCTCAATGGTTAGTAGATCAGACTCCTGAGGAAGAGGAAGGTGGTAGTCCCATTACCAGCCTTTGATTTCAGTTCTCTCAAGGTCACTCCTACCAAGTCAGCCAAGAAACCCAAAATAGTTTCAAGGATTTCGGTAGATGCCTCAGGGCATAAATTTGCAGAAATTGCTACTCCCGTGGCTGATAAAACTAAGGATGATATAATGGTCACAGATTATCAAATCACAAGGGTGGCTCTAGGGAAAGTAACAACAGAGGGAGCACAACAGGATGCACAAGATGCCATGAATGTGTTGTGCCAGAAGCTAAAGGAAACTAAGGCAAATAAATAGATGAGTTAAAAGAGAAAGTCCAGCAGCTGACAGAAGTGCTACTCAAGCTCTCAAAGCCTCCTGAGTCAACACCATCATCATCTACTCCTATCGGGTTTGATTTATCATCGGTACCCATGATCGAGAGGATTAATGAGAAGGGGACGAATGATTCGATGAATGGATCCAAAGGCTGCTCCTGCAAGGAAAAGAATTCATCGAGGACACCGTGGAAGTCTACAAGTCCTTAGAGGATATAAAGAAGGATGGAGAAAAAATGGATGATGAATTTTCAATAGAGATCGGAAACCTAGAGTTAACTTTTGAAGCTCTCCAAATGCTGAAACAGGTTCCATCCCACATCTTGGTCGAAGAAGATCATCGTTCCACATGGGGATAAACATTTTCAGCTGACCAAAGCCATTAGATTCTGGATAAATATTCTCAATGAAGCTTGCAGAAAATTGAGGGAATCAAGAGATCAATTGGTTGATGGCACGAATGACTTAGAAGAAGAGCTAGTCAAGATCTGTGCTAAGGTGTTGAGTGAAAGTTCGGGTATCCTGCCTGTTGATGACCTTTACAAATAGATCCAAGAATCAATTCAGCATGAACCAACTTATGGATTCAGCCTAGAAATCATTAACAGGTTTGTGAAAATTGAACATTCTTTGGAGACCCTGAGGAAACTCAACAAGAGACTGAAAAATCTTCCTAGAAATGCTAGCGATACTCAGGAAACATGTGAAGTTCTGAGTGATCATTCCACCACACCTGATGAAAATGAGATGCAGGGTATAATCTAAAAATTCCAAGAATTTCGGGACAAGAAGGATTTGTTGGAGGAAGACAAAGATGATGATACAGAATAAGCACAATGTTGCATGTCATTTCAATCCTGAAATCGACATGTCTTTTTCATTTTTGTTTCGTCACATAGGAAGCAAATTTTGACTTGGTCTCCTACGCGTTGAGAGTCAAGCAAAGTAGGAATCTCATTAAAAAGAGTATTTTCTAGGATTTATCCTATTTTCTCTCAACTCCTTTTATTATAAATAAGGGATGCTTATGCATTCCAAAGGGTTGAGATTTTTGGAATATTGAGATCTATTGTGAAGAAGAAAGACTTTGTGTTTTCTTTTAATCATTTGAGGAATAGAAGCTGATGCTATTTTGCAAACTTTGTGTTGTGAGATGTATCTTTCTTAAGATATTGTTCTTATGTTCATAATATTAAGCTATTCTTTGTTTAGCATCTTGATCATTCTAATCATTTCAAACGTTACATTTGTTATCTAAAGCTCGTATGATTATTTCGTGCTCTGTGTTTACTCGAAAGAAAATATGTTCCTCTCATTTCCTTTCCATTGTGTTTTTCCATAATAGTAATTCCCTTTCCGATCCATTTTACTTCGAAAACAACAATATCTCCATCTATTATGGATATGGATTTCGGGATTCTATCCCAACCCCCAATGGTTAGATTAGTGTGAATATTGTACATATTATTTTTTGTTGTGTTTTAGATTAGTAATAAACATGAAGCCTCACCTGTCTTTGAGGAGGGATTTAATCCCATGTAATGTGGTTGAACCTCATATTTTGGCATGAAAAAATATCCAACCAACAGTTTTTGGTGACTCCACTGGGAATATACAGATTGATAAGACTAAGATTATCCTTTTGGTGTCTGGTGACTCCGTATTTGCCTTATTTTCAAGAAGATCCATTTTCCAGTTCAAGCTGGCTAGGAAGATCTTCACTCAAGTTAAGCTGAGCCAAGGGTGAAACTGATCCATTCTTTGATCTTCTTCAACAACATAATTTCAGGCTTTCACCCAACAGTGTTGCATCTAGCCAGGAAAGAAGTTCTTCGCCCATCCGAAGGACTCAAGATTCCTCAAGAACAAGAAGTTTCTAACAACTTTTCGTGCATTATTCTTGCCAGATATTTAGATTCCTGTACACACTTCATTTAGAAGAATTGACAACACAACCTGTGCCTTGGGGCGCAGCTATTGGTCCTCTTTCCCTTACTCCACCATTGCATGACCTACCTCATGGATCACGGAAAAATATTCCTAAGTTCAAGGGTGATGGAAAACAACATCCTGATGAACACATTGCCTCATTCTTTGTTGCATGCGGTGTTCTTGGGGTTGCTCATGAAGATGTCTCTGTTTGACTCTTCATCGAAACATTGCATGGCGTAGTAGCGGAATGGTTTTACCATCTCCCAAATGCATGCATTACCAACTAGGCTACCATGAGATCTATATTTGAAGCAAGGTTCAAACAAGCTGAAGATTCTCATGCCTTGTTAGCACAACTTACACACATGAAGAAGGAGTCTTATGAACCCATGCGAGACTTCATAGCCAAATTCAACAAGCTGATCCACAAGATTCCAGATCTCATTGTTCCTACTCTTGAAAATCAGAAGTGTTTCTTCATCAACGCTCAACCTCCTGATGTGAGCTTCTTGTTGAGAAGATCTGTTATCCCTGATTTGGCCACCGCTCAAGCTACAACCACCGAAATAGAAGATGATATTATTCTGGCCGGAAAGATCAGAAAAGAATCATCCAAGCCTAAAAATCAGAGTTCTTCTTAGAGTACTATTGATCCAATGATTCAGAAGATGGCTAATGACTTGATCACTTTGAAAAAGAAAATGTCTCAACAGGTGAACAACGTTCTGTATCGGGATATTCCTAGATGGAATTTCAATAATACCAATGGAACTCCCAATAAGAGATAGACCGTAGGTTGAATGCTACTCAACCAAGACTGGCTATTGAAGCTCCTCATGTTAATGCTACAGTAGAGATAGTTGAAGAAGATGAAGAACCAGAAGAACAAGATTCTCATGAAGCTTTTGAAGCTTTGGGATATGCTGATGAGTCCTATGATGATTCAGCTGGTGACTCTAGCATTGGGTATTTGGAATACGAGGAAGACAGATGCGAACATGATGGTCAGTCATTTCTGGTCTTCACTCGATCCCAATCTCAGAATCCTAGAAAACTGGTTGAAGGCTCTAAGGAGAAGAATAAAGAAGCTCCCCATGATCATGGCCAAGAGAGGCTCTCCTATCTCAACACAAACTGAAAAGGAGACAACTAAAAAGGTAACAACCTCTTCTTATTCTCCTTCTCCTGCTCCCAAGACCAGTACCTCAGCTCAAACCAATATAACCAGAACTGAGCCTACCATCATTCCTTCATATACTACTTTTGACATTATTGACCATGTAAAAAGAACTAAGATCCAAATGTCAGAAGTAGAATATCTTCAGTCAAATCCTGAGAAACTTGAAAAGCTTTCCAAATTCATTAGAAGCAAGGTTGTTGTCCCTTCATCTTCAAAAGGCATTTTTTCAAGTCCTACTCAACCTTCACCTTAGAACAATATGACCTCTGTTTCTTCTTCAGGAAAGATCAAACCGTTTTATTTGTCTTTACTCATAAACGGGTTCAAACTCAGCAATTGCATAATTGACTCAGGAGCTTCCGATAACGTAATGCCCACAAAAGTAGCTCATGCCCTTGGACTTACTTTGACTAAATCATATGGATGGTGTTACTCCATAGAAACCAAGCAAGTTCCCTTGATTGGTCAAATCAAAGATGCACAATTTGCATTTGTCGCCTTCCTGGAGAAGAGAGTAAAAATGACCATTCTGGTTGCTGATATCCTAGCTACTTACGGTATTCTCTTAGGAAGAGGTTTTTGTAAAGATGTCGGAGGAGAGATCAATATGGACTGGACCAAGGCTAAAATTCTAGTTAATGGAGTTCCTCGTATTCTCCATCCTGAGCCTCAAGTGAAGTATTTAGTCACTAAATCGGATGACCCCAAGGCTCAAATTCTCTTCGAAGATGCTGGCTTAGGGAATTATTTCATGACATCAGAGGTACCAACTGTAAATGTTAAGGAAGAGGATCCTAATGGTATTTGGACCCTCAAGTTTGATGGGAGCTGTTCAACTACTGGATCAGGTGCCGGTGTAGTTCTTATATCTCTGGATTTCGAGATCTTTCCCTTTGCTTTCAAGTTGCAGTTTGATAATACTAATAACATAGCTGAATATGAAGCTTTGTTATTAGGATTAGAAATGGCAAGAAAAAAAGGAATCTGAAACCTCAAAGTGCAGGGAGATGTGGAGCTCATTGTAAATCAAGTGAAAGGGGTTTATCAAGTGAAAAATGATCACCTAAAGCATTACAGGAACAAGGTATGGGACAACGTAGAATGCTTCGATGATTTTTCTATCAAGGTAGTTTTGAGGGATTATAACGACAAAGTTGATTCGTTGGCCGTGTTTGCATCTCATTCTCCTTCCTCATCCACAATTCAAAACAAAACACATGTACACCATCGAGATTGTGTATCGTCCCAGTGTTCCAGATAATTCAACACATTGGCAAGTATTCAATGATGATCAATAGGTACTGTCTTTCCTTGAAAAAGATGATTATTTTAGTGAACTATATTTTGAAGGATCAGAATCATAGCTTTCTGTGAATCTATGTTTCGAGTTCATATCAAGAGATTGATGGTGAGTTCATTCAGCTAAAAGGCAACAAGATTCCCAAGGGATTGGTTTCTCTGGAAGGTTTGTTTGACAAGCATGACTGGTTTATTCAGGGTAAAAGGCAAGTTGAAGGTGCTTCCTCGTCAGAGGTAGATCAAGTTAACCTGGGTTCCACTGATCAACCGTGGATGGTAAACATCGGTAAATGCTGTTCACCCGGAGGAAAAAGAAATATTCTCTTCACTCTTGAAGAGATATATGGACGTCCTAGCATGGTCATACGTAGATCTAAAGTCTTTCAAGCCCAAGGATGTGCAACATAGCATTCCTTTGAAGCCTGAAGTTAAACCCCATAGGAAGAAACAGAGACATTATAACCTAAAGATCTCATGGACTATTCTTGTAGAAATTCAAAAAATGTTAGATGCAAGGATTATCTTTCCGATCCATCATTCCACCTGGGTTGCAAACATTGGTCCTTGTGAGAAAGAAGAATGGTGAAATATGGATTTGTGTTGACTTCCGGAATCTCAACCAGTCTTCATTAAAGGAAAATTATCCGTTACCCATCATGGACTAGGTATTACAGACTGTCACTGGAGTAGAAATGTTATCCATGCTTGATGGATTTTCAGGGATATAATCAGGTTGAGGTAGCTGCTGAAGATCAACATAAAACAACGTTCACCACTCCATGGGGAACCTTTACTTACAGGAGAATGCCTTTTGGTTTGATTAACGCAGAGAGCCACAGTTTCAAAGGGCTATGGACTTAGCTTTCAGAGATTTAATGGGCAAGGTCATAGTTGTGTATTTGGATGACTTGATGGTCTTCTCTAAAAATGAAGTGATCATTATGATCACCTGGAACAGGTACTCTTAAGGTGCAGGCGGTCATGGGATTTCATTAAATCCTAAAAATTCTATGTTTGGGGTGACAGAAGGAAAGTTTTTGGGTCATATTGTGACTAGAGAAGGAACCAAGATCGACCCAGAGAGGGTGAAGGCCATTCAAAGCCTTACCCTACCCACAAGTAAAACTGGGGTGCACTCCTTTTTCGGGAAGGTTAATTTCCTAAGAATATTTGTACTTGATTTTGCTGATAAAACCAAAGATATCCTTGGGATGATGAAAGGGAAAAATCCATTTTGATGGAGCATTAAAGGGAAGCTTTCTTTCGAAGAAGTCAAAAAGGTAATTGCACATGCTCCTTGTTCTAGTATGTCTAGACTTCAAGAAAGATCTAGTCATGTACGACTATGCTTCCGCTCATACAGTATCAACCATCTTGATGCAGGAAAATGAAGAAGGAATTGAAGCTCCCATCGATTTCATGAGCTGTCCATTGAAAGAACATGAATTGAAAATGTCACAAATTGAAAAGCATGCTTATGCGGTGGTAAGAGTAAGTGAAACATTTCAGGTATTACGTGCTGAGTTCTCATACCCTCGTTCTCATTCCTGATACTACAGTTAAATCCATTTTGACTCAACAAGAGTTGGGTAATCAACGGGGAAACTGGATAGCTAAAGTCCAAGAGTATGACTTGGACATCAGACCTACCAAGTTGGTATGAGGAAGAGGCTTGTGCCAATTGATTGCAGAAAATAATGCTGAGATAGAATGCAAAAAAACTGAGGATACCTCTTCGGAATTTCCCATGGTGATTTTTGTGAGCACAACCAACGAATGGTACACAAATATTGCTTTCTTTCTAACTTATGGTGAATGCCCCCCCACATTTAAGCCAAAAGGAGAAGAGGATAGTTAAGTTAAGATCTGCAAGATACATTCTATGGGATAATGGAATATACAAGAAAGGTATTGATGGTGTATTCCTGTGCTGTGTTGATAAGTCTCAGCAGGTGAGGTTGCTAGAGTCCTTCCACAATCTAGCATACAGAGGACATTTCTCCTCCTTTGTGACAGACTTATAAGATCCTATGGGCTAGGTACTATTGGCCTACTCTCTTTCGAGACTCAACAGAATGGGTGTCCAAATGTGAAGCTTGTCAACATTTTGTTGGTCATGCCTAAGCTGATAGCTCTTCCCTTAAAGCCCGTGGTGATTGAAGAACATTTTCACCATTGGGGAATTGATTTCGTTGGGAGTATTAAATCCTTGCCTCTAGTGTGGGTCATAATTATGTCCTCACTACCACTGTTAAATATTTCACCAAGTGGGTGGAAGCTTCTCTAATCAAACAAGCTACCTCTGAAGCTGTTTGTAATTTTCTCAAAGAAAATATAATTGTTAGATTCGGTGTGCCTCACAAGATTGTTACTGAAAACGCCTCCAATTTCTCATCCCACATGAGTTGACAGATTTTTGCTATGGATTTGGGATCATGTTGGCTCATTCATCCGATTACTACCCTTAAGGCAATGGTCAAGCTGAATCGAGCAACAAAAACCTAGTGACCATAATCAGAAAGTTGGTTGATGAGAATCATAGAGGACATGGCACAAAGTATTGTATGATGCATTATGGGCCGATCGAATTACTCCTAAATGAGCTATTGGGATGTCCCCATTCTAGGTGTTGTATGTGATCAACACTGAGATACCTATCTCTATAGAATTGCCAGCCTTACAGTTAGCTAAAGCAATTGAGGATGAAATTTTTCAAATTTTTATTGAGAAAAGGATAATGTACCTAGTTAGGCTAGAAGAAGAACAAAGCAAGGTAGTGGATCACATCACATACCATTAGATCAAATTCAAAATAATATTTGATAAGAAATCAAAGCAACATGATTTCCAAGTTGGAGATCTAGTATTTCTCTAGGGACAAGAGAACAGAATATAAAGGGATGCATGGCAAGTTTCATTCTTTATGGAAAGGATACTTTCAAATTACTTCAGTTAAATGGTGAAAATAGCTTCTGTCTATCATACCTTGATGGAGATTTGCTCCCTCTACCTTCCAGTGGTCAACATCAAAAGCTTTTCCATCAGTAATGCAAGATGCTCTCTTGCATTGTACCATAATTTGTTTTTTATTGTGTGTTTGCTTTCTGTTTCCTTTCTTTCATTGTTTGATTTTTGGTTTTCTTCTTTCTTCAAACTCCATAGCCTAATGGATAAAACTAGATATTCTAAGTTCTCTTCCTTTGATGTCACAAAGAAAGTCCCCAACTAGAGCCAATTGTTATCTCATTTTAGTGATTCCAGCTAAAATTAAGATAACCATAGATTTTTTTTGGAAAAATCTCCTAAAATGCCCTTTTGAGGATATTTTCAGGTTCTTGGGCTTCAACAACATGAAAACATATTTTTTACATGCTATATGCAAATTGTTTCCCAAAACCTGAAACCCAAAACAAGTTAGTCTGTCAGGTTTTCGGAATTCACGAACATTAGAACATGATTTGAAAAAAATCATGCTACATGTCGCTTGACTTCCGAAACCCAAAACCTGATATGTTCCTTTGTGTCGAGTTTTCAGGACCTTGGAACATCCAAACATCTCGTGCCTCATGTCACCTGTTTCCCGAAACCTGAAACCCAAATTGAAAGATAATCCTTTGTATCGGGTTTTTAGGCACTCCAAAACATGATAACATGGCATTAAAGCCGAGTTGTCAGGTAGTTGGTACACATGTCAAGTAAAGTGTCATAAATTCTAGGGTTTTATAAATAGCCCTAAGTTTACACGTCATTTTTACCTATTGTACTTTTATTGTGTGGATTTTTTGTACTTGTTCCTGTGACCTCCAAACTTGATCAATCTTCTTGATCGATTTGGTGTTCCATTTTCGATTATTTTTTGAGATTATTGAAGGTATTTTACTTTTCTTACTGATTTGATATCTTTTGGATTTGTATTTGAGATATTATTTTGATGTTCTCCATCCTTTCCTATTTTTCCTCTAGGTTTAGGGTTTTTGATTGTTTTCTTCATTTTATGTTGTATTCCATTGAAATTTCTTGTGTGGAATTCAACCCTAGGGTGTTTATTTATTTTATCCCATGGAATATAACCTGTTGATTATTAAAAATATCTAAAATTCCTAACTGCTCAAAAGGAGGGAATTTTGCATGTCCTAACACCTTAAAACCTTGATTCCTTTATTTTTGGGTTTTGTAGGGTGTCCAACATCTCCTTGCTTCTGCTCATTTGTTCAGGCTTCATCGAGTTCTCAAAAATCTCCAAGTTATGTCAGTTCTATTGGGTTGTTACCAAGTGTCGGACATCTATCAACCTCTAACATACACTTTTCAATTGTATCATGTTTTTTCTTATTGTTCGACATCCTCTAAGCTCTGCACTTTGTGTTGGTTCTTGTGAAGGTGATCAACATATTCCGAACTTCTGCCAAGTGCATTAAGTTTTACCAAGTGTCTAACATCTATTAAGTACCAAAACTCTTTGTAATCTGTTGGGTTTTTTGTATTGTCCAACAAGACCTTATTTCTAACATACATTCTAGTGTGTTAGGTTTCATTAGGTGCTATGCAAGCTCTAAATTCTGGATGGTGGGGCGGGTCTGTGGGGTTGCTCAACAAGCTTCCATGTCTGACTGCTCAAATAGGATTTTTCTAGGCATTATTTCTTCAAGGATTTCTCATGTAAGGTTCCTGGATCATTTAAGGATAAGTCAAATACAGGTCAGGGAAGATGAAATATAAGTAGCAGAAAATGGAATCCCCCTCCTACATAGATTGCAATTACAACATCCGAGAATATAGAGCGTGGTAACATTGACATAGAAGAGTTTTGGAATAGAACCAATGATTATTCTTAGAGTCCCTGGATGAACTCAATAACCAACAAAGGCATCCATCTTGTAGCAAGGATACCCAATATCTGCTCAATGCCCTGAGTTCATTTTGTCTTGTGCTTCCAATTATGACTCAGACTCTCGCTTAATGAAAAATCAAGCAGGAGAATTCATAGTAAAGTTGGACATGGGTTACTTTGATGACCTCTTAAGTTTACCTAAATTTTAGGAATATGTTGACATAGATCTTAAATCAGCACATAGAAATCCCGAGACAAAGATAAAGAAGATTGCATTAGGCATGTGAATAAAAAGTTCTTGATCAAGGCCAAACCAATTGTCTCAAGGTTTCCCAAGTTTGTCCCCAGGAGTGATTTCATCCTTGAAATCAGCGACATCATCACCTTGCTGAGTCGAGTATTTGGACTCCCTGAGTCAAGAGAATTCCAAGGATGGATGTATCAATTCATGGTCGTTATGAAGAAGAATGAAGAAGGGATCAATTAGAGCAGTATTATAAGTGATGATATTGATTCCCAGATGAAGACAGTCTTGACTATTGGCAAATTATATATGTCGTCATATGTCACCTATGCAGCATCCGACATGAGAAATTATCCAGGTTTGGATGCAAAAGGAGATAGGGTAACAGAACACATATATCGGTAATTCCCTCAGTTGACAATGAAGGGTTCTGAAGATTAATTCAGAAGAGTGAATGATGCTTCCTTTTATGAAAATATCTGCAGGATGAACCCTGATCTAAGGAAAGAAGAGTCTCTGATGAAGCATGGGTTGAAATATCAAAATGGGGTTGTATCTTCTTGCAGTTCAAGAAGTTCACATAATTTTGGGTGTTGATGTACCTGGATGATCCTTTCTGATTTCCCAGATTCCCAGGTGATAAGTTGATCCTAATGGAGTTAGTAAGACAATTTTTGTATTTCCAAAATTTCCAACAAAGCAAACATAAGGCTGTCGTATCCTTCCCTATTTACATCGGAAGATACACGTACTCGACAGGTCAAAGCTAAGAACGTGGTGCATGAGCTTTAGGAAAAGTTGAAGAAGAACATGAAGCACAAATATGGATTTGATTTCTGAGGAGTCCTTAAATCATATGGGACTTTGTATCTTCATGTTCCCAACATTGAAGATATTTGGGTTGATCTTCGGGATGAGGTTACCATCTGAAGAAAGGACAATAACAGGTTGAAAATTGAAGAAATCGAGATGCTGGATTTATCTGACATCCCAAAAGGCACTAAGGACAAGGAGAGTGTCCTTGACGCCTCGTATGATGGGTTGAACGAAGATAAATATGTATTCCCGGCCATTGATTGGTCCATTGCTGAGAAAGCTTCTTTCATGGGAAGAGTTACTCAAATTCTTTCCTGTACTAAGGCGTGGCTCATTTATTGGGGAATGAGTTATAAAGAAGGGATTTTTGCAAAGCTAGATACTTTGGAAGTGGGACCCTCCAAGGGAAAAAAGGAAAAGGATAAGAACCCTTCCAAAAGGCCAATGAAGGTTAAGTTTGTAAGAAAGGGAGAAGATCAAGTAAGTACACAAGTGGCCACTCTCCCACAAATAGTTGAGGTTCCTAATTCACCTCCACAACTAGAACAAGGAAATATTCCTTCAAGATAAGAGATTATTCAACCTTCCATTCCTCTTTTAGTTGATAATTCATTAGAGGTAAGTCTTCCTCTTACCTCTCAAGCTCTAATTTCGGAATCCTTGCCTTAGATTTCTTCACCAAGTTCCTTAGCCATGGCTAGTATCTTCTCTGACATCTCACCTCTCCCCACTAGACCCCAGTTAACTATGGACATGCCTCTCCCTTCTACACCTTCATATCCTGAATCCACTACTATAGACGTTACACTTGCAGTGGTCACCACTCCACAAGCTAACCTTCCGCCACCTGAAGATGTGACCATAACACCTATAATGGGAGCAACTTCTTCCAATATGCCTCAATGGTTAGTAGATCAGACTCTGAGGAAGGGGAAGGTGGTAGTCCCATTACCAGCCTTTGATTTTAGTTCTCTCAAGGTCACTCCTACTAAGTTAGCCAAGAAATCCAAAACAGTTTCAAGGATTTCAGTAGATGCCTCAGGGCATAAATTTGTAGAAATTGTTACTCCCGTGGCTAATAACACTAAGGATGATATAATGGTCACAAATTATCAAATCACAAGGGTGGCTCTAGGGAAAGTAACAACGGAGGGAGCACAGCAGGATGCACAAGATGCCATAAATGTGTTGTGCCAGAAACTAAAGGTAACTAAGGAAAATAGAGAAGGGATCCGTTGCCAATAGATTTGTGAGTGCACAAATTTATCTTATAAGGAAATGAAACTACTACTTATCTATTGACAAGAGATACTGCAATCAATGATTATGGATACAAAGATCTATTTATCTATGTTAGTGATGTAGAATAATTTATTACTAGACTGTAAGATCCTCAGAAAATGTTTGTTTCTCTCAAGATGATCCTATCCAAATATGTTCGTACAACTCGGAAAATGAAATGGAGATAATGAACTATAGTTTTACATGCATAGTTGGGTGCACCTGATCAAACCAAGTTTTTGGGGAAATAATAAGATGACCTTTTCAATTTATCTTAAAATTTTGAAGATATAAAATATGAATGGAAAATATTTTCATAGATATTTAATGATTTTTAATGAAAATAAAGGAGACAAAATGCATCATCAACCTGGTCACTAAAGTCATGTGGTAGGTTTATTCCAAATTTTTTTGATAATTTTATGTCTCCTAAAAATGTGTGCTCCTTCCAGATTGCAAAGACTAATATGATGCGAGTGAGAATAAATGAGAGAAACGACAATAGTAATTAGAGATCCAAGAATATTTGGATATTCTAACACAAGGTAATGGTTAGAATGTAGATAAAAGACAACTTAAACAAAGTATTGGTTTTTTATGGAAAAATCTCTCAAAAAAAAACAACATAACCCCACTCAAAAATTAAAAAATCCAACTCGTGAACAAATTAGAAGTGATATATTTGTAAAATGCTATAACTAAAGAAATCAAACTTCACCTCTAGCTTTGGAAATGATGACTCAACTAATGCAGAAGAAATCAACAAATTAAATATGCTATGCTATTATTCATACATTGTATATGGGGATATATATCACCAACATGTGGTTAATACTATCACCTAGCATGTCATATCATATATATTTATCCTTCCATATACTTAGTAGGTTGACCTTAGTGCTTTACATAGTATAGTAGGGTGTATATGTAGACACAAAATCATGCACTTACTACTTACATCATGCCTCTAATTATGTTATTATATGCATGAATCCTAAGTAAGAAAACTATGTATTAACAACACTTGTTTTTCTTTTGCATTAATTTATCCTTTTGATACTCTTCTCATTTACTTTTCTGGAATGACAGCTTTACTTTTGGACGTTGGAAAACATGTGACCCAACTCTATATTTTTTGTTTTATCCTTTTAGTATCCCAAAAACTACTGCTCATTAGGGACAAGATCACTTAAGCGCATCCCCTTTGGGACCTTTTGTCCTTTTCCTTCCTTTTCTCAAATTTGAAATGCCACGTCATTTGTTATGTTTTCTAAATTACTACCATCACTGTGACTCATCATTTTCAGTTGTTAATGATGAAATTCAAATAAGGGAATCATATATATACTCACTATTAATAGGGTCTGGACAACTTGGGCTATTACTTACTATCTAGTACTTAGGTAAAGAACAACATTCAAGGACTACTTTTGGGTTGATTATTCACTGCATAGGAGGGGTTATTTATGAAATCCATTTCACAGCTATATCATTGGGGAAAATTATTTATAGCTAGTTATCTTGGTGCAACTAGCACAAGGGAAACCTATCTTTAAGGGACAATATTCAATTTCTCACACACACTAGAACTACATAGTGTCTGAAATGTAGTGTAGTGATTGGTGAGAATCATATTGGGGTGACTTTTGATGTCATCTTGACTCAAGCATATGCATTATTTATTTCATCTAGTGTGTTTTCTTAAGCCTTGTGCAAGTAGATAGGGTTTATTTTATAGGTTCATGTGCAATACAAGAACCCTCCATCAAAGCTATATTGACAAAGAGTGAAAGGAAGAATACAAGTTCAGATCCTATAAGATTAGAAGCCAAGGTGTTGCTAGGACACTAGCACCAAGTTCATAAACCAATGTATGGGATGTCTTGTCCTCATCTTGGAGGTATTATCTGAAGGAGTTTCAGATCCTATATTTCCATACGAAGCATATCCAGTCTAGATCTAGCTTGTTCCGTTCATCTTCTAGCCCATAATCATCCCAAATCTCTGAATGCAAGCTAATTTTATCTTATCTCCCTATTTTAAACACTTACATATTTCTTTTATGATAAATATTTCTTACAATACCATTGTATTTTGACCATCTAATTAAGATTTAATTATGTTAAATCAATATATATGAGTTAGTAAGTGGTCACTTTAATAATCATATTGAGCAATTGAGTCTTATTGAATGTTTTGGAGGTTGCCCCCTCAAAGTGGCTAAGTCATTTTACTTGCATATTGCGACCATTTATAAATATATTGGTGTTATGTTGTTTTTGATATTAAAATATATCTAAGTAATTTCATTAAAAGTTATATCAGAGCTTCAATCTTTCCAGAATTGGGTTGAAACACTAATTTTAAAGATTTGATAACTACAAAGAGGTGGAAAAAATTTCTACAATTTTTTAACTGAAGTGGTTAAATAATTCAAGTAAGGTATCTAAAACTTTCAATAATGTTTGACTTGTTTTACAAAATTTATAACTATTTTAAGGTTTTTCATAGCTTCGCTCTAGAGGTCAATTTAAAAAAAAAAAATTCAAAGTTGGTTACATTTTCACAAAGACCTTAAAAAATAAAAGGGGATTTCTTCTTTGTACCTTCTAAATTGAGGCTGAAATAATTATGAAATTGATCACTTAAATCTTGGTCAAATGAGTTTCTTCTTGAAACCCTAATTGTTATGGATCATGGCGATGTGAATTTTCTATGCAAATGGAGTGCTTGATGCTAGGGAATGGTGGGTCAAATTTAAGAAGAATTATTTTTCATCTACATGGACATGGTTTTGGTTTTCATTTGGGCTTGGTGGTCTAGCAAAGAGGTGGATCTCTCAATTAAATCAAGAGCACTCAAACTGGTTGCGGGAGGAAATGGAACAAGTTTTATTGGATAGGTGGAAAATAAGAGTAATAAAAAGGAGGAGGAGGAGAAGGAGGAGGTGGATGAGGAGAAGAATAAGGAGAAATAGAGGATGGAGAGGAAGAGGAAGATGAAGAGGAGGAGGAAGAGGAGGAGGAGGAAGAATAATAAGAAGAAGGAGAGGAAGAGGACCAAGTTGAAAAAAAAATATAGGATAAGAGTCTAGATGGTGTAGCTCTAAAGAGGGAAACTTTAATATTTAAATTTTAAGAGTACATCCATATAAATGATAATATAAAATAAATTCAAGTGGATGGTAAGAATATTCATTTTTTTGAAGAATTAAAGCTCTATAGTCTTAAATAAAGTTTTCCACTTTCACATACCTGACACATTTCTAACTTGGAGAATGTCATTGCATAAAAATGTTTAAGCCCATATATATTTAATTGAGTTGGATGGAAAAGGCCAAATCATTTGGAAACATGGGAAAATTCTTCATATACGCATTAAGAAAGTAAATAAGATAGTAATTACTAATTATCTAATCAAGTGGAGGAATCAAGACAATGAAGTTGTAAAATGGGAATAAAATTTCTTATACTAGCATCCAAACATAATCAACATTGAGGACTATACTTAATTGAAGAATTCTCTTGAAATGGTCAACATTGGGGACAATGTTTTTTCGAAGGGTAAGGGCTTGCTACACCCTTAGTCCTACGTCATATATTGGGATATGTATAGCTGACATATGGCTGACATTATCTCCTAAAATGTCATATAATATTTATTTATGCTTCCATATGCTTAGTAGGCCGCCCTCAGTGCTTTAAATATTATAATAAGATATGCATGAGTTAGTAAGTGGTACTTAATCATTTCATTGAGCACTTGAGACTTATTGTATGGTTTGGATGTTTCCCCCTCGAAGTGGCTAAGTCATTATACTTACATATCATGATCATTTATATATATCTTGGTGTTCTTTGGTGTTACATTGTTACATATATTTAGATCTATCTAAGTAATTTCATTAAAAAATATAGTAAAAATGAATGGGTAAATGGAGACAAGTTCAACGAGCCTATTCTTAGTAAATATTTACAAAGTAAACAAGGTGGAAATTAAATCCTAACATAACTATACAATAAAACCATGTGTTTCAAGTTTATTTTAAATGGTAGCAGAACCATCAATCATACCAGACTGGCGGTTTATGAAAATTTTGGTAAAGCCTTACTGACAATTTGTGTCATAGATAATAAAATATCTGACCTAAATCTTGAACACATTAAATTGATCCTTTAGACCAATAAAAAAGGTGTAACTGATTTTGTAAAGATAAATAGGAGGAATTTGGACTCTGTTCATTCTTATAAGGAATTTTATCATTACTGGAGCTTTGTTTTTTTCATGTTTTAATATGTTAATTTTTGGTGCTTACAGACATTACTATCGTTGGGTCCAAAATGAACAATGTCCCTAAATATAGCAAAAAACTCTTTGTGACCTAGTGAGACAAAGTGACATGAAGTGTAACAAGACATCAAACATTAACAAATAAGCCACACAAAGGATACAAGACATGACCACATGCTATTAAACCATTTATTACATTGTTCATAGATATGAAATTTCTAAAAGTAATTATGTAATAATACTTGTGTCAATTTTAGGTATCTATAACAACCTCTAGAATCAACCCCTCACGTAAGAAAAAATTGGACGATATGAAAAAATATCAATCCAAGGAGCACCTTATAATCACAAATTAAATGTCAAAATGTATGCATGTATAGATGTTATTTAACCATAAAATAAAATGAAAATATTTTAAATCTTGATAACAAATCACCTTAAGATCATGTGGAGATCATGAATTATATTTAACATCTATATAAATGTATTTATAGTATTTAACTATAACATAATTCTAATTTTTGTAAGAAATGTATGAAATGAAAGGAGATTTTGAATATATTCTCAAAATCTCGTATAAATTATAAACCTATTTATAAAAAATTATCGTAAATATTTATTTTATCTTTGATATTTTTTCTTTAAAAATGAATTATCCCAACTTTTAGAGGACAACAATCGGTAAAAATTTGGTAGGTAGGATCACCTTTAAAATTAATCATGGCATGAGATAAAATGTGGAACCTTATAATGCAACATTTTACAAAATGATATCACGATACGTGGTACATTCTTACTTTTAGAAAGAGTTTGGAACAAGATCTCTTAATCATGGTATCATCTCATTACATGAAACAACGTGAGAAGTGAAATCCTGAAACCAAAAGAAGATAACACACTCTTACTTAAGGGAGTCCACAGGAACATGGTGAAAATGTAAACATAAGAGTAGAAATTAAGTGGAAGGTGAAAATATAACTAGTTCAGTTGAGGATTATTAACTCACCATCATTTTAGATGTAAAATTGGTAGATGGAAAACACTTAAAGAGGAGAGGGGAATGAGAACTTGACTTTTTTGTGGTAAGGGGGTAGTAGAGACAGAATGAGAATACATCATGGAGTTCAGAGATGATAGGAACATCCATATGATTAACTAAAATGTGGAATTAATATAATATTAAGAGAATCAGTAAATAATAGATAAATGCATAAAGAAAATGACCCAAACAACTAAGTAAATAGAAATATGAAACCCTAAATGAGCAAAGAGGTTTAGGAAGAGCTTAGCTAATTTGAAGAAGGTGTTGGACTGTGTCATAGTGTGAATGAGGAAATCAATAGGAGGAAATGCACACACAAAATCTTGAGAAAGCAAATATCTAAGATCTCTGGCTAAATTAGGGTGCTTGGAGAGGGGTAGGGGCACCCATGGGCACCCTGGTATGAGATATGGTCACCCTAATCTATAGAAATGGCCTACAACCCACCTATGAGGTGTCATTGGATCTTCTCTTGTGGTATATTCTTATCACACTAACTTCACTGAACTAGGTCAGATTTTGTTGCAATACCTGCAATAAGGAATTACCTGCAAAACCCTAAGACGAGCATAAAATCCCTAAAAAATAAAGATACATATGAAGGTGTCAGATTGTCCTTAATGGAAACAATGGTGGACTTACTAGCTGAGAAATACACTACATCTCAGACCCATTGTAGTTCTATGTCTATGTGTGCAATCATGCCCTAGGTGTTCTTATGCTAGTCGCACTTAGTGAAAGTAGTGAGCAATAACTATGTGTAAAATGTAATAGAATGGTGGATCGAATAGAATAAACTTCCCTCCTATGTAGTGTGATGTAGATGAACTAGGTTTTTGTCCTTGTGATGGAGCTAGATGGATGTAAATTGGGCCTTTGATGGATGCAACCTTAGGTGATGCTAGTAGTGCTTAGTTCTTGGTCCCTCATTATGGTCTAATAACTTTATATTTATATGGTTCTCATGATTTAATTTCGTAATTAACCCTGAAAAGGTCAAACACTAAAAATATGGAAAGCTCAAACGGCTAGAAAGTGCCCAAAAAGTGGCAGGAAAGTGTAAAAATGCTTAGGGCGCCCCAAATGGGACTAGGGCATCTGGGATGCTCCAATACAGGGCTGGGTACCCCAGTCAAAGATAAACAAATGCCAAATGGTATAACTGACTGGGTGAGTAGATACGGGAGGTCGGCAGTGACAACAACAAGAAAAGTAAAATATACAAAGGACATGGGTTAATTAGTACTTTCTTCACTCAAAAACCATATGAATAGTAGTATGAGACCAAGACTAAATAATTCTAAAGTACGTGATTTTGTGACTACATTTTCACCCACTTTATGTTGGTGATCAGAAAGCTCAGTAACATAAAGTAGATGGAGATGCATACTAATGATCCATGCAGAGTGATGTAGAAAGTGTGCCAACTAAACAAAGTCTGGAATGAGAAAATATTACAGCATGGAAACTAAAGATGTAAAAGTGTAAAAAGAGGTGAGAGTGAACCTAGGGTGGAAATATGTGTGTAGTTGTTGATGTGTGTTATGTACCTACATGGTTAGTATCATGTGTATAATTGTCATGTGTGTGTTTTTTACTATTGACTCCTTTGTTGTAGTTGTTGTTGACTACTTGCTTCTCATATGGACGAACTTGTAAAGGAGAAGATGATCAAGTATTCAAATATGCATGTATATGTAAAACCTACATGTACATAGTAAAAATATTTTAAATGGAAGTATGAAAAATGTAGAAGGAACATGTGCTTTTGATCTGTGATGAGAGAAAGGGTGTAGAGAGGATATCATGTACTAGGATTTTTTTGGGTGATCTCACACCACCTTGGCCGAATATGTGTAGGGAAAAAGTTGCACTATTCTCCAACCTATAATTACTTCCCTGAAGATGTATGAAGAGATCTTTGTACTACCTAGTTTTTTGGGTGACCCGATGCCACTTGCTGAAGTAGTGTAGAAAGGAATTCTGTTGTATCCTCTAACCTTTAACTACTCCCCAGAATGCTAAGGATAACCATGTCCTGTAAAATCCATTGTGTATGAGGTTCGTAGACTGTTCTGAACCCACTCGTTTTATAACCCACAATATCAAGGACAAAAACTAAACTAAACTGTATCAGTAGAAATTGTTGAATAGTGTGTAAAACACTAAATGATGACCCCCTCTTTGGGGGCACATGTGATTTCACAGATAGGAGGATGCGGCCCCAAAAAGGACCAACCACATAAACTATGCCCTACAGGGGGAAGGGAATGCACTTGGTAGAAACAAATACACACACAAAATTTCCTAGAAACAAGTGTTAGTACAAACAAGCATGCATGTAGAAGAAAAGTGTAGGCTACACAAAAAATGTAGAAGCTAGAATGTAAGTAAACACCCAAGAATATAATCGTAGACCACCAAAGTGGGTGGAAAACATGGGACATCAATCAGGTTGCAAGATAGTCAAGGCCATAATTGTTGCATACAAAAAACAAGTGTGCATAATAAAAAAGGGAAAGGCCCACATACAAAAAACAAGTGACAAACAATAGTAGACGACCAAACAGATAGCCATGGAAGAAAATAATCTATCAAAAAAATGTTGCACATGAAGCACCCATTAGCATGTTAGAAAGATAATCCATAAGTCAAAAGTGTGTATAAGAAAGTAATGTATAGTGCTAAGTACTGAATGAAACAATAGAACTTGTAAGAGACGAAGGTGGATGCCCCCAACAACTTTTGCTAGGAGTGATAGGAGGAAAGCATCCATGTTGCATGTAAGATACCTGCATCTGCTATCACAACTAGAAAAGGGCATGAACATGCATGTGTGTATGGAAAATATAATGGCATATAAGAGATCTAGTTAACATGTGTGGTAAAGTGAAAATATATAAGTAAATTTAAGCAAGATTAAAAGTAACCAAGATATGCAACATGCTTTGGATGGATGGAATGGAATGCAATATGGATGATAGGAGCTGCATGCCCCCCAAGTGAATTGAATTGTATGCAGTGAAGCTCATCTAGTATGCCCCCTCAACAGTCAAGAATG
This sequence comes from Taxus chinensis, assembly GCA_019776745.2. Classification (NCBI taxonomy): domain Eukaryota; kingdom Viridiplantae; phylum Streptophyta; class Pinopsida; order Cupressales; family Taxaceae; genus Taxus; species Taxus chinensis. The sequence goes on along the minus strand of CM034148.1, from coordinate 872,047,752 downwards.
AACTATAAACAAGAGTATGTCATTGAGAAATGACCAAAGTGTGTATTGTGTGTAATGCATTGTGATGAGTGTGTATGCGTAGTGGTGATATGTATGACCTAGAGATAATGTGTGTGTAACCATATAGCCGCAATGTATATCATAACAAGATGATCCTACGAGTGATGATTTATCCTAAAGCGTATATCACTAAATGATGAATAGAGGGAGTAGTTATGTAGCCTAAAGCGTATACCACTACAATATGAAGGAAGAGGTGACCATTTAGCCTAAAGCATATGTCACTAACATAGGAATGTCATATGAGGGAAGTTAGAATGATGAATGTGTGTGTATGCTAAGGTCCATTTGATTTTTAAACCCTCAGTCAATCGATTATGGACTGGGGAACTAAAGTGCTTCATAGGGTAGTGAGTGCAATGCGTAGAAGAAGATGAAGTATGTATGATGATTGAATGATCATGTGATGAGAAAAAATTGTAAATGTGCAACGTGCAGAATGTAATGCAAGATGCATAGATAGCCTAGTAGTGTAAGATGCACATTATTTCATATGTAGAATGAGTAGGATGTAATGTTAGCCTCGTAGAAAATAAGGGTGTGATATACGTATGATGAAGACTAATATTATGTATGATGTATATACACATGAAAGTTGAAATTATGTAAACTAAATGTAGAGTGTATGGTGTAAGATGTAAGACATATGATGCAAGATGTATGAAGAGTCACAATGTGTAATATCTATAATGCAGTGTGTAGGGTTCATATGTAGTATGCCCTCAACATTCAAGTGTGAACCAAATTACAAGAGTGTGTCATTGGGTAATGGTGATGTGTAAATGACAATGTATGTAGTATAGAGGACTATGTGAGTGCTAGAATTTGGATGCGTGTAAATACAAGTATGGGATATGTGGTGATTCTAGTATGGGGGATATGTTTGAATTTTATGCCCCCCCAAGTGTCGAAGATGAAGAATCAGTCATGTAATATCATCTAAGAGATCGTCAATTTTAGGGTCAAAGTCATATGGATAAGCATTAGAGACCTTATAAGAAATAGTGTTTGGTTGATCATGTAATGAGCCATTGAGGCATAAATTGTACATACCCATGGAATGTTCCTCATTAGTGAATGGAGGAAGTGGACAATTGTGCGCATACCAACAACTGAGATTTTTTGAATATCCAAGAAAGGAACTATTGCAAATAAAGACACAACCAAAGGACATGGGAAAATATATTTCTATATGGTCAGGATCTAGAGTAACCCTAATGTAATAAAGCCATAAATTCCCTAATGTGAGTGGAGAAGAGTGAGGAATGCATGATAGATAGACTGTAAGATGGAAGACATGCAAGCCATAAACAACAATAGTATTGATGAAGCTATAGTATTGGTGAAGCCATAATATAGATGAGGAGGATGAGTAGGAGGATAGAGGTCCTCAAAAGTAGAACCAATTTGAGCTAGACCATCATGTGAGAAAATGGTATCATCACAAGTAAGATCAAATGGAACATGTTCCCAATATGAATCATTTATGAAAAGTGTGCAAGTAAATAGTGGGCATGCTAGAGGAGGTGGTACATGTGAAGGTATAGGTGATAGAGTGACATCCATAGACTAGAGAAGCCCCTGATAAAGAATCATAGCAGCAGTAGTAGTATGTGGCATAGAAGAGACTGCATATATCACATGAATGACACCTCCAAGTGGTGGAAAATGACGTAGTTCATCCATTGGTTGAGGTTCATTTATAGTATCAGCACATGGAATAGGAAGGGTAGTATTAGGATCTTGGTCACAATATTAGAATGCATCATGGTCGCGAAGTATAGTATATCAAATACCTTCATGTATGAATTTTAAACAATGATGTACTATAGAAGTAACGGGTTGCATGGCATAGAGCCATGGTCTACCAAGTAAACAGTTATATGAGATTGGAAAACCAATGACAAATAAAACGGTGTTGAGGTTTTTAGGTCCTACAGTAATAGGAAGAACAATGTGACCTACACATTGACAGAATGAACCATCATATGCACAGAGTGAGAGGGATGATGGACTAACATTGCGATTGGAAAGACCTAAATTTTCAAGGAATGACATAGGACAAAGATTAAGTTTAGATCCATTATCAATTAAAGTGTGACCAATACCCATATTGAGAATGGGAATCATAATATGCTAGGTTGGGCCATTATCAAAAGTGTTTAAATTAATGGGAAGATTAGATTTTAATGAGAAGTGTTGAGAAAATGCATCTACAAAAATTTGATACAATGAGTCAGGATGCATATCAGCACGAATGTGGGTAGTAGCTAGAAGATGTTGGAATCTAACCTTACATTGGGATGCGCAAGAAAATAATCATTGGCGGAGATATCCATGATGACTAGACTCTAGGATGACAAGAATGAGGATTTTAAAATCGTGAAAGCGTTCGGGTTCACCAAAATTATTAACTAAAATGTGGAATTATTATAATTTAATATAATATAAATAACAACAGTAAATAATAGATAAATGCATAAAAGAAAATGACCCAAACAACTAAGTAAATAGAAATGTGAAACCCTAAATGAGAAAAGAGGGTTAGGAAGAGCTTAGTTGATTTGAAAAATTTGTTGCACTATGTTGCAGTGTGAACCAGGAAAATAGGAGGAGGAAACAATCACACAAAATCTTGAGAAAGCACAGATCTGAGCTCTCTGGTTGAGCTGGGGTGCCTAGAGAGGGGCAAGGGTGCCCATGGGCACCTTGGTCTGAGATATGGATGCTCTTGTATACGGAAATGGCTTAAAAACATCCTATGAGGTTTCACTGGATGTTCACTTTTGTTCTCTTCTTATCACACTAAATTTGTTAAACTTTGTCAGATGTTGCTGTAGTACCTACAATAAGAAATAACCTGCAAAACCCCAAGACAATAATTAAATCCCTACAAAAATAAAGATGCATATGAAGGGGTTGGACTGTCCTCACCGACCAAAATGGTGGACTTAATAACTGAGCATTGAACTACATCTCAAACCTAATATAGTTTTGTGTGTGTGTGCACTCATGCCCTACGTGTTTTTGTGCCAGTCACACTTTTTGAAAGTAACGAGAAATAACTATGTGTAGAAGTGTAATAAAATGGTGGATGGAATAGAATAAAATTCCCTCCTATGTAGTTTAATGTAGATGAACTAGCCTTGTGCCTTGTGATGGAGCCAGATAGATGAAAATGGATCCTTTGATGGATGCAACCTTAGGTGATGCTAGTAGTGCTTGATCCCTCATTATGGTCTCATAAACTTATATTTATATGGCTCTCTTGATCTAATTTCATAATTAACCCTGAAAAGGTCAACCACTAAAGATATGGAAAGATCAAATGGCTAGAAAGTTCCCAAAAAGTGGCAGAAAGTGTAAAAAGTATCAGGGCACCCCAGTAGGGGGTTGAGTGCCCCAGTCAAAGATAAAACGACACCAAATGGCATAATTGACTGAGTGAGTAGATGCAGGAGGTTGGCAGTAATAATGACAAGCAAATTAAAATGTCCAAAGGACATGGGTTAATTAGTACTTTCTTCACTCAAAAACCATATGAATAATAGTATGAGAATGAGACTAAATAATGTCTAAAGTGCATGATTTTTTTACTACGCCATATCACTTACAACCTCCATACATATAAGCTAACCAACTTGTTTGAGGAAATGAAGCTAGACAAAAGAATAAATTTCTGGATCAAGATCCATAATAGAAGATCCAACTTCAAAAATGAATTGAGAGTTTTACATAATTCTTAAGGCTCTCCTTGTAGCAAGAAATTGAATTTGCACAAATCAGCATCATTAGTCTCATAAACTATTTGATCTCATAAATCCCAATAAAATCTTTCATTTTATTTTTCCTCTCTTTAAGTTAAAAGTGACAACTGCTACTTAGTATGTAAGTACAGTACATACATGAACCAAAATCAAGCAATTAGATTTATTCGCCAGAGGCGTCAATTGTGAGAAGTGCACCCAGTGTTGGATTTTGACATTCAATGTTACACGTCATAATAAAATTATTTGACAGTTTAGAAATTTATGTGGATGTCATTTGACGTTTAAAATTTAATATGCGCGTCAATTTTTTTTTATAATAATTATTACAAAATACATAAATTGAATTAAATTTTACGTCCACAAGATTGAAAATAAATTTATGTCTAAATTGTTTTCCATTTTTATTCTACTTGGATTTCTATTAGCATTGATATGGCCAAGTTAATTAAAAGGTTTAATAACATTATCTATGTGATCCAATTCTAACAAGTTAACATTCATTGCATACATAGAACAACTTTGTTTTTTGTTTCATTTCCTTCATTGCATACATCAAACAAATTTTTTTTGTTCCATTTCATCACAACACTACCTCTATTCCATTTTGCCTCTCTATTATTATTTTTCTTTTTTTCCTTTTCATCATTTTTTTCTCAATTTTTCTGCGGAATTCTATTAAGTTTTTATATCATTATTTTCATATTTATTTTTTGATGATAAAATTGAAATGACGTTATTATTTTGGAGGGGAAAATGGTTAACCTTGGGCACCAAAAAAATTTGATTACTTTTTTCAAAATTTTAAGCATAATAATGCCTAGTGACAAATAAAAAACATTTAGATTATTAACAGATTTAAAATGGATCTCATTTGTGAGATAACACATTGAAATAGGAGGGAAAAATTTGATTAGCAATGAAGAGTATTTTGTTTTAATTTATAAAATTAATATTTACAATGTTAAAAAATATTAAGAAAAATATAGAAATGACTCACTTAGAATCACTGGTGCATCTTTGCTATTCTAGAGAAAATGAATTCTAACTTCCAACTTCCAAGCTTGTATGTTGAATCTTCAAATTTCAATTTTCTTGCAAAATCCCAAATCTAATGCATTAGTCCACTATCCAATCTTTATTTGTAAGAAATCACACAAATAAAAATAAAAAAATTAATAATAAATAAAAACCAATAAAATAAAGCTAAATAACAAATCAAATAATGGGACCCCCCATATAAACATTATATGGTTTGAAGAATTTGGAAATTGATCTTACCTCATACCATCTCGAGGCTCTGGAAAACCAGGAATGATATAATATTCTGGAACAACAGACAGATCTGTAAAAAAATATTCAATAAGATTGACAATGTTGTAAAAGATAATATTGAAAGATTTAAACCTCCCACTAACAAACAATATCCTAAAAATGAAGAGGTTATTCTTTCAAATTGGAAACCTTCAAAGACAAAGGAATTCAGCCATTGACATATCTTGAATACATTGGATCCTTCCTCCCAATTCTTGGTATAAGCTCAACTTTGATGGTGCTTTAAAAGGCAACCCAAGTGCAACTAATGAAGGAATCATACGGGATCACAAAGGCTGTTTAATTTTTGCTTTTTCAGGAAGAATGGGACATCAAACAAACCACTATGTTGAAGCCTTATCAGCTCTTTGGGGCTTAAGAATTGCTAAGTAATGCAATATCAAGAACATTATTATTGAAGGAGATTCATTGAATGTTATAAATCATCTGAATCAAATACATCCCCCTAGCTTGACAATACAAGATTTTATTCATGAGTCTATAAGAATTTGTCATGCCTTCAATACCTTTGAAATTTTCCACACTTATAGAGAAAGAAATAGATCGGTGGACACATTAGAAAATTATGGGATTAATATCAACTTTACCACTTGATATAATGAGGATAATATCCCAATCGAAGTACAAAATTACATCATTAATGATAAATGTAACAGATCACTTCCCACTCAAAATATTTTCTTAGATATCCTCCACTATATTGGGAATGCAAGGTCACACACGTAGGAGGAGTACAAGCATTTATTTCCATAAAATTTTGCATGCCCATTGGGTTTGTACAAGGATGGTTAAAAATCAGATTAGGAAAGAAAGAAACATCTTTTTTACCTGTTTCAAGTAGCTTAAGCACAAACATTAAAGAATGGGCAGAGCTCCTTTCCAAATTGAACTTCATTGTGACCCTGCGTGGAAGGAGAATGATGATCTTTGGAATTTTTTGCAGCTATGAGAGGTTGCCAATTTCATTGAGAATATTCAAGGGTATGATCAAAACATTACCCTGCATTTTTCCATGGACTAAAAGTAAAGAAAGGTGAAGTATGGCAGGTAAGACATTCAGATAACATGAGAGTTAATAGCTGAAGTCACGGGCCGTAGTTTAAAAGGAATCATATTCTTCAGTAAGAGACCAGACAAGAACACATAGGCTAACAACTTTGTCGAATAAGGGGATGAACTTCAATTTTTCATATCAACCGTCAAGGTAAATTCTATCCCTGCGCCATTTGATGAACTTTTCAGGATGATGGTTCATTTCATTACCCTTGAAAGCAAGTATATCACGGTTCCCATAAAACTTTTGGTATTTTAAAACCATTTTCATAGGATTTTTCTTGTTTTCTTCCCACACTATATTCTGAACTCCATGGAATGCTCCATCCTGGAGTACCAAAACCATACCCGTACAATTACTCTCCACCAGGGCTTAATCTTCCTCCTTCACTTGCACTTCGTTGCCCACCATCCAACTATACCTTCTTCTCTTGTCATTCTTCCCATTCTTGACTCCCTCAAACCTGTTTATTTTTTCATCCCCACCGCTATCCCTAGACAAAAGAAAATTAGAACCAAAACCCCCTCTTTTTCTAAAACACACCCTTCTCCCTCTGGCAGATTCCATCACAGTAGCAAGGACATGGAAACTGCACATAATCTCTTACACATCAGCACCATATGGCACAACAATACTACTCAGGAGGATAAGGAGGATCTGTTAAAGAGAATTGAAAAAATGGAAAAAGAGATGGAAAGCCTCAAAAAGGAAATGCATCAGATGACTAAACAAAAGAGAAAAAGAAAATTGATTGATGATGCTGGCATTGGTGAAGAACATATCAATGAAATCTATAAGAAGTTGAATTCCCTTAATAACAGATTAGGGAATTCTAAGGACAGACATGATCATAAAATTTCAATTTTTAGAGCTATTTTTGAATTCCTAGAACAACAAGTCAGAAGTATTAAGCATGCTTAGTGGTATCTCTTAAGAAATTTGAGGCACAGATGTTGAAAGGGGTCGTGTCCTTTCTCAATTGGATGTCAATGATCATACTGCATGTCACTTCCCTAGCTCTCTTTACTTCATTGCAGACTATTAAGTCAAGAACTGACAAGGCTTCTAAGAAATAATCTACTACGGAGTTGTTTTGGTGTTGTTTTTATGTTGTTATATTGTTGCTTACTCACTGCTTTTTGTAGTTTTATACCTATCTTGTCTCCTTTTTATTGTTCCATTTTTTACTCCAACTAGGCTTATTGTAATATTTGGATTTTGATCCATTTATGCTATTTCCTTCTGTTTATTTGGTTGTTGAGCCTTTTTTAATAGGGTATAGTCCCTTCAAAACTATTTACCAATAATAAAAAACAAACCAAATAAAGCTAAAAATAAATAAATAAAAACTAATTAAAATCAAAATTAATAGATATGAAATTGTTTGTATTTCATTAATAAGATATTAAGATAATTCTACTATTTTTATTTTATTTACATTCCAAAGTTTTCATTCTCATTTATGTTGTATTTTCAAGAATCTCACAAATTTTACAGTGTACCTAGTGTAATATTAAATTTATTAACTTTCTTAATTATTCTAAATTTGACACACACACACATTAGAAATTGGAACATTGAGAGGGGGTGAATCAATATTCAATTCAACCTTAAACCAAAACCAATCAGATTGTTCACTTAATCAGTAATGCACATTAAAAGAGAAATAACAATCACACACACACAAAGGAGACAAGAATTTTTAAGTGGAAAACCCAATTTGGGATAAAACCCACTGAACCACAATAGTATATGCCAAGAGGTTACAAAAATTTTGAGCTACAACTCAACTAATGAAGCTACAAATTCAAGTCAAGCAACAACTTGACAATATGCAAGCCACAATTTGTAAGAAAGGAACCACTTCCTGATTAAACTGAGCTACAACTCAGTAAGAACATAAAAATATTACCACACTTACAATAATAGTGACCACACTTCAATTAGATGTCAAAAAACCTTATAGTAATCCTATATTAACAATCCATCCTTCTCAAAATACCAGTAATTTCATCAAGACTTCACTTCTTTGTCCACCTTGTTATCTTGTCAATTGATGCACTCACCTTTTCTTCTTAAATTTCTAGAATAAGGAAAAGGTTTGATCTTCAAAATTCAACAATCACATAGACTCAAAGAATTCATTTTTATGCTCTTATTCAAGGAGGTATTTCTTATTACACACTTATCTCACTTTTATACTTATCTGAATTTCACTGGCATACTCTGAGTTCACTGTTATATTGTTATACTCTAATTTCACTATTACTATTTTGAAGCTTCATATATCTATTTTTAATCTTCTATTTTGTTTTTATGCTTCTCTATCTCTGTATTTAAGTCTTCTATGTCTCTATTTTTGAACTTGCTTCAATACCTTCAGTATGCATCACACAATCATCAATAACTTTCACTCATCTACTAACTCATTGTCTCTATGTTTTTCTTGGATATTTCACTGCATACTAGTTATCTCTGTCTTCACTACTTCAAATAATCAATTTGCACTTTCACACTTCTATGCCTTCACACATTAACTTCAACTTCTCATTTTATGTCTTTTCAACTTCCTTTTTATTCACCACTTCGAGCTATTCATACATGTAAATTGAATCTTCAAATTTCACCTATCATTTTTTCAAAGCTTTTGACCTAGTTCACGTTTCTTAATCAAGAACAACAAGTGTCTTTTTTCCTTCAAATTCAAACTATAGAGGAAGTTTCAAGAGTTCTCCTTGAAAACAACAATACTGACTTATCAAACTCATGACTCTTGAAGTGATTTGTCCACTGAACCGTATTTTTAACTCAAGAAGCTCTTCACATTACCTATTCGAGATTGGAGATCACCTACTATAAATTTGTAACTGAAAATTTAATTTTTGAAATCTTAATTCTTCAAGAGGGTATATGAAAATTGATTGACTCAAAAGGATATGATGCAAACCTTGCAAAGAGACTTCAACTCTCTCTGTGACCTCACAACGACCATTGATAGTCCTGTAACAATTTCTAAAGCATTCAAATCATTTCAAGAGAATATCTTAGTGAAGATAACCACATGCCATACATTTGAGAATTTTCATATTGTTTTACAAGGAATTCACAATGAAATTTGCATTGAAATGAAAAAACAGGACCCTACATTGTATGTTCACGGTATCCAGAAATTCTTTCAATGAAATCTCTCCACTTACTTGATGAAATTCAAAAATTCTTTTTGAAAATATTTTGTGTGGATGGATACATACATTTCCTAAAATAAATCGATTTTTGGTTGGTTATTTTTTGAGATTTGATCAAAACTTTCTCCAAATCACTAGGGACAAGGTTTGAACCACAGTGCATACCCGAGATCACTGAAACACTTTGATTTATCACTCCAAAAATGATGAAAACAAAAAAAATCAAAGTGTTGGGTATTTGTGAGACCAACTTCCATCCTTCTCAATCAATTTTCATCCTTAAAATTTCTTTATTAGCTCCTAGATCACTCATCACAGTGTACAAATGTTTAACATGAAGGCATGATAAAAACATGTTGAATTCAACATTTATGAACTAAGGTACAAGTGATTCCAATATTTTCATGGAATAAGAGTGAGGTCTTCTTGAACTTCTTAAAGATATAAACACACCAAAATTATACTCCAAACCCACACTTTGTATGACACTTTCAAATTGTATAATGAGTTGTATTCACATTGTCAATTTTAGTAGTTGCAACCTCAGTTTTCTTTCATAATGCCTTAGTTTGCACATAGAAGTAACTTGTTTGAAATATATGCCTCATGATAAGCATGAGTATTTAAATCCAGGTCTTGGGAGATAAGTTTCAAGTACAATTTTTCTTCAAACCTATTCTTATATGCATAGCTTATTTGGAAAAACAACTCAACATAAGCCCTTTTTGAGATTATTCACTCTCACCATTGTATTTGGAGAGCATTAACATATAATTTTGATCATGTAGAAGAGAAAAACACCTCATGAAACCTGAAAATTTCATTTCACAAAATTTCAATGAGGAAAGAAAACTTGAGGCTTAAAACCATAACTTCCACAGACCTATCCCTGCACAGTACAAACATGCTTGTATATATAGCATAGTTCACCTTAAAAGCAATAGGATCATAATTTTGACTCACATGAGGTATATTATGATTATAAGAGATATTTTTATATCTTTCACCAATGATTTAGAGTTGGAAAATGAAAATTTGGCCACTCAATTCAAGAAGATGCCTTAAAGAGAGAATGAACATCAGCAGAAGAATGCTCATAACTTTCTTAAAACTTGTCCAATTTACCTATGAGAATTTTTGAAATACCTCAAGATATAAATCCTATATAAAAATTACTTCTATTATTTTTCCTAAGGATCCACTATATTTTTTCTTGAGTGCTAAGAATCCAGACACCTTATTATGCATTTTTCAAAAATCCCGTTTAAGAAAAATTAACATAACTTCCACATACCTTCTCAGAACTCGATGAAATTTTTCTTGGAGCACCAAAAATAACCCCTATACATGATACATAATAAATTTTCCATAATTATGTATGTAATATTCTATCACATCTTATTTTCCTCATCATGCATTGTGAGTTCTCAAAGCCAATTTCTGCGCACTTTTGAATTTTGACTCCAGGTGATAAACTGAGTATTGGTTTTGCTCTAACATGCTATAGAAAATATTCCTAGGCTGATCCCATTCTCACATGACCTTTTCATGACATGTACAAACTTCTCACATCTCATTAGGCACTAGAAACAAGCCTAAATCAGCCAATTTCAACCTTAATTTCCACTAGATGACTAGATTCACCCAGTGAGACCTCTTTCTCATGATTGAAACATCATTACTGACCTTTAAATAATTTAAAACTATCATAAAAACATGTAATATGCATTTAGAGACCAACCACCTCTCAATTTGAGCTTGTAGCACCTTGAAACCAACTTGAACCACAAAGCACCATTGAACACCACCTGACCTATATGATCTTCCACTCTTCCTTTTCCATCAATACCATTTGAAATCAATGAAAACAACCAAAAATACAATAGGGTATAATAATATCCTCCTTTGTCATTGATGACAACAAGATGGAACTTTGATGGAAAACTGATATGCTGACATTTTTAGATCATAAAATCAAGTTTCCAGCACACTTTCTCCCCCTTTTACATCTATGAAAAAGGTGTAAAAACATAACAAACTGATTAGCTTGAAAAATCAATAAAACAAAATATGCTCATACCTTAAGGCACTCCCCCTTGGAAATATGTTGCTCTCTTTCCTAAAGAGACTCAAATTTGTTGTCATTCTTCTTTCATTCAACACCTGCAACACTCCCTCTGAGATAAAATCATGAATATCCAGATTTCACCTACTTATAATATATTTAATAGACATCTTGATTTGTGCCTGGGATTAGAAAACCAATTTCCCCTACCAGGACTCAAATTGTGCCCTCTTGGAGAAACTTTGGCACCTCAACTTCTCCCCTATCATTCTGAGATATTTAGTGACTTTTAGGGGCTGAAGTTACCCCCAATTTATGCCTTAGCTACTCAAAACTTTCTCTAGGAAAAGGTTTTGTCATTATATCAGCCACCTCTTCTTTTTTGGATACATTCTCAAGCCTAATTCTCTTCTCATTGACTTGTTCTCTCATAAAATGATATTTTATGGGTATATGCTTTGTCTTTGAATGCAACAATGGATTCTTTGAAACACTAATAGCACTTGTACTATCACAGTACAAAGGAATGGGCCCTTCACTTTCCACTTTGTAATATTCAAGTGTTTGTTTCATCCACATCACTTGTGTACAAAAAATAGTTTTCTGCAACATACTCAACTTCACAAGTAGAAAGAGATACAAGAGACTTCTTTTTACTCAACCATGAAACAAGGCACTTACCAACAAAGAAATCTCCACCAATTGTACTTTTTATATCATCTATGTTGCATGCCCAATCTAACATCTTTGAAGGCCTTAATATGAAATGCATTACATCTTGGATACCAAAGACCATAATCTAATGTCCCCATGAGATACGTGAATATTATTTTTATTGCTAGAATATGAACTTCCCTTGGGTCTTCTTGAAATTTTCCTACCAATCCCACTTCTTGCATAATATCAGGTCTTTATGCTGTGGAATACAAAAGGCTACCTATCATGGACGTGTATAGAGTTTGATTTACCTTTGGTGAACTCTCTTCTTTGATGAGTTTACAACCTACACTCATAGGAGTGCTTACTGGTTTGCAGTCATGCATTTGGAATCTCTTTAGCATTTCCTTAATTTAATTTTTTTGTGAAATGGAAATTCCTTCCTTATTATGAAGAATTTTCATCCCTAAGAAAAATGAAATCTCTCCTAACATATACATTTGAAATTCCTTTTTCATTACCTCATAGAAGCCATGTGACATGCTTTCATTTTTTCTCCCAAAAATGATGTCATCCATATAAACAACAACAATCAACATGTGCTCTTTTTCTTCCTTGATGTACAAGTTGCTATTTGCTACACCTTTCCTAAATCCTTGTTGAATAAGATATTTGTCCAACCTAATATACCAGGCTCTAGGTGCTTGTTTGAGCCCATATAGTTCCTTTTTCAGCCTGCACACATAATCCAAATCATTAGTGAGAGTAAAACCATCTGGTTGCTCAATATAAACCTCTTCATTTAGATGACCATTGAGAAAGGCTGACTTCACATCCATTTGATATACTTTGAATCCTTTATGAGATGCATTTGCTAAGAAGATCCTAATGGCTTCCATCTTAGCCAAAAGAGAAAAAGTTTCATCAAAATCTACTCCTTTAACCTATGCATATCCTTTACAAACCATACTTGCTTTATTTCTAGTTACTTCACCTTTTTCATTCAATTTGTTCCTAAAATCCCACTTGGTTCCAATAATATTCTTGTCTTTTGGACTAGGTGCCATCTCCAATGTTTCATTTTTCTCAATTTTTTCCAACTCTTCATTCATTGATTTTATCCAATTCTGATTCTTACTTGCCACCATTACATTCTTCGGTTCTATTTTGGATAGAAGAGCCATATCTTCTTGATTTTGAACATTTTTAGTCCTTCTTGTTTGAACACTTGCTTCTTTGTTTCCTATGATTTGGCTTGAAGGATGATCTCTTTTGACTTTCCTTGAAGGTGCTTTAGTGTCAGGCCTTTCATCTTCTTCACTTTTTTGTTCATGTTCAACTTCTGAAATTTCTTCATCATTCTGATTTGCAACAGCTTGTGGAGTTTCTTTAGGTTGAATTTTCACCTTCTTTGAACATGATTCATCAAATATAACATTTGTGATTTCAATTATCTTGTTTTGAATATTATTATAACACTTATAAGCTGAACTAACAATTGATTATCCTAAAAAGACACCTTCATCACATATTGAGTCAAACTTACCTTGATTTTCTTCATCCCTCTTGATGTAACACTTACTTCAAAATAAGTTGAGGTCTTTTACACTTGCAGGCAATCCTTTCCATATCTCATATGGTGTCTTCTTGTTTTTTACTCTGATTTGAGATCTATTCAATATGTATATTGTTGTTCCTACCGCTTCTCTCCAGTATCCATACGGTAATTTTGCTTCATTTAGCATAGTTCTAGCCATTTCATGTACCATTATGCTATTTATTTCAACCAACCCATTTTGTTGAGGTCTCCTTGCAGCTGAGAATTGTCTTCTTATTCCATGAGTGTCACAAAAATCATCAAATTCAGCTGACCAAAACTCTCCTCCTCTGTCATACCTTAAGCTCTTAATTTTTCCATTCTTTTCATTTTCAACTAGAGCTTTGAAATCCTTGAATATTTCCAGTTCATTTGACTTTTATTTTAGAAAATAAAACCATGCCATCCTTCTGAAATCATCAATCAAAAACAAAAAATAGCTACCCCTTACATATTCTTTCAGTTCTGGTTGGTCCTACAAGATCTCTATGAATCAACTCTAAAGGCTATGTGGTAGAATATTCCTTTGTTTTAAAAATTCTCTTTGTGTGTTTCCCATGGAGGCATGATTTAAAAATTTTATCAGCTAGTTTTCTGATCTTAGGTATGTTTATAATACACCCCATAGAATTGATTTTGATAAGATTGTCAAAATATAGATGTCCCAATCTTCTATGGAAAAACCAACTCTTATCTAATTTACTTGTGAAACATTTTTCTTTATTTACTTCCTTAAGAACATACATGTTATTTTTAGTTCTCTTTGATTTTCCTACCACCTTATTTTTTTCTCTTTTCTTATGTCACAACCTTTATCATGAAATACAATAGTATATCCTTGTTTGCACATTTGACTAACACTCAAGAAGATTGTGCTTTAATCCTTCAACATTCAATACATTTTCAGTTATAGTTTTTCCATTATCAAGACTTAGCTTACCTTTTCCAATAATTTTGTTGATGTATCGTCCCCAAATATCACTGTGCCAAATGCATTTTCCTCTAAGGATATGACTTTTCTCTTGTTTCCTATTATATGGATAGAACACCCACTGTCAATATACCACTCCATATCTTCACTCTATGAATGAAAGGTTTTTTGTGCTATCAATCCTTGCTCTTTAGTGCATGTAGGATCTGATTTAACTCTGTAGACATTCATGTTCTGTTGTGGATGTCTTTGATAAAAAAACTTGGCAATATGCCTATACTTTTAACAGTTATAACAAATCATTTCATATTTGTTCCTTTTATGATAAAGGTTCATATGCTTACCATGACCTTTTGAATACATCCTACATTTTTCAGCTTTGTTACCAAATTCATTACATGTAAAACAATATCTATAAAATGAATGTGCATACCTCATGGCATAGTGTTTTCCTAGATAATGTTTCTTCTTGAAATCAACTTTCCTGACTTTAGGGGGCTCTTGAATTGTCTTGGTCACATTATTGCTTTCTTATTTGACATCTTCCTTCTTCTCTTCAAATCCCAAACCAATTTTTCATTTACATATTTTTTCTTGCTAAATAGATCACTCAAATCAGTTGTGCTTTTCTCAAACTTGTGGTAGACATTCAATTTTACAGAGGTCTGATCAGAATGAGTTTGCAGCAGATCCACTTCATTTTTGAGTTTCAAATGTTCTTCTTCATTGATCTTAAAGCCTCTTCAATTTTCTTGAATTGTGCTTGAAACTCAATAATCATTTCTTCATGCTCTTGAGCTTCCTTTTTATGATTTTCCTCAAGAAGGTTGATCTTTCCTTCATACTCTTTCACCATGAGTTTCAAATTTTTTTTCTCTTCCTTTGATGCTTTATCTCTTCTAGAGAATTTATTAATTCAACCTCAAGATTGACTTCTAATTCTTCTTCATCTGAACTTTCATATTGGGTATGAATTTTGCCTTTAGAATTGCTTGCAACATATACTTATACATCTATAAACAAGGTCTTAGCTTGCATACCTTCATAACCAATTTAAGAGCTGTTATTATCACTTGACTATAACGAGCTTGAACCTTCTTGTGTGTATATTTTTTTTCTTATTTTTGAAGTATTTCTCTTTCCCACCTTGGTTCTTGAATTTCTTATTCTATTTTTTAGGAGCTTCCTCATCATCTTGATTTCCCTTGTGTTTATTAGGATACTTAGAAGAAAAATGACCAACTTGGCCACAACTAAAACACGTAAATGGGAGCTTACCATTGTACTTTCCTGAACCTCTCTTCATATTCCTTAGAAACATGACCTATACCTTGTCATCATCTATCACCATATCATAATCAAATGTGTTCTTATTTTCTTGTGAATCTTTATCTACTTTGAAAGTTGTCTCCTTATTTAATGATTTTTAATCATTGGTTCTCATCTCATATGCAGTCAATATTCCATGAAGCTCATCCATTTTCAAGGTAGTTAAATCTTTAGCTGCCTTTATTGCTGACATTTTGGGCGTCAAATATTTGAAGACAAGAATCTGAGCACTTTCTATACCACCACAATCTCTTCTATCTTCTCTCCTAAACCTCTGATCATATTTATGATCTCATCCATTCTCTTACAAGTATGAAGCAAACATTCTCACCTTCCTTCATTCTTTATGCTTTCAAATTGTCATCTGTAAGTTTGTAGTTTGGCTAACTTTACCTTACTAACTCCTTCATAAATTTCTTCATCTTGTCCCACATTTCTTTAGTTTTAGTATATTGTATAACCTTTATGAATTCATCCTCAGGTAACCCACATAGAATTGCATTCATGGCTTTAGAATAGTTCTCAATTTCTCTCTTTCATATTGCATCTATAGGGGGTGTTTTGGAATAGTATAACTAGTACTAATTGATTTCTGCCATATCAAATCTAAGTGACATTACATATTTTTTCATTCTAAAACTCCAGAAGGCATAGTTTGATCCATTGAAAAAGGGCACTTCGGAGGTAGAAAATCCACTAGCTAATTGATTTCTTGCCATAGTTTAATTATCTGGATCTCCCTTAAGTTATTAGACTCACTACACTAGGGATTTCTCTGATACTAATTGTTAGAAACTGGAATACTGAGAGGGGGGTGAATCAATTTTCAATTCAACCTTAAACAAAAACCAATCAGATTTTTAATCAGTAATGCACATAAAAAGATAAATAATAATCATACACCCACATGAGACAATAATTTTTAAGTGGGAAACCCAATATGGGAGAAAACCCACTGAACCACAACACTTTAGTCCTTGAGGTTACAAAATATTTTAAGCTACAACTTAACTACTGAAGATATAACTTCAAGTCATGAAATAAGTTGACAATATGCAAGCCACAATTTTCTAGAAAGTACCCACTTCCTGATTAGACTGAGCTACAACTCAGTAAGTTCATAGAAATATGACCACACTTCAATTTGGATGTCAAGACACATAATAGTGATCCTAGATTAGAAAACTATATTTCATAATTGACTCGATCTTTCATAAACTTCCATTACTTTGTTCACTTCTTTGTCCACCTGTTATCTTGTTAGTTGATGCACTCACTTGTTCTTCTTGATTGGCTAGTTTAAGAATGAGTTTGATCTTCAAAATCAATCTATCATACCTACTGAAATATCTATCTTTCCTGATCTCTGTTATCACACAATATTGTGTCTTGGTTTACACACACTATCTCTATTTTCACAATCTTTCTGTCTCCCTATTTTCAAGACTTTTATATCTCAAATTTCAACCTTCACTATTTCTTTTTCCAAGCTTCTAAATCTTTGTTTTTAAGCTTCTCTATGTCTCTATTTTTGTACTTGCTTCAATGCCTTCACAATGCATTATCCACTCATCAAGATCTTTCACATGCTTTATATTATAGATTGGTTCACTGTATATCACAATTCATCTTCTTACAATTTCCTTCTTGTATCTCAATTACTGTATTTTTATTGCAAAAACTCACTCACTATTCACACTATATTTTTCTTGAATATCTCTCTATATATTGTTGTATCTCTATTTTTCACTCTTTTAAAATGATCTATCACTTACAATTTTGTTTCCCACTCACTCTAGCTTCAACCTCTTCAACTTATTTTTCACACCTTATAACCCTTCATTCATCCATTTTCTCTTTTTTCAACTTTTGAAAGCTTAAAAGACTCTTTTCATTTCACCTTGTATGAAAAAGAAAAAATAGTATTTTTACCTTCCCAAATGAGCTTGAAGAAGATATCAAAAGGTTATAATGGTTTGAGACTCTTCAATTTCTAATCACTCTTCATTCAGTTCAAACTAAGGAGATCATTCATTGTTTTCTTTCACAAGCATCATGATCCTATCCACTTGACACCTAACTGGGTTTCAACTTGAGATAGGACTTCCTGTGTATCAATTTAGACATTTCACATCCTTTAA